>CM050163.1:466660242-467395242 GCA_027410445.1 Discoglossus pictus | reverse complement strand
ATTACTCCCAAAGAAAATAGAATAAGGCATTTAGATTATCTTGCTTTAGGGCCCTTTTATACAAGACTCATATTTATTATTACATTTTAAAAGTATCCACTGCTCAAGAATGTTGGGAGGAGAAAAATAACTAATAATGTTATGTCAATGAGGCGTCTCATAAAACCAGACTTTAGAACACTGCCATTATTTTTTCCACATATATTAACAGTATAGATATTAGTATTTTATTTTCATATTTAAGTTATTGCGTAGATTATGTGTCCTTATAGCCCAATTTTGACATGGGAGGATCATATGGCATAGCATTGTTGGTGTGTGTTACAATTTTACATATTTTGTAGTCCTTGTTGTTAAACTAACCTTTTTTCTGTGTTTCATTGCAGGCAAATTTTGAGAGAGAACAACTGCTTGCAAACCTTGTTACAACACTTGAAATCGCACAGTCTGACAATAGTTAGCAATGCCTGTGGAACATTGTGGAATTTATCTGCACGGAATGCAAAAGATCAAGAAGCCCTTTGGGACCTGGGCGCTGTCAGCATGTTAAAAAACCTCATCCATTCAAAGCACAAAATGATTGCTATGGGCAGTGCTGCAGCTTTGAGAAATCTAATGGCAAACAGACCTGCTAAATATAAAGATGCTAATATCATGTCTCCTGGCTCAAGTGTACCATCTCTTCACGTTCGGAAGCAGAAAGCTTTAGAAGCCGAACTAGATGCACAACATTTATCTGAGACTTTTGACAACATTGATAACTTAAGTCCCAAAACAACTCATCGCAATAAACAAAGGCATAAGCAAAACTTGTACAGTGACTATGTTTTGGACACCAGTCGGCATGATGATGCCATTTGCCGCTCAGACAATTTCACTCCTGGCAACATAACTGTTCTTTCGCCATATATGAATACAACTGTTCTGCCACTCTCCTCTTCTGGTAGACCAAATGGAGATGGAAACAGACCTGAAAAGGATAGAGAAAGGACATTGGGATTAAATAATTACCATTCTGCAACCGATAATGCTGGAAACACCTCAAAGCGAATTGGTTTGCAGTTGTCTACCACTGCTCAGATGTCTAAAGTTATTGATGAGGTATCTAGCATGCATATATCACAAGAAGATAGAAATTCTGGATCTTCTTCAGAAATGCACTGTGTATCTGATGAAAGAACTTCTCAGAGAAAGACTTCCACTAACCATCCCCATTCAAATGCTTATAATTCTGGCAGAGGTTGTCAGGTCTCATATACAAAAATGGAATACAAAAGAGCATCAAATGACAGTCTGAACAGCGTCAGTAGCACTGATGGCTATGGAAAACGTGGCCAAGTGAAACCATCTGTTGAATCGTACTCTGAAGATGATGAAAGTAAATTTTGCAGTTATGGACAGTATCCTGCAGATCTAGCTCATAAAATACACAGTGCAAATCACATGGATGATAATGATACAGAACTTGACACTCCAATAAATTATAGCTTAAAATACTCAGATGAGCAATTGAATTCTGGCAGACAAAGCCCAACACAAAATGAAAGATGGGCAAGACCAAAGCACGTAATCGATAATGAAATAAAACAAAATGAGCAGAGGCAGCCAAGAAACCCCAAAACGCAGTACCCTGCATTCTCTGACAAAAACGAGGAGAAACAAAAAAAGATTCAACCTCACTATACGCAGCCAGAAAGTTCATCTCCGTATCGATCAAGAGGGGTTAACAATCAAGCAGACCAGGCTAGAGGCGGCTCTAATCTTGGAATTAATCAGAAACCTGCAAAACCTCACTGTCAGGTTGATGATTATGATGATGATGATAAGCCAACTAATTTTAGTGAACGTTACTCTGAAGAGGAGCAACAGGAAGAAGAAAATGAGAGGCAGACAAATTACAGCATTACACCTTACAATCAAGAGGAACATCATGTGGAGCAGCCAATTGATTATAGTCGAAAGTATCCTGCAGATGTTGCTCCTCCAGCTCAGAAACCATCATTTTCTTTTGCAAAGAATTCATCAAAACAAAGAGGTAAAAAAGACCCGGCCTCATCTAGCGGGAACACTCCAACCCCATCACCAAACACTAACAGACAAAATCAGCTTCATTCAACCTCTGCACAAACCAGAAGTGGGCAAACCAGGCAAAAGCAAACTTCAAGCAAACCCCCCTCTATTAACCAAGAAACAATGCAGACATACTGCGTTGAAGATACACCAATATGTTTTTCACGCTGCAGCTCCTTGTCATCATTGTCTTCTGCTGAAGATGAAATAGAAGGTCGTGAAAGAGGTACACGTGGAACAGATGCCAACAACACTCTTCAAATAACAGAGCTAAAAGATAACAGAGGGACAACATCTAAAGAAGGTTCAGTGAATGAAACACGTTCAACATCACATCATACACGATCAAAAACAAGTAGAACACAATCTTCTAATTTATCTCCTTCCGATACATCTAGGCATAAAACTGTTGAATTTACATCAGGTGCAAAATCACCTTCAAAGAGTGGTGCTCAGACACCTAAAAGCCCACCTGAACATTATGTCCAGGAAACACCATTAATGTTTAGCAGGTGTACTTCTGTGAGCTCCCTGGATAGTTTTGAGAGTCATTCAATAGCTAGTTCTGTGCAGAGTGAGCCCTGCAGTGGCATGGTTAGTGGTATTATAAGTCCTAGTGATCTGCCTGATAGTCCTGGGCAAACAATGCCTCCCAGCAGGAGTAAAACTCCACCACCTCCTCAGGCAGTACAGATGAAGAGAGATGCAAATAAACCTAAATTATCTGGTAATGCCGAAGAAAGGGAATGTAGTACAAAGCAAACGGCAGTACATGCAGCCGCTCAAAGAGTTCAAGTGCTTCAGGAAGCTGATACTTTATTGCACTTTGCTACTGAAAGTACACCAGATGGATTTTCTTGTGCATCAAGTCTTAGTGCTCTAAGTCTTGATGAACCATACATTCAAAAAGATGTGGAGCTTAAAATGATGCCACCCGTCCTTGAAAATGACCAAGCAAATGAAGCAGAGTCAGATAAGTCCAAGGAATCAACTGACCATCAAGAGAAGAAAGAAGATAAGCAGTCTGAACCAGAAAAAGATATACTTGATGATACAGATGATGATATTGACATATTAGAAGAATGTATCATTTCAGCAATGCCTACAAAATCTTCAAGAAAAAACAAGAAATCTTCCCAACCAAGCACTTCAAAAACTGCTCCACCAGTCGCAAGGAAACCAAGTCAGCTACCAGTATATAAACTTCTTCCCTCACAAAACAGAGTACAGGCTCAAAAGCATGTTAGCTTTACTCATACAGATGACATGCCTAGAGTGTATTGTGTTGAAGGAACTCCAATAAACTTTTCCACAGCAACATCTTTAAGTGACCTTACAATAGAATCGCCACCTAATGAATTTGCAAATAACGATCAACCCAATAATGTTTCTAAGCCTGGTAACTTTGAAAAGAGAGATACAATTCCTACAGATGGTAGGAGTACAGATGATAAAGACACAGGTAAAAGTTTAAACAATGCTGCATTGGGATTAGATGAAGATAAAACAGAAGAAGGTGACATTCTCGCAGAGTGCATACATTCTGCAATGCCTAAAGGTAAAAGCCACAAACCATTTAGAGTCAAAAAGATAATGGATCAGATTCATCACACATCAACTGGTACACCCTCAAGTAGAAATGCACAGGAGGGTGACAAGAAGAAACCAACATCACCAGTAAAACCTATGCCACAAACAATGGAATATAAAAACCGTTCAAAGAAAAACCAGGACACAAAAATTGGCCTTGGCAGTGAAAAACTTTATGGTGACCCAAGAAAGCAGATTGTTAAAAACAATCCCAGAGAAGTGAATGATAAGCTGCCAAACAATGAAGAGCGTGCAAAAGGAAGCTTCGCATTTGACTCCCCTCACCACTACACCCCAATTGAGGGAACACCATACTGTTTCTCCAGGAATGACTCACTTAGTTCTCTTGACTTTGAGGATGATGATATTGATCTTTCCAGGGAAAAGGCAGAACTAAGAAAAGAAAAGGAAACAAAACAAATCGAGCCAAAATTAAATAAGAATAACGAGCATCAATCCTCAAACCAGTCAGCTGCACGAACACAGCCTAGTCAAAATAATGCTGGTGGGAAAAGTCCACCTAAAGCTCTGCTACATAAACAAGCTTCTTTTCCTCCTGCATCAAAAGCTGCTCCAGACAGAGGAGGAGCTACAGATGAGCAAATGCAAAACTTTGCAATTGAAAATACACCAGTTTGTTTTTCTCGAAATTCATCCTTGAGTTCATTAAGTGACATTGATCAAGAAAACAATAATAAAGAAACAGAGGCTACCAAGCAAACCGAGCCTTCTGGCCAACAATTGCCATTGCACAGACCACAAACTTCAGGATATGCACCAAAATCATTTCATGTTGAAGATACACCAGTATGTTTTTCTCGGAATAGCTCTCTGAGTTCCCTCAGCATTGATTCCGAAGATGATCTGTTGCAAGAATGTATAAGTTCTGCAATGCCCAAGAAGAAAAAGCCTTCAAAAAATAAAGGAGAAAATGAGAAAAATCGTTCTAACAACATTGGGGGCATACTTTCTGAGGAGCCAGATCTTAGTCTTGATTTAAGAGACTTGCAGAGTCCTGATTCTGAAAATGCCTTTTCTCCTGACTCAGAAAATTTTGACTGGAAAGCAATTCAGGAGGGTGCAAATTCAATTGTTAGTCGTTTACATCAAGCAGCTGCTGGTGTTTCATTGTCCAGACAGGGATCTTCAGATTCGGATTCAATTCTTTCATTAAAATCTGGGATCTCCCTCGGATCTCCATTTCATATTACCCCAGATAAGGAAGAGAAGCCAATTACGAACAACAAAGGGCCAAGAATTGTAAAGCCTGGAGAGAAAAGTTCATTGGAAAATAAAAAATCTGAAGAAGAGCCTAAAAGTATTAAAGGAGGAAAGAAAGTATACAAAAGTATAATTACAGGAAAATCTCGTTCCAGTTCAGACTTTTCAAGTCAGTGTAAGCAATCGATACAGTCAAATATGCCCTCCATTTCTCGTGGTAGAACTATGATCCATATTCCTGGTGTTCGTGCCAGTTCACCCAGCACAAGTCCTGTTGCAAAAAAGGGACCTGTTATGAAAACACCACCTTCCAAAGGTCCCATTGAAAATCAGAACTCTACTAGCTCACCAAGGGGGCCCAAGCCTTTGAAACCAGAACCAGTGTATATTAACAGGCCAGCATCTACACCAGGAGGATCAAGCAAGGGGCCTTCTAGATCAGGATCCAGAGACTCCACTCCTTCACGACCAAATCAGCAACCATTAAGTAGACCTATGCAGTCACCTGGCCGAAGTTCAATTTCACCTGGCAGAAATGGAATAAGTCCCCCTAACAAATTTTCTCAGTTGCCAAGGACAGCATCCCCTAGCACAGCATCAACTAAGTCATCAGGTTCTGGCAGAATGTCCTATACATCTCCAGGTAGGCAGATGAGCCAACAGAACCTAAAACAATCAGGTCTACCTAAAACCCCAAGTAGTATTCCAAGAAGCGAGTCTGCATCAAAGGGTTTAAACCAAAGCACGAATAGTACTGGATCAAATAAAAAGGTAGAACTCTCCAGAATGTCTTCTACAAAATCTAGTGGAAGTGAGTCTGATAAATCAGAGAGACCTGCTTTAGTGCGTCAATCAACTTTTATCAAGGAAGCACCTAGTCCTACCCTAAGGAGAAAATTAGAAGAATCTGCATCATTTGAGTCTTTGTCTTCCTCTTCTAGGGCAGATTCTCCAACACGATCTCAGACACAGACACCAGTTTTAAGTCCTTCCTTGCCAGATATGTCTTTGTCAACGCACTCTATACAAGCTGGTGGCTGGCGCAAAATGCCTCCCAATCTCAATCCTCCTGCAGAACCTGGTGATGGACGAGGTGGAAAACGCCATGACATATCTCGATCCCATTCAGAGTCTCCCTCTAGACTTCCAATCACACGATCAGGTACTTGGAAACGTGAACACAGCAAGCATTCATCCTCTCTTCCCCGTGTAAGTACTTGGCGACGAACTGGAAGCTCCTCTTCAATTTTGTCTGCTTCTTCTGAATCCAGTGAGAAAGCTAAAAGTGAAGATGAAAAGCAGCTATGTTCTTTTCCAGGGCCCAGGTCGAATACAGAATGCCAACCGTCTGCAAAAGGGACTTGGAGAAAAATAAAAGAAAGTGAAATTCTTGAAACTGCAAGTAATGGATCATCAAACACAATTGCTGAATCTAACAGTAGTGTAGAATCCAAAACTTTATTATACCAGATGGCACCTCCTGTCTCAAAAACAGAGGATGTCTGGGTTCGGATTGAGGATTGTCCAATAAATAACCCAAGATCAGGAAAATCACCTACTGGGAATACTCCCCCAGTTATTGACAATATATTAGAGCAGGGGGAAAAGGATGAGCCGGTGAGGGACTGTCAAGGAAGGCACAATTCTGGGAATGGGAATGTGCCTGTTATAGAGAACAGGCAAAAATCATTTATTAAAGTGGATGGTGCGGATACAAAGGGAATTGACCCAAAGCCTGTAATAAACACCCAACCTGTTGGGCAGGAGACAAATGAGAATTCTGTTTCAGAGCGTACACCATTTAGCTCAAGTAGTTCAAGCAAACATAGCTCACCTAGTGGGACTGTTGCAGCAAGGGTCACTCCTTTTAACTATAATCCTAGTCCAAGGAAAAGCAATTCAGATAGTGGCACAACCCGACCATCCCAGATACCAACACCCGTTGCTGCCAGTACAAAGAAATCCGATGCAAAAACTGAAAGTCCAGATTCTAGTGGGTCTCAAAGCCCTAAAAGACATTCTGGCTCTTACCTGGTGACTTCGGTTTGAACGAGTGAATTTAAATGAAATTCTGATGTATTATTTGCAGTTGTCCTGTATATTGTTCAAAGACACAAATTTTAAAACAAATAGTGGTTTGTAAATATATTTGATTATCGGTGAAAGTTGTTCAGGAAGCCATAATTCATAAAATTCTTTTCACTAATCCATTTACTGTTGGACACACGATAGACTGAATAACGATGGTGCGACAATATTTTTAGAGTACATTTTGCATTATTATCGGTTATTGTTCCTGATCACTAACAATAATTGCTACAGATTCTCTGCCTAAAAACACTGACCTAACCACATCAGGGATAACGGATATTTATGCAAAATAAAACAAAAAATGTTTTATTAATCATAACTCAATTTTACTCTGATCATTTGGTTGCGACATGCACAGCAATGCGGTTTCTGCTGAACAATATCATTTCCTTGGCCTGCCTTTGTGCATGACAGAGCTGACAATCCATCTTCTGAACTAATAGTTTTTTCCATGATCCCATGATGTGAATAGGTACAGTAGCTCTGGTGTAACTCCTTACACTACATTGTGCTCTGCAAGAAATAAGGAAATCTGTGTTATCTGGTTAACCCCGTCTGGGATTATTTGCCTGGACTAGGTTTGATCAGGAAGTAGTTAGATTTTTTTGCTATGCTGTATGTTGTTGTATATTATGGTATTTGAGGTGAGATGGCTGCTCTTTTATGAATGAGACATAATGTCTCAAAATGACCTAACTGAACATTTCTGAATAAATTATTACTGTATGTACATTAATATTTGTGTTTTTATTGTGCATTGTAGAATTTTATGTGGCATGCAAATGTTGTGGATGTATTTTTTTTTATTTGTTAGGGGGAGCTTTTTTGTTTATTTTGTTTAGTTTCTTTCTTTTTTTTTATGTATATTGATCAGATCTCTACTACTATGGCGGATGCTTGTAGAAAATGCATATTGTGCACATTTGGAATAGGTTTCCTTATAGTATGCATATTATCCTCCATTAAAAGTCAGATCTGCTCTTTCTAAAATAAAATATGACCCTGTACCAAATCTGATTTTCTACTAAGAATACTACTTAAAGCTAGAAAAGCCTTGTTTGGAAAATACCCTTTTCCTACATCATCCTATGTACCAAAATGTAACTTTTTTTTTTTTTGTCTTCCCTGAAATCTTAACAGAAAAGGTCTTGAATACAGGAAGACATTTAGCACTTCATGTTTGTTTTATAGCAGCATTCCTCAATGCTAAAAGATTTTTTTGTATATATATTTTTTCTTTCTTAGCTGCACTTTTATTCCGCCCAAACTTTAATGTGATATTTGTTTTAAAATTTGCAGTCACATTATTGGAGTCCTTTAAGGCAGCATTAAGTAAGTTGCACAATAAGGTATATAATTGTGATGAAATGTTTGTATAAACATTGGGTTTAACAACAAAAAAAACCCATTCAATTGAATAGCTTGGGATATTAATTTAAAAATGACACTTTTTTTCTGCCAGGGCAGTTTCTCTGTGCGTGGCCAAGAGTATTTTAAAATTTTGCAATAAAAAATATCAAACAATCGTTTGTGTCAGTTTCTTTGCAGTGTTCGGGTAATGTATGAATGTGTAATGTATGCTTGGTGGCCTCGTACATATATATGTGTGTGGGGTCAGTCTACCTGGATCTTGTATAGCTTATTCAGAAATGTTATTAGGATCCCTGACAAAATACATACATATAATGTTTATGTAGTCCGCTGTACAGAAGCTTCTACTCTAGGTCTGTCTGTTCAGTGAATAAATGCAGAATATCATTAATATGAGTTTATAAGTCACTTGAATAACTGTTAAACCATATAACAAAATATAATTATTAGGAAAATAAAGATTAAATGAGTTATGAGACCATAGAAAACATTGCTTCAAATGTTTATTTATTTTTCTAATCATAGAAACAATTTAGGATATGAAGGTGGTCCCGGGATTAGACGACCTGTACTTAAGAATGGGTTCCCAAGGCTTTTTGTATGGTTTGCTTTTATGTTCTGTTTGTTTGAAAATAGAGCACAACAGTTTGTGTAACTTATTACAGTTCATGTTATTACAGTATTGCACTCATATTAACACATGAGTTAGTATAGCATTGTTGTTAATATTATTATTCATCATGGTTCAAATTTACATACAAATCCAGTTTAAAGACGTTCTCAGGAACGTATCCATCCTTAACCCGGGGGCCGCCTGTATGTAGAATCTCATAAGAAACCATGGGGAATTTTAGAAACGTTAGAAAGAATAACTTACTTGGTAATAGCATTTTGTTCAGGACATTTTTTTTTTGTCCTACATTTTCTGCCCATCTGTAGTTCTATCCCGTTTTGAAGACACAAGATTATACAAAATGTGAGATGTAATAAAAAGTGTTATTAGGTATCTGACATTATCAGTAGCCTGGCAGCTGCTCATAGACACTCACTTTGCTGTAGAGAGATAATCAGTACCAAAAACCATGTAAATATGGTCATTATTATAGTTTATTTGTAATGTGCCAACATATTCCTCATGCAGTATGTACATTTAGAAACCTGAAGACTTTGCTCAGTAGCTCTTTACACAATTGGAGTATGCAGATACGGGCCAAAAGAGCTGCATTATTTCCCAAAATAGTTGTCACATTTTTCCATGCGTAAAACTAGAGTTTTTATTATTATTTTTTATGAATAATATGTTTATTTAAAGAAAAATGACCACTTATCCAATTGGTTAGGTGCAACTTCTATTCCAGTAGCCATCACCATAAGGAAGCGTCTGGCTGCACTATGTGCATTACAGATGTGATATTGCTATGTGCCTATATCACACATTGATACTCTGAGGTATGGGAGATGTGACCGCCCCCAGAGGAAAGCACAAGAAAAAACAATAATTATTATGATTTGTAACAGAATACAACTGGACTATTTTCGTTATGTTAAATGCAATTTATAGTTTTAAAGGCCAATAACGTGTTTTAAGACTGCAGGGTCCCTTTAAATGCATATTTAAGCTTAATGGATTATGAATGCGTCTGAAAAAAACCTCCAGAATAAACATTTACACTTACCATAAATCTCCCCTAGAAATCCCTGCTAAAATTAGCATAAAATTCATAATTTGTTTTGGCCAATCACAGGCTGCTAATACATTGTATCAATCATGATAGCTGCAGGAAGTTATCATGGGATGTGTAACAAGAAAGCAAGCGAGTCCGACGTTGCTGTGTTGTTCTCGGCATTGTGCTGCTGTTGGCTGGAAGGTTAGTAAATAGTTAAATTCCGTACCTAAATGCAGTGTTTCTGTTGGTTGGACAGAGTGCCTATGTAAGTAGCTCTGTGGGTGTGGCAAGCAAGTTTTATTAAAAAAAAAAATATATATATATATATATATATATATATATATATATATATATATTGTGGTGAAGTGCCACCAGAGGGCAGAAGAGAGCTCTTCAAGACTTTTCCCCAGGAGTGAGAGAGTTAACAACCTGCTCAAAAGGCAGGGGTGTGGCTGCAATAGAGACCGGCTGCTGCGGCTGTCTCCAGGGGGAGAGCTGTTTGACAGAGCTGGAGTGCTGTGGATGTGTGCAGGGCTGAAGTCAGAAGCCGCACTGAAAACTAAACGACTAAAGCCAGAAGCTTTGAAAAGCGATCATGCAGTTAAGAGGATCAGAAAGTCCCTGGAGGTAATGACCAAAGGAGGGATCTGCTTTGGGAAAAGGGGCCGGAGATACAGAGCTGAGGTGAGAGAGAAAGACACCTCTGCTACCTATATTTGGACTGTATGTTTTCACTTCTATGAAAGATAGTAAGGGAACTACAGTTAAGTTATGCAGGGCTTCAAGGAGAAGCTAGGACTTATTTTCTGTTTGCTTTATTTTTTGTTGTATGCTGACAAATAAACAGCATAAATCTGCTAAACATTTAAAGGGCTCCTGCTTTCTCCATTTTGGTGCTGGATATCAGGACACGGATCCTGAGAGTGACAGTGAATCTGTCATTTATGGTGGCAGTGGTGGGATAGAAAATTGTCTGTGCTTAAGAAGACAGCCCACAGTACAGTACAACAATGGAGGAACTATTGAAAGCCCTGGCAGATGCCACTACATGCCAGAAAGTGGGCGGAGCTTGTCAGCAAGAAAGCCAGCAGAAAGGGCTGAAAGAAATTGCAGAAGACAGAGTCCTTGCTGCAAATGATGCTCGACTAAGAGATGCTGCTGCATGTCTGAGAGAGGCCACAGAGAAATGGCAGAGACAAGCAGAAGAGGACATAATCCGCATGCGTGAGGCCACAGAGAAATGGCAGATACAAGTGGAAATGGACAGAGTCCACATGAGAGAGTTTTTGGAGGCACAGAAAGTGCAGCTGCAGAAACTGAAGTCTGCAAATAATAGCGTGGTTACAGAAGCAAGTGGAAGCATGAATCCTAATCGCTTCCTAAAGAGGATGACCGCTCAGGATGACGTTGACACCTATCTCCTGAACTTTGAGAAGATTGCCACTAGGGAAGGTTGGCCTAAACAGCACTGGGCCACAGTCCTGGGTCCCTATCTGTGTGGAGACGCTCAGAGAGTGTATTGTGATCTGCCTGAAGAAAAGGCTACAAATTATTGTGTTCTGAAGGAAGAAATCCTTTTCAGACTGGGAGTGAAAACCGTACAGAGACTGCACTCCTGGTATTTTTTTGACAGACCGGCTTATTGCTATCCAACGAACATGCCTGTCTGCCCAAGTTTAAAATGCAGTTTCCCTGTTAAGGGAAGGCAAATCAAACCTGATGAAGAAAGAAATCAGGAGTTAGAGACCTGGTGGGTAGCAGAGCGAGTGCAACAAGCCACCAAGAGAACGTAAAAAAAGACTGCAGAGCAGGCGAGAGAGACTGCAGAGCAGGCGAGAGAGACTGCAGAGCAGGCGAGAGAGACTGCAGAGCAGGCGAGAGAGACTGCAGAGCAGGCGAGAGAGACTGCAGAGCAGGCGAGAGAGACTGCAGAGCAGGCGAGAGAGACTGCAGAGCAGGCGAGAGAGACTGCAGAGCAGGCGAGAGAGACTGCAGAGCAGGCAGGAGCCGCTGCAAGTGAGACGGCAGGAGCCGCTGCAAGTGAGACGGCAGGAGCCGCTGCAAGTGAGACGGCAGGAGCCGCTGCAAGTGAGACGGCAGGAGCCGCTGCAAGTGAGACGGCAGGAGCCGCTGCAAGTGAGACGGCAGGAGCCGCTGCAAGAGAGACGGCAGGAGCCGCTGCAAGAGAGACGGCAGGAGCCGCTGCAAGAGAGACGGCAGGAGCCGCTGCAAGTGAGACGGCAGGAGCCGCTGCAAGTGAGACGGCAGGAGCCGCTGCAAGTGAGACGGCAGGAGCCGCTGCAAGTGAGACGGCAGGAGCCGCTGCAAGTGAGACGGCAGGAGCCGCTGCAAGTGAGACGGCAGGAGCCGCTGCAAGTGAGACGGCAGGAGCCGCTGCAAGTGAGACGGCAGGAGCCGCTGCAAGTGAGACGGCAGGAGCCGCTGCAAGTGAGACGGCAGGAGCCGCTGCAAGTGAGACGGCAGGAGCCGCTGCAAGTGAGACGGCAGGAGCCGCTGCAAGTGAGACGGCAGGAGCCGCTGCAAGTGAGACGGCAGGAGCCGCTGCAAGTGAGACGGCAGGAGCCGCTGCAAGTGAGACGGCAGGAGCCGCTGCAAGTGAGACGGCAGGAGCCGCTGCAAGTGAGACGGCAGGAGCCGCTGCAAGTGAGACGGCAGGAGCCGCTGCAAGTGAGACGGCAGGAGCCGCTGCAAGTGAGACGGCAGGAGCCGCTGCAAGTGAGACGGCAGGAGCCGCTGCAAGTGAGACGGCAGGAGCCGCTGCAAGTGAGACGGCAGGAGCCGCTGCAAGTGAGACGGCAGGAGCCGCTGCAAGTGAGACGGCAGGAGCCGCTGCAAGTGAGACGGCAGGAGCCGCTGCAAGTGAGACGGCAGGAGCCGCTGCAAGTGAGACGGCAGGAGCCGCTGCAGAGAGCGCCACTGTGACGGCTGAGAGCGCTGCAGAGAGCGCCACTGTGACGGCTGAGAGCGCAGCAGAGAGCGCCACTGTGACGGCTGAGAGCGCAGCAGAGAGCGCCACTGTGACGGCTGAGAGCGCAGCAGAGAGCGCCACTGTGACGGCTGAGAGCGCAGCAGAGAGCGCCACTGTGACGGCTGAGAGCGCAGCAGAGAGCGCCACTGTGACGGCTGAGAGCGCAGCAGAGAGCGCCACTGTGACGGCTGAGAGCGCAGCAGAGAGCGCCACTGTGACGGCTGAGAGCGCAGCAGAGAGCGCCACTGTGACGGCTGAGAGCGCAGCAGAGAGCGCCACTGTGACGGCTGAGAGCGCAGCAGAGAGCGCCACTGTGACGGCTGAGAGCGCAGCAGAGAGCGCCACTGTGACGGCTGAGAGCGCAGCAGAGAGCACAAGGGAGATTGCTGAGAGAGCAAAAGAGACCAATGATGCTGATAAAGTCATTGGGGAAGAAGGGAACCCAAACAGATGCGGAAATCTTGTGGACAAGAGTGAGGAGAAGGCCTCCATAAGAGACCTGGACAGACACAGCCACCGGTCCTTGGTGAATACTCCTGAGCTGGAGAGTACTAGAGAAAGAAAGTGCCTGACAAAGATCTCTGACCTAGAGAAAGGAGAGACCAAGTGGAAGAATATAGCCAGTGTTCTTAGAAAGGAAGAATGTCATAAAAATGATAAAGAAACTGGAAATCTTTCTAAAATAAAAGATAAGGAAGAAAAGAGTCTGGAGATTGAGATGGAGAAAGACAAACCACTGTCTCTGAGAGAACATATGAAGCAGGGAATGGAGGTGTGTCCTTCTAAAACTATTAAGTGTCCCGAGAGCTTTCTGTCTCAGTTTGCCATAGAACAAAGTGCTATGGATAAAGAGAAGCAAGACGGGAAACAAGTAAAGCAAGGAGTACGGTTGAACTCTATCCCAGTGGGTTTCAAAAAGCCGGAAGTAGAAGACAGGCAAGTTGCTACTGAAATCAAGGGGATCAGGATGATGCCAGGTTATATTCCTGAATGGAGAAGGAAGCCTGTGTTTGAGGACAACAGAGTGTCCTATAGGAAGAAGACACCGATGTCTAATTGGGAGCAGTGGAAGAGTCCCCCCAAGTACAAGATGAATGAGAGAATTATGCAGAAGCGGCTGTACAGTGGCGAACAGGTGAAGCGAGATCTCCTCACTGACTTTATATCCCAGAGGGAAGCAGCTGCAATAGAAAAGGAGCTCCTGTTCCATACTCCAGAAAAGCAGAGGGTGAGCACACTCCCTGATATTGAGGCACAGTTGAAGCAGAGTGGAGTCGAGACTAAGTCCGATCTTCAGGAACTGTATGCACAAGATGATACATTGAATGCAGAGCGATACTTGCAGAAAGCTCATATGCGAGGCATAGACAAGGAGCTTGTACAAGAAAGACAGAATGGTGAAGAAAACACGGCTGAGCAGCCAAAGATAATCGGGGAGGACCTGATAGAAGAGTCAGAGGAGATTCCTGAATTGAACATACAGCAAAAGATCCAGTACAAGCAGAGTGAACTGGATTTGCAACAAACTAATGAGGAGAAACTGCGGCTGAAGGAAGCCAAAGACGATGAAAAGCTGGAAGCCTTGGAGGCAAAGCAAGTAGACAAGCCACTGAAAGAAGATATAATACGGATGAAGGCTGAGGATGCCGGAAATAAAAGTGTTTTCCAGGAATCTAGGATTCAAGAGGCCACTAAGAAGTGTACTGGCCTATCTGCTGAGTGTCAGCCTGAAGTTGGTGAACAGCTGGAGATATTCCAGCAAAACCCAACATCTGAGAGATCCTTCCTGGCAGAAGTAGAGAGTTGCAGACCTTACAGGACTAAAAGCACAGTGGTAACGAGTAGTCCTGCTGTGAACCGCAAGAAAGAGGAGGTGCGGACCCAGGCACAAGAAGCAGCCCTGAGAGAGGACATGCTTGTGGAGCCTCTTAAGGATGCTGTACCAGAAAAGAAGCAAGATGACTGGATGAGGCTGATACGTTTTGGTGAGAGCTGTCAGCCAGCCAATAGGAGCACCTGGTACCAAGAGAGCCAGAAACAGAAGGAAGAAAGGCAGCCCAAGAAGTTGCTGTTTCATAGTGAAGTTGAAAGGGATGAGAAAGCTGTGGATAATCTCCTGGAAAAGAAAGAACATTTAACAGTATTAAAGGAGCAAATGAACTCCAAGCATAAGGAGGCCGAAGTGAGGAAGCTCCAGTCCCAGGCTCCCGGTCTGCAGATGAGGCGTAGATGCTGCTGGGGTGGATTTGAACAGACGAAACCACACCATCTGGCCACGAACTGTCAGGGAGTAACCAAGCTGGAGAGTGAACTGGCGAACATCAGTCCTTGCATTAAAGCTATAAATAGGATAAGTCAGAGCTGCAAGAATAAGATGATGGGTCTAAAAGAAAAGATGCATCCGGTGAAAGACAGTCACAGAAACCGGTGATGTACCCCCAGGGAAGCGACTGTATGGAGAAACATATTCTCATACCAAAGTACAAGAAGTACTTTTCAAGGGTCCCTGGGGCAGGACACTCGGAGAGATGGGCGGGCCGGTGTCCTACCCTCAAAGTTTAAGTGACAGCAGGCCGAACGGCAAAGAAAGCAGAAAATATGAAGTGAAAGGAAGAGCGGGAAAAAGAATTGTCTCTTCACCCAGAAAGAAAACACGGTTCCAAGGAAAGACAAAGGAATTTGAAAGCAGTGATGAAGAAGGTAAGCTGCGAAATGGAAATTATAATAATGATGATCCTAATGAAAGAGTATTGGAGACCCTACAGAAAGGTCTGAAGGGAGCCCGACAAGCTCAAGCGGTCACGGAGGTTGACCAAGAGTTGTACAGATCGACCAAAGAAAACCAGCTGCTATCTGAGCCAGACACAAGTACCCAAATGGGCGAGTTGAAAGCGCAAATTAATAAAGTGGAAAAGTGTGCAAGGTGGAAAGCAGCCAAAATTCCTACAATGGAGAATACCCTCAGCGATGGAAGACCAGGGGTGTCACAGATGTCGCAGAGTGAAGTTAGGGATGCCACGATACAAGTTGAGGCTCCGAAGATTCACAGAGCGATAGTGAACCAAGAGGTCACGATCACTAGCAGATCGCAGGAGGTACCGAAGAGAACACTGATGATACAGAGAATGCGTTGGATTGCGGATACGGCCTCACGGCGTTGGACGCTCAACCCCATGGTGTCGAGCTGGGGTGGGGGATATGTGGTGAAGTGCCACCAGAGGGCAGAAGAGAGCTCTTCAAGACTTTTCCCCAGGAGTGAGAGAGTTAACAACCTGCTCAAAAGGCAGGGGTGTGGCTGCAATAGAGACCGGCTGCTGCGGCTGTCTCCAGGGGGAGAGCTGTTTGACAGAGCTGGAGTGCTGTGGATGTGTGCAGGGCTGAAGTCAGAAGCCGCACTGAAAACTAAACGACTAAAGCCAGAAGCTTTGAAAAGCGAGCATGCAGTTAAGAGGATCAGAAAGTCCCTGGAGGTAATGACCAAAGGAGGGATCTGCTTTGGGAAAAGAGGCCGGAGATACAGAGCTGAGGTGAGAGAGAAAGACACCTCTGCTACCTATATTTGGACTGTATGTTTTCACTTCTATGAAAGATAGTAAGGGAACTACAGTTAAGTTATGCAGGGCTTCAAGGAGAAGCTAGGACTTATTTTCTGTTTGCTTTATTTTCTGTTGTATGCTGACAAATAAACAGCATAAATCTGCTAAACATTTAAAGGGCTCCTGCTTTCTCCATTTTGGTGCTGGATATCAGGACACGGATCCTGAGAGTGACAGTGAATCTGTCACGATATATATATATATCTGTGTATAGAATTACTCAATGTAGTGTGTGTTACTATTATAAGCAGCATGTGTTAGGAAAAGGAAAAAGCAGGGAAATTTAGATATTCCAAAGTAAATCCAATCTGTGATACTTTGGAATATCTGCTCAGAATTGTAAGGGGACTTGTACTTTTACTGATAGTCTTGCTCTTTAATAGCTATACTACCTATATATTTCTCATTGTGATGATTTAATTTCATCTGATAGTTTTATTATCTTTTTTTCTTTTCTTAAATCCAATGAATGCTATCCAGTAAGGAGTGATTAGATGCTGATCAAGCAAGTGAATATTTAGATTTGTATTAATTAGTTTACCAGAACATACTGCATAATTTTATCAGGAATATGGAAGGTGTCTGGTTTCTGCTAGGAATATAATATACTTTATGTATTGCTTTACTTTTGTGCACTCCAACACATGGATCATATCTGGGTTCTCCCCTCTGCAGCTCAGGAAGACAGTGTGCTTCTAAGTGCATGGGTTGAAACATGCTCCTTGAGAGCAGTCACTGACAGGCTATTTTAAAACACTGCACTTCACAAGCTGCATGAGCTACAGAGGGTAGACCAAATCAGGGAGAGCTTGTATGATTGTAGTCCAAAACAAAAAATGCTTTTAATAAAATTAAGTACCTTAAAGTAAATATACATATGCATGTCATATTCCTTGTGAAATCCAGGGTCCCTCTAACCTAGAGATGGTGGATCAGATCACTAGAATCCACTTTCTTTTTCTAATAAAGACTTTTCCAGCACTTTTTAAAAATAGAATTGAAGACATCCGAAACAAACTTTCCTCTCAACATGGTTGTAACACACTGTCCTCTCAATAAATGGCAGAACCCAGCCCTTACCCTTCCCTAATCTCATATCCAATATGTACACCTTTGACCCTGTCCACATGATCCTATTCCATCACAGTTAGCCCCTTACCTCTCTATCACCCTTATCCCTGCTCTAATAACATCTATTCTACCTTTCTCTAAACGCTGGCAAGTTTCCATCATCTTTAAAACATGCCATAATTACCCCCGTTCTTAAGAAACCCTCATCTGATCGAACTTCTGCATCTACAGTGCCTTGCAAAAGTATTCACCTATTTTTACCTATGTTGTTACATTACAGCCTTAAGTTCCATGTTTTGTTAGCTTGAATTTTATGTGATGGATTAGAACACAATAGTCTAAGTTGGTGAAGTGAAATGAGAAAAATATATACATAAAACTATTTTTTAGAAATAGAAAACAGAAAATTGGCATGTGCGTATGTATTCACCCCCTTTCTTATGAAGCCCATAAAAAGCTCTGGTGCAACCAATTACCTTCAGAAGTCATATAATTAATGAAGTGATGTCCACCTGTGTGCAATCTAAGTGTCACATGATCTGTCATTACATATACACACCTTTTTTTTTTTTTTTTTTTCTTTAAAGGTGCCAGAGGCTGAAACGCCTAAGCAAGAGGCACCACTAACCAAACACTGCCATGAAGACCAAGGAACTCTCCAAACAAGTAAGGGACAATGATGTTGAGAAGTACAAGTCAGGGTTAGGTTAAAAAAAAACAATCCAAATCTTTGATGATCACCAGGAGCACCATCAAATCTATCATAACCAAATGGAAAGAACATAGCACAACAGCAAACCTGCCAAGAGACGGCCACCCACCAAAACTCACTGACCGGGCAAGGAGGGCATTATTCAGAGAGGCAGCCAGAGACCTAAGGTAACCCTGGAGGAGCTGCAGAGTTCCACTGCAGAGACTGGAGTATCTGTACATAGGACAACAATAAGCCATACACTCCATAGAGTTGGGCTTTATGGCAGAATGGCCAGAAGAAAGCCATTACTTTCAGTAAAAAAACAATATGGCACATTTTGAGTTTTTTTGCGAAAAGGCATGTGGGCGACACCCAAAATGTATGGAGGAAGGTGCTCTGGTCTGATGAGACTAAAATTGAACTTTTCGTCCATCAAATAAAATGCTATGTCTGGCGCAAACCCAACACATCACATTACCCAAAGAACAGCCGGGACTGGGAAACTGGTCAGAGTTGAGGGAAAGATGGATGGTGCTAAATACAGGGATATTCTTGAGCAAAACCTGTACCTCTCTGCGTGATTTGAGGCTAGGACAGAGGTTCACCTTCCAGCAGGACAATGACCCCAAACACACTGCTAAAGCAACACTTGAGTGGTTTAAGGGGAAAGATGTAAATGTGTTGGAATGGCCTAGTCAAAGCCCAGACCTCAATCCATTAGAAAATATGTGGTCAGACTTAAAGATTGCTGTTCACAAGCGCAAACCATCCGACTTGAAGGAGCTGTAGCAGTTTTACAAGGAGGAATGGGCAAAAATCCCAGTAATAAGATGTGCAAGCTCATAGAGACTTATTCAAAGTGACTTGGAGCTGTGATTGCCGCAAAAGGTGGCTCTACAAAGTATTGACTTTAGGGGGGTGAATAGTTATGCACATTGACTTTTTCTATTATTTTGTCCTATGCTGTTTGCTTCATAATAAAAATAAAAAAACATCTTCAAAGTTATGGGCATGTTCTGTAAATTAAATGATGCAAATCCTCAAACAATCCATGTAAATTCCAGGTTGTGAGTCAACAAAACACGAAAAATGCCAAGAATACTTTTGGAAGGCACTGTAACTATTGCCCTATATCTCTACTTCCCTGCTCTCACTCCGGCCTTCATGACTCATTTTGGGCTGCCCCAATTATTTGTTGCTCCACTAGATTATCTTATTGCCTCAAAACTTTCAAAAATAAGTATCTGTTTAAAGAAGCATATCACCTACAGCCTAAATACACACAAAATATCCATTACTCTCCTGTACCCAAACCCACTGCTTGTCCGCGGCCTCTGTGCAGCCAGCCCTGTGTGTTACCAGGAGACCCCCTCCTCCCCCAGCAGCCTCCTCTTCTTACTTGTTCACTGTGGTCCCTGGTCCGGTGGTCTCAGTTAGAGGTTGGGTATCCTTCCCCTGCCGGAGCTTCATACTGCAGAGGAAGGGAATTCCTAATGAGGTCACGTGACCCTGCAGTAGGAAGCTCCGGCAGGGGCAGGATACCCAACCTCTGACTAAGACCACTGGACCAGGGACCACAGTGAACAAGTAAGAGGAGGGGACTGCTGGGGGTAATGGGGCTGCTGGGGGTGAGTGGTGTTGCTGTGGGATTATGGGGCTGTTGGGAGGGGGTAAATGGTACTAATGGTGCTTCTGGGGGAGTAAATGGTGCTTCTGGGGGGTTGAGGGCTAATGGGGCTGCTGGGGGCTGTATTGGGCTGCTGAGGGGCTGAATGGTGCTACTGGGGGGGTTGGGGGCTGAATTGGACTGCTGAGGGGCTGAATGGTGCTACTGGGGGGGTTGGGGGCTGAATTGGACTGCTGAGGGGCTGAATGGTGCTGCTGGGGGGTTGTGGATTGAATTGGGCTGCTGAGGGGCTGAATGGTATTACTGAGGGGTTGGAAGCTGAATGGTGGTGCCGGGGGGCTGAATAGTGCTGCTGAGGGATTGTGGGGTTGAATGGTGCTGCTGGGAGTGGGGGAGAGTTTCGGGAAGCACTGCACTACAGAAAAGGAGCATGTTAGCCGCTCCCCACCGGGTCATGAATTTTTTTTTTAATGCTGGTACCAAAAAGGTTGAGGACCACTGCTTTAGAACATAAGCTTGCACGTTTTCAATCTTCTAAGGTGTTGTAGGGTAAGCACAATGTACATCTGCTTTAAGCTCAAACACAGGGCCATCCATTCTTTTGAAAAGTGTGAATATGTTGGCATGTACCAAGGATAATAATAATAGTGATTAATCTGCATAAGCTGTATTTATATATGTACTAGCGACTTGCCCGTCAAAAATGACAGAGCAATAAAATGTGAAGCCATGTCAATGCTGTTTGCCACACAATGTGAAGGTTTTTGTACTGTGAGGACCTTCGGCGCTCATTGCTTGCCTCTCCTCTAGTGTACTTTTGCTCCTCTGAGCAGCCTCTGCGCTCATCACAAGGACAGATACATATGTCTATGCCTTTGCCGCTCATCGCCTAAGTCGTACGCACCACGCAAAGCGTGACGACATCTCGTAGTTCGACAATTATAATATATAATGATAGTGTAGTAGCATTCTTTGTAACTAAAGCCTCCGTAGAGGAGTTGACTTCAAAGTTTGAAATCCATAAATAAAATTTCACCGAGCCCATAAGAGATTGTAGTTTTATAGATATTCAAAATCAGTCATCATATATTCCTACTTAATTCGGGTAATGAACCATGACGTTTCTTTTCAAAATGGAAGCTTGATCTGCCCATTCAGAGGCAGGGGATTTTGCTACACTGCCTGTAACAAGTTACTGAAAGAGCCAATAACTTTTCTAGGGGGAATTGCAGCCTGCACATTCATATCGCTCTTTGTTTAGCCTTGTTAATCTTATTTTATATTTATTCATCAGTGGATTATATGAATAACATAGAGGAGATGACTATTGGATTATAAGAAGGGAGTTTGCAGAAAATAAAGGAAAAAAAGAGTATACATATAATGCAGAAAAATCTTGCGATCTACAGTGGATATAAAAAGTCTACACACCCCTGTTAAAATGTCAGGTTTCTGTGCTGTAAAAAAATGAGACAAAGATAAATCATTTCAGAACTTTTTCCACCTTTTAATGTGACCTATAAACTGTACAACTCTCGAAGAGGAGAGACGACTCCCCCTGAGCTGAACCATGCGGACTTGACGCTCTTCCCTAAGGAAGGCCGAGATCCAAAGGAAGCTAAAAATTATAGACCAATCTCGCTTCTTAATGGCGACGTTAAACTGCTGGCCAAAATTTTCTCCCAGAGGATCTCAATTTTCCTACCCGCCTTAATACATAAGGACCAATCAGGCTTTATTCCAAACAGGCAGACTAGTGACAACATTAGGAGGACTCTAAATGTTATTCATTTGGCTAGGTCTAGAGGTCTCCCTGTGTGCCTGCTCGCATTGGACATCGAAAAGGCGTTTGATACCCTGGAATGGCCCTTCCTATTCGCCACTTTGGCAAAGTTTGGGTTCAGAGGAAACTTCCTAAACCTATTGCGTACATATTATACACTTCCCAGGGCCACACTAAAACTGCCTGGCTCCCATACGGCCAGCATTAAAATCGAGAGAGGTACGAGACAGGGCTGCCCTCTGTCTCCTCTTCTTTTTGCTCTGGCCATTGAGCCTTTGGCTCAAGCGATCAGAGCTAACTCCTCTATAGAGGGGGTGCGGGTGGGGCACCAGCATCTAAAGTGTTCCTTGTTTGCTGATGACCTTCTCTGCACTCTCTCGAATCCTGGCTCCTCCGTAGGCACCCTGATGGACACGATAGGGGTCTATGGCAACTTGTCAGGCTTGAGGCTAAACCAGGACAAGACAGAAGCTTTGAGTGTTGGGATCCCTTTGGATATTCTGAACCACCTGAAGGGAATTCATAAATTTCTATGGCCCCCCCTCACACATCAAATATCTAGGGATTAACTTGACCAACTCATTAACTAATATGTATAAGGCTAACTATCCACCTCTCTACAGGACTCTGCGGAGAGACCTGGAAAACTGGAATAAACGGCATATCTCATGGACGGGTAGAGTAGTCACGGTTAAAATGAACATATTGCCGAGGCTGCTCTATCTTGCCAGGACGCTGCCAATCCAGGTAAATAATACAGAATTGGCCCGCTTCCAGACACAAGTATTTCGGTTTATATGGAGAAATAGACCCCCTAAGATAGCGAGAAAAACGATGTATGTACATAAATCCAAGGGGGGCCTATCTTGTCCTAATTTCCTGAATTACTTCAGAGCAGCCCAGCTTGCCTCTGTCCCCCTAGCCCACTCCATTCCACTCCAACCAAACTGGGTCTTTGTAGAGGAGTTGCAGATGGCCCCGCTTACGTGGGGTATTATCCTGTGGGCTCCAGGTGCAAGTGCTTTCTACTCTAGAATACAGAATCCCATAACTAAATTTACACTAAGGCCCTCATTCAATTGCAATTTGGCCAATTGAATAGGGCTCTAAATAAGCACATAACTTATTTTTTTAAATACGTTTTTAGTTAGTAAACATCTATCCAAAAGCAAGGTTTTCACGAACTAAAAACGTATTTAAAAAAAATATGCTAGGTGCTTATTTAGAGCCCTATTCAAATGGCCAGATCGCAATTGAATGAGGGCCTAAGAGTTTGGATCTGGGCTAGGAGGAAATACAAACTAACTCACCCGGTATCTCCCCTCACATCAATCTTTACATCACCCTCCTTATCAACCACCATCACTGCAGAGTCCAAGGAATATTGGACGTCGCATGGTCTAGATAAACTGGGGGCTTGGTTTGAGGGAGGTTTGATGAGAACTTCAGAATCTATGATTAGGAACTTTGAGGTACCACACCGGAACTTTTCAACTACATTAAAATAAGAAGCTGGATTGAGGAGATACAAAGAACCCATGGGCCCCCGAGGGACTCTTGGATGTCTGTAGTGTGTAAAAGTGAGGTCCTGTCCAAAGGAATTTTAGGGTCAATATACAAAATCTTCAATAGTCCACCAAGCACTTGGAGGCCTTCCTTTGTTTCGAAGTGGGAGTGGGACCTAGGACAAAATTGGGATGGGAATAAATGGGCTGAATCCTTATCGAACCTATCTAAGGGTTCATTTAATTATAGTTTGTTAGAAACCTCTCTTAAGATTTTACACCGGACATACACAACTCCAGTTCGACTAAATAAGATATCCCAAACAATCCCAGATAGATGTTTTAGGGGGTGCCAAGGTAGGGGAGACTTTATACACACCTGGTGGAGCTGCCCTAAGGTATTTAAAATTTGGTCAGAAACGACCAGTCTAATCTCAAGAACACTCAAAACCCCACTCCAACCATCAATAGCAGTCTGTCTCCTGGGAGCTCGCTTCTCAAAACTGGGAAGGGAGGGGAATAAATTGGCCCAATTGATATTTCTAGCAGCTAAGAATACCATCGCAAGACGATGGAAGAGCAGGGACATTAATTTCCAGGAAGTAACAAACAAAATAAATTTTATTTGCATCAATGAGAGGATGACCCACATCATATCAGATACACATCACTGCTTCTTGGAGGTTTGGGAACCCTGGATCTTATTCACAAATAGTAATATATAACAAATAAGTTAAGGGAACACATTAAAGAAGCCATTCCTGTTGAGCGGCTGAGGAGTGGAGTGTGGAGCGGACGGGAAGAAATGGTGAGAGGACCCTGAGAGATATCTCTTCAGTATTCCAGAGGTACAGGGGGGGAGGAAGGTTACCTTAAGATTGGTTGAACGGGGAATTGCTGGGGGAAGACACTCCACCATATGTTTTGTACAATGCTACTTGTTTTCTCTCTACTTTATTTTTCTTTTATCATATTTCTTGCTGCTCTGGTTCATCTATGGAAATGTGAATTTCTGCAATTTGAACAATGTGACCTTATAAGCTGTATATATTGCTGAATCTAAAGAAACTAATGTGAATATATTTGGACAGAATCACCAAAAATACGAAAAAAGAGTTGTAATGGAGTTTTTATTTAAATGGAATGGTTTCAACATGTTAGCAATACGATGTTAGTTATAAGACAACTTTTGGTCTATGTTTTTCATTATTCTTTTTTGTCTTGTCTTTGCAATTCCAGAACTTCTCAATAAAATTTATGTTATAAAAAAAAAAAACTGTACAACTCAATTGAAAAACAAACTGAAATCTTTTAGGTAGAGGGAAGAAAAAATATAAAAATAAAATAATATGGTTGCATAAGTATGCACACCCTTAAACTAATACTTTGTTGAAGCACCTTTTGATTTTTTTACAGCACTCAGTCTTTTTGGGTATGAGTCTATCAGCATGGCACATTTTGACTTGGCAAGATTTGCCCACTCTTCTTTGCAAAAACACTCCAAATCTGTCAGATTGTGAGGGCATCTCCTGTGCACAGCCCTCTTCAGATCACCCCACAGAATTTCAATCGGATTCAGGTCTGGGCTCTAGCTGGGCCATTCCAAAACTTTAATCTTCTTCTGGTGAAGCCATTCCTTTGTTGATTTGGATGTATGCTTTGGGTCGTTGTCATGCTGAAAGATGAAGTTCCTCTTCATTTTCAGCTTGCTAGCAGAAGCCTGAAGGTTTTGTGCCAATATTGACTGGTATTTGGATTTGTTCATAATTCCCTCTATCTTAACTAAGGCCCCAGTTCCAGCTGAAGAAAAACAGCCCCAAAGCATGATGCTGCCACCACCATGCTTCACTGTGGGTATGGTGTTCTTTTGGTGATGTGCAGTATTGTTTTTGCAGCAAACATATCTTTTGGAATTATGGCCAAAAAGATCAACCTTGGTTTTATCAGACCATAACACCTTTTCCCACATGCTTTTGGGAGACTTCAGATGTGTTTTTGCAAAATGTAGCCTGGCTTGGATGTTTTTCTTCATAAGAAAAGACTTTCATCTTGCCACTCTACCCCATAGCCCAGACATATGAAGAATACGGGAGATTGTTGTCACATGTACCACACAGCCAGTACTTGCCAGATATTCCTGCAGCTCCTGTAATGTTGCTGTAGGCCTCTTGGTAGCCTCCCAGGCCAGTTTTCTTCTCGTCTTTTCATCAATTTTGGAGGAAGCTCCAGTTCTTGGTCATATTTTCTCCACTTGATGATGACTGTCTTCACTGTGTTCCATGGTATATCTAATGCCTTGGAAATTCTTTTGTACCCTTCTCCTGACTGATACCTTTTAACAATGAGATCCCTCTGATGCTTTGGAAGCTCTCTGTGGACCATGGCTTTTGCTGTGGGATGCGACTAAAAACATTTCAGGAAAGACCAACTAGAGCAGCTGAACTTTATTTGGGGTTAATCAGAGGCACTTTAAATGATGGCAGGTGTATGCTGACTCCTATTTAACATGATTTGGAATATGATTGCTTAATTCTGAACACAGCTACATCCCCAGCTAGAAGAGGGTGTGCAGACTTATGCACATTATTTTTATTTTTTTATTTTTCTTCCCTCTACCTAAAAGATTTCAGTTTGTTTTTCAATTGAATTGTATAGTTTATAGGTCACATTAAAGTTGGAAAAAGTTCTGAAATGATTTATCTTTGTCTAATTTTTTTACAGCACAGAAACCTGACATTTGAACAGGGGTGTGTAGACTTTTTATATCCACTGTATTATAGTGGAGTGTAGAAAGAACATGGCTGCATGATGTGTTTTCCAGAATTTGTAAATACACATTCTAGAAATCCGTAGTACTTAGGAATGTATTCAACATACCAATTCATTTGTTGTGCTCTAGCTTTCCCTTAGACCAGGGGTGTCCACGTTTGGTTGTTCTGGGCCACACACAGGCCTGGATTTGAGGATATCCCTGCTGCAACCAGGTGAGACTATTGCTTCTTTAGTTATCCTGACTCATCTCTGCACATAAAGGAAATCCACAAATCCAGGCCTGTGTGCGATCCAGCAGGACCGAACTTGGACACCACTGCACTAGACTTATCTAACATAATCTTTGCTCGGTATCAGTCACTCCATTGGCTTCCTATAGCCTACAGAATAAAATCTTGACCCAAATGTATATAAAGCCCTCAATAATAATGCACCCACTTATATCTCTGCTCGTATCTTTAAATACTCTCCCAACCTCTAATTCGCTCTGCTAATGACCTTCTTCTGTCCTCCTCTCATTCCTGCCTTCAGGACTTTTCAAGTGCTACCCCTATTCTATGGAACTCCTTGCCTCGCTCCTGCCACAAATCCTTCGAAACCTATCTAAAAACCTCTATTTAAAGAAGCTTATCACCTTCAGCTGTAATTTGCCTAATATATTGTACCTCACGTTTTATATACCACACCCTCTAGATTGTAAGTTTGTGAGTTTTTAATCTTATATGGTGCTTTAAAGCAGGCCTCTATTCTTTTGTAATTTGTTACAATTGTTTTTTTTATCTCTATCTACCCTGTTTAGCGCTATGGAATATGTTGGCACATACAAATAAATGTTCATAATGCTAAATGGGGCTAGATTTAATTTAAACTTTTATTTTCCCACTGTCGCTTTAACTGCTCTAATGTCCTAAACCCACATTTCCAAAATAGAGAGAGAGAGAATATCAGACAGTGTTATATAAGGGAAAGAGTTAAGAGAAAATAGAACTGTGGCATAAAGAGGGCCTATGTTTTTTAATATGAAAATTAATGACCTGTTTGAACATCATTTTATTAACAAGTACTTATAGGTATATGTACGTTTCCCTGTTTTTCCCTTTCGCTAATCTAACCCCTGCTGCTTATATCAGATACATTATGAATACAATTATTTTTTTAAACTTTGGGTTTTCACCCTCCCAGAACTGCTTATGTGGCCATCTGGTCCCTACTAATAGAAACACTGCATTTTTAACCCTATAGTGACCGATTGATTCTCCTCTATCCAATGCCTTCTTAATCCATGAAACTAAATATGCCTTGAAAAACTTGTTTTTACTCACTGAAACCTTCTAAATGGCCACTGCATGTCACCCCTTTCTGTAGCTGATGTAGGCAATGCTTCTCTCATATTATATGTATTAGCCAATCACAGACTCTGTCTCAGCTACATGTTGCTAAAATGCTACTCCCACAGTGATTGGCTAACACATCTGGTACTATAGAAACATCGCGCTACAGACGGCAGGCTGTTATTGGGACTGTTTGGAAGGTTTCATTGATTAAATCTGTTACTAAATATTTCTGTAGATTATTTTTATATCTAAAACCAACAGGGACCCTCCATGCCCATTTAATATAATTTATATTACTGGCCTCATGTATAGCAAATAATGATGTATCCAACGATAAATGTTAAATCCCTCCCATTGTCTACGTGTACTGTCTCACCAATATTATTGGATACCTAGCTGCAATGGGTGGGTGTAATAATCTTAACAATCAGCCAATCAGATTTCAGACTGTTCTTACTTAAACAGAGGCTTGGAACGCACGGACTATGATTGGCTGGCTGTGATACGCATATAGTGATAGCTTCCGTTCTGTGGCTGGCGGAAACACTAGTCAGCAGCGGAGGGGCTGCACAAACATGGCGAATCTCAACAAGTCCCATGAGCAGCAGGACAGGTGAGATACGAGGGTTTGGTTAGGGCTCGGTGGTGTATTCGCGGTGTCCGGGTTCTTATGTCACGCTGGTTCGGTATTACCCGTCAGAGTGACTCTCTCATTATCACAGGACGTTGGTATCCAGGTGTAATGGCTGCATCATTGTGACGGTGTATCCATACCCGAGCTGGGGAAGGAGTGTATTAACTGACACAAGGCCTCTCAGAGCCAGATACCCGAGCAGCTGTGTCATGGCTGGGCCCGTCATACATTAGTGTAATAATAAGAGCCGTTAGTGCTGATCTTCTGGTCTAACTGTTTAAATGCTGAAAATATGTAAGTTACAGGTATATCTACATTTCCCTTTCTCTAATCTAACACAAGCTGCTTATATCCATATTATTTTATGACATGGCGTCATTCTATACACATACAGCTTTATTTTATTAAAAAAAAATGTTTTCTACACCTTTAGAGCTGCCTTAAATAGGCATCTGGAACCTACCAATAGAAACACTGCATTTTGGTTCAGATTGTAACCCTTTACTAACCTTCCAGCCAACAGGAGCACAGTGCAGAGATCCACAGTGCAATGTCTGGCTCCTCCTTGCTTTCTTATGCAGGGGACTACACATCCCATAATGCCTTGCTGCATAAACTGAGAACTGGTCTATATGCTTCAGTTTATACGAAGTAATGCATTAATCGCTGTATAGTTTCCACACTACAAAGCAGTTAACCATTTGGCCCTTTTAAAGCAGCTGTATACAACACATAGATAATATTATAAGCATGTTATGTTCTGGAAGCTTTCATTTATAGAGAGAGATGCATGTTTCAGAAGGAAACCAGTTTGATAAAAATGACATGTACAATGAAGACCGTCATTAGCAGAGTGAAGAGGTTACTTTGGGGCGTATGACACTGTTAAGCAAACCTTTATCATATCAAAGATGTTTTCCATAGATTGTTCCATCAAAGTATTCATTAAAACAATATAGAAAAATGGGTCCGCATATAAGGCGCGCTGACAGAAGAGGCCTTGAGCTATGAGAGGCGCGCCCGAGGCCTTGGGGGGGCCAAGTGCCCGCGCCGAACATAGTGATGGCCTCGCTGTCGATTCATCGCCGTTGAGTTGCGCCACGTCGGAGGGGAAAATAGTTCTTTGTCTTCCCTGGAACTTGTTGGTGCCTAAAAACTCACAGCGCCCTTGTAACTGCAGCTGTCAGTGCTGCAGAAGAAATGCGCAGGCAAACAGGGATAGATCCGAAAAAAATTTGGTTCCCGTTCTAAAATCGTAAATTGGCTGCCCCCAGCTTATAGATTGGCAATCCAGTTATTTTGACTGCACTCCAGAGATTCAGTAAGAACCCCCCAATTTAAATTTACGAATTATGGCACCAGATAAAAAAAAATCTAAAGTAAACTTGGGGTCTTATGGTAAATGTCTGTAAACCTACTGATAATTTCTGAGACCTTAGTCAAGAATCATTTAATCACATGGCAGCCCAACCGTATTGATAGCATCACACTATATATACACATTCAGCAGGTTCCACTATAGGTATAGGCAAATATATGTGATCATTAAAATAATATAATGCTGGTACTTTACATCTATAGAGTACTTGGGTTGCAAGCCTGTATATGTAATGCTCAAAAGCATTAGATTAAAGTCAGTTTTTATAGTTGTATGGTTAGGCGGTGTCTACATATTCAGTACAGTCTTTAGATATTTCCTGTTAGGAGTAATCAGCAGTTGCAGCAAGGAGCTTCTAGATGGAGCTGCTGTAATTTTACACAATTTCCAAGCTTAACCCTAAAGTTATGACATCGGCAGCAAAATCTTGGCTTTGACATCTAGGGAATGCTCACTGCTGCCGCCTGTGCTTATGAGGAAAGGACCCCGTCTCTTAGTATTCTTCTTTACTATAAGCCATGTTTTTCCCACAGCAGGATGTCCAAAATGGTAGCCCTTATGCCACCCATTGTCCAAGAAAGCGATGGTCACCTGTGTGGTCCTAGGGGTTTGCAGCATTTATTGTAGTACTGGCACAAATAAATGAACACTGTGTTGAATATTTAATAGATGTATGAGGGTACATTGAATGATTGTTTCTTTTGTTATAAACGCAGTTGCTTGAGGTATATGGACATTATGGATGGGATCACCTTCTCTTCTGGTCCTCTATCCTGATGCTTCTTGTGGGGCCTTGTATCAGGTTGCTGTGTGAAGGTCCAGTGCTGTATCTGGCAGTAGTCACACTGTAGGAACCAAAGTAATGTCGGTGTGCTTGTCTGTAGATGGTGGGCCATACTATACCTATGTCATGTACTTGTCTTAAGTGAGTGCTTGGACTCTATACATAGGTACTCTAACAGGATATCTCATAGGGCTTTCCTTCTACTGCTTTATGGCATTTGTAAAATGTATTCTAGAGAGACTATAAGTATTTATCATTATTGCAGCATAAGGGACACTATACGAAATATTTTGAATTTACTATTTGTACTTTCTGCATACTGTACCTGTAGTGAAATTTTTTTTTGGGGGGGGGGGGGGGGGGCAAGCTGCTTGAGAACTTCATAGAAACTTGTTTGGATTTATTTATAGAGCCGCAGCACTCGTGTTACTGAAGCCACTGATGACGTAGGCAAAGCAACCTTTTAACATTTTTGAAGTGGCCCGCGATCTGCAAAAAGCACATAGATAAGGGGGTGATGCTTATGGAGGGATTACTGCTGGTGTTTTTATATATTCAGCTGCAGTAAGAATTGAGATCACAGTTCTGGACTTGAGCACATGGTGGTTGCCGTTTTTTGATCCAGGCTTCCCCAAGAAACCTCAATGATGCAGCAAGAGTGGGTGACCTTTTTTGACCTTTGCATTCGTTTTCTTACATATATTTCAATAGGTAATAACATTTTAGATTTTTTTGCTAGAATTTTTAAAGCAAATTTTTAGCCATCTCCCTCCATGCTTTGACATAGTCCTCCAAAATGATTTGGGGAGCCCTTCAGATGTAATACAGGTTCTATAAAACTGAGTAAATTGATGGGTTATATGGAATTTTGTAAAGATATCTTATACACTAAAGAAATTTTAATTTTAACAGTTTTGAATTAATGCTCTCATAAGAAAAATCGCAATTCTTCTTCTAAATAACGGACAAGGTTTTTGTTACTGCACACATCTGTTTAGTGGAGGAATAAACCATTGCTTCACTTAGTAAATATAAAGTGACTCCAACTTGTCTTCACGTAAAACAGTTCAAGCTCAAATATCTAAGGAACAGACGGACTGACAGCAAGAGCTGCGTGCAAAATATGTTACTTGTGGGTTAGCTGATGACATTCCTGAAATCAGAGAGAAACCATAAATCTTGTCTTAACCCAAGCTTGCAATGGCCATTGTCAGCTGATACAGTTAATCATGAACAGTCAGCAGTGTGTTTGAAAACAAACCTATGACTGCAGATTTGTAGGTGTTAATAGTTTAATAATAAAAGCATAACAAAAAAAATTAGATAATTTTAACGTATAATCTTCTGCTCTTTCACACCATGAATAGCACCTATAGTGAGGTAAATGGCCCATTAAGTTACTTAATGGAATTTAATCTTATACGTTCTTCAGGTGTTTAGTAGGCAACACTTTTGTAAGAAAATAATAAAGTACTGTAATTGAGGAAGGTGTGTCAATTCTACACAACAAATGTTATATTCTGCTTTTTTATTTATTTATTAGGTTTATCTGCATTTATCCTGCTTATCTCAATAACAAGAAAACCATTGCGGAAGGAAGAAGGATTCCTGTAGAGAAGGTAAGCAAGAGACCACTTCAATAACAGAACTATTAAATAGTTTTTACTTAATATTTAATACAAAAAACTATGGCCTCTGTTCAATTGCAAGCCTGCAGTTGCCTTCGTACCGACTAGAAGTCTAAAACCTGAAAACGTAAACCATGCACCCGTAACTAGCATTTCAGAGCATGATCAATTAAGCAAGGCTGTAACTACTGATTTTGAAACGGCCATTAGTAAATGAGACCGTCATCATGACGTCCGTAAAACATGGAGGTTAAACGTCAATCAATTAGTGTTTAGAAGTCAGATATGCGATCGAACTGGCAATGTGCCAAATACTAAAAATGAATGACTATACTGTTCTCGTAAATGTGGGTGGCCTGTTATATATTAACTCCTTGATGACAAAGATTGATAGAACACGAAAATAAAACGGGGGGGGGGGGGGGAAAGAAAATACATTTTGATTGCAGATTTGCGAGCTTGAGACTGTTGTGCAATTCTAATGTCTTTCATCGCTTTCCCGTCATTTTTAAAGTGCAGTTTAGGTTTTTTATTTGCATTTACAGTGCTACGGACATGTGTTTAACCCCTTGCGGGTCCTATCTGGTACTCTTAGGGTTTTCTTCTACATTTGCCATTTATGGGTTTGAAAACATTTGCGGGCTTGAGGTATTGTAGCAATTGAATATCGATTTATGATGTAACATTTACGGGCTTGAAAGATCAAAGGCTTAGATGGGTTGCAGTTACGATTTTGCTCAATCGAATGGTGGCCAATGTTTAAGACAGGCTCTATGACATGTATAATAACTATTGTTCCATGTCCCTTTCATTAATAAACTACTCTGAAAAAATATTCTCCACTGTATGTCCACTTGCACGTCTCTTTCCTCAACATTACTTTATTTGTCTTAACATATCTTAACACATCTAGGACCTTTACAACTGATGTCACAAATTGTTCTATTTTGCCTCGATTGGTTATGCCTGGCCATGATGTCTTGTATGAAATCATTTCTTCCTCATATGAAGGAGGTGGTGATCTATCTAAATTTGCACATAAGGCCAAAGCATGCAGATACATCTGGGCCTTGCGCTGAAGGCTCCTCATGCCTGATAGATTGTTGACATGGTGTTAAACACTTTTTTATTTATTTTTTTAAATATTTTATATCTATGGATGCTGCAGTAACATATTAGGTGGTGAAGACTTTGAATATAATCCCCCTTTCTTTTTGCTTTTTTGTATTTAATGTAAAAATAACCTAAATATGACCATGTTTGCTGAAGAGTTTCTATTTTCCACAGGGTGTGCAGAATCCGACTTGTGCTGAGATCCATGATGTGTGTGAAGCTACTGGATTAAAAGTTCTTGTAGAGGTGAATAATGCAAGTCTTTGCTTTCTCCCCTTGCATGTGAAGTGTTCCCACTCATGTCCTTACTAAGCTATCTGTCCCTGCTGTTCACTAGAATAAAATGTACACTCGTGAGTGGAACCGTGACGTACAGTTCAGGGGCCGAGTACGCGTACAGCTGAAGAATGAAGATGGTAGCCCCTGTCTGGCTCAGTTTCCAACAAGTAAGTCTGCATGTTCTTGTTATGACACATAAATTAAACGATACAAGTTATGAGTCCTGTCAGATTAATTGGAAGTACAGTTCTCTATGTATTCAGCCAGTTTTGACTTTTCAATATTGTAGTGTTAAAGCCTGTAAGTAAAACTGGTTTATGTCGCTGGCTACCCTACACAAAATACGTAGAACATAAAAAAAAAAAAAAAAAAAAAAAAAAAAGCTAACCTGTCTTGATTGAATATGTATTTACCCCTTTTGCTGTCAATCCCCCGTCGCTAAATTAGCTCAGGTGAAACAACCTGCCTGCAGGCATCACATTATTAGGTTAATGGAATCCCATCTCCAACAGTTTGTGGCACCTCATCTACGCATTTATACACCAGTTCCTAGGAAGCCCCAGGATTAGAGCGTTATCAAAACACACACAGAAAAAAGTTCTGCAGAATTACTAATCCGTGTAGGGTAAAAAAAAACGTAATCTTTGAAAATCCTTCAGAGCACTATAACTAGAATATGGCACAGCCACAATTTGGCCTAGCCAAGGCTGACCACTAGAGGGCATTATTCAAAGAAGCGACCAAGAGGCCACTGATAACTTTGAAGGAGCTGGAGAGATCCACAGCTCAAATGGAAGGAATTGTACTTGTGAGAACTATAACCTGGTCCTTCCATAAAGCTGAGCTTTATAGACGAATCAGAAATAGCAGATCAAAAATCTTTTTTTTTTTATTGCATGTTTGATACTCTCCTGCAGTTCATTTGAATGTATTTCTATTATTTTAAAGTACAGTAATATGTGTTTAATTGCTGCTAAAGTTATCCAATCTGGCGTTAAAACTCTGCGTGTCCCGTAATTTGTCAGAAGCTTGATACTTTTTTTACTTGCGGGTCAGACTTAATTTGCAAGCTAGATGTAAATTTCTAATAAAATATTGATTTTTGTGAAACTTTTTAGTTGGTGCTCGCAATGTTCAAGCTGTCTATATAAAAACCAATGGAGAGGCCAGCCCTAAGTTGCATCTTTGGCTTGTCCGTAGTGATTGTCAGCGGGTAACTTACAGGATGCGAGTAGTTAATAGAATATGTGGCAATATTAAGAGTGACTTTATGTGTAATTTTATGATCTGGTCAAGAGAATAGGGCCCTTAGTCTATACTCTTCTGAACAATTTGCAGCCTTTAAAAATAACCATGTACTTGTCTTCTCTCCTTGCTTTAGGAAAAGCAGTCATGCTTCATGTAGCAGAACTCATTCCAAAACTAAAGACCAGGACTCAGAAAACTGGAGGGGGTGACCAAAATGTTCAGCAAGGAGAAGGTGGCAAGAAAAGCAAGAAGAAGAAGAAGTGATTACGTTCTCCCTTTAGGTTATGGGTTTACTAAGTGGTGTTAATTCCTAGGTAACCTATTTGCGTAAATGGGACGAGTCCGGTCTTAAGACCTAGAACCTCTTAGTAAATTCAAGTTTTATTGAAAAGATCTGGCAGTGAAGAAACATTGACTTAAAGTTAAGCAGAAATCCTGTAATTCTATGTACTGTGTCATCAACTCAATCTAGTGCTGAACCATATCTGCCAAATGCCAGCCGGCTTATGGCACGTTTATACGCTACATTATTGAGCAGTCAGTTTACAGTATCACAGATGAATGTCACAAACCCTTCCTTTGATCCCAGGATAATCATCTTGGATTGTGAGGTTCCTTATGATACTAGAGTAATTTCAAATACAGCTGCATAGTATTAAGAAATCTGTCTGACAAGTAATATTTTGTAATGTACTTCTTAAAACAAACACCACTCTCCATTTACAATATTCAAAATGCTATCTAAGTTTAACATGTTTTCCTATTTGGAGGTAACTACTTAAGAACATTTTGGCAAACAAGTAGTTATAGATGAAACTGCTGGAGTTATTTGGAAAACTTTTCATTTTGTTGTTTTCTTTTCAATATAATAACTGCTGCCCATTGAATTTCCATATATGAGGATAAAGAATATTATGTTTTGTTTTTGTTTTTTTTGTTTTTTAAAATGTTTGGTGAAATATGACTGCATCATTTCTTCATTAAATATATGCCATTCTGGATACTCATCTTGTGCTGAAATTGAAGCATTGTTTTTTTGAGTGCTTATATCTGGAGTGTGGTTTAATACAGAAAAATGTATACCTTAAGCTATTGAAAAAATAATTTGTATATAGACTATAGCAATTATGTCTGTAAATAAAGAAATGTTGGAACACATTTTACCCATACAATTACACCAGCCTCATTTTATAATTACTTTTCTTTGATAGAATGTAAGAAACATGCCAAATATTGTTTCAAGTAGACTGGGTGGCAGCTCACACTCATAGATTTGATTGTTTTTTTTTTTAGTCTGAATAAAAATGTAAATAGTAATTTTTTGTCTCATCTGTTAATGGGATTAATTGCATCCTATGGGTGGGTTGCATTTGTTGTTCGCTCTGTGCCTGGGCTGTTTTCAGGCATGTAGAAGATCTGTATATTAAAGGTTCTAACTATCTTTAAAATGATATATGATCATGAACTATGCACAGAGTATGATACAGTTGCAATAGGACTATTCTTTAAAGAAATGCAAGTTGTTAAAACGCCCTCTTATCCTCTAAGCCTGCATGAGTTGCGTTCCAAGACAGACCAAGCTCTTTCAATGCACCTTGTAATTTATTGAGATAAAACGTAATTAGGGGGCAAAAATTGTTTGTAATAACTACTTTTGAAATAATGGTGCACTTTTCAATCCACACATCTCTTCAGACTGCATTATGGAAGGAAGGCCCACATCAGAAGTAGACCGAGACATGTAGTAAAATTGTTACCAATATACAAATGTAAAAAGAAAATAGACTGAAATGACACAACAGTAACTTTACTTTCATATTGTTTAAGAGTATTCCATCTATATCCTAAAATTGCAACAGCTACCAATGTCCTTCTCTTAAAATCTGTTCCGCTTCACTGTAGTAACAGTAAAAAGCCATTTTCCCAATGGCTTCCTTCCAGTTTTGCCTTGCACTTTATATTTAACATTATCTGTGTACTGTATATCAGCGGTTCTCAACTCTAACCTCTCGACGCCCTCAATAGTAACTACATAAACACTGAAATATCCTCTTGATATGATTGATTTGCTATGGTCCGTATCGTACACAGATTCAGTGTGTTTATATAATATTATTTAGGTCTTGAGAAAACCGCCTGGAACCAGTCTCCTGATCTATTTTTGTATATGTATCTGTCCCTTCAAGTTCTAGTACCAGTACACCTCATTTATTTTTAATATTTAATAGTTTTTTGTGTTTTTTTGGGGAACATAGAACGTTTTTGTGACCAATCAACTTGTAATACAGTACTGGTAGTAAAATAAAGTAGGTAGTCCTAGATTTTAGTGAGGGGGGATCAGTATAAATTGGGTATGGTATAAGAAACATATGACAGTCTGTTGCAGTCACACTACATAATTTCATTGCAAACTTAAAGTACCACGGTAGTGCTCATACTGTAGTGTTCAACGTGTATAATCACATTTTATGTTATTGTCCTAGAAGTAATGTGAAGCTTGCTTGATTGATAAGGTATCCTAGTATATAACGAAGGATCTGTCTTGATCTTAAGGAGCACAATCTGTCAGCACTTCCAACACAAATCCAGAGAAACATGGTGTGACGTGTCGCTACTACAGACGCATCCTGCGCCAGAGAATGGATTTGCATGTCATTTGAGTTGTTCGCTCTGTGCCTGGGCTGTTTTCAGGCAGGTAGAAGATCTGTATATTAAAGGTTCTATCTTTAAAATGATATATGATCATGAACTATGCACAGTGTATAGAAAAAGTCTTCACACCCTTGTTGACATTACTTGATTTCTGGTTTTACATAAAAAAAATAGGTGACTAGGAAAAATAATTGAAATTAAAAAGACCCCCCAATTATGCTCTTTGGAAGGACCTTTTGCATTTATTACAGCAGTAAGTATTTGTGAAGTAGTCTTTATCAACTCTGCACAGCTACACTTATCAATTTTACCCAATGTCGTTCTTGCAAACAAGGCTCCTTCAAATTACCAAGGAGATCTCCTTTTTAGTTAATTCAACATGTTTTTTTGTGGAATTGAGGTGTGGGCTCTGACTGACCCATTCCAAGTCTTTGATCCTCATTTTCCAAGGTAATTTCTTTGTTGACTTGGATGTATGTATGTATGCTTTGGGTTATCGTGTTAGAAGGTAAAATTCCTCTACATCTTTATTCTGCGACAGAGGCCAGCATGTTCTGTGTTACAATATCTTGATATTTGGAGCTAGTCATTATCCCATCTATCTAGAGCCCCTGTCTAAGCTGAAGAGAAACCACCACAAATCATGATGCTTCACAGTTGGCATGGTGTCCTTTGGATGATGAGCTGTGCTGTCTTTTAAATCAAGCATATGTTTAAGAGTTAAAATTCAACTTTTGTCTCATCAGACATAAGACATTTTCCCACATGTTTGAGATGATTTAAGGTATTTTTCTTTAGTAAAATTCAGGCTAGAATATTTTTTTTGTCAGAAATTACCTTTGCTTACCGCAGCTCCTTTAATGTTGCTGTAAGCTTCTGGTAGCCTTCCTGATAAGTTTTCTCCTTGTCCTGTCATCAACATTGGAAGACCGCCCTGTTCTTGGAAATGTCCCTGTGGCACCACATTTTTTCTATGTATTGATGGTAGTTTTTACGGTGTTCCATGGTACATCCAATGCCTTATTATTTTATTCCCCTCTCTTGATCGGCACCTTTCAGCAATAAGATCCTGTAGATGTTTTGCCAGCTCCTTGCAGTCCATGGCTATGCCAGTAGAATGTAACCACAAAAGTTTGTTTTTATTTCAATTGTTGTGTTTTATATGTATTAACCCCTTGAGTCCCAGGATCAATGTGACTTACATATTTGTGGGTTTTGCAATCTATTCTAATGTGTTTCCATGCCTTCTCGTGCTTTTATAGTACACTAGTGTGTGTTTAATTGCTGTTACAGATAGTTAACTTGTACAAACTTGATACTTTTTTAAATTGTGGGTTAGATTTTATTTGCAAACTAGAGCTAGAATATTGATTTTGTATTTATTATTTATTTATTATTATTTAGAGCTCTTAATATTTGAGCTATGCTAAAACCAATTGAGTTCTGGCCTGTAACTCGTAATCCGATTGCGAGTAGCTAATAGAATATGTTGGCAATATTAAGAGTGGTTTTACGTGTGTGTATAAATTTACGAATTGGGCAATAGAATAGGGCTCATATTTTGTAGCGCTATACAGGGGTTAAACACAAGTCAAAAACAATATTAACACATTGCTAACGAATGGAGGGACCGGTCTTTGAGCCTAAAATCAAACGTACATAGAGCTTGCTTCCAATATAGTCTATAGCCTTAGAGTAAAAATAGACCAACCTAATCAATAATATAAATAATCACTTGTGACCTTGGTCCAGCTGTTCGCTGCCTTTATCTTTCCCTACCCAGAGCTCTGGGATTATTAATTAATAGAATTTATTTTATATACTCTCTTTCCATAAAGTAAACTTGATGAAGAAACCCAGGGATATATTAGTGGCAACATTTTAGGTGCATAAACCTGTATATTTTATACATATATATTTAATATGCAATAATACATAGTTTATTATTAGATAAAAACAATTATGTAGCGTAGTCCCAAGAATCCAGTATCCATCACATTAATCGGGTTATTTGGATAATTTCACAAAATATACATTTTATATTGTAACACTTCACACAGCAGTTTTAAGATGAAATTATCAAGAAATACCCTTGTTACTCAAAGCTCTAATAACAGACAATAATAATACAATAGTACACAAGGCCCTTATATCAGCCATAATAATAATACACTACAATAGTACACAAGGCCCTTATATCAGACATAATAATAATAATACAATAGTACACAAGGCCCTTATATCAGACATAATAATAATAATACAATAGTACACAAGGCCCTTATATCAGACATAATAATAATACAATACAATAGTACACAAGGCCCTTATATCAGACATAATAATAATACAAAAGTACACAAGGCCCTTATATCAGACATAATAATAATACAATAGTACACAAGGCCCTTATATCAGACATAATAATAATACAATACAATAGTACACAAGGCCCTTATATCAGACATAATAATAATACAATACAATAGTACACAAGGCCCTTATATCAGACATAATAATAATACAATAGTACACAAGGCCCTTATATCAGACATAATAATAATACAATAGTACACAAGGCCCTTATATCAGACATAATAATAATACAATAGTACAAAAGGCCCTTATATCAGACATAATAATAATAATACAATAGTACACAAGGCCCTTATATCAGACATAATAATAATACAATAGTACAAAAGGCCCTTATATCAGACATAATAATAATACAATAGTACAAAAGGCCCTTATATCAGACATAATAATAATACAATAGTACACAAGGCCCTTATATCAGACATAATAATAATAATACAATTGTACACAAGGCCCTTATATCAGACATAATAATAATAATACAATAGTACACAAGGCCCTTATATCAGACATAATAATAATAATACAATTGTACAAAAGGCCCTTATATCAGACAATAATACTACAATAGTACACAAGGCCCTTATATCAGCCATAATAATAATACACTACAATAGTACACAAGGCCCTTATATCAGACATAATAATAATAATACAATAGTACACAAGGCCCTTATATCAGACATAATAATAATACACTACAATAGTACAAAAGGCCCTTATATCAGACATAATAATAATACAATACAATAGTACACAAGGCCCTTATATCAGACATAATAATAACACAATAGTACACAAGGCCCTTATATCAGACATAATAATAATAATACAATAGTACACAAGGCCCTTATATCAGACATAATAATAATAATACAATAGTACACAAGGCCCTTATATCAGACATAATAATAATAATACAATAGTACACAAGGCCCTTATATCAGACATAATAATAATACAATACAATAGTACACAAGGCCCTTATATCAGACATAATAATAATACAATAGTACACAAGGCCCTTATATCAGACATAATAATAATACAATAGTACACAAGGCCCTTATATCAGACATAATAATAATAATACAATACAATAGTACACAAGGCCCTTATATCAGACATAATAATAATACAATACAATAGTACACAAGGCCCTTATATCAGACATAATAATAATACAATAGTACACAAGGCCCTTATATCAGACATAATAATAATAATACAATAGTACACAAGGCCCTTATATCAGACATAATAATAATACAATAGTACAAAAGACCCTTATATCAGACATAATAATAATACAATAGTACACAAGGCCCTTATATCAGACATAATAATAATACAATAGTACACAAGGCCCTTATATCAGACATAATATTAATACAATAGTACACAAGGCCCTTATATCAGACATAATAATAATACAATAGTACACAAGGCCCTTATATCAGACATAATATTAATACAATAGTACACAAGGCCCTTATATCAGACATAATAATAATACAATAGTACAAAAGGCCCTTATATCAGACATAATAATAATACAATAGTACAAAAGGCCCTTATATCAGACATAATAATAATAATACAATAGTACACAAGGCCCTTATATCAGACATAATAATAATAATACAATTGTACACAAGGCCCTTATATCAGACATAATAATAATACAATAGTACACAAGGCCCTTATATCAGCCATAATAATAATAATACAATAGTACACAAGGCCCTTATATCAGACATAATAATAATAATACAATAGTACAAAAGACCCTTATATCAGACATAATAATAATACAATAGTACACAAGGCCCTTATATCAGACATAATAATAATACAATAGTACACAAGGCCCTTATATCAGACATAATAATAATACAATAGTACACAAGGCCCTTATATCAGACATAATAATAATACAATAGTACACAAGGCCCTTATATCAGACATGCAATTTTGTTATACTGTTCTAAACATATACAGCCTTATTAAATTGCAATTCAGCAAATTCTAAAGGGTTTATTTAAGCACACAGCATATTTTTTACAGAAGTTTTTAGTTTGGGAACTTCTATCCAAAAGCAAGGTCTCCACTAACTAAAAACTTCTGCAAAAAAAATATGCTTTGTGCTTATTTAGAGCCCTTTAGAATTTGCCGAATTGCAATTTAATAAGGCTGTTAATCTGGAGATATACACTGCACATTTTTTGTGAAGACATTTTGAAAACTAAAAAGATTAGTAGCTACAAATGGCATTACTGCCAAATTTTTTTTTAGAGAAAATCTGCTATTAACTATTCACAGTAGCAGCCTTTCATTAGAGCTGAATAGAGATGTTATCTAAACTCAAGGTACATCCCTGGCGTCTGTTGGGAACAAAAGCACGTCTGCCACCATTAAAGCAAAATTGAAGGCAATATCTATTTAGTGGTCCTTTGGTGTTCACAAAATATGTGTATACACCCCATGTGAAAATATTCAGTGTTTTTCTGTGGAAACTTCCAGTGAAGGGAATTAGATGTATTATATGAACAAGTGTTAATTGCTGCCAAACATATCATTATTACTCTTTATTTATAAGGCTCCAGCATTTTCTTAGCATTATTTACATGTAAAATAAAGTACAGTAGTACAAATAGTAAATTACAATTCAGGTACAAAACAAATGTGATACAAATGGGTTCACATACAGTTTGGTGCAAGATTAAAATGGTATTGTGTAAAAGGCCGTCATTTACAACATATTCTTTTGAACAATTAAACGTGATGGTCATAATATACAAATAAATAAATACAACCTTTAGTTTACAATGTTGTGCATGCCATTAATCTATAATGGGAGCATCCATATTGTTTTTTTAAACTGTCTGAGTGTGCTTTTAAACTAATGAGGCTTCAGTTAGCCCTACTGAATGCACTGGGCACCTTAAGGTGCCATATCTCCATAGGAACACTTCCTCTGTAATAAAGGTGTCTTTCTACTTATAGAAGCTGCTGAGCGTAACAGAACCTAACGCCTGGACGATGCGTACTGAGCAGACATTACCCACATGCTGCTTGTCGGCTCACTGGGGGGGTATTGCGCAATAGCGCATGATCTGACGAGCGCAGCTGCTGAGGAGGGGGACAGAGGGAGGGGGGCATAGTGGGGGAGAGAAAGGGAGGCAGAGAGTGAGAGGCTTCATCCATAGTGGAAAAATAGAAAGCTTAAAGGGCCAGTTAATTCAGCACAACTTGGAGCACACCACTGTAAAATATTCCTCAAATTTTTTTGAAATAGGTGTCTTTTTCACAGAAAAAAATAATAAATGAAGTGTCTGTTTACATGAGATTTTTGCAAGTCCCCCAGGCAAAGTCACAGCAAGAGCTGTGTGTAGAGAGCATAAACATAAAGAGAGTTAACCCTTTCAAATTAATCTGTGCAGGGAAATTGCTGCTGCCAACTCCTAAATATGTTACTTGTGAGTTAACTTGTAGCTGATTACATTCCTGAATGCAGCGAAAACCCATAAATCTTGTGTTCACCCGAGTCTGCACCGGCTGGTGACGGCATGTGTTGTAAATCATGGAACAGTCAGTAGTGTATTTGTAAACAGACCTAAGTCTGCAGATTTTTAGCTGTTAGTAGTGTAAAAAAAAAAAAAAAAGCAATAAATTAGTTTAACATAGAATCTTGTGCTCTTTCACACGATGAAGAGCACCTATAGTGAGGCAAATGACCATTTAAATCATGAATAAGTAGCTTTATTCAATACTTAAAATAATATAGTAATACTATAGAATAACATATATAGTTGTGTATCTGCGGGGTTGTCGTGAACGCTTACGATGTTGGTCACACTATGCGAGCCTCGCGAAGCAAGGCGAACCGTCACACAGGACTTAGGCTGCCGTTTGCGGCCGATAGAGCCGCAAATGCGAGCCATCACGTGAGACTTAGGCTGCAATGAGCGCCAAAGGCGCTCTTTGCACTGGGAGTTTTGCAAAGCAAGACGAGCAGTTGAAGCACGCAGGACTTTGCAGTGTGGCCTACAGGGCCACAACTGCGTGCCTCGCAAATCGAGGCAAGCCGTCACGCGGGACTTAGGCTGCAATGAGCACCAAGGGCGCTCATTGCAAGGTTTTGCGATGAGCTCCGCAACTACAAGCCTTGTGAAGCGAGACGAGCAGTTGAGGCACGTGGGCATAACGAGCCGTACGACTTAGGACCAAAACCCATACATGCACTGCAAGGCTCGCAAAAATCTGACTTTAACGGCCGAACCACTGAACTTCAAAGACCGGAAAAACACAGCAAATATGCCTCAAATTAACTTACACACTCACCCACAGCACAGTGGGAGAGCGTGTGGTTGCAAGTTAATTTGAGGCATATTTGGCAGTTTTTCACCTACGAAAATAGCCTAAGCAACAAAAAAAAAATGAGTGCCGAAAAAATGCAAACACAACGAAAAGGAGGCCTAAGGACATAAAACTAGCCCCAAAGACATAAAAAGTACTCAGAGGGCCCATAGCCAAACATTGTGTGGCAAACACCATTGCCAGGCTTACTATTCTCCTCCCGTCATTTTTGACGGGCAATTTCCTAGGCCCTCATTCAATTGCAATTTGGCCAATTGAATAGGGCCCTAAATAAGCACATAACATATATTTTTTTAAAGAAGTTTTTGGTTACTAAGCATCTATCCAAAAGCAAGATTTTAAGTAACTAAAAACTTCTTTAAAAAAATAGGCTATGTGCTTATTTAGGGCCCTATAGTATGTTATAAAGCGGAATATTGATTAAACTGATAACTTGTTTTTAGATTTCAGTTGTCCTTTAATGCTTTTGGAATTAAATAACATGCACACCCACATAACAGACGTACTAAGCTGCAATGATCTTGTGATGATGAAGCAAGCGCTGCAAACCAGGCCAGTTTTGTATATTAGGATTGGTTTTGACACACATTCTACCAGTTATTTTGTGAACAGAAACAGTTTGATAACACAGCAATGAATAATCTCATACTTTTAGTCCAGAAGGAGGACTGTACACCCAAAGTACTAGTCATTGCTTTTGGAGTCGGTCACCAAAGTTAATGTCATGTTAATGTCAGACTTCTTACAATACCGGGCTGGGATTCTGAGCAATTTTTACCCACAAATTGCTGTTCATTTGTGAGGTATAAAACAATGGAATAACTTCATGTAATAGCATAATTAGCACAGCAGCCTTTTATATATAGAATAGGGCAGTAATAATTAACCGAATCACATTATTAATAGGATTATTCTCCGCAGGTAGTACCAGTCAGGTAATACAAAGGGACAATGTCACCCAAACAAGTTTGTTTCTTCTTAAAAGGTATTGTTCAGCATTGTTTGTGCTGAATGCCCATGTACTGCTCATTTGTGGATCATTGTGCTTGATAAGTGTATCTAACTGCATAATAACACTCTAACTGCATAATAACAACTAGTAGGTTGTTTTTGTTTCCTTATATGTTTGCAATAACAGCATGCCACTAATTAGCACTTCAAAGTAGGCAATTAGTATTCACACATTTAGCATTTACATAATAATGCAGAACAAACAATACTGAAATGCAAAGGTGGAGTGGAAAAAGCGCACAATCCCTTCAGTAGTCCCAATGTTATGGGATAATGTTTGGTCTGAAGCTCTCAATGTTGGTGTCTCTTATGTAGAAATGTTATTTATATATACACTTTGCTGTAATGATGCCAAATCAATGAGATGGAGACCAGGGTTGATAAACAGGTTTTATTCGTAGAATGCCGCAGATAAAATATACACAGTAGTCCGTCTTTGGTGTATGTCATATACAACGGATAAAACAAATAAAAAATAAAAAGTAAAAACAAACTCTAAATTTTTTTTTAAAACCTGTAAAATGTTTGGTAGGTTGGTGCACAAAAATTATGTCTCCACTTTCTTTAAGGTGTTGGAGATGACATTTATGTGTAAATACACTTCATCAAATGCGTTTCGAGGTTTTGCTGACGGCTTCCTCAGTGATAATGATATAAATGTTGGTATTGGTAGTACCCTGTTGGGATTGAGTAAATGGATAAGAAAAATGAATAATTGTCTGCTGCCCTTTGGGATCAATCACTTTAGTGATGTCTGGCCATTAGAATTCTGATAGCAATTTATGAATTATACCTTTGTTGATTTGCATATGCTTTTTTTATGATCTAAGTGTAATGATCTATGCACAATATATATCGCCTAAGAACAATACTGAAAGTGGCAGCAAAGTGGCAGAGTCCATTTAAGTGAGCACTATAAAGTGAATAAAAGTTTACTCCGATTCTTATGGTGGTATGAATTAAATTAAAAATGATTTCAAGCATCTTGATAAGAACCTTAATTTGATTGGATCACCTGTAATTTTAATAGAGCAGGAGTATAATGTAGATATATAGCAGTGCGAGTATAAATTTTCTGTCTCTTGATAAGGCAGTTATGCTACTAATCAGATTACCATTCACGAGATCCAGTTATATGACGGCATTTCATTTAAAAGTTCTATTAGCAACATTCTGCAAATCAGGAGTAAGAAAGTACTCCTTGGCACGTTAAGCATTTTACTCTCTCCATGTGGAGATATATTTGTATTGGTTTACACGTTTGAAGGTCTCACACTATACACCCATATATAGTATACAGGAATAATTACTTCAGGTGTATACCATATTGACATACGGGGGGAGGGGGGGGGGAGTACTTGAACCCTGCTGATTCTCCACTGACAAAGAAATGATTAGTCTATAATTTTAATGGTAGGTGTATTTTAATAGTGAGAGACAGAATAACAAAAAACAAGCAAACAAGAAAAACATGTCAAAAAAGTTATAAATTGATTTGCAGGTCAATGAGGGAAATAAATATTTGACCCCTTGGACTTAGTACTTGGCGGCAAAACCCTTGTTGGCAATCACAGAGGTTAGACATTTCTTGTAGTTTGCCACCAGGTTTGCACACATCTCAGGAGGGATTTTGTCCCACTCCACTCTGTAGATCCTCTCCAAGTCATTAAGGTTTTGAGTCTGATGTTTGGCAACTCAAACCTTCAGCTCCCTCCACAGATTTTCTATGGGATTAAGGTCTGGAGACTGGCTAGGCCATTCCAGGACCTTAATGTGCTTCTTCTTGAGCCACTCCCTTGTGCCTTGGCTGTGGGTTTTGAGTCATTGTCATGCTGGAATACCCATCCACGACCCATTTTCAATGCTCTGGCTGAGGGAAGGAGGTTCTCACCCAAGATTTGACAGTACATGCCCAGTCCATCATCCCTTTGATGGGGTGCAGTTGTCCTGTCCCCTTAGCATAATGTCCTGTCCCCAAAGCATAATGTTTCCACCTCCATGTTTGAGGGTAGGGATGGTGTTCTTGGGGTTATAGGCAGCATTTCTGCTCCTCCAAACACAGCGAATTGAGTTGATGCCAAAGAACTCGATTTTGGTCTCATCTGACCACAACAATTTCACCCAATTCTCCTCTGAATCATTCAGATGTTCATTGGCAAACTTCAGATGCGCCTGTACATGTGCTTTCTTGAGCAGTTAGACCTTGCGGACGCTGCTGGATTTCAGTCCTTCATGGGGTAGTGTGTTACCAATTGTTTTTTGGGTGACTATGGTCCCAGCTGCCTTGAGATCATTCATTAACAAGATCCTCCAGTGGTTCTCGGCTGTTCCTCACCGTTCTCATGATTATTGAAAATTCACGAGGTGAGATCTTGCATGGAGCATCAGACCGAGGGAGACTGGCAGTTATTTTGTGTTTCTTCCATTTGCGAATAGTTGCACCAACTGTTGTCACCTTCTGACCAAGCTGCTTGGCGATGGTCTTGTAGCCCATTCCAGCCTTGTGTAGGTCTACAATCTTGTCCCTGACATCCTTGGACAGCTCTTTGGTTTCTCTTGTTTTTTGTTTTTTTTGTTATTCTGTCAGTCACTGTTAAAATACACCTACCATTAAAATGATAGACTGGTCATTTCTTTGTCAGTGGACAAACGTTCAAAATCAGCAGGGGATTAAATACTCCCCCACTGCATACAGTATACCAAGCATTTACTTTCTGATACTGTGTGGACTGGCATATTGTTGATAGAGAAAGTGTGACTTTTTTTTTACACATAGATAAATCCTTCTTTTCCCATTCCTGAAGTGACAGCATAGATTACTATGGGCATTGCTAGGCAGTGCTTAAAGTCTTTTGGCTTTTCTACATTATAGGACTCACCCTAGGATGAACTGATAGAGAAAGAGCCATCCCAGCCCCAGACATGCCCAGTGTGAGACATCCTGTGTTGTCACTTCTGGAAGGAGAGAAATGGATGTAGCGCACTGGTTAATATGGGGATGTACCCAAACTGCTGTTGCACCACACAAGGAGAATAAGCCATAGTCATGGCACTGTTTGTAAAACCTTCCTCTCAAAAGGTGTCAACTAATGCAAACACATGAAAATTGAAAAACGTGCAAAATAGGCAAAGGTAGATAAAATGGCCACCTTGTATAACTGATCTTCCCATGAGTGCTGGCTTGGGAGGCTTCAAGACCTCTGGTGGATAGTGCAGATACTCTGATATTAATACTCCAGTGCAGCATCAAGGGAGGACTAATCATTACAAAATGGATGTACCCATAGTGGAACATAGCTTAAATCATGGGTTATACGATTTAACCGCAAATGTAATAATATATTAATACAATGAAGAATGTTATATAGCGGGATATGCAAAGGCTAGCTTATAACCTTGTTATCTTGAATTCTATCAGGATAAAGAACAAATAAAGAATCTGATGGAAAAAAAGCTGATGTAGCTGGCATATTTTATTAGATTTTGCACTAAATTTAAGCTCTTCCTTGAAATGTGTTTCTATTTGGACAGAATGAAGGAAGAATAATCTCTTGATTTAAATGAAAGTGATCTGTTACCATGGACCAAAAAGAAAAGTCAGTGCATAACATTACTTAATCCTGACTAAAAAAATAAAAGAAGGTGACTTACTTGATAAAGGTTTACGCTTTGAGGAAATTCAGGTAAGCCATTTAAAGGGATATAAAAGTTTCCTGGGTTTCAAATGTTTCCTAAAAAACAGCCACTGATTAGTAGAAAAATATATATTATATTGAAAAGTTGAATGTACTTACATATTAATACGCGGAGTACTGCTATCTGGAATTGCACAGCCCTAAGAAGCTTACATTACAATGGGTACAGATTGCACAGCATCTGGGTACAGTTTGTGGCTTCCAGAGGAAGTGCTGCCCATCACATGGTTACTGGGGTCACAGCTTGTTTCTCTCTGCCAGTCTCCTTGTGTGAAATGTAAGCACCAGCAGCAGTGATGCAGGGCATAGACAAGTTGCAGGTGTAATGTAGTGTCAATGTGCTGTATAGATCGGCACATGTTAGAAAGTACTATTTACTATTTCCCAGGCTGTTTTACAGCACAGACAGCAACTCCCAATGTTTCAGCTTCTGCTATTTTAACATGAGTTTGGAGAGGGTGTTAACCCTGTTTTTCAACTGTGAGACATTACAAGACATTTTGCTAACTTGGAGGTAAGTGTTTAAATATTTATTTTGGTATTTTGTCATGCAATTTTTTTTTTGCATACACTACTGTTTCTCATCTATCAGATGCACTCATAATCCAGGAAACATATGTATGCCTTTAATGGAATCTTGTAATAAGCCTATAACCTTCCTCCCTAACATGCTCAGCACTGCTCAGCACTGCTCAGCACTACTCTCTCCCTACTGTACCAGATACAAACTTTAACCTTTAGATTGTAAGTCTGCGAGTTTCAATCCTGCGCAGTGCTTTAGGGAAAGCGCTATGGACACTGGATTCCAAGCTCAAAGACAGGGCCATACACTCTTTGCAATGTATGAATCTTTAACTTGTCATTGCCTGTAACTTAACTTATGTATAGCGCTACGGAATATGTTGGCGCGTTACAAATAAACGATAATAATAATAATAACATGAACCTTCCCGTTTTGACTGCGTCACATCGCTATGAACACAGTGAGCACGTCAGAATGCTGCGCCACAGCAGTGGCAAGAATGTAGTACTGCAATCTACAGATTAAAAATAAAACAACGAATTGCAGGACCCTAACTGTAGACTTATCCTAACCCTATGCCAGCCTATATGCCTAACCCCATGCCTAATCCTTACCCTTAACCTTAATCCTAACCCATCTCTCCATTTTAAAACTCTAACCCGTCTCCCTTAGAGCAATCTATTTTAAAGTGTAGTGTAGTGGTGCTGCAGTGCGCGCAATTGTGCCGGTGGTGCACACGGTCGGTGCAGGTGAAATGGAAAAGGACCAGACCAAGTTTAAGTCCTAGGGTGAGACATGGTCCTGAAATTCTGGAGGAATATTGTAAAGCCTTTATGAAATTTTCACATATGGGTTTGTTGAAGTAGCCGAGATAATGCAAGAGTGTGCTTAAAGTCATAGCAACAAGCTATGGGGGATGACACATATAGCAGACTGAAAATCTATGGTATGACCATCACTTCTGCACAGGCTGCTCAAGAATCACTCAGTCAGGATCAGAAAGTTGGAACCTTGAAGTTGAGTCTAGAGGTTCTTTTACCCATGATTGAATGAGGTTGAGACATTTGGGATGCAGCAACTATTTGCCCTGTTCCTATTGGTGGCAATTTAGGCAATTAGCTTCCACTTATCCATTCCTGGTATGAAGGTGACAGAGAGCACCAACTTAAAAATCTGTGTAATCTATGTAATCATTGTCCAGCTCCTTGAGCCTCCCGATGGCTCAGATAAATAGTTCTGGCATTGTCCGATTGGACACGTACCAGAAAATCTCTTAGAAAAGGAATACATTTCATTAATACCAAAACACTGCTCACCAAACTGCGAGACTGACATCAGTAGTAAAAAAAGACCCAATGCTGTGCAAACCATCCTTGACCTTGAGACAGGTCATCTTGATGCACCCATCATTACCTCAATGCCTTTAACATGGTTGTATCTTGCCGATCATGAAACCTTACTAAGGGAACACCCTCTTTAGTGGACCCTCACATATGCACTGCAGTGATCTGACATACATGGAATACCCATTCTACCTCCTTTGAACATTAGTGATCTGGCATCGTGGTTAAAAAGCCCTTTGCAAGCTTGAGTCTAATATAACTCAAAAGAATATGATTCATTGCTTTGGAATCAAAGAAGTCTTATGAATATTGATAAACCATTAATCTGGTAGGTGATTTCTTTGCCCTGAGTACACCAGGACAAGATCTCAATATATAGTTTTGATCAGGAGATCATCCAGGTAAGGCATGACTAAATTACATTGAAGTCGAATAAAATTCATTCTCTTTACTAGGACATTTGTATATAAAAAAATCAGAGATGAAGCAGTGAGACCGAATGGTTTGGTTATACAAATAGGATGTCAAAACTGGTTAATCTTACGCTTTTTTTGGCTCTTCGATATCTCGCTCCGTAAAACCGTGAGCAGGTTGAAACATAAAAAAGTGAAACCAATAGATATAAGGGATCTTGTATTATGCAAGAAGTTGTTGCAGATTTAAGAAATCCATTATTCATAGATCGACAGGGAGTCCAGTCCCTGAAATGAGAATTAGTCCCAGCCAAAAGCCTTATAGCCGCTACAGCTAGGAATTTGTAGAAAGCTGTCCAAAAAAAAAAAGAACTTTATTTATTTATTTGAAGGTTTCCTTGTGGGTTCCAGAAGGTTAGTTAAAAATATATGCATTTCACTTTATATTTGCACGTTCTTACTATGCTCTTCATTAAACACTTGTATTTGTCTTGAAGACTCTTACTAATGTTATTTATTTTACTTTTATACATGAAATAATGTTCAGGGAAACTTGGAGCCCGATGCTTGTACATGTTGTTATTGCAAAATGTAAGATACAATCTGCTGCTAGCCGAGCAAGAAAAACACATATTGAAAAATCATTACAAATGTGTTCTTTATACTCCCTGCCAACTGTTTCCTAATCCCACTCCACTTTTCTACTGAACATGAGAAGAGGGGTGTTGGGTTTGTTACAATAATCGGCATCTTTTAGAAAATGACACCTAGCAAAAACAGGCAGCTTGCAAAAAATAACTGCAAACCCTGCTCCTACAGAAATGCTCCTCTTACATGGATGCCTTCAGTATTTTCCCTGCTTAATTATTTGATTCATATGTCAATCATAATTTTCACCATATAGTTTGTGGTCCTTTAAGAAAGCAAGTTTTCGATTTGTGAATCAAGAATTACATTTTTTGCTTTATAGGTGCATTTAAAACAAGTTTGCTAATGTTTAAATATAAAGCGCTCTTTTATTCTTTTCAGCATGTTATATAGAAATGTGATTTATTTCCGCTTAAAGCCTTGTGGCAGATCATATCCCCCATAATAGATCTTCCATTCCATTTAAAGGTGGAATATGTAATATATAGGTTTCTATTCGCTATATAATAAAAGGGTCAATAATATTACATTCTGAAATCAGGTCTAAAACATTTTGTATTAATAAAACCTACCTTTGTTATCGTTTCCATAGCATGTTTTTTTTAGGTTACGTTTCTATAAGGAGCTTAAAGTACCACCAATGTGCAGTTCCCTGGGGGGGACAGGCTTTGGATCTATCCCATTTTAAATTCACCACCAGTAAGCTGCAGTGGTGCCAAGTGGCCGCTAGATGGCACTGTCGATATTTCACACAAGCTGTAACCTTAGAAGGTTACCCTAACCCTTAAACTAACCCTAAAAGTTTACCTAACCCTGACTCTATGGTATCGGCATGAATAATTAGCAGCGCCAGCTATCGGTTGGTGGGTGGCACTGCTGGCAAATTCTTGGCGAATTTCAAAAAGGAAAGGACCCAGGCTTTGTGTGTAAACAGACTAACCATGGACACTATTATGGGCATTGGTGATGTAGGCAGAAGCTGCAGGGCACGTAATGAAGGACCAAGGTTAAAGGAACACTGAAGATTCCACATATAATATAATTTAGAGGCGACGGCAAGCTCTTTATCAAGTGATTTATTTAAAAACAAAAACAGTGTTTAAATTTTGGACCTATCAATCAGCCTTTCTGGGGCACCCATCAAGCATAGACTTGAGGGGTATGGAAGGTTTCTGGCTTTTACTAGGCATCTAATATACCTGTGTATCCATTAACTTTTATGTACTTTATTAAAGAAGTGCTTAGAAGTTCTGTTTTTACGACCTAAAATAAAACAAATAGTCCCTGCAGCATATGAAGGCACAGACTCTGATGTACAGCGTCTCATATTAAGCAATCCGTGGCCATCCATCTCAGCAATATGCTGCGGAGATGTGGTCCCTGATAGGTTAGGACGCTACACTGCACATCCAGCCCTACAGTCTGTGTTCATGAGCTGCAGTGTGGACAGACCCACACAGGGACTATTTGTTTGATCGTCGGCAGTAAAAACAAAAGCTCATTAGCCCTCCTTAATAAAATAAATTACATAAAAGTAAATCGATACACAGGTATATTATATACCTAGTAAAATCCAGAAACCTTCCGTAACCCCTTAATCTTTCTAATAAATTAATTGCTAACTACAACTAGTCTTTGGGGTTGGAGAACGATCAGCCTTTTTTCCCCCCGTTTCACACTTCTTTAAACACAAAGAATGAAAATATATTCTGTAGAGCTGAAGAACAGGAGAAAGAACAGGGGGACCCCCGGGGGACCCCCCCCCCCCCTCCTGTTTTACACACACAAATATAGCTAACAGGTAATTATTGGCTATTAGAAGAAGACACTGGTTTGTACTTGTGGGTAGATTGTAAGGGCTGATTGACAGGAGGAATTGCAAACTTTAATGCAAGTTTCCTGTAATGAAATTCAGTTTTTTATAACACCCAAATGATTACGTATTTGTTGTTACCTATGGATTTAAAAGGATACCACATTTAGGACTTCCACGGTGTCATTGGCCTGCACGCTGCTAGGTAATGTTCCTTCCAGCAGGGGTCACTCAATGAGAATGCGTCTTGTTCTACACGTTGCATGCTCATATACACCAGGAGGAGATAGAGAGGAATCTAATCTTTTTGCGTGGGTCACCATTCGGTCTAAAACTAGCCCTGCTAACTATCCTAAAAACAAACAAAATCAACAAGAAAAAAAGGCCAATAAATGTAGTTATACAAGTATTTTCATTTAACAAATGATGATATATTCTCAGTTGTACACTGGAGGTCCATAGGGTAACAGTGAGTCGTCACAGCAGAACGACAACAACAATGCCACTAGAACATGCAATGTCCTCTAGTTATGTGATATTTAGCATCCTAGGTGTCCGCCATACTAATGGGCTTCCACAGAACAATAGCCAGATAGTCACTGATGTACAGCCCCACACATTCTCCTGTTATAGAGCAGTGTGCCCATATCTGCTATTTATATATTATTCATGTATAGGCTGCCTGTCAGCACATTTAGTTTCTGCAATAGGTCAGGCAGACTATTCATAGATGTTTCTGCTGCACAGATCATACTGGGATAAGGTGGCATGTTTGCATCTAAATCTCATTCAGACACAGCATTTTAAAAAGGACAGTTGGTCATTCTTTTTCTTCATCATGGATAAAATGTTTTTGAAAACAATCTTTACATTTACATTTTTATGTGCAATAATTGTTACTGCGGGTTTCCATATGGTTTTCTTACCTGATTTGGGCTACTACTTTCTCAGCTGGGTGTGTCCCTGTAAACTAACACACTTTCCATTACTGCAATGAAGGCACTGGCGGTTTTAGATCCAACATTACCATTCAAAGATTTCTCTATATTCGAAGTCTCCTTTTGCGTCAGGAAGCTGATCAGTAGAAACCGACAATTCTGCACAGGCTAAAAACATGTTGCCTACTTACAAGTGTAGTTCTAGTTCATTATTTGCGGTTCTTAAACAGGTTTAATTTACTACCACAGAGATCATTTAAACACACCTTTTAAAAATGTAAGATTGCAAAAGAAAATATAAAAAATATCCATTACGGTGTCCCTTAAACCAAATGTATTCAGTTTGGTACCCTTTGCCCTCGATTATTTGATATTCAATTGGCGTCTTTTAGCGAGCCGCAAACAATCTATGGGTTACAGGCTGAAAATCCCTGCGGTTGTCAAGATCGTAACACCAATCCAAGCCTCTGATCTTTCATGACTGCAAGAGTTACAATCATTAATTGCTATTCAATTGCTACAATTCCTCATACCCACAAATATTTTCACACCCGTAAATATCAAATGTAAAAGAAAATCCTATGGGTAGCAGATAGGACTCGCAAGGGGGTTTAACCCCTGTTCGTAGCACAGATGCAAATAAAAAATAAATCAATACCGCACTGTAATAGACTGGGAAAGCGAAAGACATTATAATTAATTGCACAACAGTCTCAAGCTAACAAATCTGCAGTCAAATTTTTTTTAATTTTTTAAGTGCCATTTCGGTGTTATATCAATCTTGGGAATCAAGGAGTTAATACAGGCCACCCACATGAACTAGAACAGTATCATCATTAATTTGTATTATTTTGTACATTGCAGGATTGCGAGTGATCGCATATCGGACACGATTGAAATGTAACCTCCATGTTCCATCTCATTTACTATTGGCTATTTCTAAAGGAATAGTTACGGCCTTGCTTAATTGATCATGTTTACACGCTCAAATGCTACACATACGATTGCGTGGTTTACGGTTTAGGCTTTGTTCAATTGAATCGCTCTGTAATTGTAGCAAAATTTCAAGCCCGCAGACAAACGGCCTGTAGGACGCAATCTGCGGGCTTGCAATTGAATGAGGCTCTAAGTGTGCTTTAAAAGTACCAAGGTAACACAGGCCCCAATATACCTCCTGTGGAAACCCCAAACCCCCCATCATTGTGCCACAAACCTGCACTCCAAGATCATTCCATAAGAAGTCCACAGGAACCACGGGATCTTCCTAGGCCATTAGAACTCTTATAAAAAGAACCCCCTCAATGGGACTGCAGATAATGTAACAGAAATGGACATCTTGATCACACATGAGAACCTCACAGAAAAAGATATATTATTTTGTACAGCACTGGTCTAATTGGTAACTAAGCACATAGACAAACAGGAAATGAAGAGAAGACAAGGTGGGGGTTTACTTTATTTTATTCAGGTCCATCTAATGCAGGACAAGACAATACATATTAAAAGCCTTTCCCACATAAAGAGTAAAAGTTGTTTCTGAATAAGCTTTGGACACTGCTGACTGCTTTTAAATAAAATGCTCACCTCTTCTACAGACAACAGCAAAAATAGTACAGCTACTTCAACACATTCTTTCTTCATATCAAAAAACAGGTTTCCAAGGCAACAATATAAATCCCCCACAATGGCGGTGAGGCCTGAAACGCAGTGCTACACAATCAATGCCCAGCAATGAATTGCAGACCCCTCAGTCAGAGCAGGGGTACAAATGATACCACTGTCCCCTATAATAGAGAGCTGCTTATAAAGGGACTTTCATTCAAGGATGCTTAGCTGCTCTTCTTCTCGTCCCCAAGCAGATTCACGGCAGCCTTTTTAGCTATAAAAAAAAAAAGAGACAGAGACATTTTAGTAATCACAAATGTATTATAGACAACAGATAAATTATGTTACACTCCGCTCTCGCTCATTATCAAAAGTCTATCTAATGCAAAATATTGCTCATACACACCGGCAAGCATCCTTGGCGAAACGCGTACGTACTCCCAGCTTAACAATATGAATTTATTTTTACATTGTATTGATCAAGTGCTATATTAAACTACTCACCCCTGTAATTTGTTCGGTTATCAATATTTCTACAATATTCTATTCATTTGTTAAATATTTTTATTTTTTAAATCACAGTTTAATTACAAAGCGGATTAGAACTAGTTTACATCAGGGCAGACAAACTTATACCAAGCTTTGGAGTTTGCCAGAGTTTCCTCAGGAGTCAGCAAATTATATATGTTTATAGATGTATGTAGACTTATCAAAAATTAGGAGCCTGAAGTAAAATTGTATGAGCTGTGGCTCAATGGTGCTCGGGAATTGTCAAGTCCTGGTTTATATTTTGTACCAATATCTACAATTTATCCATCTACAATACGGCTACCTTTGTTGGGTGCCATGTTCATGTGTTATCCACTATTATATTTTGTGGGTTGACACGAAGTGAACATATAAAAACAGATACAGGTTTACTTGAGTAAGAGGTAATAATGTCTCGATAACACAAAGTCTTGTACGAACCATTAAATGTACCATCATAAGATTATTATTATTATCCTTTATTTGTAATTTGCTGCAAGGACCGGCCGCAGGCTACGTGCCTATTCTATTCCCTTGCGGCCAAGGACTCCGGCAGGCTTGCGGCCGGCGCCCTGTTATCCCTTGGGGCCGCACGAGCAGCAGGAAAGCCTTTGATCTTACACGCAAGAAATGAGGCCCATATTCTGTAGCACTATACAGGGGTTAAGTACAAGTCAAAAACTATTTGAACACATTGCAAAAGAATGGAGGGCCCTGTTATCAAGCGTAAAATCAAATGTACACAGTGCTTTCCCTAAAGCATTACGTATTTATGAGATCTAGTATTCCTATATAAAATTGCAGGATGTGCATTTCAAATAAATACACGATTTGTACAAACAATGGGGAGGCACAGACCAATTAACACTGTGGTACAAACATTAAGTATTTATTCAAATCAGTGCCATTTTGTTCAATTATGTATAGGACAGCTGGGATTTCAGCTCCGGTGTTTACAGAGGAAAGCTCTGAATGGAATCTTAATATACGAAATATTACTACACTAGCGACTTGATCGTCAAAAAATGACGGCAATGAGATGTGTATGTTTGGAAAGTTGTTTAGTTATTAATATACATATGGAATTGTAAGTTAGCTTATGTTGTTTTGTGTGTACTACTGAAATATATAATAATAATTAATAAATGAATATACTTGACCTATTTTGAAGCATTGTGTTGAAGATCTGTGAGCCTTGTTTGATGTTGCTGCAGCATTAGTGGTGTGCAGGTGCTGTGTGAGCGTGATGAATGTGTGCAGTGTAATAGTGTGCGTGCGCGAGCCGAAACCGTTAGCGTAGTTGTGTACTTCCGCATTAGCGTAAAATGGCGGGTAATGTGTGGTATGCGTGTTCTCGGATTATCCGTAAGTGTTTTCCGTGGTTATAGTGCTGTAGCCTCGTTTTCTTCGGCCGCCATTTTTTCTCTCGCTAGGCGAATTTTTTAGTGTCTAAACTCTTTTATTTTGAATTAAATGAAGGTGTAAGTAGTTTTTTTGAGGTCCTGGATGCTCCCTCTTGCTGTAGGTAACCTTTTTATTTATGTGTTCTGTGTATTTAGTGTGTTTTATCTTTTTTCCTGTCCGCGGTTGCGTCCGATTTTTGCGATGTCGTAATGTGTGTTATGCGCCTTCGCGGATTATCCGTAAGTGGTTTTCGTGGTGAGAGCTGTTGCCTCGTTTTGTTCGGCCGCCATTTTTTCTCTCGCTTAGCGTTTTTTTTAGTGTCTAAACTTTTTTATTTTGAGGTAAATGAAGGTGTAACTTGCTTTTTTGAGTTCGCTCCGTATTAATGGCTCGCCTCGCTATGCGAGGCTCACCTGCAATGAGCGCCTGCGGGACAATTATGTCGTAGCAGGACAATTATAATATGTGATGTTATTCTAAAACCAAACTGAAGCCAATGCAGGGCTTGTACACTGGGTGCAAAACCTCTAGATACAGGAAAATATATTCCTTCTGTTTTTTTCTCTTGAAGTTTGTGTATCCTCATCACATTCTTCTAGCAAGGTCAATGTATTTCCAAGATGGCCACTTTTATCATTTTGCAGTAGTGTAAACTCTCTTTTCCTTTAAATCATAGAAAACAATGTTACCTGCCCAGACTTTTCTATTGCATATTTCAGTAGTGAGCACATCAAGTCCTAATATATAATAATCATAATAATAATAATAATGTTTGGGAATAAATAAAAATCACTAAAAGCATACAATTAAGACAGCGGTTATATAAATATTAAACGAAAATCCAGCGTTTCTCAAACCTTTTTTCAGGAAACCATAGACAGGCTAGAACTTAATCTAAACACTGTGTAGTTAGTAGTTAGGTTATGGAGTCTCTAATTCCCTCCCCTACTTCCTAACCTGTTTGGGGTTTCCCTGCATCAGCATCATAAAATAAAAGAGTATTTATCTAGAAAGAAACCGTGGCCCTTTGGGGAAAGAGGCTGGTTAAAACCACGTTAAATTATTTATTTTTTAACTATGTAGTATTCATACATAAAAGCACATATTTTAACCTGCTTTACGGGTGTAGGAATTGGGGGAGACAAGAGGAACATAGAACTCCCCCTCCCACCAGACTTTTCAATAAATGAATGAATGAATGAATGTATGTATGTATGTATGTATGTATGTATGTATGTATGTATGTATGTATGTATGTATGTATGTATGTATGTATGTAGAGAAGCTATATATTTCATGGCCTGCAACCCCAGAATTATTTCACCTTCTTCAGATCCTTTATTATTTCCATTGGACAGCAGTAATATATAGTAAATGTTCTCATTTTGGATTACTTTGAAAAGGACCAAACAAGCACCATTACAGATTATTTAAGTCTTACATTGAAATGCTAGTCACACTGTTGCTACTGATTGTTTTGTAGCTTTCCGTAAATTTGAAAATGTCTTCAAATATCCTGATATGTTTGAAACCATAACACTCCCCTTACTTTGTGAAGCAGATATTTTTTTCTAGCATATAACAGAGAAGGTTTAGAAATATTATTCTGGTTAAAAACATATACTAGTTAATGAAGTTAACTTTTAGTGTCTATGCAAACTGCATTTGCAACAAGCCATGATTTCATCTGGAAAGGTTGGTTTTTTCTTAATTTTTTTCAGTTTTTGGCATACATCATTTTTACACATATTACAAAGTAGTGTGGTACAGGAAGGCACACAAGCTAGTGCTGGCAGCATTTTGAAATAACACTTTACCTTCTTTGCCGAAGGTATCCACAGTCTCAGAAGCTCTGTCCTTCAGGTCTTTCACCACACGATCCATCTGGCCTTCATGCTTCAGGAAAAATGGGCGGATAATCTTGTTATAGAGTAGGACAGCGCCATTGCTGGGGTGGGGAGACATGCACCACACCAGGAAGCCACACTGAGGGAGGAAAGCAGAACACTTATTGTAAAAGGTGTCACAAGTATTTGCAGGCAAATTGTTTTAGACCAACGCTACCCAGTCTCTGGTTCTGACAGCAAAGCATGTATCGGGTTAATTATTTGTTCTAAATTTGTCACAAATTTGAGAGCCAAGAGAGAGGAAGTAGCAGCACTAACATTATCAAATGTAATTAACTACAAAATTATCTTCCTCATTCTAATATTTGCAAAAGTTAAATTAAACAGGGCAAATCACGCAGGCAGCCACAAAAAATGCATATACAGTCTGGCATCATTATAAGTCCCAAAGCTGAATGTTCACTTTTTATGATTTTTATTAAATGGACATATATTTTCCAGACAAAACAGTTGGTAGTTAACCAATTTGTACATTTACATCGATCAGAGATGGAACAACAAATCTAGAGTTCTGAATATACAACAAAAACATTGTCCTCCTATAAAAGGAAGATTTTGTTGACAAAGAAAAAGTTACAGAACCGTCTAAAGAAAAATAGATCAGACTAATTATTTTGTCCAAAAAGAGGTGCATGTAAATATAAGAGTATTCTAAAGGCCTTTCTATTGCTAAAAACATTAAATAGCACTTTTGTTTCCCTCACACCACCCAATTAAAAAGGGACAGTTACCTCACTATAAGTGCACTTCATTGTGTGAAAGAGCACAATATTCTATGTTAAAGTGATCTGTTTGTTTTGTTTTTTTAAATTAAAACTGAGAACAGTTAAAAATTAGCAGTCCTAGGTTTGTTTACAGACACACTGCAGACATGATTTACAGCATCAGCCGATAATGGCCATTCCTAACTCTGTGAACACAAAGAATGATGGTTTTAGTCTCTGCCAGGAATGTAATCAGACCTCTGTTAACCCCCAAGTAGCATATTTGTGAGTTTCTAGCAGTCATTTCCATGCACAGATGAATTTGGGAAGGGTTAACCCTCTTTCTGATCTGCTCTGTGCACGCCGCTTTTGCTCTCAGTCTGCCTGGGGGACTTGCCTAAATCTCATGAAAAAGGCACCTATTTAAAAAAAAAATCAAAAAAGTATTCCAACATATTTTCAGGAGTACATTACAGTGGTGTGCTCCAAGTTGCTCTGAATTAACTGTCCCTTTAAGTATACAATTTTTCACTACTCCCTGAATACTTTTTCAATTGTAGAGTAAACATCTTTGGCACCAGGGTCTTTTGGGTATTAGATTATGTCAATATTTCACTCTGTACCAAAAATGTTTGATACGGTTACACAACCAAAAAGCAATGAATTGGATCTACTGCCAGGCTGTTGCACTTCGAGTAAAAAAGGTTAAGTATGTTTTATAAAGATCAGATTATACCGTTTCTGTGCAAAAAAAAATATTGCATTTAGAACAGGTAAGATAAGGAGGATATGGACCATTTCTCAATAGAAAATATTATAATATATCTTAATTATTTCAATTCTGTTTAAAGCTCATCACTTATTGACCAGAAGCCTCTATCGTGTGTGTATATGCCTATATACATTTTGTAAAACATGTAAAAGTAAAGCTTTCACCATTGATTATCACACATTGACTTTTTTTTTTTTGTTTAAGATTATCACACTCTGGAAAAACTTGACCCTAATTAGAGGTTAACACAGTCTGCTTCCAAAAAGCCTTCAATATCCTATATGTTTAATGTAGATTGTAATGGCTACAGTACCATAAAGAGACAGTTTTATACAGTTTTGATTGTGTTAATATGTTTAACTTGGCCGTTACTTTCTACAACTAAGAAAATATCTATTTTTCTACGGTCTTATCTTCATCTAACATGGTGGTGTGTTCATGTGCAACTTAGGCTGTGTGTTTGAGCTCATCCAAATTAGTAATGGAAACTCAAAAGGTTTAATTATCTTAACTGACCATCTTTCAAGTTAAAAAAATATATATTAGTTCATCAAATAAATATTTGACAAAATGATGAATTGCATGTTAATCCAAATAATAAAATTACTTTATAGGACCTCTTCATACAGTGAGCTACGTTGCCTTATTTAGTGTACTATAAATGGAGGTGGGATCTCTCAGGGGTCTAAACTCACAATTTAAAATAAAAATGTCAGGGTCTTGGTATAAGAGGAGAAATTCTGAGGTGAGGGTTTGGCAGGTTGTTGACACAACTTCCTCTTAATTATATTTTCTGATAAAAACCATGAAAGCTACTGTAGAGGTAGTTCTAGGTCCTGGTTATAATGCCACTAACTATTTACAGACCGTATCACTGCAAACCCCACAATAAGGGGAGAGGAGTTTTTGATCTTCGTTAACTTCGCTAAGTTCCCAAATACACGTTGCACGCTGCTTCCCTATATTAGAGAGTTCAAATGCACAAAACACGGGGGAAAAAACATACTTCCTTTTTAAAATTTCTGGTAAACATTTGAGTTTATGAAGTTAGTGGTTTTAGAATAATACATGAGTTGCACAGATACGTAGCACTAATTAAAAACAGCTCAAAAGTGTTACATTTCCAATCTTAATTCTATATTAACTGTATTGTTCTTTTTTCACCAACTGCAAAGCACATAGACACATTACCATTTTCTATAAACAAAAAAAAATGCTTCTTTTGTTACAAATTAAAAACTATAAAGAGGTGGCATAATATAAATATGAGAGTTGTAATGTATTTAACAATTTTAAAAATAAAATAAAAAAAGAGTTAATAAATGTTAATGTGAAAAGAAGGGAATCAATAAAAAGCAGTAATAGTATCAGTATAGCAGACAAAGGCTGAATCTTATTAGCTATGCAATATCTTGTGGAAGGATTTCAGGGGCTAAACAAAGGACTAAAATTAACAAGGTCAATATCCTGATATTATAAAAAAAAAAAAAAAAACACACACAACTACCATTTTCTTGTGACTTCCTACCCTCTGACACAGGGATTACAATATATATATATATTCCAATCATGTATTTGCAGTATTAAACATGTGCTAATATATTGACATGTGTGAGATATAATAGAAAGCAGACTTATTAATATGGTTCTTATTGTCACAATCCTAAATGTACAAGAGAATGGATACACTTTGATACAGGGTATAGCAGCAGGATGATTAGTTAGGTTACCCTGCAACACCATAAAGTCCAACACATTTAGAACTACACCTTGCACTTTACTTTAGATCTAAAAAGGTTAAAGGACCACTGTAGTACATTTATCAATTAAACATACATGTTTGTTTGTTTGTTGGACAGAGACTATTAAAACAGTATGCAGTTTAAAATAAATAAAAGCTAATATTTTTTTCTTTCTTTTTTGGTTGTCTTTTTTCCCTCAAACAGAGCAGCTTATCTCCACCTTTCTATGTCTATCACCCCTGATGGCTAACACTGCGAGGGGGCTGGACAAAAACTGAAGTGACCAGTCTATGCTCTGGTTCCGACTGAGCATGCTCAGTAGGGGGGTATGATGACTCGTGAATAGTAACTGGGCAGGGCCAAATGAGGCAGCTCTTTGCTCACTGTGCCTTAGGGCAGTGGTGGCGAACCTATGGCACGCGTGCCACAGGTAGCACGCCGTGCCCCTTCTGTGGGCACGCGGCCATAGGTCGCCAGGACATGCTGTGTCTGCTCTTCGTGCGCGAGCACGGCGCCTGAGCGCTCTCCCGTCAATAAAAAAAGGAAGGGCTGTGCGCGCGCGGCACAGGCGAGCAGACTCTCCTCGAGATCCGCAGGGGGAGAGGCAAGGGGAAGGTAACAGTTATGGGATAGGGGAGAGACAAGGGAGAGGGGGAGAGCGAAGAGGCTTGAGACAAGGGGGAGGGAGAAGGGGAGAGACAATGGAGAAGGGGGAGACAAGAGGGGAAAGAGAAGGGTGGGGGAGACAAGGGAGAAGGGGAGAGAGAAGGGGGAAGACAGTGGAGAATGGGAAAGAGAAGTGTGGGGGAGAGATAGAAGGGTGTGGGAGACAAGGGAGAATGGGAGAGACAAGGTTTGGTGAAACAAGGGGGTAGAGAGAGAGCAGGGTGGGAGAGACCAGGGGGAGAGACAAGGGTAATGGGAGACACAAGGGGAAGGGGAGAGAGAGTGAATGGTGGGAGAGACAATAGTGAAGTAGAAGGAGAGACAAGGGTGGGGGTAGAGACAAGAGTGAAGGAGATACAAGGGTGGGGGAGAGATAAGCAGAGAAAGAGGGAGGGAGGGAGGAAGAAAGGAGAGCAGAGAGAAGGGAGGATGGAGAGAAAGAAAATAGGGAGAGGCAGAAGGGAAAGGGAGAAGCAAGAGAGTGAGATGGGAGAGAAGGTAGAGGCACATGAGAGGAAGGGAGAGGAGAGAGAAAGGAAGAGGGAGATGCAAAAGGGAGAGGTAGAGAAGGGAGAGTGAGAGAAGGGAGGAGTGAGAGAGAGGGGAGAGGCAAAAGGGAGAGGTAGAGAATGGAAAGAAAGGAGGAGGGAGAAACACAGGGAAGGAAAGAGACAAGGGGGGTAGAGGCAAGGGAGAAAACAGAGACAATTGTGAGCGGTACAAGAGGAGAAATAAGGGTGGGAGAGAGAGAAGGATAGAGGGAAGAGACAAGGGAGAAGGGGAGATACAGGGGTGGTGGGAGACAAGGAAGAAGGGGAGAGAGAAGGGTGTATGATCCAAGGGGGGAGAGATGCTTAGAGTTTGCGGCTTAGTTTTCTTTGTATGCAAATCTGGCTCAGTGCTGGTCTTTTTCATATTAAAAAATAAAGTTGTTTAACTTGACGTCATTTCCATAATTCACAGAATATTTCTGTATTCCCGCCAGTGGCAAAGAGCTGTATCTGCAAAACAATGTGTTTGTACCTCAGAGATGGGAATAAAGTTTTACACAGATAGTGTTGTAATCCGGGCACGCTCTTCACAGCATTGCGCGGGAGGACTGAGGAAAGGCAAGGCGAACTGAGGCATAGCTAGAGCTACTAACCACCACCGACTGTGTCCCCCCCTCCTTCACCAAAGGTAAGAAGAAGGGAGGGGGGGGATAAATAAAAATAATTTGATTTTATGATAGGAATAAAAAAAAAATTCTTCCTTTACACACATCACCCCTCACTCTCTCATACAGCACCCCCCACTCTCTCATACAGCACCCCCCACTCTCTCATACAGCACCTCCCCACTCTCTCATACAGCACCTCCCCACTCTCTCATACAGCACCTCCCCACTCTCTCATACAGCACCTCCCCACTCTCTCATACAGCACCTCCCCACTCTCTCATACAGCACCCCCCCACTCTCTCATACAGCACCCCCCCACTCTCTCATACAGTACCCCCCACTCTCTCATACAGCACCCCCCCCCACTCTCATACAGCACCCCCCCCCCCACTCTCTCATACAGCACCCCCCCCCCACTCTCTCATACAGCACCCCCCCCCACTCTCATACAGCACCCCCCCCCACTCTCATACAGCACCCCCCCCACTCTCATACAGCACCCCCCACTCTCTCATACAGCACCCCCCACTCTCTCATACAGCACCCCCCACTCTCTCATACAGTAGCACCCCCCCCACTCTCATACAGCACCCCCCCCACTCTCATACAGCACCCCCCCCACTCTCATACAGTACCCCCCCCACTCTCATACAGTACCCCCCCCACTCTCATACAGCACCCCCCCCCACTCTCATACAGCACCCCCCCCACTCTCATACAGTACCCCCCCCACTCTCATACAGCACCCCCTACCCACTCACAAACACATACACTGCACCCCTCAATGCAGTGTGTGTATTTATCAGTCTATATGTGTGTACTCAGCTGCGTGTGTGTGTATTCAGGTTTAATTGCCGTGTTGGCACTTAGAGGAAAAAAAAAGTTGGCATGTATTGCGGTTTGGGCACTCGGGCTCAAAAAGGTTCGCCATCACTGCCTTAGGGAGTACAGCTGCACCTCACTGACGAGGCCCAGAGGCCGAAAAGTGCCTGGGGTTTGCCATTTCTCCTGTTCAGGGTTGAGTTGCCTGGTATTTCGGGGCTGGGTCACTCTTCTGAGTGAGACCAGACTGATATACTACAGGATGTTTCTCCCTGTGAAGGGCACAAGTGAGCTAAAAGAAACTGCTCTCTGAGTAGGTAACCAGACCTATAGAAAAAAAAAACACGGAGGTATTTTTCGTTCTCAGATGAGCAACTCTATTTTATTTGCACAGGTTACAATAGAGCGGTTACATCTGTGTAGGCAGTGGGTTGGGGCCAATTACATCATAACCAAGTTTCATGGTGGTCCAGCCCCCAGGCAGAGATGGCCGGGTTTCCTGACAATACACAGGGAGGCGGAGATAAGTAGCTCTGCTTGAGTGGAAAACAAACAATTTACAAAGAAAAAAAAAATTTTTTTTATTTATTTTATAACCAAATGTTTTTAATAATATATGCCAAACAAACTAATGAGCTTTACTTTTGAATACTTTACAGTAGTCCTGTAAGTACAAGGTAATTCTGAATATCTGACAGTTCAACACGTGTACACACTTCTGTGCCCTGGGAGCACACCCTAGAAAAACTGATGGTTACAAGATTTATTTAAATAAAGGCCTTAAACATGAACACACCCAATTGTTGGATACCTGTATTCATGATAAATGTAAATTGACAAAGGGCTGTGTCGGCAATCCTATAAATCCATTTTCACATTCCCACACATGAATATACACCAAAGTAAAATGGACATTAGATATTTTTTTTGTCAATGATTAAAAATAAGAATTCATAATTTGTTTAAAAAAAAACAACAAAAAAAAAAAAACTTTCTATGGGATGCAGTCTGGAGCACAAATCCACTATTGCAGAGCTATATCTGAAAATGTGAAAAACTCATCTTGCTTTACAATATACATACTCTCAGTGATACTTGTTCTGTTACTCTCTGCTCTAAGTCAGCAAATCAGTAATGTACATTTTTAAAGAGAGTTTATGAAGTGAGGAAAGGAACATATACCGTAATTAAAATATATTACTTATATTAGAGCACTTTCAGACAAATTAACCCTTTTGATCTTTACATTATTACGGATTAACTGGACACCAACATTTTTAATATGCTCTTTTGAGGAAACTTGATATAAGGCAAACATTTTAGAATATAAAATAAATACAACCTGTTCTTTATTATATATTTGTTTGTTTTAATTGTATGCTGCAAGCTATCAATACTACACATTGAAACCATATTGGAACCTTATTAACCAGGCAGATAAACACAGCAATAGTAAAAACCCAGTGCAAAATACAATCAAATTACTTAATAAATGTACTTTGTAATAACAAATATTTTCCCCAATAGAAAAAAAAAGCAAAATAAAAATATTAAAAACCACACAACAAGGTTTGAAACTTCTAGTAATTATACCAATCCCTGATGGTTCCAAGTGGTATTAAAATTGGGAAAACATTGAAACATTTTAGTAGCTAGGAACATGAATGACCCTGCAGAGCAGCAATTGCCAGTTTCAAATAGACAAATGGAATATCCAGATTACGGAGGAAACATAAGATGTTTATGTGTTTTGTTGTAATCTCAAATGTAAAGATTTCAATTTAACTGACCTTTATCATGTAATAGAAGGGAAACCAAGAAAGAAAAATGTCGGAGAAGAATTCAACAATGCTGAAAATCCCATACACGACCCAGTACGTCAGCCACTGAGTGTCATCCTCCTTATTGGGGCTTTCAATGGCCTTGATTCTGAAAGGAGAAAAAAAACCAAAACATAAATCACATAAATGAGATATACACAGTATATATATATATATATATATATATATATATATATATATATATATATATATATATATATATATATATATATATATATATATATATATATATATATATATTCAAAAAATATATATATTTTTTTAATATTTATTTATGCTACAAACTGTAAAGCCTTCCGGTTCAGGAGGTATCCCATTGTGGATCATCTTTTTTTGCCTTACAAGGAATGAGTTTTGCATTCTATTTGTTTTGTAATATGGGCTCAACAAGCTTAGGGCTCTTAGCTAGCTTTGGAGCATTAAGGGAGTTAAGTTTGGGTCATAGTGAGATTTCTGGTATATTCTTCCTTTTTTGTGGATGTCTCTCTATGTAAATTGAGATTTTATACAGCGTTTGTTAATCCTGATTAAAATAAATATTTTTCCCCTCCCTACTATTGTGATTGACATTTTGGTGCTGAACACACCTGGGAAATAGGCCTTGTTTCATTATGGTCTTGAACAGATAGCAAAATAATGAAAGCTTGTAATAGAAATATACAACTAATTCGATCATTAAAAGCAAAGGAGAGTAAATATAGAATCAGATACTCCAAATTATTGAATTACCAATGCTCATAGCTACTACACAAATCCCTGAGGTTTCCTGGTGGTTTTGGAATAAAGAAAACATTATTAGCAGTGTTATTTAGTTACAAGGCTGCTTAAAAGATCTCTGTGGTTCAAGAAAAAAATAAAATACACGTTTGTTAGGTATGGAACAAAGCAAAAATGGTGACCGCTATATAGCTATATAGGCCGTTGGCGAAAATAAAGAAAGACATTTTCTAATACTTTGTTTATAAGTAGAAGATTACATTTTTTGTGGTTTCATCACTTCCTTGAAGCCCTGTCCATACAGCAATTCAAATGTATCTGCTTGATTATGCTCTGTTAGATTCAGACATATTTTTTCATTTCACAATGATCGATTTACAGGTTATCTTTTATGGTTTCAAAAGCAAGGTCCCATCACTAACAAAATGTACTGGGTTCTGAACAGCAGGCAAGCTCTGCTATTGTGCACTATAATTAAAAGACCACAGCACAAAAAAAAAACAAAAAAACTTTAAATCTAAGTAAGCAGTAAAATAAAAACACATTTTTAATTTGAAATAAATAAATGTTGATACCTCTGCAGGACCTGGGGAGATCAATTATACATTGGTGTGCGAGAGGGGCATTTACATTTCTTAAGAGCTAGGTTTGCATTTAACGATGCAACGTGTCTGGTTCAGCCTATTCCCTCCTCCAACACCGCTCCCTATACTGACAATTTACTACAACGCATACTAATGTCCATAATGTAAAAATAATGTCCATATTCATAAACCGAGTCGTCAAAGTCTGACCCCCGCCCAAATAGTGAGCACATGGCTTACACAGCTGCTTATATTCTTAGTCTGCTACATACTTGACAAACAAGTGCATTTTTCTGCAGTGGTACTTTAAGAAGCTTCCTGACCCTCCTTTTACAGAGTTTTGATGCTCAGTTTATTATTGGAAAACATCAAGTTCATGCCTAATTTGCACTTTTAAAAGCCCAAGCATGCAGTCCTTTGCATATTTCATAAGCCAGACTAATGAAGAGTATATGGTAGATGAAATTATATATATATATATATATATATATATATATATATATATATATATATATATATATATATATATATATATATATATATATACATATACATATATACACACACACACATATACATACATAAATACACACATACAGTGGATATAAAAAGTCTACACACCCCTGTTAAAATGTCAGGTTTCTGTGCTGTAAAAAAATGAGACAAAGATAAATAATTTCAGAACTTTTTCCACCTTTAATGTGACCTATAAACTGTACAACTCAATTGAAAAACAAACTGAAATCTTTTAGGTGGAGGGAAGAAAAATAATGTGGTTGCATAAGTCTGCACACCCTCTTATAACTGGGGATGTAGCTGTGTTCAGAATTAAGCAATAACATTCCAAATTGTGTTAAATAGGAGTCAGCATCCACCTGCCATTATTTAAAGTGCCTCTGATTAACCCCAAATAAAGTTCAGCTGCTCTAGTTGGTCTTTCCTGAAATGTTCTTAGTCGCATCCCACAGCAAAAGCCATGGTCCACAGAGAGCTTCCAAAGCATCAGAGGGATCTCATTGTTAAAGGTATCAGTCAGGAGAAGGGTACAAAATAATTTCCAAGGCATTAGATATACCATGGAACACAGTGAAGACAGTCATCATCAAGTGGAGAAAATATGGCACAACAGTTTATAGGCCACATTAAAGGTGGAAAAAGTTCTGAAATGATTTATCTTTGTCTATTTTTTTTACAGCACAGAAAGCTGACATTTTAACAGGGGTGTGTAGACTTTTTATATCCACGATATATACATATACATACATACACATTTTAAAGAAAAAGTTTTTTTTTTTTTATTGGTTTCAAATATATTGTTTCTGCTGGCAAATTTAGGAAATTTTGGACTACAATGTCCTATGGACCTAAAAAAAAAAAACCTCCATGTATAACTTTAGTATAGAGATAGCCTTCTTAATAGCATACGCTAGGAGTACTCTTGTGTGCAGTATGTATATGTCTTAGAAAACTATCTTCAGACAAGCATCTTTTACCACTTTAGTTCATCTCCTTTGCCTACTTAGTGTCTCCCTAAGAGTAAAGGGTTCCCCACACATGGACACTATACTAACTGTGCTGGATAACCACATATACATCTCTAATGAGGCCCAAGTACTGTGAATGTATGTCTTGGGAAGCTTGTGTGGATGAAACCAATGTCATTTCAGTGGAAGCTTTAGCTCTCCTGTGCCTTTACAGCCTATAATTGTGCTTTGATTGTACTTGGCTAAGCATCTCTTACAAGTTTAGTTTATCTTAATCTAGTCTTCCTTGAAGTCCCGTACTATGACTGTTTCCTGTTTGTGGTGTTGAGAGAATATAGAATTTATTGGCAGGTTTCCATCTGCTACAATATATGTCCAAATAACCAACTGTAAGTAGAGGAAGGAAGCGGTCTGTGGCTGGTAACTAGAATATGTCAGGTAGGGCTCAATAATTCCTGACAGCAAGGGTCCTAAAATGTTACTTTTTGTTTTGGAAAAGATATTTACATTGAATCACAGTCATTTTTTTCTATACTTTTTATAAATATTTTGTTAAATATTTGGTGCTTACTGTCTTTAATTTGCCATTCATATTGCTCAGTATACAGAATGCAATTTTGCACCTCACAATCTCCCTCACAGGTATGCTCCCCGTTTTATATAGATAAGTTGGAAAAAATAATTGTACTGTTTAGTTGGTCAGCTGTGTCCCCCTCCGTCTCCCTTTAATCTTTCTATAGGGAATCCTGCAGTCTCATGATTTGAATTTTAGCTGCTTGATTAAATTGACATTATGATTTAATGTAAAAATAAGAAACATTGGTGGGGCATATTTGTATAATTTAACCGCTTAGAGAAAAAAGTAGCAGCAAAGTGGGAAAAAACTAGGAAACTTGACTGAATTACTACCTTATTTTTGACGGCACAACGACCTAAGCAAACACAGCCAGTTGATCATACCAACACTTTTCATATCAGACTTGCTTGTCCCACCACCACCTATAGTCACAAGCTAATCCAACTTTTCCCGGGACTCATCCTCTCCCATATCCTGCCATTTTAGTACCTCTGGCTCACCCAGTGATCACCCACAAGCCTGAATATATCCTCTATACAAGTCCAATCTTTCAACTTCCCTTGCCGGCAGTACCCTTCCCCAATATATGGTGGGTCTCTTCACTTTTTGGACAAGAAACAAGGCACATAGTCTGTCGGTCACAACATTGTGTCCATTCTTCATTTGTGGCCAACTTAAAAAAACACAGTGTCAGCCAGTACTTCTTGTCCCCGTTTTTAAACCCCTACTACTCAGTCTGCCAGCCTAAAAAGTGCTAAAAGTTAATCATCTTTGAAAACCTGCTTACGACTAAGGCAATGGTTGTCGTCTTAAATAAATATCAGTATTATAAACGTTGGCAGTCTAGAAAAGTCAATGCAATTATCTTTGAGATCAGGAAGTACCTGATTGGTATCACATTTGGGTGCAGCAGTAAATACATACAGGTTTTAACAGCATTAGCTGGAAAAAGGAAAGAGACAAGAGACTGTAAAACAAGACTGGTAACCAAAATTATGTGCATTAATTCAAATCTCATAATGAGAGATGTGCAAAGCCCCGAACAATGAGAAATATGATTCCCAAGAAATCAAACCTGAAAAAGCAACCTGATTTTTTTTTTTTTTTATCAAGAACAATATCAGGGAAAGTGCAAAAGGTATAGGAAATATATAAATACACAACTGTACTAAACCTGTATAAAGGTAGTCCAACATTGAAGAAGACATCAGTTGGGTGTTCAGGTCATCATAAGAAAAGTAAATCACTTATTTAGTTGTGTATAAAAGGAAAGGCAAAGTGTGAGCTTATGTCTCCAGACATTGGTCCCTGCTCGCCTTTGTTGTTTTGATGACAGACTGATCTGATAATGGCTGGTCTCCAGAGTGAAAGATTATATTAGAGTATGTAGAAGGTAACATCTTCATTCCGGAAGTACAGTCTGTTGGGAGTCCAACAAGCAGGGAATGAAGATGAAGCAGCGACACAATAATACCCACATTGGCAGGGCTTCTACCACAGCCACTCACAAATGGCAATCTTTGAATAAGCATGGTTAAACACAGAGGGTCAGGTGGGCAACAGATAACACACAAGTCACTATGGAAGCTGAAACTTTGGGATACTAAAGCCAGGGCAGGGAGGGGGCTTCCTCCACACACATAAGATTAAAGGCATATTGATAGAGGCACAAGATCACACCATTAAACCTTGTGTTATGGAGGGGGCAAAACAAGATGGGAGTAAGGAGCAATCCTCTGACACAGAAGATGGATAAAGCAGAGATACAGATCACTCTAGCTACAGATAACTTGTTTTCACTGCTAGATAGATCTACAGAATATTTGGCAATATATACACATTAGGCTTTTCTCACGTGTGCAATGGTCAGTGGTTTACACAATGCTCATCTCTAAAAATAATCTGCTTCAGTGGAAGTGTATCTCAAGTTATATTGTGGTCCTTATACAAAAAGGAGTATATTTTAAATAGTTACATAGATAGTAATTAAGGTTGAAAAAATACTTTTAGTCCATCAAGTTTAACCTTTTAAGATTTCCTCTGATCTGCAATATGTGGATTAGTTATTAATTAGTTGTTATTTAATTATTAATCAACTATTTATTAATTAAAAAAAAAAAATCCTTCCTGACCTGGCAATCTAATTTCTCCCTGGATCAATACTTTCAAATTATTTAGGATAACCCCGAATTCACTTTTTAAATTAGAAATAAAACCAGTCCCCTTTTAAAGTCATCTATCGAATCCGCTGTCACCACCTCCTCTGGTAGAGAATTCCACAGATTAACCACCCTTACTGTGAAGAACCCTGTTCTTTCTTTAAGGTGGAATCTTTTTACTTCTAACCTCAAGGGGGGTCCTGTTGTCAGATGAAAACCTGACAGAATTATATTTGCTTCCCTTGCTTCTACACCCTTCTTAATACATGCTAATATTTTATTTGCCTTTGCAGCTGCTGCTTCGCTTTGAGCACTGTTACCTAGATGGTTGTCCACAAGCACTTCCAAATCCCTTTCAATATCTGATACACCTAGATTTGCTCCATTAGGATTATAAATTGCATGGCTATTTTTCCTTCCCAGATGCATAACTTTACATTTATTCGTATTAATCTCAACTGCCATTTAGATACCCATTCCTCAATTTTATGTAAATCCCTTCAAATCAGATAATGATGTGCTTTCCCTTCAATTACCTTGCACAACTTTGTGTCATCAGCGAAAATGGAGACAGTACTTTCCAGTGCCACCTCTAAGTCATTAATAATGATGTTAAATTTGTTTGACATGACCTATCCCTCATAAATCCATGTTGACTATTACTTATAATCCTGTTCAGATAGATATATTCTTGTATATTATCCCTTATTAACCCTTCTAAAAGCTTCCCCACTACAGACATGAGGCTCACTGGTCTATAATTCCCCGGATTTGCTCTTGCTCCCTTTTTAAATATAGGTATCACATCTGCTTTCCTCCAGTCATCTGGTAGAGACCCTGTGTTGTGTGAATCTTGAAAAATTAAATATAATGGTTTGGCTATTACAGAACCCAGTTCCCTTAGTACCCTTGGATGTATTCCATCAGGACCCGGGGCTTTATTAACATTTATTTTTTCCAACCTCTTTTGGATTTCTTCCTGCGTTAACCAATTATTTGGCAAAGGTAGTGTAGCCCCATTATGTTGCAGTGCCCCAACCACTGGTACCTCCCTTGTGTATACCGAAGAAAAGAACCTATTTAGCTCATCTGCCTTTTCTTGGTCACTAATTATCAGATGGCCTGTGTCATATTGTAATGTTCCTATAGCTTCCTTCCTCGCCTTCTTCCCATTAATATACTTAAAAAATATTTTAGGGTTAGTCTTACTCTCTAATTCATTTTTCATTCTCTATTTTAGCCAGTCTAATCGCCCTTTTGCAAGCCTTGTTGATTTCCTTGTATTCCTGTAAAGCAGTCTCTGTCCCCTCTTGTTTGAATAATTTAAATGCCTGTTTTTTACTCCGTATCTTGACCTTTAAATCATTGTTAAGCCACATTGGATGTGATTTACTCCTTTTACTTTCCCACTTGGTATATGCCGATGTGTATGTATAGTTAGTAAGGATTTGAATGTTGTCCATTTAGGTTTTTAGATAGGTTTTTACCTATCAGTTCTCTGTCCCAGTCTATACTTTGTATTGCTGCCATTAAATCTGCCTTTTTAAAATTGAGAGTTTTTGTTGGACTCTTACAGTTATGTTTTTTTAATTCAATCTTAAACGAGACTGTGTTGTGATCACTGTTTCCCAAAGGTTGCCCTATTTAAACATTTGATACTATATCAATATTATTTGTGATAACTAAATCGAAGATGGCCTCATTTCTAGTAGGTTCCTGTATAACCTGTGCCAGATAATGATCCCTGAGTGTACTCAAGAACCTGCTCCCTTAGCTGAACTGCTGGTCTCATTTACCCAGTTTATTTTTCTGGGTAATTAAAATCTCCCATTAATAGAACTTGATATACTGTAAATGATGGTAACATAAGTCTGGGGTGCCTGAGCCGGGTTCAGATTCCCTATCCCTGAACTACATCAAGACAAGAATTGGTATCGCACTAAGAACAGCATCTCTGTGTAATCTCTTGCACATTTCTCGCAGATGCTCTATAGTACTGGTTTCGCAGCTCATTGTACTATGAACATTGTTTATGTAAATGACCCATAACTGCCTAGTTAGTAATTCGCACACTGTTCAATAAACACCACCAGAGTATCACAGCCAGATGTTTATATGAATAAATAATGCTTCACTGGTAGGAACAGCCAACTTCTATTTAACCCGCTACAGTAGGTATCTGTGGGTGACTTCAGAAATGACACGACGAACTCTACAGAGAACAGCCACCAAGCCAAAGGCGCATAGCGAGGCGAGCCGTTAAGGCACTAAAACTCACAGCACTTGGGCGATGAGCGACGAAGGTACTCATTGCCTGCGAGGCGAGCAGTGGAGGCAATGAAACACGTCGAACTTAGCCAGAAAGGAGAGCCAAAGGCGCTCCTGCAAGCCTCGCGAATCTAGGCATTCCGATCATACATTGAAACACGCGGGACTTAGCCTCCAAACGCCTATGAAAAGCGGGATCGCCTTAGGCAGTTGACAAACGAGGGACTTAGAAAAAAAATACGAGACTCAGGAAAAAAATACAAAGTTAACGGCCGAACCGTGCAATGCCAAAAAAACAAAAACATCACACACAGCACAGGGGAACAGCCAGGACATCTGGGAGTGAGTTGAAATGCAAATTTAAGTTGATTTTGCAGAGTTTCGGCACTCGAAAATCGGCTAAGCGAGAACAAAAATGGCGGCCAAACAAAATGAAAATGAGGCTACACGACCCTGGACAGTGAATGTACAAAGGTACAAAATACACTATTACTAAGGCCGGGAAATGCTTGGAAACCGCGTAGCACAGAGACAAATTACACAATTTTACAACCCTAACTTGCAACTAACAACATTACGCATCTAAACTCGCACAAACAAACCAACGGTTTGCACACGCAGCCTATTTCTAATGCATAGTTGGGACAATCATGATACTATCGCCCCAGGCCAGCAACAGTCCCAATGGACATTATATGCTGCAGGACAATAAAAATAGATTGTTACCTCTTCAGGCTATTGATGGTTACATATATTAATTAGAAAAAGGAAAACTATATTCATTAATTAGTATTTCAAAAACTATAGAGGAGCCAAAGGACACACAAGGAGAGGCTCGCAATGAGCGCCGAAGGTCCTTAGAGCATAAAACGCTTAACACTGTGTGCCAAACAGCATTACCATGGCTTCAAATTGTATTGACCGTCATTTTTTGACGGGCAAGTCGCTAATATGTATGTGTGTGTATATATATATATATATATATATATATATATATATATATATATATATATATATATATATATATATATATATATATAAAATTACAATTTGTTGTTCTTAAAAAAATGAGTGGAAGGATTAGAAAACTTTATTTTTAACAGTTCATTTAAATTGCTGATCAGTAGTAATTTTATTTGGGTTTACTTCATTTCTGCAGTAAATGGGACCTGTGTTTATGTCCTTGTTTTACAATCTGACCTCAAGCTCTTGTGCTCAGACTCCATACTCATATTACATGTCTTTGTGCAGGAGGTGTAAATTATTAATTCAAAAATGACCCACCTGTAGGAAAATGGCTATACCACAGATGGAAAATGTAAAACAGGCCATGCCAAAGAAACACAACGCTTGTGAACAGCATCTGCAGCCTATAAACATGCCAATCCAGGACTCTGTGGGGAGGTCTTAAAGTTATAAACACACTCACAAAACTCCCATCATGTATGTAAACAAATATAAAGCTGAATTTATATTAAAAAAAGAAAAAAAATGTAAAAGAAAAAAAAATAAATCTAAGCTTTGTATTTTTTAAATGTACTTTTTATTTGATGGAAAAAAAATACTTGAAGCTTAGGAAAACTAACATAAGAATAGATGGGAAATACTTGGTCCGTGAAAAGTTAGTTAGCTTAGTTACAATCTATGTATTGAAAAGATAACTCCGAGCAGTATGAATTTACAATAGTTTCTCAAGACTTGCTCCCATATATAGAAAGCTCCAGGCACAACCAGAATCCACAACCAAGATGGCCATTTAATGGAAAACCGATATAAATGGATATACAGTAGGCTTGCAGTTAACCAGAACTCTCAAGCAACCAGAAAAACAAATGTGAATACTGTACTTTAAATAAAAAATTTATTTTGCAGGGCTCAACAAATGCCAGGAGCCAGGTTGTCATGCCACAAAATGCTTCCAGGTAAAACTGAATTGCAGAGACATAAAGTGGATGCAATCTAGGTGCCTGGAAGCAGACAGACATGAGTGACTGGGCCGGGGCAGTGTTGGCCGAGGTGGCCCTTTAACTTCCATCTATGGATTAGTTTATTGGTTTTGTGCTTCAAAAACAATCCTATGCATAAAATAACCCATGTAAAGTGGAGGGAAGCTGCGAGATTTTGTTTGCATTTCCACACAAAGCTAGTTTGACTACAGTACACACTGTGTGCTATGAGTCTCTATATCAACTCCAGACTTCCATACTAGTTGATACATAGCTTGTGAATGCTGCCCGTTTAACTAAATTAAAAACTTAAAAAAATTAAACATAAAAAACAAAACAAAAAAAAAACAGGAATGACTAGTTATAAAGGAAACAGTGAGTCACCTAATCCGAGTAAATGCTTCCAGATTTAAACACACTTTCCAATTTACATGTACGGTTTCAGTTCAGATCAATAGTCATATAAATCCAGGCTTGTCACAGGTGTGGTCAGGATATAATTACACCCGCATGACATGACCCTATCACATGTACACATGTGTACACATCTTAGACATACAGTTACATATGCACACATATTAGACAGTTACTTTCCATAGCACTCTCATACATCCACTTCTGCCCAACATCAGTACAACAATGCCCGGATTTGTAGGCACTCATGTCCATCTCCCCATTTTACCTCACACACCATTTCCTCCTCGCCACACGTACAAGCGCTCTCCCAGCCACTACAACAGCGCCTAATGTGCTGCAGCACTATTGTATGTCTGGAGCAAGAAATGCTCCCAAGCAGATAAACCTCATTATAGATGCATTATGTGATGCTACACTTCTGTCCCAAAGCTCTAAAAAAAATATAAAAAAATAATATGATTGGCAGTGCTGCTTTGGCACCAACTCCTGAGCTCTAATGAAAAGGACTAATATGGTCAACTTTACAGTATGTTCTTTGAGGAACAACGCTTTGTTATGGGCAAAAGTTTTTTTTAGAATATAGTAAACACAGGCTTTAATAGCTATTGTACTCGACTTTGCTGTGTAGGTAGTTACCATTGCAGTTTCTGATTAGTGCTTTGGCGGTGGAGAGCGGACATGGTGTGCTGTGACACTCCTCTGCACTATGTATTATCCCTATGCATTAGTGGCATACTGTGATGCCATACCTCAGCACATTTTCATCTAATTTCTTTGTTCCTCTTTATGGATTATCAGAAAATAACAGATGCCGAAAAATCTTTTCATTCCGGTGTTGCCCAATGGGGCACTATTAGTATTCTCCAACATGTCACCCACTAGAACACAGTACAAAGTCTCACACAAGAGGTTAAAGGAACATGGAAGGTTTCTGGATTTCATTGGGAATATAATACACCTATACATCTATTTAATTTTGTGTACTTTATTTTATTAAGAAGTGCTTAAAAGCTTTGCTTTTTTCCTGCCTCAAATCTTACAAATAGTTCTTTATTTCTTCCCTCTGCAGCTCATGAATACAGTGTCTCATAGGAACATTCTGCAACATGCTACTAGAGAGAAGTCACCAACAAGCTAATTTGAAACACTACAATTCATAGTCTGTGTATTCATGAGCTGCATGAGATACAGAGAGCAGACCCAAACAAGTAAAAATGATTTTAGGCAGAAAAAAAATAAAATAAACAAGCTTATAAGCACTTCTCAATAATATATAGTGTTGTTGATGTTGTTGTTGAGTCACTCCGTTGTGTCCGACTCTCCGTGACCACAGCACATATGGCACATCTATTGTTATGCCCTGGTTGTGCTAATCCATAAAGTTGTTCTTGGCAAATATACTGGAGTGGGTTGCCAGTTCCTTCTCCAGTGGACCACGATTTGTCTGACCTCTCTGCTTTGACCTGACCAGACATGGTTTGCTCACAGCTTAATTAAAGTACATAAGTCCCTTTACCACAACAAGCTAGCGATCAAGAAGGGGAATATATAGTACATAAAAATAAATATCCCTAGTGAAATCCAGAAACCTTCCATGTCCCTTAAATATTCAAGACCCATTGGTCTATCTTCATAGACGAGAACAAGAGCACAGAGGCTCTACAATACTTACTGGAATACATTAAGAGGTTACACATACTACAGCAGATTGTCTCATGAAGCAGCCTCATCTGCTGTGGCTTGTGTGAATAATTTATACACCTATTTATAATGTGTCTGCAAAGCCAGGATCTGAATCCTCTCCCTGCCAGCAAAAACAAGCTAAAAAACTGCTCTTCTTTTGCACAGTAAACATTTTAGAATATAAAAAAATACAGCATCCGAATCAAGGTAGCAATTAACAGTGGAAAATTTACATACGAAAATGTTGTTAAATCTATTTCTTGACAGAGATTCTAGAAATCAGTGCACTGGCAGATGAGAGACCAGATTACCACAATACCAGGCCATTGCTTCACACTGCTCAAACACAGTTTCCGGACCTACAGTGACTCATGTGTCTGACTCAGTGATGGGGATTTCACACAACTTGCTCAAAGCCAACAAAAAAAAAATGTATGTCTTCGAGGTGCTAGGAGCATAAAGAAGCCAACATCCTCAACTATAAGTGTTTGCCCAGAACACATAATTTGATAAACATGTTACATGTCACACAAAAGCATGCATGATTGCTTATTTTATTTAAGACAAAACAAAAATCTAAAAAAAGGGATAAAAAAAAGATTCTTCTATAAAAAGACAATAGTAGTTTGTACAAGCAAACTGATAGAGCAAACCCTGAAATGGGATTCGGTCCTTTAGGGTAATGTTTTAAGCTTGGAAGAAATTGTGTACGATCTGAGCAGCGCTTACAAACTGTCTAAAATTTTAGCAGCGCCATCAGTGGTGCACTCATATAAGGAAAGATCAACAAATGACTCATAATTGTTGTAATTTCCTCCATGGACTGAATATTCAAAAAAGTACTGACTGGGTCAACACAGGCACTGCTATTATGTCATAACTATGCCAGGAGTGGACACATTTCTACCATACATAGGAACCAAAAGTGTTGAGGAGCCAGGCAAACTATTGTTAGGAGCCAAGCAATGGTATATGTAGGTGGTTAAATGTAACATTACCTAAAAATATAGGTTTCAGCAGTATAACCTTAGGAGACATTGCTCCCTGGATTTGTAAACCTTTGTGTTAATTAGTCCCAAATCTGTTCTTTCTATGCTAACTAATGAACCTCTGTAATCCTGCATTTTTAATATACTCTTTTGCATAAATTACACTTGATAATAAGGAAAGTTTTCAGAATATGGTGGGAGAACATGAACGCAGAGAAGGATTTCAGCTACTTCCATTGAAATGTAACTTGTTTAGTGTCGAGGTTTTCAACGCGACAAATGGAAATCTAATCTAAAAAAAGAGTCATCCCTGCTGTGAAATCAGCTGAATGAAGCAGCTGATACAAAGTAATTTCAAGTCCACAGTAAGGAATAATGACAGATTTGTTAATAAATTAAAGGCTGTATTAGATCTCATTTACCCATTAGCTTTCAAATCTAGTCCTTCAAAAAGGTCAAAACCATTCTGTAAAAATAGGACTCTATAATAAATGTCATCACTTACCAAATTAGATTGCAAACAAGATATACACACATCTGAGTGATTTGCCAACAGATTGTGAAACAGGGATTATTATTTACTTCATATCAGGGCCTACCACTTTAAGGCGAAACCGGTATATCCAGTTTCATTCTCAAGGCCTGTGTCAGAAACACAGCCTCATATAAAGTGGTTTGATCTTCTGCAGAGCTGCTTATCAGAGTATTCTTGCACAGCTTTTCAAGCAGGGAGAGACAAAATTCTCATTTTTGGTATTTTTCAGTTTTTACAAGATTATATTAGGAGCAAATTGCTATGCACATACGGAAAAGAACATACTCTAGATTTCCCAGCATAAAATTGAGTATTTATTGTAACGGAAAGTTAAAAAAAATAATCCAATAGCAAATATATACAGTATGCCTTAGATAGAATCACCATAGCATAATAAAAAGCTAAACAATTTGGAACCCATTTGTAAAAGACATATTTCATATTTTATCTACTTTTCATATATGCAGAAAGTAAAATAAATACAGTAAGTCCCAATTTGCACTGTATATTGGTTCAGAAGGTATCAATGCAAGTTGAAAAACCATATATGTTGAATAATGCTTAACATATAACAACATAACTGTAAGCAAACCCTGCATTCACTGATCAATTGATTGAGGCTTGGATTTTGCAGATGATGTTTGTCCAGAGTTAATCATTTTACTGTAATTATGCACTGTGTAAGATGAAATAGTGTTTGTAGGAGACACACTATATATCCATTAAGTAACTATTATATGCAATGTTGCTGGAGTGGGAGTTTCTGCAGATTTGCTTCCAAAAGTAGGAAGAGATCATTAACAGACAAGCTCTTATCTGCTAAAATAGAAATGCAGCAATCCCCATGGTTTTGCATAGGATCAATGGAAATGTAATTAGTCTACTAAAAGCATTTTAGCCATTATGAAATGTAGCTCTTTAAAAATGTTTATACTATATGTGGTATCCCCCCCCAGATTTTCTTTGGCTTTAAGACTTAAAGATATATGCAAGTGAGCTAGGTTATGAATGCACCTGATAAAGGGGAATTAGTAGTGTATGATTAAATGTATTATTTGCATGCACTATGTTTTTTTCTAGCTTTGCATGAAAAAAAAAAAAAAAAAAAAACTGTTGCAAGTAAAGGTTTACACCGCCAGGATTGAGCTAGGCTCCTGAGAGGGTTCATTTTTGTAAAAGTGTACCCTGTCTATCTGAGCATGCCCAGCTTTGCAGCCAATCAGCAATGCTATATGCAGCCTGCTACACTGGGTCCTTAGAGGACCATAAAATCGACATTAAAGTAAAAATGCCTGAGCAGTTACACAGTTGTTCTTTAGCCATACACTCCTCTCCTTGATAAATTCTGACAAATTATAATTATACTGAAACCAAACATTTCAGATCCTTCTTCCTATTCTAGTCTGTCTTTTAGGCAAATGAGCATTTATGCTTGATGTATGGTCCTGCAATGACCTGCAAATTTGATGAAGAGAGCATGCGTTCATGGCGAGTGTCTCACAACCAGTGAATGAAGGGACACAGACCTTGTTCTGGGTATAAAAGAAATCTAAAAAGAAAGCTGCAGCTCAATTCATAGACCAAAAAGATACAATGTATTATGTATGCTAATTTTCCCTTGGATTTTCAGGGGGTGTTAACATTGATAGAAAACAGTTTGCAAATGCACCAAATTCAGCAAACTTTAGAGTAAATGTTTATTTTGGTATTTTTTCATGCAAACAATTATTTTCATACACTACTAATTCCCCTCTATCAGATGCATTCATAATCCAGTGGATACACTTCCTTTGTGCAAATTGGATACACCACATGGCTGTATGTAGCACTCAAAACTTTCATAATCTTGTGACTAAATTCTCATTATCTGTGACTAATTACCGGGGAAGAGAGATAATCTTAAAATTTAAATAGGTTATTAACTTGATAACAGTGGTCTGTCAGGGAGTGAGATAACTGAACAGGGAGAAGCCACATAATATTAACACTTCGACTCGATCATACCCTTAAATGTCTGTTTAATCAATATTCTGCCTTATAGCATATTTGCTTGTATTACTACATTAGTAAAATAGTTGGACAACAGTAGTATATTAAGAGGGGCTGCATTTGCAACATTACACAACCAAATGAAATACATAAAATAAATATGCATAGTTATAAAAAGCAGGACTGTGAATATCAAAATGGTGCACTCATAGTGAAATATAGAAAGCTTAATTCCGGAGTAATTAGTGCTACGTAATTATTTTAATTATGCAGTAATACAAGAAAATAGGTAATAAACTAGAATGATGATTAAACAGACATTTTGCTCTGATGTAGAAGGTTTTGATTAGTCTCACAGAGCACTAAAACATGGATCACCTGGAACAGAAGGAATTGTAACCTTGTCTGCATCCAGAAACCCTCCCCGGAGATGGCTGTCCCCATTGTATTCTGGTTATATATACACACTTCTTATGTGGTCACTGTAGTGCCCAATTTGCAATCTGCTCCTTCAAAGGACTAGACTTGATAATAGACACGATTTTCGTCTTCAAAATGAGAGAGGATCATGAAAACGGGGGCATTTTCTGCTATTTATAGTGATAATTGTTAATCCTTTGCACCAGTGCTTTTAATTAAGCAAATGAATCTCATTAGACTACAAGGCCTCTCCCTATGGAAAGAGCACAACAAATAATCTAATGGCTGTCCCCAGTAACAGAATTACTGCATATTATAGATATACTGTAAATATATCAGTCCTTTAAATTAAAAATAATCTTTTAATATAATTCCACAAACATATCACTTTCTCCTAATGCTACACAACAGAATCATAAAAGCAAAGACAAGCTCAAGGTGGGTTTGAATGCAAACAAAATTGCAGAAAGTCTCCAACATTAGCTGGAAGCTGCCGCCGGAATATATGGTACAGGCTGCGAATCACTCAGAATTTCCAAAGCTGAATTATATTAGCACATTACTCATAATAATATGACTAATGGATATTTGATTTTACCCACACTTTATGCTGTCAGAACTGCTTGTAAATTTAATTTATTGCTCATAAGTACTCATTAAGGTTTATGAAACAATAAAAACATTTAACAATGGTCAACAAGTCATGTTAATTAGGCAAATCGGTCCTAGATTGTTAAAGGTAAAAACAAAAAAAAGTGTTGATATACATATAACTGCTTGTGAGGCCAGCAATGCAACGTGTGACAAATGGAGCAACAAATGGACATTATGGCTGCTGTGCATGTAAACGTGGGGGAAACATCTACTCCAAGCATGGGTGTAGGAGCCAAAGAAAATCTGAGGGGATACTGCATATAGTATAAAAACACAACACAACTGCTTCTCTACACACAATGAAAAATCTGGGGAGGGATTTGTCCCCCCCAAGTGCTCCCCCCAATACTTGTATGGCTGTAAGTGGAAAGAAAATGGGTATATGTGGATGCCCGTATGGTTTATCACATATATAGTTGTGATCGTACGAGTCGTTGTTCACGCTTGCGGGCTCGCGTAGCGAGCCCGCGGGCCTCGCGAAGCGAGGGCCACGGCCCTCGCGTAGCGAGGTCACTGGGCAAGGGCCTCAGTTGCTGGCATGGAGCGCCGAAGGCGCTCCATGCCAGCAACTGAGGCCCCTCGCGAAGCGAGGGCCTCAGTTGCTGGCGAGGTCACTGGGCAAGGGCCTCAGTTGCTGGCATGGAGCGCCGAAGGCGCTCCATGCCAGCAACTGAGGCCCCTCGCGAAGCGAGGGCCTCAGTTGCTGGCGAGGTCACTGGGCAAGGGCCTCAGTTGCTGGCATGGAGCGCCGAAGGCGCTCCATGTCAGCAACTGAGGCCCCTCGCGAAGCGAGGGCCTCAGTTGCTGGCGAGGTCACTGGGCAAGGGCCTCAGTTGCTGGCATGGAGCGCCTTCGGCGCTCCATGCCAGCAACTGAGGCCCCTCGCAAAGCGAGGGACTCAGTTGCTGGCGAGGTCACTGGGCAAGGGCCTCAAACCCTCGCAAAATTCACGTCGCTACTCAAAAAACACGACACACAAATTACGACACTCGCAAAATTCACGTCGCTACTCAAAAAACACGACACACAAATTACGACACTCGCTAAATTTTACGAGGAACGCAAACAACGTACGAAACACGTTACCACACATTACGACCTCGCAAACATCGGACGCAACACGCCGACATACAAACATTTAAAACACAATACATACACACAGCACATACATAAAAAACTTACCTACACCAAGAGGGAGCACCCAGGACCTCAAAAATGCAACTTACACCTCGATTTTACTCGAAATAAAACAGTTTAGAGACTAAAAAAAAATCTAAGCGAGAGAAAAAATGGCCGCCGAACAAAACGAAAACGAGGCTACAGCACTCTAAACTCGCAAAACACCACAAAACACCTACGGATATTCCGATACAGACCTATACCACACATTACTCGCCATTTTACACCAATGCGGAAGTACACGACTACGCTAACGGTTTGGTCTCGCGCACGCACAGTGTTACACTGCACACATTCAGCATGCTTATACAGCACCTCCACACCACTAATGCTGCAGCAACATCAACACAGATTGCCAGCTCTTCATCACAATGCTTCAAAATAGGTACACTATATTCATTTACTAATTTAGCTACCTTACAATTTCATTGCCGTCATTTTTTGACGGGCAATTCGCTAGTGATTATATATTTGTCTGCAAATGTGATTATGGCTCCTAAAATATTTTAAAAGGGATATTGTCACTTCAAGCAAATTATTTTTAAATAGCTACTCAATCAAAACCAAGCCGATATTGACAAATATGCTGTAGTCTGTATATGGCTATGAAGCTATGCTAATATATGGGATGCAGAACATGATTAGTGTAAATTAGGGGATCTAACTGCATGTGAACAATGAGCTTGGTAATTTGCGGGGGCCACAGAAACAAGTTGGCACCGTGATACATAAATTAGCATAGCGATCTGCACAGAGATAGAGGAGATATTATCACAAGAATTAAAAATGTTAAAAAAAAAGAAAAAAAGTCTATGTTTGTAAACCAAATTTATTTAGCAGTGACATTATACCTCTATGTTTCTAATATACATACATGTATGCCCTGCCAGCCTTGCTCGGAAAATGTGGTTTAATAAAGAGGGCATTCTGTCTGGATACCCTGCATGTAGTTTGCCCTTCCCTGGTGCATATACTCATTACTTTGGAGTGGAATCCTTTTCTAGGTCATTATAACTATTATAAATGAACAGATCAAACCTCTTCTGTCACAGACACACTTATTTAATGATTATTTTCCTCCCTTTGGCTAATAAAAAGGCCTTTGTTTCCACAATTATATAAAATAAGCAGCATCAACTGCTACAATTAGGTCAGATGTGTTAGGAAGTACGTCCAATATAAAAAGGAATACTGACATGAGAATGGAAACCATTACAAAATGGAAACATTTAATAGATATACTGCATTTATTCCCTTAAATTAGTAATGATCTATGTAGGTTGTACCTAGCAAAGCTTTCTTTGCTATTAGGATAAACTGGCATTCCCAAAATAGGAAGAGCTAACAGCACTGACCCTTTAAATACAAAGCTATTGTGAATGTGACCAATTAAAAAATAAAATGGCACTAGGAAGGTGTCTCTGTCCAGCACATTTCTAAAAGGCACAAGACACACTTCTCATGTTTTTTCCCCATTATTACAGATGTTATGTACACCCCAGTAGTGTATTAAAAGAAGCAGCATTCAGGGTTAAGACACAAGTGACAGGAACCTTAAGGAGCGAGAGTTGAAACTGAAGCTGTTTTTTACAAACATTGACACCCATGCTCTAAAAAGGACACGGATAGACCGTATTGTAAGTTCATGCATCAAACACAGTTTAGCTTTTTTTTATTTCTTTAAAAAAAATTCCATGAAAATATTTTAAGAAAATAACTGCTAGAACTTCACTGAAACTAACAGGAAGTGTAGAGAGTTTTACTTTCATTTCTAGATCTCATTGGCTGACTATGGGCACGCCTCAAAAAAACAGTTTTCATTTCTAGAGATACAACCTAATTATACCTTAAACAACCTTCTGCCACTCGACCCTCTGTACTAGTCAAATAACCAGCACCTTATCATTCCTTTTCCCGATCCTGTCCTGTTATGGTTACGGCACCAGACCGCTGCTGCAGTGTGGTGACCAACCACTATTTGGCGCTGCCGATATTCCAGTGCCATATCATGGAGTCAAGGCTTAGGTAAACTGTTAGGGTTAGGGTGAGGGTTAGTTTAACTGACCACGTTATAGACACCGGTAGGAGGAGAGAGTCAGCTCTGCTTGAGGGGAAACTGACAAATTAGAAGCTAAGATTGTTTTTGTTTTTGTACTTCTTTTAAACTGAATACAGTTAATAGCCTACACCCTGCAAACAAATACTGTATATAAGCTTAACAGCGGTCCCTTAAATAATAAAGCCATTTTATTGTAGCCATGTACCATTTATTGTAGTTATGTACGAAAACTGTATTTGTTACAAATCACTGATGAAGGTAATCGTTAGAATCACTGATGAAGACATATGATACTCTACTAATAGGGTATCATTTACATCCAGATAACTTAGACAGGGACAGTAGATCAATGAGTTAGGCATGGTGTTTTTACTAGACAGATTGCATAAAGGTATATCCAAGGTTCCCTATTTTTACCCTTTTCCTCACATCTGATAGAGGAGAATCAGTAGTGTATGAAAGACATTTTTGCAAGAAAAATACCAAAATAAACATTAACAAACTCACCCTGATATTTGCAAAATCTCTTCAGTTTGTAAGAAGTTGCTTTTGTGAGTTAACACCCCTGAAAATCCCTGCTAAAATTAGCATAAAATTCATCATTTGTTTTGGCCAATCAAAGGCAGCTATACATTTTAATACAATGTAACAATCAGTGATGGCAGTTGTGCATGAAGGAATCATGGGATGTTTATTCCTCTTTGCAGCAGGAAGAGCAATACACTGATCTGTAGATCTATGCATTGAGCTGCTGCTGGCTTGATGGTTAGTTAAGTGTTAAAAATCCATATTTGAATGCAGTGTTTCTATTGGTAGGTACCAGGTGCATATGTAAGCAGCTTTGGGATGTGGAAAACAAGTTTTATTTAAAAAAAAAAAATTATTCTATATGCGTATAGAATGACTCAATGTAATGTGTGTTTCTGATATAAGCTGCATGTGTTAGATTAGAACAAGATAAAAACAGGGAAATATAGATATACCTTTAAGCAATTTATTGTGCAAATGGCTTAGTCACAAAGACCTTTTTCTCAAAGTACATTGGTGAGATTTGTATGACACCATAAAACGAATATTTTCACTGTTATCTTGCCTTAACAAGTATCGCTTTCTGCTGTTTCTGCAGAATAGTCCAGTTGTGACAGTAATTTGCCCATGTGTGCTCTGTAATATTAGGATATTGCTCGTTACAATAATTGGCTTCATGTAAGGGATGCTGCCATCAGGTTTTCCTGTGTAGCCAAGAATGGTAGATGTAATGTTGAAATGGTTTCAGTCTTACACATGAACAGCAGAGGCTTTCAAGTGAAATAATTATAATCATTACTGCAGCCTCCATAATTGTAATGCCTCCGTCCCTCTCCCCTCTGAGGGGTTCAGCTAGGTCCTCCATGTATGGCACAAAGTAATAATACTATTCCTTTGAGAGCAGAGTTGTAGTCCTATTAAAATGTACTATTTTAATGAGCATTACTTGAATAGAAGAAAAACATTTTAATAATGTTAAAAAACAACCGATATTACCCACCATATGTAATGGTGTCACAGGGAAATCTGCCATTTTAGTTTCTGCTTTTCAACTTTCTGAGGAGACAGCAGAGGGAGTTTCACATTTTAGAAATATCTCTGTTTGGGCATGGATGTGCTAATCAGTCACTCATGCATTTTGATCAACCACTTGGGCCTAAAGAACCACTGCAAAATGAAAAAAACAAATCTATGTTTGGGTGTCTAAGAACATAAATCAGAAAAATATAGTCATAAAGCTAATTTTTGTTTTAAAAAATAAATAAAATAAATACATTTTGATGCCTCTACAGGACTTGGAGGGATTCATGACACATTGGTGGAAGTTTTTTAATTTGATATAATTGTCTGCAGCTTCTAATCTGTCAGTTTTCCCCTCAAGCAGAGCTGCCTCTCACCTCCTACCTATGTCTATAACGTGGTCAGCTCTTCCTGTGAGCTGGACTATAATGGAGCGTGGAAGCAGGCTGTGCTGATGTTAATGGCCCTGTCCTATGATATTACTAGCTCCACCACTAATACTTAACCAGATAATAGCTCTAATGTACCCTGCTTGCAGCTGCCCAATAGACCCCCGAAGAGTGTCTTCCAATTCTGGAGACCTATTGGTCCATTGTTTGATGCAATATCCTAAAACAGATTTCCATTGTCACAAAGCTATATTAAACCTAAAATCAAAGTATTATTTCAAAATTCTGAGTAAACAAACATCTCATTGTAACCCTATATGTCAAAAGTAACACTCCGCTGCATATATTTCCCAACCGTCTGCAACACTGCGTTCCCTAGACATCTTGTAAATATATAGACTAGGGATGTTAAGGACACCCCATTTAGGAGGTGTCCATAAACATAAACAAAAAACACTCTTCTTTTATATCACATTACAAAACACATGAACCATGTTCCATTTCCCCATTTGAACTCCCTTAGATATCCTGTAAACATATACAGTGTATGATGTTGCACCATCATCAGGGGTCTTCAACCTTTTAATACCTACCCCGCCCACTTTTCATAGGGTAAATTAAATTACTGCGAAACCGGTGGGCCAATTTCGTTATGAAATAATCTTTAAGAAGACACCATACCACCACCCCCTGAGCATATTTACTTAAAGAAGCTGCAAAGAAATGAGTTGTCAAAATAATAAGCAGTTTGTAAAATGTGGTCAGAGCCCTAAACTAAAGATCAGAGTAAAACAGCTACTTTCAGTGTAAGGATTCACAATAAAGGAGGTGTTTATACAGATATTTACTACTTAAAAGTTATGAAAGCAGGACCATCACAGTGATCTTTTAATACTATAATTAGTTAAAATAGTGCTATATTTTGGAGAAGAAATAAACACACCTTTAATAACCCGTGAGGCGTATCCCAAGTATTACTGAATTACCACTTCTACAGAAAAACTATTCTGCACATTTACCAAACATTGTGCAATAAAATGTATTGTAAATCATTTATTCACTGATAAATCAGTCATATTGTTGCAAGAATATTTATGTTAAAACACACTGTCTGTTTGATATATTTCAGAGGTATCAATGTGTGTTTTTATACTTTTTTTTCATATTAGCTACACTTATATAATTTCAGAATTTGGTACATTAACTTATTTGGAACAGATGGGACAACACATGTCTGCCTACTATTCCTGGAGTATTTTGTTTTCTTGTGGGATTTTGTTTTTTAATATATTAATTCGTTTCATGCACCTGCAGATTTAACAAACTCACATTATTATTTTTTTTCTCCCCCAACTGAATACAAAAATCTCAATACTTTTTAAAATTTTAGCTCATAATTTTATGACATCACAGAAAATTTAAGATAGCAATTAGAAAATATTACACATTATTAAAGCTGAAACACCCGACCATGATATACACTCAGACCCTGACACCCCAAGTTACATAATAATTGAGGAGAACAAAAAATATATTAGTCCATCAATATGTGGATTCATTGTTAAAGTTGATTTATTTTATAGACAGCATCCCTCTCCATGGCTGTACTAGTTGTTTTGCCCTACAGTCAATTATTCCAGATACATTTAGCATTGTTTGTGTGGCTCATTTCTGTTAATGTGCGGCTCAATATGCTAATTTATACTGAATGATTGATAAGGGTGTGGGAGGGAATCCAACTCCATGATAACATTAGGACTCATTGCATTGTTTTGACCAGAGAAAAACAAGGAGTCGGTGAAGCTAATTAGCAAATAATTTGTTTTGGGCAGTTGTCAATTTACATAATAATGCAGCTCAAAAAGTTAATATCACAAATGACTCCCTTTACAAAAAATGGCTAGTACAATAGTAAAATATACATCCAGTTTTGCATGCAATTTAATAACATAAAAACAACTTGACATTGGGGTGAGTGTTTTTCCCAAATAATTTAATCTAGCTACTTGGGTCCTCATTCAATTGCAATTTGGCCAATTGAATAGGGCTTTAAATAAGCACATAACATATATTTTTTAAGAAGTTTTTAGTTAGTAAGCATCTATCCAAAAGCAAGGTTTTTACTAAATAAAAACTTCTTTAAAAAAATATGTTATGTGCTTATTTAGAGCCCTATTCAATTGGCCAAATCGCAATTGAATGAGGGCCTTGGTCTATTACTGGCTCTTCTAAACTGGAGTTGAGGAACACTTGAGGACAATGCACAAATTACCTTAGTGCTGTATGGCAAAAAGTTTTAAAAAAAGTCAGAAATGTGATACTTACGATACATAAGCAGGATAGCCAAATCCTATCAGGTTGCAGAGTAATGATGCTCCATACCCGAACACCAGGTAAATGGCAGTAATGCCAATGATAACTGTAGGGGAGAAAAATACAATTTATTAGCATGATACATTTTTCTGTCCATGCAGTTATTACAGTCACTGTTAGACCTACTGACAACATTAGTATCATAAAGCTGGTTAAAGAGACTCTGTGATCCAAAAAAAGCTAGTCTTTATTTTTTACGTTAATCTTAAAACGCTTGTAAACATTGTATTAGGCATTTGTTATAAAGTGGGCCATTTATAAGAAATACATTATTTGTGGAGTTCTTGATTACTATTTAGTTAATTTGAGGGTGCCAATTGGATTCACAACCTGCTTGTCTGTCCCTGAGATAGCCAGAACAATGACTTCCAATGCTGTCATTCAGTTAAAACCCCTCACCCACCCATATAAAGTACTTTTGACACAAATGAGCATACAGAGCAGCACATTAGCTGTAAAACAATGCTGTATTTCTTAGGAATGATATAGTGTGGAGAAAAAAAGCTAGTATAGTGTATAGACACATTTTCATGCACTTTAAGCTAAAACCTACATCCTGTGGCGTGACAGTGTTCCTTTAAAACTTCTCTCTGCACCTTGCTGATATACACGTCTATCTGCATGTAGATCCAGGTGTTAAGGAATTAAACTTCTCCCATATGACACATGCCTCAGTTTACACAGTATCCGTGGAGTGTGCAGCCTTGGGGAGAACCGGCTGTCACCTTATAAACTTTTACCCGCTGCTGTTGCTTCCCATTCAAAGAAAACTCTTATCTCTGTGCACTAATCTGAAAATGTTCGCTCCAGTGAAACAAATTCCTAAATCCTATCTTATTCTACACAACCTCTGCACCAATGTGAGTAAGACCTCCATGTAATAACATGGGAATTAGGAGAAGTGTCTCTTACTGTAGAGTGCATGCAGTGCTTTGTGCTCAGTGAGGAGCATTAGTGAGGGGTCATACAATATTCATAAGGAAGATGAGGCGTGTTATGTAGTCAGTGTATGCTGGAAAGGCCCAAGGCTTAGTTTCTTACCTGCTGCAAGCAAGCGATACATGGTGTAGCTAAGACTCGATCTTCCTGCTGTGCACGTCACCTCTACACTTGCCAAAATAACCTCCCCTTTCCTTCTCCTCCTCCAAAATGACTCTCATTCCCAAACTTACAGCTGTTGTGGAAAATTTGCATATGGCAGGGCCCACCTAAACTCCAATCCCCAACACTAAGTATTAGAACAAAGAGGGGTTTATATTATTGGATGAGAGAAGCGCCAACCACTCTCCATTTTCCAAAGAGCAGCAAACTGCAGCGTGTTTAGGATTGCAGAGCCGAACGTAAGGTTCAGAATAGCCATCTATACAGGGTGGATCAGTAAAGTTTATGTGATTTATAGTGTAATCTGTAATGTAGAAGTTTTAGCAGATTTAAGAACTGTTGTGAAAACGTTGCCCATTCCTATTAGTTTGCCAGTCCATTAAAGGACCTCTGTAGATTAGATATTGTGCAACAAACTAATGGCATTATCAGCTATGCAAGCCAGGAGCAAGAAGCATTTTAGATAAAATGTATTTAGCTCACTTTGCTTTTATCATGGGGGTTACTGTGGCTTACTCTTCCGAGTTCTGTTGTCAAGTGGTCTTTCAACATGACTGGATAGAGATCTTTTCTGAATCTTGTGTTTCCGCTCAGAATGAACAAACGCAAAATGTCTGTCTTGTTATAGCAAGGTTTGTCTATTTTTATATTTTTGTCTATGTACTGAACTAAGGCAAGTAGATCACATGCCAGAAGCATGTAAGTGCATAACGAAGCGTGTATCGTACCTGGCCAGTAGCATATGCTACAACTGGGCCTATTGTAATAACAGCTCTCATGGGCAGAGACTTTGGAGTAGTTCCTGCTGAGGAGTTTCCGCCTCTATATAAATTATAGCTCTGTCACTTGGGGTGGCATAAACAAAACAATCCCTAAATTACTCTGCATACATATGCAACCTTAATAATCTGCGGTTAGTAAGTACCGCCGCTTCCACCAGTTACCAGAATTACTCCAAGCAAGTGAAATGTCTATATAGAGACTTTACAAGCCTTATTATGTACATTACAAAACATAACTTAACACCTGGTAAAAGTTGACTGTATATAGATACTGTACATCCTATGCTTCAAAATGAATAATCTCCAAGCCCTCCGAGGCGCTTCTTGCTGCTTTTTCTAACATGGCGTTATAACAAACTAGGAACATTTGCACTAGAATATAAAAATAATAGGAGTGTAATAAAGGTGATACTTATAATGGCCAATGTAAAACGGCCCAGCTTTTAGGACAGTGGTTGTGAAATGCATATGGAACATAGGAGCCAGCTAGGCTAGTTAGGACCAGGCAGGGGTGATGGCATAGGAAGATGTAGAGGTATAAGATTGAAAAAAAAAAAAAAAACAAGAGCCACTAGCAAGAGCAGTATAAACAACTTTTAAGATTAAAAAAATATATATATATTTTTTGAGAAAAAAAACCTCACTAAAACATCTGGCCAGTTTCCATTCCATTTGCTTAGCATGGGTGGCAGAGTATACTACTACTTCCGTACAGTTACCTGCAGCATTAGATACCAACCATTAAATTATCAAATAATAAAATATATATTCTAAAAAAAATTACTATAAATATTTTTTCATGAAAATGTAATACTATGTAGTCATCGAGACATATTCTTCATTATGTTGTAATTACCATTGAGTCCTACTGAAGTAATAGTACACCTGCCATGCCTCAGGGCCAGCCATTTCATTGCTGTATGTGCATACAAAGAGCGCAGTTAAAGTGCTATGTTTGTTTATCGCTCATTCTACTTTATTCAGTATTTTTTATATAAACACACTATCAGACGGATGTGCAAATATATTAAATTACACATAATGAAGTATAGGCCTGGCGATGTGCTTACAGAAGGTGTTTAGTAATACTTATCAATGGTTTCTCACCACAGCTCTTTACCAAGTGATATTTGGCTTACTTCTCTTGAACACCCAGTTATTCATAACTACTTTTAACCCCTATGATGGATAAATAGAAAAGAAAATGGCAGCACTCAATAGAGATTGGGAATTATTTAGTAGAGAATGAGATATGCACATTGTAATGTAACCCATGTGATGCAGAAGAGGGACAAATAAGCTGGTGGTGACCATATGTGATGGTGATGCAACACGACTGTATATTGCCTGGTGATATACACAATAAGACTATGAAAGGCTTTATGTGCCACATCACAATAATACACAGGCAAACACCAGGTTTGACAAAGGATTCATGTACACACCCGATGAATGTATGCAAGGGTTAAACAGTAAGTGATCTGGGCTATTAATAGGCTGCAATCTCACACTTCTGGTAGCCCTTCCTTGCTAACTCCCAACAGATGCATCATATAAGAGAGACAATTACTGTATCCGAATCACTAAGGATTTAGCACAAAGTTATATGGCAGACAGCAAATATACCAGTTTATACCGTATAGGTAAAGATGTTCAGGAAAAGTGTCTAATATAAGCAAGTGATGGAGAGAGAGAAAAGGAGAGGGGGTCTCACATGTCTGTCTGGACATCTTGTGTCTTGTATGTACCATGGGTCTCACTCACGTGTCTGTCTGGACATCTTGTGTCTCATGTCTTGTATGTACCATGGGTCTCACTCACATGTCTGCCTGTGCATCTTGTGTCTCATGTCTTGTATGTACCATGGGTTTCACATGTGTGCTGTGTGTCTGGACATCTTGTGTCTCATGTCTTGTATGTACCATGGGTTTCACATGTGTGCTGTGTGTCTGGACATCTTGTGTCTCATGTCTTGTATGTACCATGGGTCTCACATGTCTGCTGTGTGTCTGGACATCTTGTGTCTCATGTCTTGTATGTACCATGGGTCTCACATGTCTGCTGTGTGTCTGGACATCTTGTGTCTCATGTCTTGTATGTACCATGGGTCTCTCTCACGTGTCTGTCTGGACATCTTGTGTCTCATGTCTTGTATGTACCATGGGTTTCACATGTGTGCTGTGTGTCTGGACATCTTGTGTCTCATGTCTTGTATGTACCATGGGTTTCACATGTGTGCTGTGTGTCTGGACATCTTGTGTCTCATGTCTTGTATGTACCATGGGTCTCACTCACATGTCTGCCTGGACATCTTGTGTCTCATGTCTTGTATGTACCATGGGTTTCACATGTGTGCTGTGTGTCTGGACATCTTGTGTCTCATGTCTTGTATGTACCATGGGTTTCACATGTGTGCTGTGTGTCTGGACATCTTGTGTCTCATGTCTTGTATGTACCATGGGTCTCACATGTCTGCTGTGTGTCTGGACATCTTGTGTCTCATGTCTTGTATGTACCATGGGTCTCACATGTCTGCTGTGTGTCTGGACATCTTGTGTCTCATGTCTTGTATGTACCATGGGTCTCTCTCACGTGTCTGTCTGGACATCTTGTGTCTCATGTCTTGTATGTACCATGGGTTTCACATGTGTGCTGTGTGTCTGGACATCTTGTGTCTCATGTCTTGTATGTACCATGGGTTTCACATGTGTGCTGTGTGTCTGGACATCTTGTGTCTCATGTCTTGTATGTACCATGGGTCTCACATGTCTGCTGTGTGTCTGGACATCTTGTGTCTCATGTCTTGTATGTACCATGGGTTTCACATGTGTGCTGTGTGTCTGGACATCTTGTGTCTCATGTCTTGTATGTACCATGGGTCTCACATGTCTGCTGTGTGTCTGGACATCTTGTGTCTCATGTCTTGTATGTACCATGGGTCTCACTCACATGTCTGTCTGGACATCTTGTGTCTCATGTCTTGTATGTACCATGGGTCTCACTCACATGTCTGCCTGGACATCTTGTGTCTCATGTCTTGTATGTACCATGGGTTTCACATGTGTGCTGTGTGTCTGGACATCTTGTGTCTCATGTCTTGTATGTACCATGGGTCTCACATGTCTGCTGTGTGTCTGGACATCTTGTGTCTCATGTCTTGTATGTACCATGGGTCTCACATGTCTGCTGTGTGTCTGGACATCTTGTGTCTCATGTCTTGTATGTACCATGGGTCTCACACATCTGTGTGCCTGGATAGCTTGTGTCTCAGCTCTTGTATGTACCATGGGTCTCTCTCACGTGTCTGTCTGGACATCTTGTGTCTCAGCTCTTGTATGTACCATGGGTCTCACACATCTGTGTGCCTGGGCATCTTGTGTCTCAGCTCTTGTATGTACCATGGGTCTCACACATCTGTGTGCCTGGGCATCTTGTGTCTCAGCTCTTGTATGTACCATAGGTCTCACATGTCTGCTGTGTGTCTGGACATCTTGTGTCTCAGCTCTTGTATGTACCATAGGTCTCACATGTCTGCTGTGTGCCTGGACATCTTGTGTCTCAGCTCTTGTATGTACCATAGGTCTCACATGTCTGCTGTGTGCCTGGGCATCTTGTGTCTCAGCTCTTGTATGTACCATAGGTCTCACATGTCTGCTGTGTGTCTGGACATCTTGTGTCTCAGCTCTTGTATGTACCATAGGTCTCACATGTCTGCTGTGTGTCTGGACATCTTGTGTCTCAGCTCTTGTATGTACCATAGGTCTCACATGTCTGCCTGGACATCTTGTGTCTCAGCTCTTGTATGTACCATAGGTCTCACATGTCTGCCTGGGCATCTTGTGTCTCAGCTCTTGTATGTACCATAGGTCTCACATGTCTGCCTGGGCATCTTGTGTCTCAGCTCTTGTATGTACCATGGGTCTCACACATCTGTGTGCCTGGGCATCTTGTGTCTCAGCTCTTGTATGTACCATGGGTGTCACACATCTGTGTGCCTGGGCATCTTGTGTCTCAGCTCTTGTATGTACCATAGGTCTCACATGTCTGCTGTGTGTCTGGACATCTTGTGTCTCAGCTCTTGTATGTACCATAGGTCTCACATGTCTGCCTGGGCATCTTGTGTCTCAGCTCTTGTATGTACCATAGGTCTCACATGTCTGCTGTGTGCCTGGACATCTTGTGTCTCAGCTCTTGTATGTACCATAGGTCTCACATGTCTGTCTGGGCATCTTGTGTCTCAGCTCTTGTATGTACCATAGGTCTCACATGTCTGCTGTGTGCCTGGACATCTTGTGTCTCAGCTCTTGTATGTACCATAGGTCTCACATGTCTGCTGTGTGTCTGGACATCTTGTGTCTCAGCTCTTGTATGTACCATAGGTCTCACATGTCTGTGTGCCTGGGCATCTTGTGTCTCAGCTCTTGTATGTACCATAGGTCTCACATGTCTGCCTGGGCATCTTGTGTCTCAGCTCTTGTATGTACCATAGGTCTCACATGTCTGCTGTGTGCCTGGGCATCTTGTGTCTCAGCTCTTGTATGTACCATAGGTCTCACATGTCTGCTGTGTGTCTGGACATCTTGTGTCTCAGCTCTTGTATGTACCATAGGTCTCACATGTCTGTCTGGGCATCTTGTGTCTCAGCTCTTGTATGTACCATAGGTCTCACATGTCTGCTGTGTGCCTGGACATCTTGTGTCTCAGCTCTTGTATGTACCATAGGTCTCACATGTCTGCCTGGGCATCTTGTGTCTCAGCTCTTGTATGTACCATAGGTCTCACATGTCTGCTGTGTGCCTGGACATCTTGTGTCTCAGCTCTTGTATGTACCATAGGTCTCACATGTCTGCCTGGGCATCTTGTGTCTCAGCTCTTGTATGTACCATAGGTCTCACATGTCTGCCTGGGCATCTTGTGTCTCAGCTCTTGTATGTACCATAGGTCTCACATGTCTGCTGTGTGTCTGGACATCTTGTGTCTCAGCTCTTGTATGTACCATAGGTCTCACATGTCTGCTGTGTGTCTGGACATCTTGTGTCTCAGCTCTTGTATGTACCATAGGTCTCACATATCAACAACAAGTCACAACATTCCCTGTATCCTGACTCAGCATCACCCACTGGGGTCTTGCAACACAACATACACATGATACTTAGACCTGGATTAACCCCTTCCAAGGCTTCCATAAGTATACCCAACACCCAAGTGGCTATATAAAGGGACACCATGTCCCCAGATCGCAGTGCCATGCTGGGCAGTGACAGCTGCTAACTCCAAGACATTGTCTGGCACCCAGAACAAAGAGCCAGGGTGTGCCAGCCATAGGCACAGGAGTCAGCTGGTGGTCGGTAGACCCTGCTAAAGCATAGCGGTTAGCTGATGGTCGGTAGACCAATGCACGGTATATGGCTCATACAAGCCTCTCTCACCCAGTGCTATGTAGCGCCTGTTCACTCCTGTCTTGGCCTCAATCTTCTCCAGCAGGTCGGTGACCACATTCTTCTGGTGCAGGTACTTGTCAAAGCTCTCCTTCATTGCTGCAGCCATGGTCCGTCAGGGCTTCCTCCAGCAGTCAGAGCAGGCAGTGATGGCTGATCCGCTTCTTGTGGGTGAGAGGGAGGGAGCAGGCGGAGTCACTCAATATCTCAGCTTCTCGTCAGCATGAGGCACAGAGTCAGAGCTGGCAGCTGCCTCCACTCCCTCCCCTGCTCTCCATTAGCCTGAACTGCTGCAACCACACCCAGATCACACTGCAGTGCTCAGAGCTGCACCTCCATTGTCACAAACAGGACACAAAGGGTTACACAGGGCTGGGAAGAAAGGGAAATATTATCACAGACCTTAGCAGACAGGTCTAAAAAGGCACACTGATCAGCCAGTGTGTATAAAGGTCAGGTATGCAGATCCCCCTCAGTCTCTGCTGTTTAGTTGTTAAGTCGAGTTCGACTCTTTGTGACCCTATGGACCACAGCACGTCAGCCACATCTATAGTTATGTCTCTAGTTGCGCTTATCCATAGGGTTATTTTGGCAAAGATATTGTAATGGGTTGCCAGTTCTTTCTCCACCGGACCGCAATTTGTCTGGCCTCACTGCTATGATCTGCCCATCTAGGGTGACCCTACATGGTATAGCGCACAGCTTCATTGAGGTACACAAGCCCCTTCAAGGTAGCCACTCAGAAGGGGCTTCGGTATTTAGGATTCCAGCTTGCTAGAATCCTTTGAACAAGATAATTTTAACATTTTATTTTCCATTTTAAACACTGTAAGATCCATTATTACGTTTTTTTTATTGCAATCAAAAAAGAAATAAAAATAATGAATCTATCCTAATATGATGTCGGGGCAGGTCCGGCGCTGCAGTGCGGCCTCCAGCCACTAGATGGCACTGCCAATATTTTGGAGCGCTGCTGATATGTGAGAGACATTCTAAGCTTATAATATTAACCTAACCCTAACCCCATCCCTAACCCTTACCCGAATCCTCACCGGATCTAGTCTGTTTGGAAGCTGCACAGATCCAGAAGACTTGGGTTCAGGTATGTGCCATAGCACCACCTGGTGGTGTAAAACATTTACTGTAGGCAAAGAACTATTCCATCCTCCGACATGGGGCAACTCGAACGTCACTGAGTCAACAGCAAGGCCATCGCTATGTTTGGCGCAGGCCCTCGGCCCTCCAGGGCCTTGGGCACACCTTTCATAGCTCAAGGCCTCTTCTGTCGGCACGCCTTATGAACCAGATCAGGGGATGGAATAGTTATTTTCCCGCAGTACATTCATTACACTACCAGATGGGGCTGTGGCGCAGAGCTCAACCCCACTGTTTTGGATCTGTGCAGCTTCCAAATAGAAAAGGAACTCCTCACCCCAACCCTCACCCGAATCCTCCCCCTAACCCCAACCCTAACAGTTTGCCTTAGCCTTGACTATGATATGGCACCAGAATATCAGCAGCGCCATCTAGCGGATGCTCACCGCCACTGCTGCTGCCTAGTGCTGCGCTACCATAAGAGGATAGGACCCAAATAATTAACGTCTATGTTTTAGATATACAAACATTTAGACATTTCTTTGTTATTATGTGTAATTTTTCATTTGATCCTGAAGCATACTTGTGGCGCTTATAGCATGTATAGCGCTACGGAATATGTTGGCTCGTTACAAATAAAGATAATAATATAACAATAGTTACTGTATATCGAACAAATCAGATTGATGTCTCTATCATAAATGCAGCAAACTATTTCACTTGAACAAGTCCCAATTATTCAGTTTAACCCTTTTGTGGAATTCACTGTGGAAGACAGGTGAATAAACTGATAAGAAAGTCTATGTACAACTTTATCACTCCTAATAGGGCCACATGTGACGGCACAAGGGAGCTCGTTGCCCATTAATGCTTAAAAAGCCACTGAAAGTATTCATTTTCAATTGACAACTGGTAGGCAGCAGGAAAACTGCATATATAGAAACTTAAATAAGTATACTGTATGTTTAAAATTAAGAAATTAAAGGTTCTCTAAAAGTGTCTTCTATGGCTTGAGGTGTTTAACTGCAGACAAGCATGATTGGTGTGTGTCAACTGGTAGATAATAGCTACTGACACCTGCTGTTTTTGCTCTAAATATGGAATTCACACATTTCTAGTATGCATTTTTTAATAACAAGGGTTGATGATGGCCATATTGTTTTAGAAAGTAAAAATCCCATTTTTAAATCTATAAACTATTATATGCAATGCTATTGTAGGATCTATGCCATTGTATAATCGCCAGCACTGACAGCTGCAGTGCCAGCAAGTAGCCGCTAGATGGCGACTGAATCGTCAGCGAGTCCATCGCTATGTTCGGCGCGGGCACTTGGCTCTTCTGTCGGAGCGCCTTATATGCAATGTGCAGCAGTATTCTGAAAATTGGCAGCACCATCCTGCGGTGGGCGGCGGCACTGCAGCTGCCAATGTTTTGCGCAAGGAAAGAGGGAAAGGACCGCCTAACCCTTGAACTAACCCTTACCCTAACCTTAACCCTAACCCTAACCCTAACAGTTTACCTAAGCTTTGACTCTATGATATGGCACCGGAATATCGGCAGCACCATCTAGTGGATGCTCACCACCACTGCTGCCTTGTGCTGCGCTACCATAAGAGGAAAGGACCCAAATAATTAACGTCTATGTTGTAGATATATATACATATAGACATTTCTTTGTTATTATAAGTAATTTTTCATTTGATTCTGAAGCATAGACATAGAACATCTGATAAGTTTCTATTTGTTTCCTATGAAAGTTTGTACTCTAGAGTTCAATGGAATGGGGTTGTTTCATTGAGTAAAATGAATATATATATATACATATATATATCACATATAATAGTTGTCAAACTGCAAGACGTCGTCACGATTTGCGAGGTGTGTACGACTTAGGCGATGAGCGCTGCAGGCGCTCAACGCTTTCAAGCCTCGCGAAGCGAGGCGAGTTGTTAACTCTTAGTACTTAGCCGATGAGCACCAAAGGTGATCATCGATGCAAGACGTTAAACCGTAGCACTTAGGCGATGCGAGACTCGCAAAGCAAGGCAAGACATTAAAATACGAGACGCAGGACTTAAAAAAAAAAAGATACGAGACGCAAACATTTATGAGATAAGCGGCCGAACAAAAAAAAAACGAAAAACACACTAAATACACCAAAAAAATTCCAAAAACATTACAGACAGCATGGGGCAACAGCCAGGTGGAATGCAAATTTAACCTCGATTTAGACGATTTTCACCACTCGAAAATTGCCTAAGCGAGGAAAAAAATGGCCACTGAAAAAAATTAAAACGAGGCTACACAACCATGGACCGCGCAAAACACTGCAAACCACGTAGCACTATACACATCACACTACGACCTACAAGATACACTATTACAAAAAGCGGAAAATGCTCACTACATATACATAGAAATATATATCTCTCTCTCAGAGGACCAAAAGTACACGACAGGAGAGGCTTGCAATGAGCACCGAAGGTCCTGAGGATCGCAATGAGCGCCAAAGGCGCTCATTGTGAGGCATGCGATGAGCGCCAAACTCTCCCAGTCTCTCTCTCTCTTTCTCTCTCTCTCATTGCACAATTTATATTATTTAAAGGCAGTTCAATTTTGCTGGGTCCTTGGCCTTTACTAGGAAATAATCTCAAGTTTCTTCAAAAACAAGATATACATGATAAAGAAAATACATAGAGGCACAAAAAGCTGGTGTAGATGAAAAGTGCAGACTTATTCTTATTCGGAAACTGAAACCACAACATAGCTTTACATATAATTTAATTATATAGTGCTAGAACTATCCTACAGTAATGTGTTTGAGTAGTGCAGTCGTGTCCGACTCTTCGTGACCTCATGGACTGCAACACAACATGCTGATCCACTTGGTATTCAAGGCAAAGATACTGGAGTGGGTTGTCAGTTCCTACTCCAGTAGGCCACAGCATACAGCTACTGGTATTCCTAGGTGGTCTCCCATCCAAGTTCTGCCCAGGCTCAACCCACCTTGGCTTCAGGGTGGTGAGACCTCTTGGTTCCCTGACTGGAATCGAACCCAGGTTGCAGCAGTAAAAGAACCGAATCCTATCCACTGAGTCACCAGACCCACTGATGCAATCTATCTTTGTCTATTGATCATTATTATTGAGAGATGGTAAGAGATATGTGGACAATGGGTGGTAATCAGTGGCCCCAATGGAAGTGCAAAGGATGGCCCATCCTCTTTATTGAGCAGGGTTATGTGCATAGTGTATAATTCAACACACAGGCCAGAAAAGACTCAATTTGTCCTTTGTGAAGATAATGGATGTATATACTAACTCGGGCAATAGCGCAACACCACAAAAGTATGTGAATACTCACCTAACCATGGATAGATTGACTGGCAGCAAAACCCGAATGGACCTCTGGAGGCATTCCAGGACCACATTATCTTGATCTGGTTCAGTACCAAGGATTGTCCATTAGGACTTGATGAGCTGTATACATACCTCAGAACTAACTCTGAGTGCTTTACTTTATATTTTTCTTAAATAAATGTTCTGCATTCCACTATTGGGCCGCTTTGCCCATACCCTATTTCTCCATCCCTGCCCAATTTATGTGAAAATTACATGATAAACGAAAACATTTATGTAAATACGTTGTCATAGAGACCAATAAGCATCATGCTCTATTATGACACCCATAATGCTCCATTCAGGTAAACCCCAGTCATAGTTACATAGTAATTGAGGTTGAAAAAAATACTTTTAGTTAATCAAGTCAACCTTGTAAGATCTCCTCTGATCTGCAAAATGGGGATTAGTTATTCATTGATCCAGAGGAAGGCAAACATAAAAAAAAAACAAGTGTAACTTAGCCAATTGTCTCAAAAGGGGAAAATATAAAATACCTTCCTCACCCCAGATACTGGCGATCGGATTCCTCCCTGGATCAATACTCTCTAATCATCCAGGATAACCCTGGATGCCCTTTTTATTTAAAAACTAGCGACTTGCCCGTCAAAAAATGACGGTCAATAAAAGAAAGTGTTGAAATGCTGTTTGTCACACAATGTGAGTGTACTGTGTGCCTTAAGTAACTAAATTCCTCAAAAAGCAGAAATCTACATTACATAAAATAAGAAAAACTAAAATCACCAAAAATAAAATGATGAGAATGCGCAAATCCTTCACCAATCACTACGTGAGGGTGTATTCCATTGTGATTGGCTATTGTCAGTGCAACCAATAAGAATGCGCAGAGGCTCCAACCAATCACCCTGTGGGGGTGTATTCCATTGTGATTGGCTGAAGGCATCTGCGCCTTGTGATTGGTTTAAATAAAGATTGGCAGGTACATTATCCAATCATATATATACAGTTGCAAGCAAAAGTATGTGAACCCTTTGGAATTATATGGATTTCTGCGCAAATTGGTCAAAAAATGTGATCTGATCTTCATCTAAGTCGCAACAATAGACAATCACAGTCTGCTTAAACAAATAACACACAAAGTATTAAATGTTGCCATGTTTTTATTCAACACAACATGTAAACATTCACAGTGCAGGTGGAAAAAGTATGTGAACCCTTGGATGTAATAACTGGTTGAACCTCCTTTGGCAGCAATAACTACAACCAAACGTTTCCTGTAGTTGCAGATCAGATGTGCACAACGGTCAGGAGCAATTCTTGACCATTTCTCTTTACAGAACTGTTTCAGTTCAGCAATATTCTTGGGATGTCTGGTGTGAATAGCTTTCTTGAGGTCATGCCACAACATCTCAATTGGGTTTAGGTCAGGACTCTGACTGGGCCACTTCAGAAGGCGTATTTTCTTCTGTTTAACCCATTCTGTTGATTTACTTCTATGCTTTGGGTCGTTGTCCTGTTGTAACACCCATCTTCTGTTGAGCTTCAGCTGGTGGACAGATGGCCTTAAGTTCTCCTGCAAAATGTCTTCATAAACTTGGGAATTCATTTTTCCTTCGATGATAGCAATCCGTCCAGGCCCTGACGCAGCAAAGCAGCCCCAAACCATGATGCCCCCACCAACGTACTTCATAGTTGGGATGAGGTTTTGATGTTGGTGTGCTGTGCCTCTTTTTCTCCACACATAGTGTTGTGTGTTTCTTCCAAACAACTCACCCTTAGTTTCATCTGTCCACAGAATATTTTGCCAGTACTGCTGTGGAACATCCAGGTGCTCTTGTGCAAACTGTAAACGTGCAGCAATGTTTTGCTTGGATAGCAGTGGCTTCCTCTGTGGTATCCTTCCATGAAATCCATTCTTGTTTAGTGTTTTACATATCGTAGATTCGCTAACAGGGATGTTAGCATATGTCAGAGACTTTTGTAAATCTTTAGCTGACACTCTAGGATTCTTCTTCACCTCATTGAGCAGTCTGCGCTGTGCTCTTGCAGTCATCTTTACAGAACGGCCACTCCTAGGGAGAGTAGCAGCAGTGCTGAACTTTCTCCATTTATAGACAATTTGTCTTACCGTGGACTGGTGAACAGCAAGGCTTTTGGAGATACTTTTATAACCCTTTCCAGCTTTATGCAAGTCAACAATTCTTAATCGTAGGTCTTCTGAGAGCTCTTTTGTGTGAGGCATCATTTACATCAGGCAAAGCTTCTTGTGAAAAGCAAACCCAGAACTGGTGTGTGTCTTTTATAGGACAGGGCAGCTGTAACCAACACCTCCAATCTCATCTCATTGATTGGACTCCAGTTGGCTGACACCTCACTCCAATTAGCTTTTGGAGATGTCATTAGTCTAGGGGTTCACATACTTTTCCACCTGCACTGTGAATGTTTACATGGTGTGTTCAATAACAACATGGTAACAATGAATTCTTTGTGTGTTATTAGTTTAAGCAGAGTGTGATTGTCTATTGTTGTGACTTAGATGAAGATCAGATCACATTTTATGACCAATTTGTGCAGAAATCCATATCATTCCAAAGGGTTCACATACTTTTGCTTGCAACTGTATATATATATTTTTTTATACAGGGCGTGGCAGAAGAGGATACGGAGGAGGCCGGAGACATCGCGGGGAGGTAAGTAGAATGTAGATTATGTTTATTTTGTTTTGATATATGTGTATTAATGTTGTGTTTTTTTTAACAGGTGCCGCGCCGGAGAAGGTTTAAAAGAATACGGACGGGACATGCCGGAAAGGTGAGAAGAATATTTAGAATGTATAGAATGTATAGAATGTTTATTTTAGAACTGTAAACGTGTTGCAATAATTGTATTTTTATTTTTTCCGTAGGTGGCTGATCTCAATGGACATCTGCAAAGGTAAGTGGACCTAATTATTTTATTTTAGCTTAGACTTAGATTAGTTAATATATAGATAGCATTTATTGTATGTTAGCTAGGGGTATGCGTTTTATATAGATAGCATAGGATGTATTGTAGATAGATTGTGGTATTTATTTAGATAGATTGGGAATGTATTATTATATAGATAGGATGTATATTAGATTATGCTATTTATTTAGATAGATTGTGTGATGTATATTAGATAGGGTGTATCGTATTGTATGTAATTGTATTGTATTGTAATTGCATGTATTTGTATTGTATGTATTTGTATTATATGTATTTCCTTTTCATGTGTGTATTTTTTTTTCTGTAGTGAGGGGGGGTTTGTAATGTTTTTATTTTATTTTCTGTAATGTTCCTTTTAGGTTAAGTTAGTTTTTTTTTTTCATGTAATGTAGATTTTTTTTGTGACTTTAGGCTTTTTTATTTTCTGTAATTAGAGTGGTGGGGGTTTAATATGGGGTAGGTAGTGTAGATGTTAATAGGTTAGTGTAGAGGATGTTTAGTTGATATTTAATGTTTTATTGGGGGTGGTATAGTGCAGTATAGTGTTTATACTTAGTGTCATGATTGTCCTTGCGGACCATCATGGCACTTATGTGGTTAATGTAGTGTTGTAACAGGCCCATAATGATGTTAATAAACCCTTATGGGACTGATGGGGTTAAATAGAGGCTTATGGGCGTCTGTATTGACCCCCATGAGTGACAGGCTTAATGAAGGGCTTATGGGAGTCTCTATTGACCCCCATGAGTGACAGGGTTAATGATGGGTTTATGGGGGTCTGTATTGACCCCCATGAGTGACAGGGTTAATGAAGGGCTTATGGGGTCTATATTGACCCCCATGAGTGACAGGGTTAATGAGGGTTTTATGGGGGTCTTTATTGACCCCCATGATTGACAGGGTGACAGTGTATATTTTTTTTCTTTTACAACGAGTCCTTTAAGGACCTTTACGGTCCTTTAAGGACCTGTAACGCGGGAATTTTGATTGCAGCGGGGGTCCCCGATCGCGTGCAATCGGACCCCCCACTGCAATGGTTAAAGTGGGGTTAATGCAGGGCTCCGAGCTTATCTCGGATCCCCTGGGGTTAATGCGGGTTTCCGAGCTTATCTCGGATCCCTTCTTGGCTAATTTGTACGTGGCTGGGCTGTGAGCCTCATTTTCGTGTTTTTTGTTGGCCATTTTTTCTCTCGCTTAGGGGATTTTCGTGTGTCTGAACTCTGGAATTTGGACTTAAATGGAGGTGTAACTTCACTTTCTGAGGCCCTGGGTGCCCCCCCCTTGCTATGGGTAAGCTTTTTATGTAGTTTGTGTGAGTATTTGGTGTGTTTTCACTGTTTTTAGTTGCGCGCGGGTCGGCCGTTAAAGTCGGATTCTTAGTGCGTGTGGGTGTTTGTTACGTTAAGGTTGGTTCCGAGGTGCGTGTTTAAGTGCTACTGTTTAACGGCTCGCCGGGCAATGAGCGCCTGCGGCGCTCATCACTAAGTCGTACACACCACGCAACACAGAGTGACGACGAATCGTAGTTGGACAATTATAATATGTGGTATATCCAATCCCCTTTTTAAAGTTATCTATCAAATCCGCTGTCACCACCTAGTCTGGTAGAGTATTCCACAGATTAACCATCCTTACTGTGAAGAACCCTTTTATTTCTTTAAGGTGGAATATTTTTTACTTCTAACCTCAACGGATGTCCTCGTGTAAGATGAAAACCTCTTGGCACAAAATGCTCACTTGACAAAGCCTTGTATTGAGCCTGGATCTATTTATATAATCCCCTCTTAGACGCCTAGAGAGAAAATATGTTTAATTTGGTTAGTCTTTTCTAATAACTTAGCCTTCATTCCCTAGTCTGAGGGCTAGGAATCACAATGTAATGTTGTTGGTGTGACATGAGCCAGCCTGCTTTTTTTTTCATATATCCATACTTCAGATATCCAATCCCTACCAAAAAAGCATCTGGATCTATCCCTCTTCACCTTCACATGTCTTTGGCAGCACTGACAGCTGCAGTTACAGGAGCCATCCGACTGAGGGCGCTGTAAATTTCCGGGCGCCGTCATGTTTGATGTAAGGCAAAGAACGTGGCGCAACTCGATGGCGCTGAGTCAACAGTAAGGCCATCGATAGGTTTGGCGCGGGGGAACAGGCCCCCAGGGCCTCGGGCGCGCCTCTCTTCTGACGGCTCGCCTTATATGAAAATCGTCAACGACATCTGTCGGCGGCAGGATTGCAGCGAGTAGATTTTGGGAAGGTGAAGAGGGTAAGGACCAAGCATCTCTAAAAATGCAATAAGTTTTGAAGAAATCAATGTAACTTAAAATTTACATTTGAAATTTGGAATTGCAGCCCTAGGCAGATCTGCTTCTCTCTACCCCAAACTAGGTGCCCTGGGGGATTGTAGTGGATGGGGAGCTGTCCTAAAATGTCTTGCAGACCTGACTGATTGGTTTCCAATGCAGTGAAAGACTCCTATTAGCACAATGTTGTGGGCAGGTCTGCTCCGACCTCTGATCGGCTACTAAATAGTGGCAAGAAACAAGTCTGTTCCAGCCGGCAACACTAATGTTGAAATGTGAGTTTTACAAGTAGTGAATTTGTATTGCTCAGTTATTAAATACATACATTAATTACACGCTATTACTTGATCACTATATGCCCTTCTAACCCTTCTACCATTCTAACACTATGGCAATGGTTTAATTACTGGGAAGTTCTATTTCTGTTAGAAAAAAAATAGGCTTTTAAACCCTAACATTTTCTCCTCAATGTTATTTTGTTATTTGTTTGGATGAATAAATCTTTTTCATCTTTATGCATGAAGAGTAAACTTTGCCATGTACAAGCAGAAGCAGTCTTATAATAAAATAGCGACGTCTAATTACTTTTAGCACTGGCACGTAAAATGCACCCTTCACAGCCTTCCCATGTGGTCGCCAACCTCTTGTCTTGGGAAAACATGTATTTCTTTCAAAGTACTTACTCCTTTTCTCTGCAGTCACCTATATTACTTTATTTTGATCCACAAAACACTATCTCCACTATCTATTACTCTGTGCTCACCTCTCTCTGTCACAGTAAATATTCTTCCTTGCTTGTTATGTATCAACAAAGGGTTAAATGTATTCTTTTATAGTGAAGCATGGTTTTGATTACTGCATTTGAGGCAGTGAATGACTTTGAAATTCTATTGACATTCATTGCAACGATCTTTGCCATATTCACTAGAATTACAAGTGCTGCAAAGGTGTTACAATATCTGTTTTTGTAGTATTCAGTATTAAGTGAGTTATGTTACCTCTCCAAGACATTGTATGGCTTATGGCCACAGACCTGCTGGTACTCACTAAGCACCTGTGAGCAGGGCCATAGGACCCCCCCCCCCCCCCCCCCCCACACACACACACACATTATATGAACAGGGAACACAAAAAATACCAAAATTAAACTTAATCATTGATTACCAGATTTGGCTGCTGTGGAGCAGTATGTTTTTCCCATATTTTAACAGTATCCTAAATGTAAAACATGTTTAGCTTCTATTAAATACAAATCATGAAGCAAACAGTAACTATAATTATGGAATATGCATTTGCCAGTTATTTGTATTATAATACAAGGTGAATATTTAGGTATGATATTTTCATTGAAAAGTATTTGCCTATGCATGAATGCCTTTGTAATTACTCTTCACTGCCATTTTCTAAACATGCTAATTGGGGAATTAAAAAACTAGGTTGAAAGACATAGAAAGCTCCGTATGTACCTCATTATAAACAATAATGTAACCATTACATAATAGCTAGCGACTTACCCGTCAAAAATAAGGGCAATACAATTTGAAGTCATGGCAATGCTGTTTGCCACACAATGTAAGGCTTTTGCTCCTCTGAGGACCTTCAGCGCTCATCGCGAGCCTCTCCCCTCATGTACTTCAAGTTTCTTGCTTTGCAAAGATCACCTTTGGCGCTCATTGCAAAGACAGATATATATATATATATAAGTATATATATATATATAAGTACAGTGTAAAATATAAAATGTATTTAGTACAGTGAATTAATAAATTAATATGAATTAATAAATTAATATACTTTACCTATTTATATTTATTATGTAGCAATCAATATCCTGAAGAGCTAACAATCTCTTTGGATTTTCCTGCAGCATACAATGTACAGTTGGACTGTTGATCACCTGAGGAGAAAGTGTCAGCAATGTGCAAGTGTGCAGTGTAAATAGGCGGCGTGCGCGAGGCCAAACCGTTTGTTTAGGCGTGTAAAGCGCCATTTTAGAATTGTAATGTTATTATTTGCAAGTTAGTGTTGTAAAATGGCGGATATTGTATATGTGTTACTTGTCTCCCGAGCATTATTGTGTATCTCCTACGTTCCTGGCAAACTCGGACATGCCTGGCGGTGATTTGCGTGCCTTGGTCTCCTTTAGCCTTATATTAATTTTTTTCCTCTGCCATTTCTTTCTCAATTAGCCGATTTTCGGGTACCAAAACTTGTCAATTTCGTCTTAAATTCGCGTGCAACCTCACTCCCAGGCGTCCTGGCGTTCGGGCTGTGTGTGACGACGAATCGCAGTTTGGCAACTAGTATATGTGATATAATCTTAGTGAATACTCAAATGTCACTTGCAATCTAGATTCTCTCTGCTCACATCCAGCTAAAACTGTATTTAAGGGTGCCTGGGACATACATCAAAAGGAGATACTTTTTTATACTTCAAATATCACTGCCACAATTGATTGCAATCTTAATATGGCCCTTCATAATGAACCTTAATGAATTCAGTCCATAATGCTGATGAATGTGATATTAAATGACTACTGTAGTTGAAGAAAAATGGCACTTGTTTGTAAAACATGGAACAAAGTAACATCCTTACCAGCTATGTAAGAAATGAACATAAAATCTTTTAGATGAATAATCCATCTTGTCTATGTGTTATCAATTCCTGAGAGGTGGATCAAAATCAGTGTGTTTTTATCTGGCAATATAAGGAGATATGATGAGGATATAATTGGAACCCACTGCTTTTTACATAAGTTCCCTTCTGTTGCATATGCTTAGAATCAGACAAGCTTGCATCAATAGGTGCAAGCCCTTATCTTCAGAAATGTAAAGGCCCCTTTCACAGAAACAATCTCAACAAAGCATCAATGATACTTCCGGGTTGCAGGAGATGCAATGCACTATTCATCTCCAAATCCATTTCTTTTCAAGGCCTGTATCTTTCCATAGATGTAGGTAACTTGATACATTAGATGGGGGATATTTAGGCTTTATGATACCCTAGGCAGGTTATTATTACTGCTTTCCATTTACATGTCTCCATCCTAAGATTCCCACATATATACTGTATATATACACATATGTGTGTGTGTTGATACATCCATGTATACAGTATTTTACAATTTTTTTGTGGGATTATATAGATCAGTGATGGGCAACAAGTGGCCCAGAAGCCATCTGCGGCCCTCATGCACTTCTCATGAGTCCAGCAGCCTATTCTCTAGAGTCAAGGAGCACACCCCTCTTTAACAATAAACAGTCTATTACATCTCTCAAATAGACGGGGAAGAAGTAGAAGCAGTGACAGATTTTATTTTCCTTGGATCCAAGATCTCTGCAGATGGTAACTGATCTCTGCAGATGGTAACGTTTGCTTCTCGGGAGGAAAGCTATGGCAAGCTTGGACAAGCTAGTAAAAAGTAAAGATATTAAACTATCAACAAAGGTCCGCCTAGTTCGAACTATGGTATTCCCAGTAGTAACACACGGATGTGAGAGCTGGGCCATAAAGAAGTCTGAGCACCATGGCCGGATTACCCATTAGGCCAACAAGGCAGTAGCCCAAGGGCGCCACTTCTTAAAAAAATGGTTCCTGGCTAAAAAAAAAAAGAAATGTTGCAGTTCATAGACTGGTTACTAGGGGGTAATCACCTAGAACAAGACAGTTACAACAGGAAAGGGAAAAATGGGTCCGTGCATATCTTGTGTACTCACTCGCAGGGGCTCCTCCATGTCCATGTACCTCCAAAAAGGTAGATACAGCCCTGCTGGGCACCGTTGAATTGACACCTTTGAATTGTGGTGTTGGAGAAAACTGCTTAGAGTCCCTTGGACTGCAAGAAGATCCAATAAATCAATAATTCAGGAAATCAAGACAAACTGTTCACTAGAAGGTATGATCTTGAGGCTGAAGCTCAAATATTTTGGCCATATCATGAGACGGCAGGATTCCCTAGAAAAGACTCTAATGCTGGGAAAGATTGAAGGCACAAGAAGAAGCGGACAATAGAGGCGTGGGATGGATAGATGAGGTCACTGAAGCAATGAACATGAACTTGATGGAGCTCATAGGGTCAGTGACTGAGAGATGCACCTGGCGTGCTGTGGTCCATAGAGTCACGGAGAGTCGGAACTAAACGACTAAACAACAACAACAGGTCTCAAAATTAGCAAATAATACCTATTTGTACTATTGAATACTACTCATTATCTATACTTTACTACTAATTAATTATTTTCCTACAGCAATTTTACCATTTTATGTAAAATACAATTTTAAAGCACTGTGAGACACTTTTAAGGACTTAGAGGCAGGGGTGTAGGAGCCTGAATAATTCTGGGGGGATACAGCTCATTGTATACACATGCTGTAAAATAGCTCATATATACATACATAGAAAAATCTGGGGGGATTTTTACCCCCCCAGTTCCTACACCCATGCTTATAAGGTCCTTTAAGTGAAACAGGTTGCCCATCACTGATATAGATGGTGATAGGACGTGGCAGCTGAAGCACTACTGAGTGATACAGAACTCTGGCCTCAGGATTCATGTTCGACCTCATCTGACTAGAATTACAAGACTCAAAACAATAAAAGATGTGAAAAGAACTATAATCACCCCTTATGGCTTTTACTACTTTTAGCTACTATACATGCAATCAATCAGAATAGCGATGATATTGGTTGAGTCCAGACAATGAGAAGGCCACTCACGTAGCTCAAGTCTGTACAGGTCTAATGAGCCATCGCACCAGGTAACAACTTCACTTCTAAAGTCCAGCAAGCCCTATGGACCCTACTTTCTGTGGCAAATTGTATGAGACTGAAGTCATTGATTCTTATAATCTGCGAAGGAAACCAGGGTGTCTTTCTGTCTGATGGGGTGGCATGTAGCTTACATGAGTGCTATCTAATGTCTTACACAACTTATAACCATTCATTTTTATAAACACTTCACAATGTCGGCTCTTAGGATCTCGGACCTGATTAATTGGCCAACTTGTCCTTAGTGGATGACCATACTGCATTCTAAATCATTTCATGCTGTTTATATAGAGCATGCAAGTAATATTTGCTTTTTTAGACACATTTTGAGGAAACATTTATTTGAGTTGTCACAGTCAAGTCTGTTTACAAAATTAAATGCCACCGCATATAGGCACTTTAGAGCATACTGTATATGCTGCTCCCAGTAGTCCTGGGTAGAAACACAAAGCTGCATGTAGACCTATGTTGTACAGTAACTTCAGCCAATCCCTTCTGCATCCTGACAATTATCATTCTGAACATCTGAAGCTAGAGCTGTTCCTAAAGGACCACTGAATTGTCATATTTATAGTATGCTCTTGTAAAGGACTTGATAATGTGCAAAATGTTCTTGTGTGGTCTAAAATAAATACAACATTACATTTTTTTACTACTGTAATACATTTTTCATTTTTTTCTAACAAGATTGGAAAACCAATAGTAACTGGAGTATTTCTGATGTCAAATACCCTTTTTTAGAAGCAACAAAGAAACAATATTTCACTGTCACTTTAAGCAAAAGATACTAAATATTGATTTATGGTTAGAATATCTTATGATAAGGAATATGCCTGCCATATATAACTCAAAAATATTCTTTAGTGTAGGTCACATTCTACTTCTACCAGTTAGTAAGCCGTACTCATTTTACAAAAATCAATAACATGTATCTGTATACATAACATAAATGCAGAAGAGCCAGAAATATCAGCATTATTTTAAGGGTGAAAGGACAAAATATCACGAAGATATCAGCCAATCAGATTACAGATGCCGTGGTTAATTGCACAAAACTGTTCTAATGCTGCCCTTATAGAGTTTGGTATGTCTGGTTATTGACACTTTTAAAATATATAATATTTTATATTTTATAAATCAATAAATAAAAGAATAGAAGAAGTCATGATGCACCTACCACTTATTCTACATGTGCTAGTTCACTTTCTCTATCACTCCATGGGCCATAAGTACTACAGGGTAAAGTATGAGAAAACGCTTAAAGATGTCAAATCTTAGTACATTTTCACCATAGGATGACACAGGAATGGAGAGGTTCTCCTATAATCCACACTTAAATACCTCTGACATTGTCAGGCACAATCATGGTGATCTGATGTGAGTGGGGCTATTCCGGCAGGTTAACCCTTTATGGTATAAAAACCTACTATGGCGGTCCAATTATAAATGCTAAATGCTCCCTTCTTATGATGCATATTGAATACATATGTATATTCCAAAGAGAGAAATCAAATTAATTATAAACTTAGAGACAAAATAATAAGATTGTGAGTATATATAATAAAATGGTTGCACCCTTGTATTACCTTTTACTATATAATAAACTCCTCATATATTTCCTTGTATTGTTGTCCTGATTTCTAAGTCGTGTTAATGTTGTTAAAAAGAAACTGCCTTTATTGCTCTATACTCACACAGTTCACTGCACACAAATTCCACACAACAATATCACAATTTTGAAGATACATATCACAGCACACCAAGGGCTTTATTTCCCATTAGCCAAACTAGGCAGCAACCTAGGGGCACCTCCCTTTGAGGGGCGCCTGTTTTTTAACTTACAAATTACAAAAAAATAGTTTCTGGCTTATAAAAAAGTGAAATACTGCAGTTCACAGAATGGCCACTAGAGGACGCTTGCCTGTATATAAATATATAAATATATAAATATAGAAATATATATATATATATATATATATATATATATATATATATACAGAGAGAGAGAAAAAGATGTTAATGTTCATTAAGTGCCCCTCTCTCATACACACAACTTCCACAAATGTATCATGAACTTTCCCAAGGCCCAGCGGAGGCATCAACATGTATTTCTTCTAATTAAAACCTTGCTTTATGACTTTTTTTAAACAATTTCTGGTCTCATAGTGCAGTGGCCCTTTAACTCTCAAAATGAATCATTTTTTATGTGTGATACTAGTGATCATGATATGTGTTTGTGTAACATGTGCTTGCTGCCCTCCCATAGAAAAATATAAATAATGTGGCCCACCATCAAATTCATTTACTAAGGAAGTAATTGGCGTGTGTACGAGTAGCTATGTTGTAAAAATGGCGGAAATGTCTGTGATTTGCTCACACAGCAAGAGAGCGATGTACACACACAGAAAAGGGAAACATGGGTCTGTGGATACTATGTGCACACAGTCGCAGGGGCTCCTCCATGTCACTGCCTAGGGGCTCCAAAAAGGAAGATCCGGCCCTGAGCACACCCAACTGTCACATACCATTGAGACAGACATCAGAAACACCTAAAACATACATGAAAAACAACTGAAACAAAGAACCACCCAAAACGGAAGTAGGCATCACAGTGGCCACAATACTTAAAGTATCACAAACTACTACAGTATCCCACTTATTATCTGCATATATCAATAACTAGAAGGAGCCCATCAAAGAAAATTTGCAGAGAAAGGAAGAAATTACTTTCTCAATCCCAAGGATCATGTACCTTTGTATTACACATGTATAGCTCTTTGGTATTTAATTTTATTGTATTAGATGTATTATAAATAACGTTTTTTTCATTCACTACTACAGATTCAGATAACACAGATAATAATATTTTTTTCACTCCAATTTTATCCCAGTTGATAAATAGACCATAATAATCTTTATTTAGAAATATCACATACAGTAGGTCTGTGCATGTGCAAATTGATTTCAAAGGTTGATATAAGAATTTTAGTCTAATGGATCTGGGCCTAGATCACATTGCATTAAATAATTTTTAATGTGTTAAAATCACATGGTAAAAATAAAAATATACTATTTAGAATCTATTTAGTGAATAGAGTGACAAAGATAGCTTCCAAGAAAAGAGGAGGTTTAGCAACCCAAGATCTCCTAACATATTATAAAGCAACTCGATTAGCACAGCTGACCATATGGTATGTAAAAGAAACACCTCTATGTTGGGTAGAAATTGAAAAAACAATCTTTAAAAAACAAATAATTTGAAAGTGTTGTGGAATAGCTTAAGACACAATAAGAGTTTTACATTCTTTGAAACAAATTAACAAAAGATTGTATCTGTTAACTGAGGGGTCATGGTTTACCCTTTTATGGTTATCCTATAAGGAATCTATGAGAGACAAAATTGAGTTGGTGGATCCAACAAAATTTACTTATAGTATTAGATGTCCTTATGGAAATTATCAAATGTTCTCCACATATGAGTAAGGAATATTTCCAAATCCCACAAAAGGAATGCTTTAATTTATTCCTAATAAATGAAAATATGGCACATGTCATAAAAAAGCAACAATTGTACATGGGGACCCCTGCATTATAGGGTTAATGTGTGTACCCTGCAGGGGTCTCGATCGGACCACTGCATTATAGGGGTGATGTAGGGACACTGCAAGGGGCCCGATCGGGTCACAATCAGTTCCCCTGCAGCCAGTGGGGGACTGAATTGGAGGTGTCGCAAGGGCTTCACAGACCTTGCGACGGCTCCAGGGTGGAAGTAAGCTGCGGCTGTTTTTAATTGTTTTGCGAGGTTGGCGGAGGGGTGATCGGAGGATTTGAATAGGGATGGGTGGTTTCTTGCAGCCGAATCCCTTGCGGCCACGCAGCTCCTACGGCCATTTGAATGAGGCCCTAAGGGATTAAAAATTCTCTCCTCCTTTTCTATGCATGTTGTTAGTCTTATTCATGGAGGACCTTGGAGCTGCTCAGTCCATGCTTCTACATGCCCTCAATTTTCTAACCTATATACTATGGAGGGCCAGCTAGCTGCCCGGTTCCTGCCTCTCAAAGTTCTCATCTCAGAAGCTTCACAGATCTCAGCTTAGTCAATTATTGACTCAGTTGCATCATATTAAGGAATTATCTAAGTACTATTTTTATATCATTATCATCACTATTTTCCCTTTTTATTATTAATGATTGTTAAATAAATAAAAATATACACATATACATATTTTCTTCACTCAACGTTTTCTTTTAATGATTACATTTTTTTTTTTCTTTAATAAAAAAACGTTTCCTCACTATCTAAGTTTTAGCATTGTGACCACACAGCTCATTTCATTTTTTAACTACTCTCACATTTCACAATCTAAGTAATATTTCTGGTATTTCTTCATTTTTGGTTCACCATATTTAAGTTTTGCTCTGCATGAGTCACGCTTCATTACCCATACTAAAGGTATCCTCCAATCATCTTGCTTCAGAGGACTTCAAAATCCATGTCAAAACAAAGCTGTTCATATTTTACCTCAATTCGAAAAGCAATTTATTTATTTATTTATATTAGTGTAGATACATTCTTCACCTCAAGTCAGAAGGTACTGTGACCAGGATGGCCGTGTAGAGGTGTGCTTTCTTGAGTTAGAAACGGATACCTTCTGGTGAGGCAGCAAACATGTTTATTATGAAATAACAAAAACAAACAGGAGCAGTAACTCTGCTTAAATAACGAAAATAAACATATACGGACTGATTGTGGCACAGGAACGCCCTGACTATACCTGTGCAGCTTACCTGCAACAGGGACAAAAAAAGACTACACCCCGGTGTCTTCAGGACGGAGCTCCCACTCCGTTGTACTCGGGAAGGAGTAATTTCGTAGGAATAGCGCCACCTAGTGGCAAGGACAAAGACAGTCTTTTAATCCTTATTATTTGTCACCTTGTGGCAAGGTTACCAATAGTCTCTGGGTATTGAAAGATTGCCACCTTGTGGTCAGGATACAAACAGTCTCTTGTATATCGGTAGTCTTTTCCACGTTTCTACATCAGTAGCTGCGGATGAAGCATAGGGCCCGCCCGTCTCTCCCGTATGCTTCACCCCAGGGACCCTTTGATACAGCAGTATTAAATTATTGCATATGTACCGGTCAAACACTCAGCAACTTTCTTGGGGCAGAATCAGTCTGGTACCTTCAAACAGGGCCTCTGTCAGTTCCACACTCAGCAACTTCCCTGAGGCATAATCAGTCTGGTACCTTCAAACAGGGCCTCTGTCAGTTCCACACTCAGCAACTTCCCTGAGGCATAATCAGTTTGGTACCATTCAACTCCAAGAAACCGCAGGATCTCACTCACCACATTGCTTCTCCAAACGATTCACCTTGGTCATCCCCACAGCAATTCAGGCAGCTGTCAGTCCTCTCAACTAGCTGTACTTTACAGGCTCCTTCCAGCTTGTCTCCTAGGCAAGGCCCCAGCTTCTGGCTTTAGCTTCCAAACTACTCAGGACAGAGCCTAATCAGCAGCACACCCCCTCTCCTTCACTGGGGCTTCCTGGGGTTTTTATAGTGAAGCACTGGACCAGGTGAATTTAAGTGTTTTAACTCCCTGAGAGCTGGATACAAGGAGCAGTTAAGCCTATGGATTACATAACAGCCCTCAATAATCTGTCCCCGGCTCCTTACATTCTCACACATCCCCCCCCCCCCCTCAGCTCAACGACAGGGGAGTGAGCGTCCGCCGAGAGGCAGTAGATCCGGGAGAGGGCATCAGCGTTGCCCTGGAGAGTTCCTGCCCTATGAATCAGGTCGAAACTGAAGGGCTGCAGGGATAAGAACCATCTCATTACTCTGGCATTTGCTCCTTTGTTCCAGTGCATCCACTGCAGGGGAGCGTGGTCCGAGATCAAAGTGAAGCGCCTTCCCAAGAGGTAGTATCGTAGTGAATCCACGGCCCACTTTACTGCCAAGCACTCCTTCTCCACCACAGAGTACTTTCGTTCTCTCGGCAGCAGTTTTCGGCTGAGATAGAGCACCGGGTGTTCCTCTCCATCAGCACCTGTGATAATACGGCCCCCAACCCCACCTCAGAGGCGTCAGTCTGCAGTACAAATCGTTGGTCGAAGTCAGGTGCTATTAAGACTGGCTCCTTACATAGTACTGACCGAAGGGTATCAAAGGCTGCATCAGCCTCCGGGTTCCATCTCAACGTCTCTGGGAGTTTAGCCTTGGTAAGGTCAGTTAAGGGAGCTGCCAAGGTTGCAAAGTCTGGGATGAATCTGCGATAGTATCCGATCAGACCCAAAAAGGCTCGTATCTGCCTCTTCCGTAGAGGTTTTGGCCAGGCCCGTATGGCTTCAACTTTATTCAGTTGAGGCCGAACAAATCCACAACCTACAACATACCCGAGGTACTTTACCTCTTTTTTACCAAGGTTGCACTTTGCTGGATTTACTGTCAGTCCCACCTGCCGAAGGGTTTTAAGGACTCTTTTGAGTTTTTCCACATGGGTTTCCCAATCAGGGGTATATAGGACGATGTCATCTAAGTGTGCCGCTGCGTAGCCCTGGTGGGGTCGCAGAAGTTTGTCCATTAATCGTTGGAAGGTGGCCGGGGCACCATGCAACCCAAATAGCATCACGTTATAGTGAAACAGTCCCTCCGGTGTACAGAATGCTGTCTTCTCCTTGGCAGACCTGGCTAGGGGTACCTGCCAGTAGCGTTTCGTGAGATTTAACGTGGACAAAAATCGGGCTTTGCCCAAGGTATCCACCAACTCATCAATCCGGGGAAGTGGGTAAGCATCCCATTGGGATATGGCATTCAGTTTCCTGAAATCGCTGCAAAACCGTGTGCTCCCATCAGGCTTGGGTATGAGGACGATGGGACTGCACCAATCACTGGATGACTCCTCAATTATTCCAGCTTGCAGCATCTTCTGTACTTCATTTCTTTTTTCTTCCCTTTTTGCTTCTGGTATCCGATATGGTTTAACCCTTACTTTAACGCCTGGTGCTGTAATGATATCATGACAAACCACTGTGGTCCTCCCTGGATATACTGAAAAAACGTCCTGATGACGGGTAATCATCTGTAACACTTCTGCCTTCTGTAGAGGAGACAATTCGGTGGAGATTGGTATGTCTGCCACGGGTTCCTGCAACTCAGAAATCGGGGAGGCAAAACTTACTTTGGCTTCTCTCTCTCTCCAGGCCTTTAATAAATTTATATGGTAAATCTGCTCAGTTTTCCCGCGATCTGGTTGTTTGATTTTATAATTTACATCTCCAATGGCTTCTATGACCTCATAAGGACCCTGCCATCGGGCCAGTAGCTTACTCTCAGCAGTAGGGACTAACACCATTACCCGATCTCCGGTCTGAAACTTCCGAACTTGAGCGATGCGGTCATAATATGTCTTCTGTTGAGCCTGGGGCCATTCCATGTTTTCCCTGACTAAGGGTATGACTTGGGCCATTCTTTCTTTTAGGCTTTGGACATATTCAATAATATTCTGCCCAGGCACTCCTTGCTCTTCCCATTCTTCTTTGACTGTATCTAGGAGACCCCTAGGATGGCATCCATACAGGAGCTGGAAGGGTGAAAACCCGGTGGAGGCCTTAGGTACTTCTCGTATGGCGAACAGAAGGCAGGGGAGCAGCAGATCCCAATTTTTTCCATCGCGGTCAACAACCTTCCGTATCATACTTTTTAGGGTGCGGTTGAATCTTTCGACCAGTCCGTCTGTTTGGGGATGATAGACCGAGGTCCACAGGGTTCGAATTTGCAGCAGTCTGCACAATTCAGACATGAGTTTGGAGACAAAGGGAGTGCCTTGGTCAGTGAGTATCTCTTCCGGAATGCCTACTCTAGAGAACAAGAGAAAGAGTTCTTTGGCCACACTCTTCGAGCTTTCCGTGCGTAATTGGAAAGCTTCGGGGTACCTAATCGCATAATCTAAGATTACCAGGATGTACTGATGACCCCTGGAGGTTTTCTCAAGTGGCCCTACTAGGTCCATGGCAATTCTTTGGAAGGGTTCCTCTATGATGGGTAGTGGTACCAGAGGAGCCCTCACTCTAAGTTTTGGGCTTGTCACTTGGCAGTCAGGACACGACAAGCAATATCTTCTTACTTCCTCGTATATTCCGGGCCAATAAAATCTTTTTAAGATACGTGCCATGGTTTTGTCTATGCCTAGGTGACCCCCCAGGAGTTGGCTGTGAGCCAAGTCCATGATTTTCCTTCGGAAATTCTGGGGGGTGAGCAACTGCTCCACTACCTCCTCAGCAGTCTTTATAACTCGGTATAGGAGGTCATTTCGGATTATGAAGTATGGACTTGTGGGATGTTCTCTTCCTGGTACCCGGATACCATTTACCTCTGCGGCCTCTTCCCGTATTCTCATTAACAGGGGGTCATTTGCTTGGCTTCGGACAAAATTTTCTGTATTCCCTATTCGGGGAATCTCCTCTACTGCTGGGTTTTCACCCCCGGGGAGGCCTGTGCTAGGACTTCCCCTTGGATCTGTTTGTTTTTATACGCTGCTCCTAATCTTTTCTGTTTCCTTCTTTCTTTTCTCGATTTCTTATTTTTTTGTCGGGAAAAGAACAGATCAGGATCATCAAATGGGAATATTTCTCCAAGCTCTCCTGCGGAGCTGACCTGTATATTCTGGCTGTTCACCTTAATCTGATGGGGTTTCATCTGGAGCAGACCGTCGAAGTGAGGGAAGTCTCGTCCCAAGACCACCGGATATGGGAGTCTAGGAACCACGGGGCCTGTCATGTTTGCTCTGATCCCTTGTACCTCTATGTGAAGCGTCTGGGTGGGATAAGTCATGACTGTGCCATGTACACAGGCGATGCCCATTTTCTTCCCCGTCCTTGTGCTGAGGGAGACCCCGCTTCTTCTGGATATTAAAGTGACTGCACTCCCAGAGTCTATTAGGCCTCGGACCTTCCTCCCGTTGAGTAGGACTTCCGTTGTAAAATGGTGTACTGGCTCTGTTAGGCCTACAAGTGTTATAAGGTCACATCGAGGCTGTTTGAGTCCGAGCTCACATTGCATGGGTACCTCAGGATTTGGGCATTTCGCGGCTATATGACCAGGCTCTCCACAATGAAAGCACTTGAACCTGCTTCCAAATGTTCTTTGTCTTTCTATTGGGCTGTATGAGGGTCTTTCTTCTCCTCTCGTCCCTCTGGGTTCCCTTTTATCGAGCCTTTGGACATCGTGTGGGGGTCCCCTGAAAGCGCCAGTGTCTCTCTCAGCAGGCCTCCTTCTCTCAGATCGGATCCTTCTCTCTTCTGGAGGTACATCCAGCCTGGGATTCTCAGATACTTCTCTACAGGCCTGATATCGTTCTGCCCAATTAATCATTACCTCCATGGTGGTAGGGCCCCCTTGACCAACCCAATCTCTCATCTCTTTGGGTAAGGCCCTCCAATAGTGATCCAGGACTAGGGTTTCCACTATTTGTGCAGGGGACTTCAATTCAGGGCATAACCATTTCCTGGTGATATGGAGGAGATTATATAGTTGTTGCCTGGCTGGTTGCTGGCGGCAATATCTCCACTGATGATATCTTTGGGCCCTTACTGCAGGGTTCACTACTTCGCGGGCTAGGATCTCCCTCCTAAGTACTGTATAGTCGGAGGCCATGGTCCGCCGTAAGATCATGATAGGCCTGCTGGGCTGTACCAATGAGGAATGGAGCAAGAATTTCGGCCCACTGGTCTTGAGGCCAAGCCTCACGCATTGCAATTCTCTCAAATGACAATAAATAAGTCTCTATGTCATCCTCTGGACTCAACTTGGGTAATCGGTGGCTGGCTCTAACTCCTGCATCAGGTTTTGGACCCACGGAAAGTTTTTCAAGAACGGCCTGGGTTTGGTTCACTTGAATGGCCAACAGCCTGTTAGTCTCTTGTTGAGCCACCGCTCCCATCATTAATGTCTTCATCAGATCCTCCATGTTGAAGGCAGGGCAGTCCTTGAAACCAGGACAAAATAAGTAATCCCACTTCTAACACCAGTGTGACCAGGATGGCCGTGTAGAACTGTGCTTTCTTGAGTTAGAAACGGATACCTTCTGGTGAGGCAGCAAACATGTTTATTATGAAATAACAAAAACAAATAGGAGCAGTAACTCTGCTTAAATAACGAAAATAAACATCTACATATACGTACTGACTGTGACACAGGAACGCCCTGACTATACCTGTGCAGCTTACCTGCAACAGGGACAAAAAAAGACTACACCCCGGTGTCTTCAGGACGGAGCTCCCACTCCGTTGTACTCAGGAAGGAGTAATTTTGTAGGAATAGCGCCACCTAGTGGCAAAGACAAAGACAGTCTTTTAATCCTTATAATTTGTCACCTTGTGGCCAGGTTACCAATAGTCTCTGGGTATTGAAAGATTGCCACCTTGTGGCCAGGCTACAAATAGTCTCTGGGTATTGAAAGATTGCCACTTTGTGGCCAGGCTACAAATAGTCTCCGACTATAGCTATATTGCCACCTTGTGGCCAGGATACAAACAGTATCTTGTATATCAGTAGTCTTTTCCACGTTTCTACATCAGTAGCCGCGGATGAAGCATAGGGCCAGCCCGTCTCTCCCGTATGCTTCACCCCAGGGACCCTTTGATACAGCAGTATTAAATTATTGCATATGTACTGGTCAAACACTCAGCAACTTCCCTGGGGCAGAATCAGTCTGGTACCTTCAAACAGAACCTCTGTCAGTTCCACACTCAGCAACTTCCCTGAGGCATAATCAGTCTGGTACCTTCAAACAGGGCCTCTGTCAGTTCCACACTCAGCAACTTCCCTGAGGCATAATCAGTCTGGTACCTTTCAACTCCAAGAAACTGCAGGATCTCACTCACCACATTGCTTCTCCAAACGATTCACCTTGGTCATCCCCGCAGCAATTCAGGCAGCTGTCAGTCCTCTCAACTAGCTGTACTTTACAGGCTCCTTCCAGCTTGTCTCCTAGGCAAGGCCCCAGCTTCTGGCTTCAGCTTCCAAACTACTCAGGACAGAGCCTAATCAGCAGCACACCCCCTCTCCTTCACTGGGGCTTCCTGGGGGTTTTATAGTGAAGCACTAAACCAGGTGAATTTAAGTGTTTTAACTCCCTGAGAGCTGGATACAAGGAGCAGTTCAGCCTATGGCTTACATAACGGCCCTCAATAATCTGTCCCCGGCTCCTTACATTCTCACAGTACTCATATAATCACCTAAAAAAAGTTAGTATTATTCCATTAAGATCATTCATCTCCAAATCCATTGCATAAACTCCATTTTAAATTCATGTCCTCTTATCAAAAGTCAGAATACTGCAAGTCCTCTTTCCTATCACTTATGGACCATCCCTAAATTATTATTAAACTCTAAAGGAACCCCTTTTCCAGCAACAGCCCGCAAAGCCAAACTCTTTAGGATCCTTTTTCGAAAACAATACTCTTTCCAGAATTCAGCAAGCTTCGGAAATTTCAGCCAACAATCAGATCTTCAAACTCTTACCAGACATTAATGAGAGGTTAATCTGTACAATAATAAACCTCTAACAGTATTCACCTTCAGAAAATACTAAAGAATAATGATACAAAATTCAAAGTTTAACCCCAGGGCACTTTCAGAGTAGCCTCCGCAGCCTCTGGTAACAACATACCAGGACATAATCATGTCATCAACCTGCTATTCGTGATACATTCCTAATCCCACTTCTGAATGTTAATCAGCTTTCTGTAACCTCTTCAACTGAATGTTTTGTATGTAATAAATGTTTTTGCATACATTTTAGTGTTTTCTTTTTTACCCTCTTAGCAGGCAAACCTTGCAACATAAATTATTTCAAACTTTATAATATTTCATCATGTCATGGTTTGTACGCTTCTGATAACTTTGCCCTGATTATAACTATAAAGGCCTTTGGTCTATATTTGTGGTATGTGCTAAGGGGTTAAAAGCCCTCCCCCTTTCCTCTTTTTATTTTATTCAGCCACCCTCCACACTCCTTTTGTAATTACATCCAATCTTCACATTACTTATTCTGGCTTCCCATTTTAGCAGGAGAACATTACTACATAAATTAGTCCAAACCTTTTACTATCTCATCATGTCATAATTTGTTCAATTCACAGTGTTTGATAACCTATTCCTGACTACAAATAATATTACATCTCTCTTTAGGTCAGTGTCGTAGCGTTGAAGGAGTACAGGTAAATTGGGATCTGGGTAGGGCAGGATCTATCTTTGTGGAGCCCCTAGGCAGTGACGTGGAGGAGCCCCTGCGAGTAAGTACTCAACGTATGCACAGACCCATTTTTGCCTTTTCTGTGCATGTAAGTTCATTTTCCTGTTGTAGCGCTCTTGTTTTAGGTTGTTACTCCCTAGTAGCCAGTCTATGAACTGCAGCATTTCGTTTTTTTAAAGCCAGGAACCATTTTTTTTTTTAAAGTGGCACCCCTCACAGGGAAGCACCCCTAGGCCTAATGGGTAATCCGGCCATGAGTCTGTTTTTTTTTTTTGATAAGTGTATACAGTGATACACATGACACACAGTTACACATTCTGCTTTCTCATTTCATTACCTCTCGGATTTCACCCCATCTCCGTTACCCTATATATTGTACTTTTCTATCTTATTCCACCATCATTTTCAATAAATTACATTATTCTCCAACCTTTCAAGTTCACTCCCAAATCATTCACCACTTGATCCATTAATTAATTCATTGAATTTCCACTTCTTTTCATGTTTTCACTTACTTTACTTAACATAGAAAAGGTTTCCGTTATTGCAGAAATGTTGTGAAATTATCTATTATGGCCCTCCCTCTCGCTAACTCTCTTTAGAGCCATTAAAGGTACATTGTCATTTAATCTGGATGTAAAGTAGAGTAAGTTATAATAAAAAATTTCATCTATAGTTGACCCTCTCCCCCCAAAGTTGTCAAATATTTATACTCACTTGTTTATTGCTGTTTGCATCTATAGTAATTAATTTACAGTATCTGTAGCTGGTTCATTCTCCTCCCTCCGAGTGTATCCTAACCTGTTGCACTGTTTTTTGTGAGGGTGCCGGCAGCACTGCTTTATTTCAGAACAGTGCTAACAGCCACTCTCCCATTATAACTATTATATGTGATATATTACCCAATATATGAGATAGCTCAAAGAAAATAGGTCAGGTATAAAACTAGAAGTAATCTAACCTTTTTTTCTCCAACAGAAATATCCACTAAATAAAATTCATGTTGAGCTAAAACTATTTCAGACCTCCTTCAGGGAACATCTGAGATATTTTTGGAAGTAGGGCATAAATAGTCTATTTGGCTCATCTGTTCATGACTTGAATTAACATTAAAGAGCACAACTGACTGGCTTCAGTATTATCATTATATCTTAGTCCAAGAGCCTAACATAAAGATGCTCTGCAGCGACTCCTCGACTAAACACAACATGTTTTGTAGCCTAAATGTAATTGTAATTCATCTATTCTTTTTTTTATTTCTACACAAGTTTTACAAATATGGGCAGATGGTGGATATAGAATCAAAATGACAATAAAGGTTCTTTAAATATTGCATGATAACTAGTGCTGCAAATGTTATACAATACTGCCAATACTTTGAAAATGCAGCTTTACAGCAGTGTCATGATCTGATTAATTCTGCTTTGGGAGTCAAAAACTTTCTAGAGAGAGTAAGTTATTTTTCTACAGGGCTCCATGTTTCAGCTGGTGATATTTACATGGCACACACTAGCTGTCACACACTGCATGGCACACACTAGCTGCAGTATGTCTGAAGCAAGTCCTCACATTATTGCAAAAGCAGTTTGTAAAGAGATTACAATTGCAGGCCTTCTTTTTTCATGCTATATAATTTTAATCATGTTTAAATGTGCTCTGTTAAATGCATCCTTAACAAATATGTGTGCCTTTTTGAAGGGACATAGAAATATTATTATTTTTTTGAATAAGGGTCCCTGCTTTTAATGTTAGTTTCAATTTAAGGCATATCTATGTTTCCTGGATTATAAATGCATCTGATAGAGGAGAATCAGTCGTGTATGCAAACATTTTTTTTGCATAAACAAATACCAAAATAAGCATTTACAAACTCACACTGATTGCTAAATCTTTTCAGTTTGCAAGTTGCAGCTTTTGTTAGTCGACACCCCTGCTAAGATTAGTTTTGGCCAATCAGGACAAAGCAGAGGTTAGCTGATACATTTATATCATACTCTGGGGTTCCTGTGTTGCAAAGCAGCCTGGGATATGTAGTCTCTCTCTATATATATATATCCTTGTGCTCTAATTCAGCTGGGAGCTCAGACACCACCTAACCATGTGATTTCATCCTGCAGAAAGTACTTCAATTGAAAGGTCACACTCTGTACCTGGCTGCCTTTCCTGTGTGTACTTGATTCTGTAAGCTCCCTGTGCGTGTGCCTATAACTGCCTATAACTTTGTAAGTGCACTGAACTTATCTATATAACACATATTTTTCTTATAATCGCTGCCTGTTTCTAGCCAAACATTTGAAACCCAGGAAATTTATATATACCTTTTTTAAACAGGTTTTACATAATATTTTTTGAGCAAAAATACTTTTGCCATGTTCAAAATATGCTCATTTGAAAAAGCAACTGTCACTCAATGAGAGCAGTTATACATCACTTGAACTCTAGCAAAAATTGAAAGGAAAACAACTAAAAGTTAGATTTACAAATACCAACAAGAAATCATTTTGGTCATTATGAATTATTAAAAAATATACCTACAATTTAGATCAGCTGGTGAAATCAATTCCCTTAGGACTTGAAGAAAATATCTCAAGAGTCCTACTGCTACTGCTGATTGCACAGTAACAGTAGCTACGCTGAAGGCCTGAAAACCATACAAAGAGATTCACTGTATTCAAAATAGATAGAAAAAGAAAAAGAAGGACTACAAAAGTACATTGATTGAATAATTCTATTAACACCACCAAGCATGGAGGTTGAGGTACTGTAATAGGGATGAATGGTCTATATATATACCGTATTTATCGGCGTATAACACGCACTTTTTCTCCCTGAAAATAGGGAGAATAGTGCCGGTATATGCTAATGACGTGGCGCGCTGGCGCGCATCTGACGTCACCGGGTCAAGGAGCGGTGGCCGGAGCAGAAGCAGGTAAGTGAGGGGGAGGTATTTAGGGGGGTTTAGGGGGGTTTAGGTTGAGGAGGGGGGTTTAGGTTGAGGAGGAGGGGGGTTTAGAATGAGGAGGGGGGTTTAGAATGAGGATGGGGGGTTAGAATGCGGAGGGGGGTTTAGAATGAGGAGGGAGGTTGAGGAGGGGGGTTGAGGTTGAGGAGGGGGTTGAGGATAGGGGGGTTAAGGTTGAGGAGGGAGGTTGAGGAGAGGGTTGAGGATAGGGGTTGAGGAGGGAGGATGAGGATGGGGGGGTTGAGGAGGGCGGTTGAGGTTGAGGCGGGGGGTTGAGGATAGGGGGGTTGAGGTTGGGGAGGGGGTTGAGGATAGGGGGGTTGAGGAGGGAGGATGAGGAGGGAGGTTGAGGAGGGGGTTGAGGATAGGGGGGTTGAGGAGGGGGTTGAGGATGGGGGGTTGAGGAGGGAGCATGAGGAGGGAGGTTGAGGAGGGAGGTTGAGGATGGGATTTAGGATGAGGAGGGGGTTGAGGATGAGGAGGGGGGGTTGAGGATGAGGAGGGAGTTTGAGGATGAGGAGGGAGGTTGAGGAAGGGGGTTGAGGAAGGAGGATGAGGATGTGGGGGGTGGAGGAGAGGGTTGAGGATGGTGGGTTTCAGGAGGGGGTTGAGGAGGGAGGATGAGGAGGGAGGTTGAGGAGGGGGTTGAGGATGAGGAGGGGGTTGAGGATGAGGAGGGGGGTTGAGGATGAGGAGGGAGGTTGAGGATGAGAAGGGAGGTTTAGGAGGGGGGTTGAGGTTGAGGAGGGGGGTTGAGGAAGGAGGATGAGGATGGGGGGGTGGAGGAGAGGGTTGAGGATGGGGGGTTTGAGGAGGGAGGATGAGGAGGGAGGTTGAGGATTTTGCTTCAAAGTTCTTTATTTGAATTTTTTTTCCCTGAAATTCCCTTCTTAAAATGAGGTGCGTGTTATACGCCGGTGCGTGTTATATGCCGATAAATACGGTATATCTTAACCAGTGACTGTTTCACATTTATCATAAATAGCACCATCACATAAGCTTGTTATCTTTGCCCTGTATCAACATAGTCCTGCTCTGACAACCCATTACCCTCCTCTGCCACCAGAATCAAACTACTTTAACCAACACCTACTCTTTATTACTGGAGTGAAAGATCCCAACAACTTGATCCTTTACGGTTACTTATCTGTAATTAAATTGCAGCAGTAAAAATTAAATACACTGATATTATATTTCACTTATAAAAACAACACTAAATTAGCATTATTAATAGCCTAGTTATGTAAAATACCACTACAAAATATACTAGTACTGGATATTAGTACCAAACATAATTCTAGACAACGTTAATTGTGATGGTACCTGCTAATCAATTATTCTACCCAGTCAATAGCAGGGTCTATACAATCCACTTTTATTTAAAGGATGCATAAATGCTAGGCCTAGGCCCCTCATGGAACAAGAACAACCCAGATAAAACACTATACAATTACAAGAAACCCATACACCCAGGTTCTAACACTACAAGAAAGCAACAAATCCTCTAATCTAATTTAGTGATTTCTACAATAGAGTTAAACTATTGAAAAACCCATTAAATTACATACCCAACTCATGATGAGGAGAACAAAGAAAAGTGGTGGGACTCGAGATATCTCTGAACATCCCCCCCCTCCACAAATGCAAGGCACTCTCCTCCAAAAGAATCTATCTCTGGGACTTCAGATGTATCCAACATAGAAGGTCCTCAGAACAATAACCTCTTAGACACAAATTTATCTAAAGATTCAAAAACATGGTTTGAATCAACCCTTAAATCCCACCTTTCACAGGCAGTCAAAGATCTAAAAAAAAGATATTCACGACCTGGGCCAGCAGACCAATCTTCTTGAATCAACAATGGACCAGATGCTAGATTCCCAAGCTCAAGAAAGATTGGATATAGATACCAACATATCAAAGATTTCCACTCTTGAACTTAAACTTGAAGAACTTGGTGACACGGACGTGCACAGAGGGAGCTCCTGCCGTGGAGACAGTATTTGGGCAGATAAAGCGCCCTAAACAAGAAAAAAACAAAAGAACTTACAAGCAGCCCAGGTGGGGAAAGAGGAGGGGGTGATCCGGGTCCCCTACTGGACCCCCCGGCGGTATACCCGGAGCTCCGGAGCCCTGACAAGAGGGGAGGGAGAGACTCCCTTGCGCCAGTGCAGGCAGTGGTGTACTTCCCCAGGGAGCCCAGAGCCTTGGAGGGCGACGGGGTGAGTTGTGGGCACCGGGGGCAACAGCCTCTGTGCTGCTGAGGCCGCCCACCCGGTACAGAGAAGGAGGAGAAAGGCGGCAGGGCCCACGAGCGCGCGGCCGCCATCTTGGAGGTGGCGAGGGGGGGCCGAGCTTGGAGGCCATCTTGGAGGTGGCACACAGCCTAATTAAGAGGCCCAGCGCTCTGGAAATACCCCGGGGCCCCTCAGGAGACATCGGTGGCGGGGTAAGCCTGAAAGAGCCCTGGCCAGCAGCTACAGAGCAAGCTAGAGAGGCAGCAGAAGAGAGCCAGCCAGTGATAGGGAGGCCGCCATCTTGGCTCAGCCATGCGGCCTGTGTGCTGAATCAGACCTGCAGCTACCACATCCCAGGGCTACCATACCATATGAGGTGGTAAAGAAGACCAAAAGGTACCAGGACGGCGGCTGGCCTGACTGCATCCCCAAGGGACTCAGTGAGTACAGAAGGGCTGGGGAAGAAAGGGACTGGAGCGGCCATTTTCCCTCCTCCCCCTCCATTAGTGCAGGCACATAAGCACATGAATCCATGTGACCTGTAGACACAATATACAAAAACAACACCCTTAAACCCAGCGCCAACAGCATACAGAATATATATTTATGTGAGCTTTGGCTTATCTCACAGTCTCCCTTTCATCAGCAACAAGTTTATAACTTTTACACAAAATTAGTGCATCAGCTACAAGCTGCTGGAACCTTATACTGAATGAACTTTGGCCTATAAAGAGCTACCTACAATCTCTGCACAGCACCCGGTTTTTGTCATAGCCTGATTAGGCAAGTTGGGGTGTGGGAGACCTACACTCCGCCCGGCGGGAGTACCTGCCCAGCGGCATATACAACAAACTGACTATACTACTACCTGCGGGTCATTGTTGGCCGAATTTAACCATGTCTCCCTAAGATCAAGAAGACATCCCGGGGGGGGGGGGGGGGGGGGGGGACACGCTAGCTCGTGGAGAATGTTGATGTTGTGAGCATATATCACCAGACCAAGCTGGGCGAGAAGATATAATCCAGGGGCCCTGATAGACGATCCAGCCCATTCCTTCTCTCAGACCGAGTCTTTCAAGCACAGCCAGGTTCTTGGGGGTGCAAGCATGAAGATGGGGAAAAATAAGAAGGGCGCGCAGGCAAAACGCATTATAACGGACCACTTTGGACATTCAGGAGCAAGCTCTAGCCCGCCCCATGCTTCTCACTCTGAACCGTCCGAAAACTCTGACTCTGAGGGGCAGCCAGTGGCCCTACCACAACACATGCATCTCTCGCCCGAATCATTGGCAATGATTGAGGAAATGTTTTTGGCCCACCTCACAAAAACAGTAGACTCTCTTAAAAAGGACATTGGTGACCTAGGGCAGAGAACCCACCTACTCGAAGAATCCACAGACCACATCGTGGAAGCGCAAGAGAGAGACAGGGCTGAGATCGGTCAGAACTCAACACGCATTTCTATCCTCGAAGAAAAATTTGAGGACCTGGAAAATCGCTCCAGACGTCATAACCTGAGAATTAGGGGTGTACCTAGAGCAGTCCAGGACCTGATGCAGTACTTGAAAGCAACCATCAGCAGCATCTTACCGGACGTCCCAGAATCGATATGGGAGATGGAAAGGGCCCACAGAGCACTAGGAGCCTCAAAGAACCAGAACTTGCCAAAGGATGTGATAATTAGATTTCTGAGGCAAAAATCAAGGGACCTCATATTATCGGCCTCAAGGAAGATGGCAGTCATTAAGGGCCCGGACAACTCGGAACTCCAAATCTACTCGGATTTGTCTCCCATCACTTTGGCCAGACGGAGAGAGATGAAGCCAGCACTGGAGGTTCTGATCAGACATAAAATACAATATAGATAGAGCTTCCCATTTGCCTTGTTGTTCCAACATAATGGTTCCTCTTATTCAGCCAGCTCACGGGAGGAGTGCCAAGAGCTTCTCAAACGCCTCCACTTGTTGCCCGCAGAGGAATCGAGCGAGGCTCAAGCTAATATGCCGATGCCACTTCCTACCAAGCAATGGCGGGAAGTAATCCGCGTTAAACAGGCAAAGGAGCCCTCTTCAAGGGGAGACATTCTCTCTCTGCGCCCTCCAAAGGGCGGACCATCCTGGCAGAACCCCTCCGCTTCGGCAGACCCTACTTGAGACTGTTTCTTGGGAGTCCTGGAACGTTTTTTTGCACTTGTATCTTCCTCTGGACGGCTGCTGACAGTTAACTGTTTACTCTGTTTGTTTTAGAATGTTGAGGTTTAAGGAAGCTGAACGGCCTATATTCCATAGCCCTAATCGGTGCACTAGGACTAGGTCTAGAATAAGGAATGTGCCAGGTACTGAAGGGACCTTACGAGAAAAGTACTAGGGCCCTTAGTTGTACACTTTAACCAAAATTAGTAGGCCTTTCTACCCCGCACTACAAGTGGTCATTAGCCAGGTCAGCACCAGTCCTCATAGCGAGGCCCTATGGGTCTCATTCTCCCCCCTTCCCCGACTTATACTCCAACTGTTTCTAGTACCCCTCCCTTTGAGGGTAGTTTGGAGGTATGGTCAGCCCAACCTCCACCCCTGAATCCGCCACTGCAGTTATGTGGCTAGGGAGGTTCTGTTTATTATGCCCATTAAGTTGTTTACTCGTTTGTTTTTTGTTTATGGCATCATATGTGAAAACTGAAAGTCTAACGTTATTATTACTCTTCTCTCCTTCCTTTGTTCTTGTCTCACCATCTCCTGGCGGGAAATATCTCCACTCCGCTCTACCTCAACACGCTCGGGCTCACAAGCTGAGGTTGTGGGCTCCGTCTGGTCTCCCCGCCCCGCGGGGCCTGGATCCGGGGTTGGGTGAGTCAGCAGCTGATGAGCACTCCTCACTTCAACACGGTCATGGCTAGTGTAGAGTATACATTTGTGACGCATAATGTTCAAGGCTTCAATTCCCAATTCAAGAGGAGGAGGGCTTTCCTTTACTATAAAGAGATTAGGCCATCAGTGCTCTTCTTGCAAGAGACCCACTTCTCCCGTAACCATATCCCTAGCTACTTACACAAAGACTACCCGGTATTTTTCTCAGCGACACAACCTACTAGGAAAGCAGGCACCTCAATACTCATCCACCGAGAGTTCCCCTTCATTTTGGAATCAAAAAAGGTAGATAAGGAGGGACACTATATTATCCTAAACGGCTCTGTAAATGGCCAGCCCATAACTCTAGTCTCCATATATGCCCCCACCACATCCCCTCATAAAATTTTGTTAAGGATCTTGGGGATTCTAGAAACACAGGCCAATGGGAGGGTGATAGTGGGGGGTGACTTCAACCTAACTCTTGATCACACACTTGACAGATCTAATATTTTAACGAATGGGCGCTTCTCCAACAAAATAAAACAAATTAATAAATGTCTGGACGGGTTGGGACTGGTGGACGCTTGGAGGGGACATCATCCCAGGACGAGAGAGTATACATACTACTCACAAACTCATGGGTCATATTCGCGCATAGATTCCCTACTAATAGACTTGTCCCTTTTTGACTCCTCCAAGGAGGCTAAAATTCTCCCCTGCACTTGGTCGGACCACTGGGCTGTTCTTATTACCTTGTATTTGGGATCCCAGCTTAAACCCCCTTATGCATGGAAGTTGAACGAGCTACTTCTCACAATTCCCTCCCTGCATGAACAAATGGCCGGTGACTTGCAATTATTCTTCGACCAGAATTTGCTCACAGACGTGGGAATTGGTTGGACCTGGGTCGCCCATAAGGCATTTATGAGAGGTACTTGTATAAAGCTAGCATCGGGCTATAAGAAGCAATGTAGGCTGCGAGAATCGGAGCTTAGAGAGGAGTTGAGGTTACTGGAATGTCAGAACCAACTTAATTCTAAGGCCCAGCTGCGCCAAAAAATTTATACTTGTAGACTTGAATTAGATAACCTCCTGAGCGATAGAACAGAAAAGGCCCTCCGGCGCACTAAACATCTATTTTATGCTAAAGCCAATAAACCAGGCTCCATGTTAGCAAGGAGGCTTAAAACAAAATCTGGCAAAACCACTATCTCTAGAGTCAAAACACCTACTGGTGGCATTACGGTGAGCCAAAATGAAATTCAGAAAACTTTTGCTGAATTCTACCAGGATATTTACACCTCAAAGCCCAAAAGCAGTGCAGAAGCCATACAATCATATTTGGATAAATACGACGCAATTATTCTTCGACCAGAATTTGCTCACAGACGTGGGAATTGGTTGGACCTGGGTCGCCCATAAGGCATTTATGAGAGGTACTTGTATAAAGCTAGCATCGGGCTATAAGAAGCAATGTAGGCTGCGAGAATCGGAGCTTAGAGAGGAGTTGAGGTTACTGGAATGTCAGAACCAACTTAATTCTAAGGCCCAGCTGCGCCAAAAAATTTATACTTGTAGACTTGAATTAGATAACCTCCTGAGCGATAGAACAGAAAAGGCCCTCCGGCGCACTAAACATCTATTTTATGCTAAAGCCAATAAACCAGGCTCCATGTTAGCAAGGAGGCTTAAAACAAAATCTGGCAAAACCACTATCTCTAGAGTCAAAACACCTACTGGTGGCATTACGGTGAGCCAAAATGAAATTCAGAAAACTTTTGCTGAATTCTACCAGGATATTTACACCTCAAAGCCCAAAAGCAGTGCAGAAGCCATACAATCATATTTGGATAAATACGACTTCCCATCGGTGTCAGACCAAAATTTAAGCCAACTTAACTCGAATATCACAGAGGAGGAAGTTCAAACGGCCATTAAGAACCTTAAGACGGGCAAAGCCCCTGGGCCGGACGGGTTCACTAACTCATATTACAAAAAGTTTGCGGCCCAATTATCCCCCTTTCTCTGTAAACTATTTTCTTGATGGTGACTCGATGCCCCCAGAGCTTAACAGGGCGGATCTGGTCCTCTTCCCCAAAGAGGGCAGGGACCCTCTCGAGGCCAAGAATTATCGACCGATCTCCCTTATGAATGGAGACATTAAGCTCCTGGCTAAGATAATGGCGGGCAGGGTCTCGGACTTCCTACCAGATTTGGTGCATAAGGACCAAACAGGCTTCATCCCCTATCGACAGACAGCAGATAATATCAGGAGGACGCTGAATGTCTTGCACTCTGCGCAAGTAGCTAGCACACCTCCCTCGTTCTCGCGCTGGATATCGAGAAGGCCTTCGACACGGTCGAGTGGCCTTATCTCTATTCAGTCCTGGGGAAGTTTGGCTTCGGGGGACGCTTCATTAACCTAATTAAAACACTTTATCATTACCCAGCAGCCAATATTAGATTACCAGGAACAAAGAAAGTGGATATTAAAATTCAGAGAGGGACTAGGCAGGGATGCCCACTCTCTCCACTATTATTTGCTTTGGCGATTGAGCCTCTTGCCCAGGCCATCAGGACCAGATCGGACATCCAAGGCCCGGAGGTGGGATTTCAACACATTAAATGTTCGCTATTCGCGGACGATCTTCTCTGCACTCTGACAAATCCAGTAGCATCGATTGCCAATCTTATGCTGACTATCGATGAGTTTAGCTTACACTCGGGCCTGAAAATTAACTGGGATAAGACTGAGGCGATGGGCGTGGGGATGCGGCAGACGGACATCCAGGTTCTGAAACTTAGGTACAAATTTGTCTGGCCGTCAGACGGCATACAATACCTGGGGGTCAGGATCACGGAGAGAGTCTCAGGGATGTATAAAGCAAACTACCCCCCACTGTTTCGGAAACTGTTAGACGACTTGCAAAAATGGTCTAAATATAATATATCATGGACAGGGCGTATCGCTACTATTAAAATGAATGTGTTACCTAAAATTCTTTACCTATTTAGGACTCTGGCCATCCCAGTAGAAACCCGAGATCTCGAAAGGTTGCAACAACATATTTTTAAATTTATTTGGGCAAACAAACCACCGCGGATAGCTAAGCAGTTAATGTACAGGCACAGAACCCAAGGGGGTCTTTCCTGCCCCAATCTTAGGCTGTATCTAAGAGCCGCCCAACTAGCTTTCTTACCTAGAGCCCACTCAGTCAAACACCAGCCTACCTGGGTGTTTATGGAGAATCAAGATCTCAAGCCCTGGACGTGGGACACTATTATATGGCATCCAGGGTCTAACCAGCCTCCTCCTAAATTTTCCAACCCAATGATTAAACTAACTCTCTCGGTATGGGACTGGGCAGTCAAGAAGCATCAGCTGTCAACCCCGCTGTCCCCTCTAACATCCATTAGTTCCTTCCCAAATTTTAAAGACGTTTTTCACGCAGAGTCCCGTCAGTGGTGGGCTCTTGGACAACTAGATAGGATAAACACCTGGTTCTCCAATGATACAATGAAAACACATACTCAAATGCTGGATAAGTACGATATCCCGCCAAGAGAAAATTGGCGCTACCTGCGTCTTAGGCACTGGTTAACATCGTTGGTACAGAGTCTAGGACCCCCAAGATCAACCTGGTTCTCGGTGGTGTGTAAGAACCTGCCTCTGACAAGGGGTACACTGGGAGCCCTGTACTCCTTTTTTAATAGGGCTGATAAAACTCCTAAACCCCCCTTTATGCTCAAATGGGAACAGGACCTGGGAAGGGGACTGGGGCCGGCGGAGTGGAAGGAGGCCTTTACCAATCTGTCTAGGGGCTCTATTACTTATAATATTCTGGAGGTGTCGCTAAAAGTCCTACACAGGACATACCTCACCCCTGCTAGAATGCATTCTATGAACGCACAGAACAACGATAAATGCTATAGGGGCTGTCATCAGAAAGGGGAATTTTTGCATACTTGGTGGTCATGCCCAGTGGCTAGGGACATTTGGGAACAAGCTATGAGTCTTGGATCCAAATTATTTGGTAGCCCAATTCGACCCTCAATTGAAAATTGCCTTTTAGGAATGTATATTGAAGCCTTAACTAAAATACAAAATAAGTTATTGCAATTTATTAATTTAGCAGTTAAACAGCATATAGCTAGAAAATGGAAATCCCCAAGGCTTAGCTTAGGTGAGATAATCACCAAGGTTAACTTCATTATGATTAATGAAAGATTAACCAGTACTTTAGAAGATCAGTACCCCCAGTTTTTAAAGATATGGACCCCTTGGCTGGACTCCCAACATAGTATATCGATTAGGTAAGGCACACTAGTCTCTCCTTTGTGTCCCTGGCCCCGGGGGGGGGGGCGGAGGCCGGCTGGAGCGTAGACCGGAAGTGATCATGAGTGAGGTAACTAACCAGGAGATGGCTTTTATTCCTTTTTCTTTCTTTCTCTTTCCTTCCTTTTTTCTCTGTGTATTTTTTTTTATTTTTTATTTTGTCTTCTCTTCAATTACAGTTTCTGTTTATACTAGATGCTATGTTAAGTTAATTAGTTGCAATTACCAAGTTATATTGGCTAATTTCAGAGTTCCTCTGTATTTTATGTATCGAGTAGGCTAAGTTTAGATTTGAGGAGGGAACTCCTCAGTAAGTAAATCACAGAAAATTATTCAAAAATGTGTGAAGACTGCAGAAAGTTTTCAAATCTGACACTGTGTTTATGTTTAACATATAATGCTTGGAAATGAAGAAACTGTCTATCTGATCTATCGGTACATGCAATGTTTTACCTTCGGTCTTCAATAAAAAGATTGGAATATAAACTTGAAGAACTTGAAGATAGATCAAGGAGAAAAAACAGAGTTAGGGGAATCCCTAAATCTGTAACAAATCTAAATTCTTACTTGAAGGCAGTCAACAACTCAATTTTACCAAACACCCCAGAAAAAGAAGTAGGCATTGAAAAACCCCATAGAACAATGGGAACCTCGGCTAACTCAAATGTCTCCAAAGATGTCATAATAAGTATTCTAAGGCAACAGATTAGGGATCAAATTATATACCACTCCAGAAGTCTAGTAGAGATTAAGGGTCCAGACGGTGCTAACCTGCACATTTTTGCACATCTATCTCCATCCACACCATTGAGAAGGAGAGAGATGAATCCAGCCCTAGAAGTTCTTATCAGACACAAAATACCTTACAAATTGGGATTTCCCTTCAATGTTCAATTATCTATACAAGAACACAGATATGTAGCACATGATCTCAAAGAATGCCAATCACATCTTCACTCTCTGAATTTGATCAATGATGATGCCAATCAACAGCCAACAAATCCAATTTCAATTAATAGACCTCAAAGACAATGGACGGAGATACCTACCCCCAAATGACAAAGGCTTCAGAGGAGCCCCAGAAGCAGCTCATGGGAGATCATACTCACTTCACATCTAAACAAATAAATTATCAACAACCCCAAGGACTGAATCCTGACAGATTGGAAACTTCACTTTTTTTTAAAGAGAATATAGGAAAATTATAGAATATCCAAATTTGGGGATTATCGAAATTGAAACTTTAAAATGGGTATATTTACATAATATTTCTTTAAATTCATTCAATATTTTACCATGGGGGGCCACAGCCTCCAGATTATACGGCCAATTAGACTATTTAAAGAACTTTTATATTGGTTGATAATAATCTGTTATTGTTATCTACCTCTAACGAGGGGAGTAATGGGGAAGACAGGTTCTTCTTCCCCCTAGGCACACTAGTGCACAAAATAATACTATGAGCTTAGATAAGAATGTTGTAGTTATAGTTAAGATGTTTGTATTGGTTAACACTTTTTATATCACATGGTCATCCCGTAAACAAAAAAATAATGTTAGCAAGAATATTACTGGAATCTCCTCCACTAGATTGGTCCCCTGCCTCAGTCCTTCTACTTCAGCAAACGTTTCCACAAATACCCAGGATATTCCTTTACACATCACTCTGAATATGAGTAAATCAGAATTTGTCTTTATAACACACAATGTTAAGGGGTTTAATTCACCTCAAAAACGGTACAAAACCTTTATTACATACAGAGATCACCGTCCTTCAATAATCTTTATGCAAGAAACCCACTTTGAACTCAGTAAGCCACCAAACTATTTACATAAACACTATCAGACATATATGACAGGCAAAGAAACAAAACAGGAAGGTGTTGCCATTCTATAACATAAAGATTTCCCTTTAATAGTTGAAGAGACAAAGATGGATCCAGAGGGATATTATATTATCTTAACTGGGAAATTACTAGATACAAAACTAACATTGGTCTCAATTTATGCCCGAACGAAAAATCCTCACAATACTAATAGGTTTACTTAAAACACTAAATCAAAAGGACTATGGTAAAATTATAATAGGAGGGCATTTGAATTTGACATTTGACCAAAATATAGATAGATCCAAAAAGGTTAAAACGATACAGTTCTCAAAAAAGCTAAATAAAATAAAAAATCTTCTAATTAAATTAAAGCTAGTTGACTCCTGGGGACAGCAACATCCTAACGATAGGGAATACTCTTTCTATTCACACCCTCATGACTCATATTCGAGGATTGACTATATTCTCATACACTCTTCCCTCCTAGACCAGACAAAAAATACGGATATCTTACCTTGCACATGGTCAGATCATTCTATAATGAAGTTAAGAGTAGACCTAAAAATAGATAATACAGTACATCCCCTTTAACATGGCGCATTAATGAGATGCATCTGGCCAATCCAGTGTTTAAAACCCAGATATTACAAGAATTGGAATTATTCATTGACATAAATCTTAGACAAGACACAGAGATAGGCTACACCTAAACAAAGCAATCACCCTGGAGGAAGTCAGATGAGCTATTCTAAATTCTAAAGCAGGCAAGGCCCCAGGACCTGACAGATTCACAAGCCTTTATTATAAAAAATGTATAGACCCCCTAGCTCCCTATTTAACAAACCTTTTTAACGCTATTATAGAAGGCCAACAAATGCCTCCTGAACTAAACCAAGCAGACCTAGTTCTATTTCCTAAAGAAGGGAAAGACCCACTAGAAACTAAGAATTATCGCCCCATTTCATTACTCAATAATGACATTAAGTTTCTAGCCAAAATTATGGCAGACAGGATAGCTGATTTTCTCTACATAACGACCAAGTAGGATTTGTCCGGGACGATAAGCGGGAGACAATATACGCAAAATCCTAAATTTAATACATCATTCGAAAAAAAAAAAAATCCTGTCATGTCTACTCTCGCTGGATGTGGATAAAGCCTTTGACTCAGTTGAATGGCCCTTCCTTTTAGCTTCCCTAGACAAGTTTGGCTTTAAGGGACATTTTATTAATTTAATTTGCACATACTACAAAGAACCCAAAGCAAACTTAAAACTACCGGGAAGGAAGAGACCTATTCTCCACATTCAGAGAGGTATGAGACAAGGATGCCCATTATCCCCTCTTCTATTTGCCCTTACTATAGAACCTCTAGCACAATTAATCAGGATGACTCCAGAAAATAAAGGTATTTAAATTGGACTTCAACATTTCAAAATGGCATTGTTTGCAAATGACCTGCTTTGCTCTATCACGGATCCCGTAAATTCAACCTCACAACTCATGCAGATCCTAGATAAATTTGGGACCATATCCAGTCTAAAAATTTATATAGACAAAACAGAAGCCTTAGCATTAGATATGACATCTACAGAAAAAAAAAAAAAAAATGTTTTTATATTTAGATATACACATAACATCAAAAATAGAAGATATGTATAAGGCCAATTATATTCCATTATATAATACACTAAAAAAAGATTTAAACAATTGGTCTAAACACAATATATCGTGTCTAGAGAGGAATAAACCCAGTAAAAATGAACATACAACCTAGATTTATGTACCACTTTAGGTCAATACCTCTTCAGATCACCATGAAAGATCTAACACACTTCCAAAGATTGATTTTTAGATATACCGCATATACTCGAGTATAAGCCCCCTCGGCTTATACTCGAGTCACTCTCCCTAGTTTCTCTCTAACCCCCCCGTGTCTCTCTAACCCCGTGTCTCTCTAACCCCCTCGTGTCTCTCTAACTCCCCCTGTGTCTCTCTACCCCCCGTGTCTCTTTCCCTTCCCCCCTCCTCATCCTCAACCCCCCTCCTGATCCTCAACCCCCCTCCTCCTCATCAACCCCCCTCCTCCTCATCAACCCCCTCCTCACTGTCTCCCCTCTAAATACCTCCCCCTCACTTACCTGCTTCTTCTCCGGCCTCTGCTCCGTCTTGACCCGGGCGCGCATGTGATGTCACATGCGCGCCGCGTCATTAGCATATACCGGGTGTTGGAGGGGTTGAGGTTGTGGGGGGGTTGAGGAGGGGGTTGATGAGGAGGAGGGGGGTTGAGGTGGAGGGGGTTGATGAGGAGGAGGGAGGTTCAGGAGGGGGGTTGAGGTTGGGGGGGGTGAGGAGAGGGGTTGAGGTTGGGGGGGTGAGGAGGGGGATGAGGATGGGGGGGTTGAGGATGAGGATGGGGGTTGAGGAGGGGGGTTGAGGATGGGGATGAGGATGGGGGATGAGGATGGGGGTTGAGGAGGGGGTTGAGGATGAGGAGGGAGGTTGAGGAGGGGGTTGAGGATGAGGAGGGAGGTTGAGGATGAGGAGGGAGGTTGAGGTTGAGGAGGGGGTTGAGGATGGGGGGTTGAGGATGAGAGGGTTGAGGATGAGGGTGGAGGTTGAGGATGAGGAGGGAGGTTGAGCATGAGGAGTGGGGTTGAGCAGGGAGGTTGAGAATGAGGATGGCGGTTGAGGAGGGTGATAAGGGAGGGGGAAGAGACACAGGGAAGGGAGAGGGGAGAAGAGACACGGGAGAGAGAGGGGGGACACAGGGGGCAGCACATTTCCCACCCTCTGCTTATACTCGAGTCACTCATTTTACCCAGTATTTTGTGGTAAAATAGGTGCCTCCGCTTATACTCGGGTCGGCTTATACTCGAGTATATACGGTATTTGGAATAATAGACCCACTAGAGTCACCACAACACTCATGTACAGGCACAAATCCAAAGGAGGTGTGTCATGCTCAAACTTAAAGCAATACTACAGGGCAGCACAGCTGGCCTTTATACTCTTAGCACACTCAATTTTATCCCAAACAGCTTTGATATTTATTGAAAATTGTACCATACCTGGGACATGGTAACTTGGCTTAACCCATCACCGTCTGGTATCATAAATTCCTCAAACCCTATGATCAAATATACGGCATCAGGAGTTACTTGGGCCCACCGCTACTCCACACTCTTCGCTAAATTCCCTCACTTAATTTTGGTCTTTACACATCCCCAAGCCCCAAAAGATATCTCATCTATCTTTCGTTTGAAGTACTTAGGGACGAATATGCCATCCCCTTATATGAACATTATAATTATACTAAATTGAGACAATTTATAGGCCGATTAATTCACACAATAGGCCTCCCTAAACACAACAAGCTTTCTTAGAATTTGCTCCTCTCACTAAAGGTTTGATTGGTGAATATATGACACTAGCGAATTGCCCGTCAAAAAATGACGGCAATGAAATTGTAAGGTAGCTAATGGTGTTTTGTGTGTACTACTGAAATATATAATACAATTAATAAATTAATATACTTTACCTATTTTGAAGCATTGTGTTGAAGAGCTGACAATCTGTTTTGATGTTGCTGCAGCATTAGTGGTGTGGAGCTGCTGTGTAAGCGTGCTGAATGTGTGCAGTGTAATAGTGTGCGTGCACAAGACAAAACCGTTAGCGTAGTTGTGTACTTCCGCATTGGCGTAAAATGGCGGGTAATGTGTGGTATGCGTCTTAGCGGAATATCCGTAGGTCGTTTGTGGTATTTTGCAAGTTTCTTGGGGTGTTTTGCGTGTTTAGAGTGCTGTAGCCTCGTTTTCGTTTTGTTCGGCGGCCATTTTTTCTCTTGCTTAGCGAATTTTTTTGTGTCTAAACTCTTTTATTTTTAGTTAAATGAAGGTGTAAGTTGTTTTTTTGAGGTCCTGGATGCTCCCTCTTGCTCTAGGTAAGCTTTTTATGTATGTGCTATGTGTATTTATTGTGTTTTGATTTTTTTCATGTTCGCGAGTTGCGGCCGATTTTTGCGAGGTTGTAATGAGTGTTAACGTGTCTTGTATGTTGTTTGTGTTGCGAGGTAAACTTTGCGAGGGTCGCAGTTGGTGTGTCGTGTTGTTTGCGTTCCAACGTAAATTTTGAGAGGGTCGCAGTTGCTGGCAAGGAGCGCCTTGGCTTCGCGAGGGCCGCGGGCTCCTATGCGAGCCCGCAAGCGTGAGCAACGGCTCTGGCTGGCTCGCCTGCTCACAACTATATATGTGATACTTAACTCTCCTAAAGAGGAAAATAAGGATAGATATATGTGGGATTGGGAAAAAGATATAGCACCTCAATGGGATTCAAATCATTGGGAAGAATCTTGGGTGAATATCTTCAGGGGCTATTTGAATCATTGCATCTTAGAAACATCAATAAAAATTCTTCATTGTACATATCTTACACCTGGCAGATTAGCTAAATGGAGCAAGTCAGAGAACCCACAATGTTGCAGAGGCTACCCTGATATAGGCACATTTATCCATACCTGCTGGAAGTGCAGTGAAGTCCAACAAATTTGGAAGAATGTAGGTGACCTAACAACAAACATCTTTCACCATTTGAGAAAATTAACAGCAGAAACGTGCCTGCTAAGGATATATGACCCAACACTCTCCACACCTCAGAACAAACTTCTGCAATATACTCAATTTACTACAAAATCTCACATAGCCAGAAACTGGAAAAAGAACCTTCTAGACATAGGGGCAATCGAAGCAAAAATACATTTCATTGCGACAAATGAGAGAATTTCACACTCCCTTGCAGATACTATACCCAAATGTATAGAGATATGGGGCCCATGGATAGAATACACAGGCATTCAGATCACAGCTATAACCTAACACCCAAAACATAAAAAAATAAAAGACAACTGGAAAAGGTGGAGAACTGGAGATTGGGGACCGGCAAGGAAGGATCTGGTGGGAGACCAGATTAGGAACACAAGGACTGGTATTATTTTATTCATTTACCTTAAATTAAAAAAATATTAAAAATGACCAAGGTGACATGTGATAAGTTATATGTTCATTTGTTTTACACATTACTACCTGTACTCACTCTTAACTTGCAGGGAATATTCTCTATACAATAATGCTAGATATTAAAATCCCAGACGGAAGAAACTGATTTCATTATGGAATAAATGTAATTAATAAAAATGGCATAAGGGACATTTTTAATAAAACCTATTGATGAAGCTTAGTAAAGATAAAAAAACAAACCTAATATTGTTCTACAACTAACTTACATGATAATAATGAGGAAAATTATGAAAATGGGAGGAGGCGAATTACATGATCAATACAGTAGTTATATTTTTATTACATGCAAATAATACACGTAATATGTTAAATGTTCTTAAGAATATAGTAAATAATTAATAATTTATACGAGTCATTGTTATATATTTATAAAACATGTCAATGAAAAAAAATATATAACTCTGTATGTCATTTATATGCTGACAATAAAAACAATAAAAAAAATGCTCATTTAAATGCATAAAAAAAGTTGTATTCTATGCACTTTTAAGCTGTCGTTTTTTGGCATAGATAGTGTTCTTAACCATATAAAGGCTGAGAGATTGGCCAAATGCCTTCCTATGCTTCATGGGAAAAAACAGCACACTAAGATTCATTAGAATGATGTTGTATACTTTGTAAATATTAACTAGTCCATAACAGAAGACCACACGTCTTTACCAAGACAGCCAAGTCATTCATTTTATTTGAATTACCAGTCACACAGTGGACTGAGCTGTGGACGTGGCTGACGACACTGGGCACGCACTCTAAGAACACAGAATGAGTGCATGCACTACAGGACCTAAGGACACACACTGGAGGAACACAGAATGTACTGGACTAAGGACATGCGCTGGAGGAACGCTAAATGTACTTGGCTAAGGACATGTGCTGGAGGAACATAAAATGTACTGGGCTAAGGACATGTGCTGGAGGAACGCTAAATGTACTGGACTAAGGACATGTGCTGGAGGAACGCTAAATGTTCTTGGATAAGGACATGTGCTGGAGGAACACAAAATGTACTTGGATAAGGACATGTGCTGGAGGAACACAAAATGTACTGGACTAAGGACATGTGCTGGAGGAACACAAAATGTACTGGACTAAGGACATGTGCTGGAGGAACACAAAATGTACTGGACTAAGGACATGTGCTGGAGGAACGCTAAATGTACTGGACTAAGGACATGTGCTGGAGGAACGCTAAATGTTCTTGGATAAGGACATGTGCTGGAGGAACACAAAATGTACTTGGATAAGGACATGTGCTGGAGGAACACAAAATGTACTGGACTAAGGACATGTGCTGGAGGAACACAAAATGTACTGGACTAAGGACATGTGCTGGAGGAACACAAAATGTACTGGACTAAGGACATGTGCTGGAGGAACACAAAATGTACTGGGCTAAGGACATGTGCTGGAGGAACACAAAATGTACTGGACTAAGGACATTCGCTGGAGGAACTCTAAATGTACTGGGCTAAGGACATGTGCTGGAGGAACGCAAAATGTACTAGGCTAAGGACATGTGCTGGAGGAACACAAAATGTACTGGACTAAGGACATTCGCTGGAGGAACTCTAAATGTACTGGGCTAAGGACATGTGCTGGAGGAACGCAAAATGTACTAGGCTAAGGACATGTGCTGGAGGAACGCAAAATGTACCGGGCTACGGACATGTGCTGGAGGAACGCTAAATGTACTTGGCTAAGGACATGTGCTGGAGGAACACAAAATGTACTGGACTAAGGACATGTGCTGGAGGAACACAAAATGTACTTGGCTACGGACATGCGCTGGAGGAACGCTAAATGTACTTGGCTAACGACATGTGCTGGAGGAACACAAAATGTACTTGGCTAAGGACATGCGCTGGAGGAACGCTAAATGTACTTGGCTAAGGACATGTGCTGGAGGAACACAAAATGTACTTGGCTAAGGACATGTGCTGGAGGAACACAAAATGTACTGGACTAAGGACATGCGCTGGAGGGACGCTAAATTTACTGGGCTAAGGACATGTGCTGGAGGAACTCAAAATGTACTTGGCTAAGGACATGTGCTGGAGGAACACAAAATGTACTGGACTAAGGACATGTGCTGGAGGAACACAAAATGTACTGGACTAAGGACATTCGCTGGAGGAACTCTAAATGTACTGGGCTAAGGACATGTGCTGGAGGAACGCAAAATGTACTAGGCTAAGGACATGTGCTGGGGGAACTCAAAATGTACTGGGCTACGGACATGCGCTGGAGGAACGCTAAATGTACTTGGCTAAGGACATGTGCTGGAGGAACACAAAATGTACTGGACTAAGGACATGTGCTGGAGGAACACAAAATGTACTGGGCTAAGGACATGTGCTGGAGGAACTCTAAATGTACTGGGCTAAGGACATGTGCTGGAGGAACGCAAAATGTACTAGGCTAAGGACATGTGCTGGAGGAACACAAAATGTACTGGACTAAGGACATTCGCTGGAGGAACTCTAATTGTACTGGGCTAAGGACATGTGCTGGAGGAACGCAAAATGTACTAGGCTAAGGACATGTGCTGGAGGAACGCAAAATGTACTGGGCTACGGACATGCGCTGGAGGAACGCTAAATGTACTTGGCTAAGGACATGTGCTGGAGGAACACAAAATGTACTGGACTAAGGACATGTGCTGGAGGAACACAAAATGTACTTGGCTACGGACATGCGCTGGAGGAACGCTAAATGTAATTGGCTAACGACATGTGCTGGAGGAACACAAAATGTACTTGGCTAAGGACATGCGCTGGAGGAACGCTAAATGTACTTGGCTAAGGACATGTGCTGGAGGAACGCAAAATGTACTGGGCTACGGACATGCGCTGGAGGAACGCTAAATGTACTTGGCTAACGACATGTGCTGGAGGAACACAAAATGTACTGGACTAAGGACATGCGCTGGAGGAACGCTAAATGTACTTGGCTAAGGACATGTGCTGGAGGAACACAAAATGTACTGGACTAAGGACATGTGCTGGAGGAACACAAAATGTACTTGGCTAAGGACATGTGCTGGAGGAACACAAAATGTACTGGACTAAGGACATGCGCTGGAGGAACGCTAAATGTACTGGACTAAGGACATGTGCTGGAGGAACACAAAATGTACTGGGCTAAGGACATGCGCTGGAGGAACACAAAATGTACTGGGCTATGGACATGTGCTGGAGGAACACAAAATTTACTTGGCTAAGGACATGTGCTGGAGGAACACAAAATGTACTGGACTAAGGACATGCGCTGGAGGGACGCTAAATTTACTGGGCTAAGGACATGTGCTGGAGGAACTCAAAATGTACTTGGCTAAGGACATGTGCTGGAGGAACACAAAATGTACTGGACTAAGGACATGTGCTGGAGGAACACAAAATGTACTGGACTAAGGACATTCGCTGGAGGAACTCTAAATGTACTGGGCTAAGGACATGTGCTGGAGGAACGCAAAATGTACTAGGCTAAGGACATGTGCTGGAGGAACGCAAAATGTACTGGGCTACGGACATGTGCTGGAGGAACGCTAAATGTACTTGGCTAAGGACATGTGCTGGAGGAACACAAAATGTACTGGACTAAGGACATGTGCTGGAGGAACACAAAATGTACTTGGCTACGGACATGCGCTGGAGGAACGCTAAATGTACTTGGCTTACGACATGTGCTGGAGGAACACAAAATGTACTTGGCTAAGGACATGCGCTGGAGGAACGCTAAATGTACTTGGCTAACGACATGTGCTGGAGGAACACAAAATGTACTGGACTAAGGACATGCGCTGGAGGAACGCTCAATGTACTTGGCTAAGGACATGTGCTGGAGGAACGCAAAATGTACTGGGCTACGGACATGCGCTGGAGGAACGCTAAATGTACTTGGCTAACGACATGTGCTGGAGGAACACAAAATGTACTGGACTAAGGACATGCGCTGGAGGAACGCTAAATGTACTTGGCTAAGGACATGTGCTGGAGGAACACAAAATGTACTGGACTAAGGACATGTGCTGGAGGAACACAAAATGTACTTGGCTAAGGACATGTGCTGGAGGAACACAAAATGTACTGGACTAAGGACATGCGCTGGAGGAACGCTAAATGTACTGGGCTAAGGACATGTGCTGGAGGAACACACAATGTACTGGGCTAAGGACATGTGCTGGAGGAACACAAAATGTACTGGGCTATGGACATGTGCTGGAGGAACACAAAATGTACTTGGCTAAGGACATGTGCTGGAGGAACACAAAATGTACTGGACTAAGGACATGCGCTGGAGGGACGCTAAATGTACTGGGCTAAGGACATGTGCTGGAGGAACTCAAAATGTACTTGGCTAAGGACATGTGCTCGAGGAACACAAAATGTACTTGGCTAAGGACATGTGCTGGAGGAACACAAAATGTACTGGACTAAGGACATGCGCTGGAGGAACGCTAAATGTACTGGACTAAGGACATGTGCTGGAGGAACGCAAAATGTACTTGGCTAAGGACATGTGCTGGAGGAACACAAAATGTACTTGGCTAAGGACATGTGCTGGAGGAACACAAAATGTACTGGACTAAGGACATGCGCTGGAGGAACGCTAAATGTACTGGGCTAAGGACATGTGCTGGAGGAACGCAAAATGTACTTGGCTAAGGACATGTGCTGGAGGAACACAAAATGTACTTGGCTAAGGACATGTGCTGGAGGAACACAAAATGTACTTGGCTAAGGACATGTGCTGGAGGAACACAAAATGTACTGGACTAAGGACATGTGCTGGAGGAACGCTAAATGTACTGGACTAAGGACATGTGCTGGAGGAACGCAAAATGTACTGGGCTAAGGACATAGGACATGCGCTGGAGGAATGCAAAATGTACTGGACTAAGGACATGCGCCGGAGGAATGCAAAATGTACTGGGCTAAGGACATGCGCTAGAGGAAAGCAAAATGTACTGGACTAAGGACATGCACCGGAGGAATGCAAAATGGACTGGACTAAGGACATGCACCGGAGGAACTCAAAATGTACTGGGCTAAGGACATGCGCTGGAGGAACGCAAAATATACCGGACTGAGGACACGCCCTGCAGGAATGCAAAAAATGTACTCAACTTGGGATACGCTCTGGAGCAATGCAAAATGTATTGGACTGGTGACACGCTCTGGAGGAACGCAAAATGTACTGGACTGTGGACACGCTCCGGAGGAACACAAAATGTACTGGACTGGGGACACGCTCCTGAGGAACACAAAATGTACTGGACTGGGGACACGCTCCGGAGGAACACAAAATGTACTGGACTGTGGACACGCACAGGAGGAACACAAAATGTACTGGACTGTGGACACGCTCCGGAGGAACACAAGATGTACTGGACTGAGCACACTTTCATAATGATATTATTAGACATTATACTAATTTGATCTAGACAACATCAGATCTGAACTTCTAATTGTATAGAATATGTGAAATTTGATTACTGATTTAGAAGCACTTGCAGTTAGTGGTTTCACCCAAACAAAGATTTAAACAACAAAGAAATGGAAGGTGTAATTAAGGAAAGATTACTTCAGAAATGGTGTATTGGTTTATTTAAGATAATGCAATATTTTGTGAATGTTACCCCTGGTACAAACACAGTTCCCAAATGACCACTACTTCTTCCACAATATGTAGATGTCTGTGGAAGTAAGAACAAGAACCCACAATGTAAGGCATATACATTTTAATAGTTCTATGAAACCAGCCTTTGCACATGCAAGGATGACAATTTCTTCTTCAATGATTCTATCCTCAGTGGCATTCTGGCCATTATTTCATATTATAAATAAAAATATGATTCAGTAATGAGTATTACAGAAGTGGAGATATCTTTGAAGCTTGTTCACCTGGGTTCCTAAAATCAGAGAGCAACATGTTTTAGGGCAACTGTAGCATTCACAGAAGAGGAAATATCCTGAAGCGTATCAGTCTGACCCCATCCAAAAGAAGGGTCCATCAATTCAACTCTGATGTAAACTCTGGCTCAAAACATGCCTATAGTTGCACTTAATCAGAGAGCCACCTTTGGCCCTTGCGTGTGAGGTTCCCCAACACTGTTATAGACCAAGGGCCTCATTCTGTTAATGGCTGTAAAATGGTCGCAAAGCTGCGATTCCTTGCGAGGGTGCTGCGGCCCCTCGTAGCCATACGTGTACATTGCTATTCAAATTAAAGGGGCCGCAGCACACCCCTTCCTATGGCCGATCGCAAGCCATGCAATCGGCCGTTAGCGGGCTTGGACCTGGTTGCATCAGAGTGCAAGCCCACTGTAACGGATCTACTGGCACCCCGACCGGGTACCTCCGTTGATGAACGCGTCCTAGTTTGCGTCGAGGCCTACAAGCACCGAACTGGACACCACAACCACCACAGACTCGTTACAGCTCAAGGGAGTATGCAAAAGCATAGCAATCCCCAGTAGGATATAGCGATCCCCTCCAATAACGAGACAAGGCTACGTTTTGAAGGGTCAAGTAATGAACTGACTTTATTTTGTTGTGCAGAAATATTTATACACATCTCTTCCCACAGGCAATACACATGCCCATATTTGGCCACACAAAACACATAAAGAGAACAATAGGTGTGGTCACACCTCCCCGAGGCTACCTGGCAACTTTGATACAATCAGACATTGATTCAATTACACTTCTTTGTTCTTATCTGAGAATGAAAACACTTTATACAATAGACTTCCTTTATCTTATGCAGAGTCTCTGTAACAGGATTATCTCCCATGCCAAGGTCTGCACTAGTCTGTGCCAATATTCTGCAGAGCATAAACCAACATACATGCAGTATAATAGTAGGATCATATTTTAACCATAATAATCATAAAACAGGGTAAAACAGTGATGGGTTCCGTTACACACCTCCCCCGTGACCATAAGCCGGCATACACGGTCTGATCCCAACGGATCGGCCTGGGGATGTCCGGACAAAAGTATTTGTTGGTCAATTCTCTAGTTTGACAACCCATCAGCATTACTGCAATTCACTACTCACATTTCACATATCCCCAGATAGCTGGGATCTGAGTGCACAAAACTACCGAATAGCACTCAGATCCTCTTCACACAGTTCAATTGCAATGTAGCTAAAGTCTTTCCCATAGTCTTTCATTATATGAATGGGCTCCATGGCATAGCTATCTGTGCTATCACCGCTCCCACAGGGCAAGTACCGAATGACCCCCCTGTATGTAAAGGGCCAGAATGAGTGACATACACTCTGGTATGGCCGAATACTGTGTTTAAAGGGCAATATGTCTCAGGGCCATAGTCGCAGGGCAGGAGGCTGGCAAACAGTCCTCTCCAAGACAAAGTGGCGAAGGGCACTTCGTCACACATCTCCCCTTTGGGGGGAAGTCTAACCAGGCACCTGACCTTCTGCCGGTCAGTGCCTCCGTTAGACGATCCACCAACCCACAATAAACCAGTGCTAGAGCAGCCCCCCCACAACAACAAAGTGCAAGAGCAGCCCACCCACAACAAACCGTTACTGCACCTGGATATTTCGCTGTGGTGATGGGGCAACACGCTGAGGGGACTTGAGGGGCAGAGGCCAGCGGCACTCTGCCCTGATGCCAGCTCTTCTGCTGGTATAACCTGCAGGACATCCTGCTCTGTACAAGGGACAAAGGGAGGGCAGAGGCCGACTGCACTCTGCCCCGCTGTCAGCTCTTCTGCTGGGGTACTTGGGACATATTCCGGCTCAGTAGCCAGGAAAACGTGGGGGTCAGTGGGGGTTAACATTTCCTCTGTTAACCCTGGGGCCACATTAGAAGTTAACTGGGGAGGGGATTTTGTACTTACCCCCTCCTCCGGTTGTCCCAGTGAGGGTAGTTGGGGATCTGGACAGGCTGTGGGCGCAGAGACCACGGTCCCATCTGCGCCATCTGGGAGATTGGTGTCTCCCCTTGTTAGTGTAAACTGTCGCTGGGGGGGAAAGACGACACCTTCTGCCCCCTGGGGTTCACACTGCCGCTGGGGGGGAAGGACAACACCTTCTGCCCCCTGGGGTTCACACTGCCGCTGGGGGGGGAGGACGACACCTTCTGCCCCCTGGGGTTCACACTGCCGCTGGGGGGGAAGGACGACACCTTCTGCCCCCTGGGGTTTACACTGCTGCTGGGGGGGAAGGACGACACCTTCTGCCCCCTGGGGTTCACACTGCTGCTGGGGGGGGAGGACGACACCTTCTGCCCCCTGGCATTCACACTGCCGCTGGGGGGGAAGGACGACACCTTCTGCCCCCTGTGGTTCACACTGCCACTGGGGAGAAAGGACGACACCTTCTGCCCCCTGGGGTTCACACTGCCGCTGGGGGGGAAGGACGACACCTTCTGCTTCCTGTAGGGCCGGTAGAGAGACCTCGGTCCCATCTCTACCTGCCATCTGGAGGTCATCCCAGGACCAGTCAATGAATCTGGTTCTGCTCGTCGAGTATGCACGAAGCTGAGCAGGTGTTGGTAGTCCTGCTCTAGCTCCCACTCTCTCGTTACCACGTGGGTTATGTCTTTGCTTACCTCGCCTTCGTCATCCCAGACATACATGCCCATCCGGTAGTCGTAGATGTCCCAAAACCTAGACCCCTCCGTGCTGCCAAGATCAATATCGTCCTCCAAGGAATCCCATAATAACCCCGGGCCATCATAATCATCCCCCTCCGGTAAGTCGTGTTCGGACGTCCAGGGGGTAAGTCGAACGGTATGCCACCAGAGGGTTTGGTATGCGTTATCTAGCCAGAGCTCTCGCCATACCAGGATCTCTAGTCTTGTCACCCACTCATCCAGGGGCTGCTCTCCCAATAGATACATCCGCATCGCCACACGCTTCTGTAGCCGCTGCTCATCACTGGGGAGACTCTCGCCGCCATTGGGCATCTTCCAGGGCATCATACCAGAGTTCCTTTCTGTCTGCATCCCTGTAGTCCATGGCCGCCTCCTCCTCCTCCTCATCATGGAACGCTGTCCGAAAACTAGCCGGTTCCATCCTGCTGTAGCCAGGGGCGCTGTACGGATACTAGCGTTGCCCTCAATTTGTAACTCCAAACGTTACCGTGGTCTCCGAGCTGCTTTTCCTCTTCCTAGGACGCCTACCCACCACTGCCAGCCAATGGAACGGATCTACTGGCACCCCGACCGGGTACCTCCGTTGATGGACGCGTCCTAGTTTGCGTCGAGGCCTACAAGCACCGCACCGGACACCACAACCACCACAGACTCGTTACAGCTCAAGGGAGAATGCAAAAGCATAGCAATCCCCAGTAGGATATCGCGATCCCCTCCAATAACGAGACGAGGCTACGTTTTGAAGGGTCAAGTAATGAACTGACTTTATTTTGTTGTGCAGAAATATTTATACACATCTCTTCCCACAGGCAATACACATGCCCATATTTGGCCACACAATAAACATAAAGAGAACAATAGGTGTGGTCACACCTCCCCGAGGCTACCTGGCAACTTTGATACAATCAGACAATTACACTTCTTTGTTCTTATTTGAGAATGAAAACACTTTATACAATAGACTTCCTTTATCTTATGCAGAGTCTCTGTAACAGGATTATCTCCCATGCCAAGGTCTGAACTAGTCTGGGCCAATATTCTGCAGAGCATAAACCAACATACATGCAGTATAAAAGTAGGATCATATTTTAACCATAATAATCATAAAACAGGGTAAAACAGTGATGGGTTCCGTTACACCCACCAAACTAAAAAGTGGAAAATTAATTCAATGCAGCACTGTACAGCGCTGTGATTGATAGGGGACACATTGGGGGACATGAGGATGACATGTAGTACATTGGCTAGCTGGCACATCGCTGCTAGCCAATACTGTCATTTGTGGCCACAAGCCCGCTGGGTTTCGAGATTGAGTTGCTGCCTTGGAGGTCATCCAAGCCCGGGACTACAGACTTGGATGACCCCCAAGGCAGTAACCCATTCGGGGGTGGCCGCAAGGGATAACAGGGCCCTGGCGGCAAGCTGGTCAGGGCCCTCGGCCACAAGGGAATAGAATACCTAAGTAGCTTACGGCCATCCCTTGCGGCCACGCAGGTCCTACGGCCATTAATAGAATGAGGCCATTAATAGAATGAGGCCCCTAGAGTCAGTTTATAGCCTACAATGTGCATTCTGAGTTTCAGTTTTTTGGATGGCATGTATACATCAAGGTTCCTAATTAATTGCAACTTGCTCTTTAACTTTATGTACGTTTGCCTATTCATGGGATACTGCACTTGACAGAAGTTTAATAAACAAGTGATCATTTAATTTGTTTACCATATGGCTTAATTTAAAAATGAATGATATAAAGAGAAAAATTATTATTGTAACTCTTTATAAAGGATCGAAATTGTAATAACTCTATTTACAAGTTTACTGTAAACTAAAGTAAAATGGGTACAATCATCACAGGTAAAGCAACTGATAAAATATACAGAAATAAAAAAGGATACACAATAAGGCAACAGACAATGAGTTGAGCTCCCTATTTCAAAAAGTTACAATTTACAGAATTCCTGTTATTATTTTTACTCAGATGTTTGTTTTAGATGCAACATGTTAAATCCCCAAAATAATAAGCATTACAATTGACTTGGACTAATTCTGGACATCACTAGGAATATACTATACCTATTTATCTATTTACTTTTTTGTACTTTATTTTATCAATTATATTATTATACATGATAATAATATACATTTATTATAATAATATACATTTATTATACATGTTTTACCTGTTTGGGTCTGCCCTCTGTAGCTCATGCACTTCCACAGTGTGAAGTGCAGTGTTTCAAATTAGCCTGTCAGTGACCTCTCTCAAGGAGCATGTTGCAGAAGGTGTCACTTATTGGTTACTATGAAACAGTGCAACCCCTGTACTTAGCAGTACACTTTCTTCATGAGCTACAAAGGGGAGAAGCCAGTTAGGAACTATTTATTAGATTGTGCTTATTGGATTAATAAAATCCAAACTGTTCAAGTTCCATAGTATTTTAAAATTATTTTAATTTGCAGACGCACCACCCACCCGTTTTGAAGCACCGCATGGCTTGAGAGGCCGATGTTGGGAGGCATGGTTTGCAGATATGCGTGCCCGCCTGGCTGCTCAGTCATTTTCCTTGGGACTGAAGATTGCTGGGGAGAACACTGTATTTGATATAAAAGTTACTGAAATATTTTTGGCCCTTTGGTCGAAGATTTCCTATAGACTGGCTGTTTAATTTGAAAAAGTTGCAGACATCTGATTTAGGGCACTGTTAATAACAAAAATCCAGTCTGGTGTTACTCATAAACCCTAACAAACAGTACAGAAAATTATTACACTTGTATACACTTTGGCCACTGAAGAGTTAATGCACACTACAATCTAATTACTGTGAAATCATTGGCATGCTTACCTATATCACATGCTCATACCATATATTGCTTAATTGTTTGTGTATATAAGTGCAGTTCCCCTTCTGGATCACTACCAAGATGGCCAGGTAATAGCAGAGAGGTTCACTAGAGAAGGACCTGGCAACGCACTCCAGTATCTTTACCAAGAACACCATTATGGATAAGCATGACCAGGATATAATGATAGATGTGTCTGGCATGCTATGGTCCATAGGGTTGTGGAGAGTCAGAAATGACTGAACAAGTAAATGCAGTATTTGTCCAGAAAGTGAATTTTAGATGTGTTTTAATAGCTGTATGATTTTTACTCAAGGCCTAACCCTTTGGTATGAACCCAGCTGGAAGAACTATCAAAAAACACTGGTTACCTGGTGTTCATGTCCTGGGTCTACTGGACCTTAAGGTTAAAATCTTTTTAAATTGACTTTATTTTATTTGCCACCCGAAAGCCATCATACACAAATGCTAAACAATGTTAGCAAATCAAAGGGAGTTGGAACACATTGTTTTTGAAAATTATAATACGTATTTTAAACAAAAATATAAGGTACTTAAACTTTGATAATATCAACAACCTCAGATACGCCGATGATACTACTCTGATGGCTAAAAGTAAAAAACGAGAGTGCAAAAGCTGCCCTGTTGCTCAACGTTAAAAAGAAGATCATGGCAAACATTGATCTCAAAAGTGACAGATTTTATTTTTCTGGGATCCAAGATCTCTACAGATGGTGACTGTAGCCATGAAATTAAAAGATGTTTGCTTCTAGGGAGGAAAGCTATGGCAAGCTTGGACAAGCTAGTAAAAAGTAAATATATTACACTATCAAGAGAAGTCTGCATAGTTAGAACTATGGTATTCCCAGTAACAACATACGGATGTGAGAGCTGGGCCATAAAGAAGTCTGAGCGACATAGAATTGACGCCTTTGAATTGTGGCATTGTCAAAAACTACTTACAGTCCCAATAAATAATACTACAGGAAATTAAGATGACTGTTCACTGGAAGGTATGATCATGAGGCCAAAACTTTAATATTTTGTCCATATCATGAGAAGACAGGGTTCCCTAGAGAAGACTCTGATGCTGGGAAAGATTGAAGGTACACAAAGAAAGGGGACGGCACAGGAGATAGATAGATGTGGTCATTGAAGCAATGAACATGACCTTGAGGGAGCTATGAGTGGCAGTGGCTGATGTGCCTGGCATGCTCTGATCGATAGGGTCACGTAGAGTGGAAGAAGACTGAATGACTAAACAACAAACATACTCCTTGGTAACTAATAGGAAAAGCCTCTGTGTGCAGAGATCCTGTGATCACAATGGTTGACAAGTATAACATATACCGCTGTAATACTGCTTATTGTCTGTCAGGTACCAGGCCCAAATGGTAATAAATTCAAAGCAGTTTATTCTGCTCTAGGTCATCTATTATATGAAAAGAAAAACACTTTGAAACATTATCAAATACCCTCTTACAGGTACAGCAAAGAATACAGTAGTTTATTTGAAAACACATTATATAACTTAATAGGAAACCAGTGTCCTTTAAGACTTTCACACTATATATGTGAGTTGCAAGTTTTAAGTCTAACTTAACAAATAAATACTTCCTTGTTACCACGCCCCTTTTCCCCTCCTTAATTCTATTGGTCAGGACTTTGTTGCTAGGGGCGGCCGTTCCATGGCTCTCTCCGATTGGTGGTTCTGAGCCCGCCCCTCCGGTCTCTCTCCTGTAGCGGAGGTGACGCAGTGTGAGTGATGGTGGAGCCTTGTTATTGTTTCGTTTCCTTCCCAGGCTCCTCCCCTTGTTACCCGCTGCATTCGGGCTCTCGTACCGCGCTGTCTCCGGGATGTGCCTCAGTTCAACATGGAAACCAAACGCGTGGAGGTTCCTGACGGAGTCCTGGACGATTTGTGCAGGTGAGGGGGCGGCACCGCAGGGGATTGTGGGATATGTGCGGTAGGACTATTGTTTTGTCTAACTGCCCTGTGAGCTGTATGTCTAGTGATGGTATTGTGTGACTGGCAGTGCATGGGTGATAACACACCAATGGGGCATAGTGTTATAGTTTCAGTATACAGTGCCTGAGATAGACTATTGTTATATCCAACTGTGCATAGTGTGACTGGCAGTGCAGGGGTGATAACACACCCATAGGGCTTGGTGCTATAGTTCAATGTACATTACATGGATAGACTGTTGTTATATCCAGCTTTACAGTGAGCTGTGTGTATAGTCATAGTGTAGTGTGGTATTGTGATAGTGTTACTGGCAGTGTATGGGTGATAACACACCAAATGGGGCTTAGAGCTAATTGTACAGCATACACTGCCTGGGATAGACTGTTGTATATCCAGCTGTACAGGGAGCTGTGTATAGGGGTAGTACAGTATAGTGTGGTATAGTATAGTGTTACTGGAGTGTATGGGTGATAACACACCACATGGGGCTTAGTGCTAATTGTACTATAGTCCAGTATACAGTCCCTGGGTTAGACTGTTGTTATATCCAGCTGTATAGGGGTAGTATAGTGTGGTGTGTGCTCATTGTATTATAGTCCAGTATACAGTGCCTGGGGTAGACTGTTGTTATATCCAGCTGTATAGGGGTAGTATAGTGTGGTGTGTGCTCATTGTATTATAGTCCAGTATACAGTGCCTGGGATAGATCACACTGATATAGATGCAGTGAGTAAATACACCAATGATATCTATTGGCTGCAGTGATAACCCAGGCTCTGTCCTACTGTATATTACTTGTATCACTGTACACAATGTGTATCCAGTCTTGTGTACAGTACAGGAAATGTGGAAGGGGTAATGTACATTACAATTACAGTGCTATGATCGGTGTGTTTACCTATATCACATGCTCATTCCATATATGGCTTGATGGTGTCACATGAAGTAACCGATCTTGTGTTACAAACAGCACAGTATTATATTTGTAACCACACTCAGTGCAATATTCCCCTTCTGGTCATTGTTTATAGGGCAGTGGGGGATATTATTGTTTGTTTAGTCGTTCAGTTGTGTCTGACTCTACATGACCCTATGGATTGCAGCACGCCAAGCATATCTTGTGTCTGGTTGCATTTATCCATAAGGTTATCTTGGCAAAGAGTGGGTTGACGGTTCCTTCTTCTGTGAAATGGGATTTGTCTGACCTCTCTGCCATGACCTGCTCATCTTGGTTGGCCCTACATGGTTTAGCTCACAGCTTTATTGAGGTACACAAGCCCTTTCACCACAACAAGGTAGCAATCCAGAAGGGGGGATGGTGTTACATGTTATTATTTGTACTATTGTTACAGTGCATGATTTTTTATCTATAAGTATCTGTGTAATTTGGTTCAATCTTTGTGTTTTTTTAATATTATTATTAAAAAGCTTTACATTGTGTTATCTATTTTTGGACCTTTCCTGTTATCTTCTTTTCATGTTCCTGCAGACTTTTGTTGAAACTGTTAGGGCAGGGTAGTTGCAGATAACAAGCGTTGCATAGTAATAGCGGTATGTGCAACGACCAGCATGTGGCACGCATATAACAGAATAGATCCCCATTTTTTTTTCTTCTAAATTTAATTTATGCTGGGAAATTTTACGTTGTTGTTGCTGCATTTATATTCAAATGAGCATCTCACACATATTGGCTGCTTTGACATGTTAATTAGGATTATCTTGCCTTGTAAAGTTTGTCTCCCTGCAATTATCATTACCTTGTCATGGTGAAAGAGCTTGTTTACTTCAATGAAGCTGTGAGCTATACCATGTAGGGTCATGCAAGATGGGCATGTCAGACAGAGAGGTGGTAAAGCAGGAGAGTCACTTTTTTTTTTTTTCAGTAATTTTTGTAACACTGAGGACAATCCAGGGATCACAATAATTAAAATATTACTATTATTATTTATTATTATTATCTTTATATTGCGCCAACATATTCCGCAGCACTGTACATGGCAAAAAACAAACTTGGCACCTTCTAAAGAATGGAGGGCCCTGTTTTTGAGCTTAGAATCAAATGTACACTTTCTGGTCTTGAATAATACATTTCTTTCTCTGTAAAAATGAAGTTTTCCACTCTTTTGCTTGCTCTTGTAATTGCGTCTCTGACATTTCATGTAATATAGGATAAATGTTTCTAGAATTGTAAAAAATAATACAGAAATTACGCTACTCTGGAATCTTCCATTTTTTGGGGCCTCAGCTGATCAGTTTCCTGATATAGGAGGAGACGTTGAATGCACAGGAAGCTTCTATCCACACATTGGATTATGACAACGACAACTGCCAATGCATCTGATAAGAATATTAACGGAAAACTCATTTGTGTACAATGACAACCCTCATAAGAGGGTAACCGACAAAATCCGCTGAGAAGTGAAAATGGATCTCTACAGTAGCAGTTGCATATGCAATTTAAAAAATGTTAATTTTGTGTGTGTTTATTTTTTAAACCTTTTTAAAATCATTTGCCAATTAGAAAATAATTGACCACAGTAGTCCTATATGTTTGTAACATTGCATTGTAGCTCTTTTTGTATGTTTTATGTTGAGACCATAAAGTATTTTCTGTGTAAAACGCAGATCTGGGGTTGAAAACCTAACTTAGATTCAACTATTTTCATGGAAATGACCCGGCATAAAGCAATAAATATTGTTACACATTTACTCTTTAAAAATAATGTTTAAAGAAGGTCAGGATTCAGTGAAAACGCCATAAATAAATAACAAGTGTTCTGGAGAACCAGTTTGTGGCCTGGCATGAATGTGGCTATTGCAACTACTTGGCATCAACGAGGGTTATTTGAAACCACATACTTGCCTTTGGCTTCTAAATTTGCTTGCCAACTTACACAAAGCAAGTTACTGTAAAGAATGGAAATAATCTGGGACAACAAATGTACAATTTACACATTTTTATTGTATTTTTTAAATATTTTTTTTGCATGTAAAAACAACTATAACATTGTTACAAGTGATCTGATAAATTGGTAATAATGGTCTTTCCTTTTTTCCTTGTAGTCGATTTATTCTGCATATTCCAAGTGAAGAGCGCGACAATGCGATCAGAGTATGCTTCCAGATAGAGCTGGCACATTGGTTTTACTTGGACTTCTGCATGCAAAACTTCCCGGGACTACCTCAGTGTGGAATAAGAGACTTTGCTAAAGCAGATATCCTTTTTTGTCCGTATGTCAATAATAAAAGTACATATTATTTGTCAATGAAAGGAAAACGTGTAAATATTTTTATATCTAATAACTTTTTAAATTTAATAATGCACACATCTTACAACTATAGATAATAATTGTATTATATGCAAATCTTGTTTTGTATTGTACAATGTTTACCTGCCCATCAGCCTTATCCAGCAAACATATCATTATCTCTCTTTCTAATGGTTGGTTATTGTCAATAATTGCTAATTACTCCCTAGGGCTTTAGCTGTATTGTTTTTATTGCAAAAGCATATGAAACTGAAGACTGAATATTATCACATCCCAGTGATTAACCAGGCTGATTGAGCTTTTCAGTTCCATGTGACCTTACCCTAGAGTGTATATGATATATTAGCCCAAATCTATTTATGAAAATGAAGTCAAGGTCTGGAGTCCATATTTCTTTATGGGTACACACAAATATTTTAATGTAATGGCATGCCAAAAGATTACCTGGTGTAGGTGACCCAAGAATGGGATACCATTTAAGTGATGGCTTATTTAAAGAGTTTGAATCTGTTGGATGCATTTATAGGAATTTCAATATTGAACCAGAGGTCCAGAAATAAGGTGCTGAAGGTCCTGATTAGGGCACAGGTCCATCTATTAATTATCCCTGCTTTTACATTCATTTAATGTTTTTTTTTTTTTTTTTTTTTTACTTTTCCCAGCTTTGGTAAAATGCCTAGAATCTCTTTACAATGTCTGTTTCTGGAGCGGTTTCATTATTAAATGACTGGCTTTTATTAAGCCTGGTGTTACTTTTCACAGAGAAAAAAATATAAAGAAGCAATTCATAAATAACATTTTGGGAGATGTACAATAGTAGCAACTACAAGCTGGAAGTGAATGGGAATTTTGTTAAGACAATAATTTCTTATTGTTAATTTCTCAAGCAAGTCATGTGCTATCTGATTTATTAATACAGCAAACATAAACTCTACCACTTCTTTCTGTATTATTTCAGGAGGTCTTCTGATGTGTCATTCCGTAGCTTTGTTTTTAAAGTAATTAAGAAAAATCTAACTACATTGAATATTGTCCTGAAAAAAATATGGAAAAGCTAAAACATTTATTCCCCCCGTTCTGTAATCCTATTATTTGTATGTTTTCCTTTACTTTATGTGCACTTTTCCAGCATTGCCCATTTTTACTTCCCAATGGTGAAGATGTACAAAGGGTCCTGGATGAATGGAAGGAATATAAAATGGGAGTGCCAACGTATGGTGCAATTATTCTAGATGAGACTCTTGAAAGTGTAAGTGGTATAGACTTTGTAAAGATAAATTTAAAAGCAGCACATGTAGCATGAACACTTTTGAGATGCACTTTTGTTTTAGGTTCTATGATAAGAGGCTTCAAATAAAACCACGGGGACTTAACACTAATTTAAGTATTATAGAAACCCCCAGTTTTGGGTGGATTGTGTTTCATGTATATTATTCCATAAAGTCTATTGCCTGGGTATATTTACAGTATAAGCCCAATTTAAAAATTACTAACAGAGAATGAAAATGCAGACACAAATTTGCCGGTTGACTAAGCACACCTAAAAAGGATGACTTGCTAAAAAGTAGATCTTATGTTCTCTCGTTGAAGATCTACATAAACAGCAAATGACACCAATTTATAGAATAATATAATAATAGAAAATATAGGTAACAATTTAAAAAGTGTGTAAAATACATGTTAAATAGGAATTAATAGTTGAATAGATGGCAATGTAGGAAATCATTATATACCAGTCAGAAACATTAAGACCACTTCTTGAGTACATTCACTGTAGTCATCATGTGTTTAATTACTGATTAGCAATGGTATTAGTATTTGAATAAAATAAATCTAATGTAGCTGTAAGAGCTAGTTTTGTAATTAACATTTACGCTTCGAGCAGGGATGCTTCTCCATCCCCATTTTTTCTGAATGGTGTAGGTTTGTCTATAATAGGCATTGCTGGGAAGCAGGCAGATTAGTAATGTCAACAGAAAACAGCAGCATTTTGTTGGAAGTCTAAAACACTAAACTAAAATATGTTTCAAAAGCTACATGATTTTTTTTTCTCTACAAATACTGATTTTGTTTTTACTAATTAATAACTAATGAAACTTATTTTTATCTTAGCCCTACAGTGGTGATTTTAAGTCTGCAGATCTCATTGACAGATTAGTATGACCCCTACAGCAATATTATCTAGTATTAACTAGCAACTGCAAGCTACAGAGTAGTTAAACATTTTTTGACAAAATAAATTGCACCATGACACATTATGAAATACCCTCTTTTGGATGTAATGAAGAAAACAAATCTTTCAGTGTGCCTTGAGTTGTCATACATTATAATGTTCTGTTATCTATGTGTCACTTTGGTTACAGTTTTTATTTTATACAACAGATAACGTGATAACATGAATAAACAATTAAAAAAATTATCTTGAAAGTGTTTTTTTGGGGGGGAGGCACGCAACATGCTTCTAATACAATTTTCGAAGTTTGTGAAGACATTGAGCGGGGTTTGCTCAATTTTTGATGGCATCGATAAATCTTTGTGGAGACTTGGGGATCCTATCTAGCTGTCATGTTATTTTATGGGACGGATTCACAAATATGAAATGTAAAGATGTTAGGACCAATCTGTTAATGCCTAAGCAATTTGATGCATGAATTGAAGGAATAAAAATACAAACACATCCTTAACACTTTTTTTCTTATTCTATTAACTTGCTAAGCCATATATGCATTCTTCCCCAGTATCAGTTATTTAGTTAAAAAGAGAGAGCATTTAAATGGCTATGACATACTATAAATGGGTTTTCAGTGTCACTTTAAAACATCTTTTTAAACCACTTACAGTCTCCTAAATAACAGAGTAATTGCAGTCTAAGGTAAAAAGAAAATATGAATACCCATAGTGTTCTGTTAATAACCAGTAATGTAACATATATGCAAACCGTTACTATAATAGGGGGTAGTTATAGACAGCATGCAAATGGTGCGTGTGTATTTTTACTGATGTTATTTATCAAACAAGTCCCCTTATCGGCAACTAGGTTAGTTGAGTAGCCAATCTATGATTGTATCCATACATGAACAGAATATAAGCTTGAAAACTTTTGCTTAATAAACACTGATTTGAACAATGATCTCAGCAGAAGTGGTTCCCTTCTTTGAAGTTTTTCAAGTGTTAAATAAAAAAGGATTACATGAGAAGCTTTATCATTGTTCAAAGGTTGTCCTAGTAAAATAATTTGCCTTGTCTTTAAAAAAAAAAAAAAAAGATAAACATGAAAAGAAATACATATAAACAGTCCGCTATTGAAAGTACACACAGAGATTGCTATTCCCTAGTGAAAATAGGGAGGTGAGTAGGGATCTAAATATTTTTCTACAGAAAGACCTGACCAGTAAAAGATAGAAAACCTCAAACAGTACCTCTACCATTACAGGCTAAAATAATCTGATGTCTGTGTCCTAGTATAGTAGTTTGTATGTTCTTATCCAAAAGTGGTTAAACATTTATAATGGATTATCATTATGCTGATTATAGATTGCAGACTTGTATAATTGGATATCTCCTGTTAGTAGTTGCCTAAGTATTCTACTTTTTATGTACGATTTGAGACTGTTATTTTATTTATGGTATTCATATGTTATCTCTTCTGCAGGTGCTGCTTGTTCAAGGCTATTTAGCCAAATCTGGATGGGGATTCCCTAAGGGAAAAGTGAATAAAGAAGAAGCCCCTCATGATTGTGCCGCCAGAGAGGTAAGGAGTTGATCATTATGGTGCATAAAATATAAGCAATACCAACAATAAACGTGCTTAGGCAGATAAACTATCCTTTAATAGGTAGTTCTTTGGATATGGCCATCGACTCTGAGCATCCTCTTCTAGCTCACTTGTGCCCTTCATAGGGAGAAATATCCTGTAGTATATCCGTGATCCAACACAGACATGCCAGGCAATTCTACCCTGAACACTGGAATCCCCAGACATCCGTTTCAGCCTTCATTCGGCCTTGTCAGTGAGGTGTAGTTGATAACTCCCTAAGGCACAGTGAGCAAGGGGTCCACATCTGGAATCCCCTATCACCCTTAGCGAGCCCTAAGTGTCATTTGCATAAGAAATACCAACAATAGAGGTGCTCAAGCAGAGCACAAACTATCCTTCATAGGTAGTTCTATGGCCAAATTAAGGCTGAAACGTATATCTGTGGTTTGCTGTTTCTCCTGTTCAGAGTAGAATTGCCTGGTATTTCGGGGCTGGGTCATTCTTTTGAGTGTGACCAGACTGATATACTACAGGATATTTCTGCCTGTGAAGGGCAACGGTGAGCTAAAAGAGGCTGCTCTCAAAATGGATGACAATATCCATAAAACTACCTATTATTATTTGTTCTCTGCTTGAACACCTCTATTTTTGTTATTGCTTTTGCATAAAATATAATCTTCATCTACCATATTTTATTCAAAGCAGGGATCCATAGATTCTTTTGCAAAGTATCTTCTCTCTCCTCTTTTTTTTTTTCATATTACCCATAGACCATTTTACCCTCTTTTCCCTGTATTTTGCTAATTTTCCTTGACAAGCTGGTGGTTTTTCCAGAAATGTAATCAAGGGTCACTGGAATTCCCTAACAAGAAGTGCCAGATGTATTAATTAGGCATTCATTTTTAATATGTCATTTTTTTATTATTTAAAACAGCAATATTTAATGTACAATGCATCCTTAAAGCCTATTGTATCAACCTCCCACTTACCTGCGTATATTTTGTTTTGTTTTCTCATAGCCCCCCACTGCAAAAGTTTGTTGTCAAGTGGCACCTTTAATACAGCTAATGGAGTAAATTATGTTGGTGTAACTCTTTGGCTGAACATGTAGTTAGTTTGCTTGGCAGCGCCCCGTCCACCATGGACCTTTTTATAGTGAATGAAGACCGTCTGTTTAATATTAAATAATTATTTTAGTTCAGTATTCATTTTATTTTGTTGTTAAACAATGTTTCACAAATATTTATTTGCAGCTGACTTTTTTTTTTTTTTTGTGTTCACTTTAAAGGACAACTGTAGTTTGGGGGGGGGGGGGGGAATAAATCAATGTTTGAAGTATGTAACATTAGCAGCTGTATAAGACATGCTGGGGAGATAGTCATACTGGGAATTGCTCCTGTATTCAAACCTGCCAAGATTTGCAGTCTTTCAGTAGAATTGAGTAAGGTGGCAATCTGTATTGTGTGGTGCTGCCCTTCATCAGATAAAGAGGAAGGGTTAACAATCACCAGCTTTCATACAAGGTCATATGAGTTACTATATGTCATGTGCATTACATATGGAAACGGCAAGAATTTTGATCCTCTGTACTTTCTTGCCAACCAAGTTCATCGATTTTTTTTTTTTTTTTTTTTTTTTTTTTTTTTTTCACAACAATACAATACATGATAGAATTCTAGGCCAGATTCCCAGAGGCTTCACTGGACCCCTTCTGTCTGACTCGTAGATACAGCATGTACTCACTAAATTACCGAAATAATAACATTTGAGGAACACCAACTGAAGAAATGGCAAGAAATGTTGTTTATGCAATCTATCTTGAGTTAACTACATAATCACCCGTGAATGTATTATATACAGTATATCAAGACAACTAATTATATTTTATAACTGTTCATCCACATACATAACCAATAGTAAAATCTTTTTTGTATATTTTTAGGTATTTGAAGAAACTGGCTTTGATATCAAAGATCGTATGTGTAATACTGATTACATTGAACTGAGGATCAATGACCAGCTTGCTCGATTGTATATCATTCCTGGAGTCTCAAAAGATACAAAGTTTAATCCGAAGACAAGAAGAGAAATTAGAGTAAGTAAAAGTATATTTAAGGATATCTAATGTATAGAGATCTTTAACCATGTATTCTTATAAGTTTGTTACACTTGGGATGAATCATGTTTTCTGCAGTCACATGTCCTTAACTTTGACTAGTATGAAAAGTTAGGGTAGGGGTACTTAAACTGACAATGATAAAAATAAAGGCATATAAATTACTGTAGTGCTTCAGGTTTCAGAAAGCCCTTTCTTATTGTTCCTGTAGAAATAAGTGTACACCATTTTGCAGCTACTTAAATTATGAAGTGCACCTACTGCATTTAAATACTTATTTTTACTTCGTTGAAAAAGTATACGTTCAATTGCCTGTTGCCAGTTTAAGATCTTTTTGTCAAGTCATCATATTCTAGTTCTCTCCTAGTCTCAGGAGACAGAAATGAGTCACATTGCCTAGAATCACATTCCTTGTTGGCACAGATAAGAGTAAACTAAAACATGTTCGTTCTAAAATTTAAACTTTTTTTTTTTCCAAAGAATCAATAATACCAATTTTAATCTGTCCTGGTTTCAATAAATCATATGTATATATATATTTTTGTCTTTTTGTAGAATATTGAATGGTTTCCAATAGAGAAATTGCCATGTCATAAAAATGACATGACACCCAAGTCTAAACTCGGATTGGCTCCAAATAAGTTTTTCATGGTGATTCCTTTTATAAGGTAAGTAAATATTTCACAAATTCCCCCCTCACAAAAACAATTATTTACTATTGCTATACAAAATAAAATAATGCAAAATCCTGCAGTGTTTCAAATGTATTAAATGGTTCTCATTTTTCCATAGGCCATTAAGGGACTGGCTGCACAGGAAGCTGGGGGACTCCTCTGACAGTGACAATGGATTTAATTCCACGGGCAGCACTCCATCCAAACCAAACAATGAGAAAGCTAAGTAAGTAGCTAATAAAACAGTTTTGTTACCTGCAGTATAATTGATATAAAACTTTTTGAACATGTAGAAAGATAATTTTATTTTTAGATTTGTGACAAATCTTGTTGGAAAAACATATTTGTACTCAATTAGTAAAAGTAAACATCAAAGAACTGGGTTGCATATCTGTAATTGGCCAGTAAAGGGGAAGGTATGGGAAATAGAAGAGCAGTTGCAATGTGGTATGTTTGTGTACTTTTTTAACATTTTTATTAAGAAGTGCTGAGAGATGGTCACTGATTGGCTAAGCACTTAATTTGATTTTATGCTAAAAATCACGGCCCTCCATTCTTTATAAGGTGCCTTGTACTTAACCCCTGTACAGCACTACGGAATATGTCAGCGCGTTACAAATAAAGATACTATGAGACACTGTACGGCAAGTCTGTGTCTTCATAAGCTACAGATGGCTGGTCCAAGCTGGAACTATTTGTTTGATTTTATGCAGAAAAATCAGTGTTTTTAAGTATTTCTTAATAGAATAAACTACATAAAAGTAAATAGATACATAGGTGTATTATATTCCTTGTGAAATCCAGAACCCTTCCATTTCCCTTTTAAGAACTGTTAAGTACCTTTCCATGTTTATTCTAAAATCATTGAATGATGCTTATTTTTTTTTTGCATTTTACTTTCACTAAAAATGATAGTATTTTTTACAGATAAACTTGATGAATTTGAATTTTGAGTGAGAGAAAATTAGGGGAATTGATCACTTGTCAGTGCACTCTTGATTGTGAACAAAGTAAAATAATTAAAACTTTTTAGTGTTAATTTTGTACAATATAGGTGCTATATGTAGAGATATTATAATGGAGCAAAAGTGAAGTTATAAGTGGTAAAAAAGAAAATAAATAGCTGACACATGAAGCATTACTTTATTTTATTAACTTTGATCCAGTTAAAACAATTGTAGCCTAATTTTATGAGACTTCTGCTTTTAAATCTCATCATCATTAATAGTAAATTGCACTTAGCTTAATTTTATTATTTACATTTTTTTTTTGCCACTGGTGACTTTTGTGCCGTTTTTTTTTTTTAAATAAAACCTGTACATATAGCACTTATATTGTACAAAATTTTAATTATATGTTACGTTTCAATTTCACTTTCCTCACATTTAAGAGTTCACAGACAAGTGATTAAGTTCCCTATTTTTTTTTTTTTTTTCATTTCAAATTAGACTATTTTAGTCTGATCATGGTAGCAGCAGCAGCACAATACTCCTAATTGTTTTCTATTTGGCAAAGTATTAATATGCCATAGCAGAAAGTCTTACATTTTCTGCAGTTTTGTCAATCCCAGGGCCCTGGTATAGTCACTGATCTGTAGGGTTGTTGTAGAGTACTGTCACGTTTTAAATATGTTGTTTTTTGTTGTTCAGTCGTGTCCAACTCTCAGTGACCCTATGTGCCACAGCGCGCCAGGCACATCTGTCAGCCACTGCCCCTCTGAGCTGCCTTAGGCTCATGTTCATTGCTTGAATTACCTCCTCTATCCATCTTCACCTCTGTCGTCCCCTTCTACTTGTGCCTTAATTCCTTCCCAGCATCAGAGTCTTCTCTAGAGAATCCTGTCTTCTCATGATATGGCCAAAATATTTCATCTTTAGCCTCATGAAACCTTTTTAGGGAACAGTTTGGCTTGATTTCCTGTAGTATTGGTTGATTTGATTGTTCTTGTAGCCTCTAAGCAGTTTTCTGCAACACCAAAGAACCCATTTTTGGCACTGCCTTCTTTTAGTGATTGGGTGACATGTTATCTAGCTTTCACTTGCAACACCTGGCATAACTTTCTTTTTATGATGTGTGAAAGCAAAGAGAGTAGTTATGTTATATCTGCATTCTCTTGACTCATCCGCCTTATAAATGTCATACAAAATTATATATTACAGTTGATGTAATGAGCATTTTATTTGCTATTAAACATTAAGTGAACTATTTTACCATTTTAACTTCTTCAATCACAATGTATTTACATATGGCCTCTGAGCTTATAGCAGTTGTGTGATGTATTGTATTTTATTATAGGGACATGGGAATGTTTTCTTTTGTGTCAGAGGGTACTTGATATTGTATCTGTCAGATTTGTAATTGCCCTCTGCTAGCCAATGAGATTTATGGACTACAGTATGCTCTCCATTTCCTGCTTTTTTTATTTAAAATTATGTAAGTCTGCGTGTTTCAATCCCACAAGGTGTTTTAGGGAAAGCACCATGGACACTGGATTCCAAACTCAAAGACAGGGCCCTCATTGTTTTACTTTGTGTTCATTTGTATGTATCTTTGTCTTGAACGTATCTTATGTACAGCGCTACGGAATATGTTGGCGCGGTATAAATAAACAATATTAATAATAATTATTCAGAAACTGTTAACTGTTGTTTTTTTTTTGTTGTTTTTTTTTTATACATTTAAAAGTGCTTTAAACATTAGTGTTCCATGTCCCTTTAAAGCTTTTACGCATACTGTAAGTGGTGAGATCTAAAAATACCACTGTAGTGCTCATAGAACAGGGTGTCATTTGTTTATTTAGACAGTAGCAATAAAACTAGTGTTAGAAGAAGAAAATAAATCTAATGTAGCTTTTAAAACTTTTGTAATTTTTAAGGTTAATACTGCATCAAATATGCCTCTATAAGGTGCCTGGGAGTGGGAGAGGATCTGCCCAGTAATCTGTTCTGAAAAGTCTTTATATGCATCCTGGGCAGATAGCGGCTACTGCTGGAAAACCTTGACTGTTCTAAAAGTAAGTTAGGACAGCCTCCTGGACAGATCATGCCCACCCCTGGACACTGAGTGGGGCATGGACAGAAGCAGCTTTGCTAATACCAGAGCATTAGCGTTCAAATATGCAATTTTAAAAGCTACATTAGGCTTTTTCTTGAAATTCAGTTTTTATTGTAAACAAATAAAATTCCTGTCCTTTTAAATTACCTTTTTTTCTTAGTTTGGGGAAAATCTGCACATGTTTGTAAAGCATGTGCTAATCTAACAACATAATGCGTTATGCAGAAAACAATTATTTTTAGGAAACCGCTTACATTTTAGCATACTTTTCTTGTGTATGTGCTTTTATACTGGATCTCTAGAGCTCTACGTGGTGGCCAGGAGGAGAGGGTATCATTCTACTATGAGAAGCGTAACATTGTGGCAGTATGTCAATAAAGCTAAATAGAGAGTTTATCAGTAGCAAAGGTCTCTCTCAAATGACCAATACTTGTATGTAAAAAAGTAAATCACGTCCAATTCAGTAAAGCTTATTGAATGTTTAAATTATTAATGGCTATAATGAATTAACGTTATTCATACTATGAATATGACACTGCAGTGGTCCTTTAACAAGTAAATGCGTGCATTAGTCCCTACGTGTGTGTGTACAGTAAATCTTAGCACATACAATATGGAGAGACTTGACCATACTTTGATGTAGTCTTGCCTCAGTATTTGAGACCTTTTCTCCTAGTTTACTGTATTTTGATCCTTGTCACTAAAGTAAGATTTTGAAATCGACTGTTGCTGTTTAATTTCAGTTTTTCTAATTTTCATCTTACCATTTTTATTTAGACCTAAAACGCGATGCATCCCTCAGTTTTCCGAGCTTTCTTCAGCGGATCCATGGATGAAATACAAACAGCAAAAGCTTTATACCAACTTTAATCCTGTAGAGATGTCAGAAATCCTAAAGGTGAAGGTAACCTTTTTTTATTTTTTCGTATTTATCAAAAAGCTGTTATACCCGCTTAACGTTCCCCTTTTAGCGCTGTTTCGCTATATTACTCTTTTTTTTCTGTAATTCCCCATTTAGCGCTAAACCCCGCTATAACGCTATTTTTTGGTCACTGATCCCCGCTTATACCCTGCTTTAACACTGTTTTTTTTTCTTGCCAGACCCTTTTTAACACTCAAAACCATCTGCAATTTAAAGTGGATTATTCAGTTACAATTTAAAGAAACTGTAAACATTATTTGTGCTTTTATGCTTGCTGTTTCTTAAAAATTCAAAGAAAAAAAAAAAATTAAATAGCTTTGGTGTACTTTTTTTCTTCCATGAGTTCCGCTATCCCTATCTACCCTATCTTAAATTGACCCCATTAGCACTCTGATTGCCTGGAACCCTACAGCATTAAATGGTTTTTACCTGTACAATGGTTGGAAGACCTGTCAAGTCCATATATACTAAATGGTGTTGGGGAAACTAAATCTCAGTACACATTTTTTGCATTGTATGGTAAAGGTATTTCTCCATGTTTTGTTTCTTAGAATCAGAGCCTTCGGAGTAATGGTAAAAAACATCAAGACTCTCCAAATCAAAAGAAGAAAACAAACGGGGTGAACAATTCACAAGCTAAACCGCAGAATAGTATTTTGGTAAGCTGGAATACATAATACTAATGTGACAGAAAACCAAAGCATTACTGGTCACACTGAGCTCTAAAATCATATAACTTCAGCACAGTTGAACAGCTGTTGTTATTTTATATGATTTGAAATGCCTCACTAAAATGAATGAATATGTTCTCTTGGCCCTCCTTTTAAGCTGGGATCTAAGCTTAGGTTCTATTAACTATAAGTAAACTCCAAGAAAAGTCTGGTATTAAAAGGGCCATTGTAAGTTAAAAGGCTGTAAGTATCTTGTGCACCACATGTTCGTGTATAAAGCCAAAAGAAACCCATCTGTAATTGTTTTAAAATGAATGTGATCTGGTTATGTCAACACCACCCTCCTGTAATGTGACTCTCATTGTTTGTGTGGAAGTCAGTAAAGGCACTAGGAAGCGGTTTAGTTATTCAATAGTTGTGACTTTCTTACCCTGTGCTGTGGGACCGTGCCATCCCCTGCCAAGCCCCCCCCCCCATTGGATGTGATTCATGTCAGTGTTTTTATTTATTTACTTATTCTCATTTTTATTCTTTGCTGTCTGATTTTCCAAACAATGGTTAAATCACCAGATAGTAATGCCTAAGTCTCAACTCCTAAATAAAACAACCAAATGACTTCAGTGGCTTCCAAACAAACAGCGTGCCTCTTGTGACAGATGGGAGGTGAAAATGGGCTCAGCACCTCACGCAGTTTACAGGTTTAAAACCAATTGTTGAACTAACAAGCGGTGAAATAGATACTCACAGCCCATTACTTACCTCTTACACTGGACCTTTAATCACTGGCTATTTTAACATTGTTTAATTGTATAGGAACTAAGGAGGGGAATGTTTAAAGGGTCACTATGATCAATTTTCGTCTTTACGGTCTTTTAAAGAACTAAGCTTGATAATGAGCATCATGTTTTTTTTGTTTTTTTAAAAAAAAAGCAAAAAATAAACAAACAAACAATAGATGCCACATTCTCATTGTGCAGATAGAAACCTTCTCTATATGCAGTTTCCTCACACCTGAGCCAGTTGAAATCCAAGTGGTAAAATGTTTATCTTTCTTAAAACATGTTGTCTATTTTCAGGTGGGCTCTTAAATATAGTGATCCAGTAATTGGGTTGTAAATTCAAGCAATAAGCTTGGCTATAAAGCAAATGAACATTGTATATTCTTTACAGAAAACTGACTGTAAGCAATAATATTCCAGCATCCCTATAACCTCAGAAAAACCTATCAACATGTACATTTGGTAACTGTATTATTGGTTGTTGTGTCTTAAGGAAAGTTCTGCTTCAAGTAATTAGAATAGACAATAGTGAATGAAAAACTAAAGCTCTTACAAATGTGATGTCGAAGTCTTGTCCTGTGAGCAGGTTGTATATTAAATACTCCTAGTGATGGTTATAGAGCTTAGATTGTAGTGCTGGAGTGAAAAGGATCAATGTGTAAAGAATATGAAAAAATTGGGTCTTTCCTTCAAAAATCTAACGGGCAATTCATTTATATAGTAATATCCGAATCAAAAAGGGCTCACAAGCTGTCCAAACTAAACTAAGAAACCGTTCTGATTGATCATTGCTGCGAGTTTGTACAGGTTTAAGACTCTACTACAACAGATATGCTTAGTGCCAAAGCAAATCTGATATTCACTTTGAAAGGATTAGCAAAATTGAAATCCTTTATTATGGGCACATACTTGGCAGGTTGCATTACTTGGTTGAAACAAGTAGCTCTACAGGTGCCTGCTTTACAAATTCAAGGCATTTGTGAGAATACTTCTAAAATCAACCAGAGATATTTTATTAATTGTATTTATCCAAATCCTGTTATTTTCTAAAAAATGTTTACAAGTAGGGGTCTAAAGGTATATCTAGTTAAACCAAGAATCAGAATAGATCCAGTTCTTTGGTTGGCATCTTCCTTACACAAAGTTCAGTGTCGGCATCACCTCTCTGTCAATCACTCCACTGGCTTCCCTTAGCCTCAAGAATAACATTTAAAATCATGACCCTAACTTACAAAGCCCTCAACAATAACTCTCCCCCTTACATCTCCGGTCTCACCTTCCAACCTAACACGCTCATCACCTCTCTCTCCCTCTTTTACCTCTCACAATACCTTAGATTGTTAGTCTGCGAGTTTCTATCCTAAGTACTTTGGGAATGCACCATGGACACTGGATTCCTAGCTCAAAGACAGGGCCCTCCTTGCTTTGCTAAATGTTAATCTGTATTTATCTTTGTCTGAACCTAATTTATGTACAGCGCTATGGAATATGTTGGCGCGTAATAAATGAACTATAATAATATTTGTGTTTTATTAAATGTTAAATGCAATTTATTTAACATCTGTCTGTCATGTTAAACCTATATTAAGGACTAGTCACTTGCCTGTCAAAAGTGACTGTATAATATTGTGTTCAAATGATGTCGTCTTTCTGTTCTTGCTCTCCTCGCTCTCGCTGTGCTCACTCTCTCCCTCTCCTCCAACTCACAATTTGCGAGCGTTATACACAAACTCATAATACAACAACTTTATTAGCAATTATTGGTACTTTTTTTTTTTTTTTATAGTATTTATTTTTTTTTTTTATAAAAATGTATTGTGGATATGGTTTTATTCCTGAAAATTATGGCACATTTCTTTTATCTGTAGAAATCCGAAAAGAAACTTAACCCACGGAGGCTTAATGACACGTTTGAAGCTGGTAAGTTATTCTGAATATTATTCCTCATAAAGAGTTATTTTATAATGGAATACCACCATCTTTTATTACTATAACAAAGGCCATATATTTTTTTTAAGACTTAAACAGAAAAACATGCATGCTAAAATATAATGCAAGATGAGTCTAGTTACTGTATATTTATTATAGAAGTTAAAATTATTTCCTGCTCGTAATTTTGAGAAATACCGTTACTGCCCTGCACTCTGGGGAAAATGGACAGGGACATGCAAATTAACAAACAGTGTCTTACTCTTTAATCCAATACCATTTTAAACATGGCTCCTTTTTAACATATTCCTGCTGTATTACACAGCTTTAAAGTATAGCATAGGATGGATTATGCAGGAGTTGGTAGACCTACCCTCAGCTATTTCTATAAGCAGTGTGGAATGACCAGGGAGAAGTAACTAGAGTGGGCACAAATATATAAATATATAATTAGTCCTGCTCCAGTCCTTGAGGCGAGTAGCTATAATATTTATGTGTAACTCAGATGATTATAGGACATGGAGGATTCCTTGTTTTCAGTATTCAAACAATTTACCAGAGTGTTTTTGCAACATTTTATTAACCCTTGCTTAAAAGCTCTGTCTTAATCGCTTTTGTTTTTTCACTCCCTGAACCCGTCCACGTAGTCCTGCAAAGGCCTGTCCCCTGTAACCCGTGCACACAATGTTTCCATAGTACTAGATGTGCTTTCAAATACTAGCCTATCACAGACTGTGTCTCTGCAAATGATGCGGCTTTAGGCTACAACATCCAGTACTACAGAAACAGTGTGTGCGTGCGCTACAGGGGGTGGGCCTTTTGTATGGACTATGTAAAAAAAAAAAAAAAAAAGTTCCAGAGGGTAAAAAACAGAACATTTTTTTTTTTTTTTTTAAGAGGCCCTCCATGTCCGTCTAAATTTAAAATGTGTGAACCACCAAGCCATCTGTACCCAAAGAAGAGCCTGAAAAAAATGTGACATGACAGGTGCCTTTTATAAGACCAGTGTTGGGACAGTTTTGGCCTATTGTGGAATTGTATTGTTTGGGAATCACTTGGCTGGCATTGCAGCCTTACCCTGATTGTGTGTACTTACAATACATTGTGTTACTTTGCTTTTGATATTAACGGGATTTTATATAATATATGGTTTTACAACTACTTGGTTATCAAGTGGAGACAATGATATTTTGCTATAGACATGCTTTCAGATTGATGTTTGTATGTCATGTTAATACCTGCTCCTCACTTTATGCCCCTTCTTCTTCTTCACAGACTCTGGGCTAGATATATGTTACCCCAGGGAAGATCAGCAGTGTGATCTTGCAGATGACGCCACAGGTCCTTGCAATGGGAATGTTGACTTCTGTTCCAGAGCTTTCTTGAGTTTCCGATTTGACCGAGATGCTATCATGAAATCCATCGATCTCTGATCTAGCGGCTGTACGAAGTTCACAAGTGTGTGTCTTTTTACAGCTGAGAGCGGGTTTTTAACCAGCCTTACCTTCCTCAGGTGTTTTTAAGGATGTACAGGGATTTACTGGTGGCTTTGAAAAAACTCTGTCCCAAGGACAGGGCTTACTACTTGGTCTGTTCCATTATTTGTGATTTTGTGTTTCTTCTTGCACTGTTTTACGCATTGCCCTGTTTTTATACACAAATACCTTTTCAGTGTTTTACTCTCCTGTTCTTCAGTATATAATCAGTGGGCATTGTCAATATGTATGTCTTTTTGTAACAGTGGTTGATATTTCTTCTACTCCCTGACATAGATGTGACTCTAGATTATTTCTCTATATTATTATTTTTTTTCAACAGCTTGAATGTAGCTTGAATGTGATCTTTTGGCAACATTCAGCCTTCTTACAACCCATTTGTCCTAACCATGTATTTTTGTTGCCTTGTACAATATGCACAGCAGACTAGTAGAACTTAACCCCTTCAATTCGAAGTGGCTAATCTTATTCAGGGTTGAAATTTCACTGTCTGTATAACTATTGCTTTCTGAATCAGTTCATATTCTGTAGAACGTCTTGCTTTTGTTTATCATGTATACAAAGCATGCCAAAATGGTGATTTGCACCAGTTATAGCACTTGTGGGGATTCTAGCGGGAGAAGAACCCTTTTTAAGTCACAGTGGCCCTTTTAAAACGCTGTCACTAAATTAAGGAGAAACTTAACTGAAGACTTGGATACAAAGCGAGGCTTTTAGATCATCTCATGCCTTTTTTTTCTTTCTCGGAGTTGGTGGGTCTGAATAATGGGGTGAAGGTAGAGTCACCACGTTGTTTGTGAATGTAAGTTTTATTGCATGATTTATTTTTTAATGCATTGATTTACGGCTGCCCAGAAGTATATGTTACTGTCTCAAGTCCCTATTTCCTTGAAACTTTCCTTGGGATGTCAAGATATATGGATATGTATTTAAAGATGCAGAGTGACCTCAAAGAGCAAAGTCATCTACTCCTGTGTGATACTTTCCTTGGGCAGATCATCATGATAGAATGTTTTTTTTTAAATGTAATATTAGCATTAGTTATGCCAATGATATGTACTCTGTATTTATCACATGCTTTCTCTTTACCTTTTAATTGGAGCATCATATCTAGGATGAGACTGAAATACACTGAAGCTGCTGGTTCACTTCTCCGTGTATGACGTCTTGATGAAGTTGTGTGATGAGCCATGGCAAAATATATCTTTGCTGTGCTTTATGTGAATGGTACGTGTCTACTTCCCAAAGGTTATTTGGGCCTGATCATTTAAGGAACAGATTCTACACTTGGCACTAAGAGTTTACAGACAATCGTGCATTGCCCAGCATGTCACCTGTGATATTTGGTTGGAGTGCAGTTAATTTAATTAGCTTGTTTTTTTTGTTTTTTTACTTCTTTTCACTTCTTATTTATGCTGTGGAATCTTTAGTTGTTTATCACTTTGCTTCTAGTGGTGTGTATTGCTTGACATTGGCAGTTAATAGGTTAAACGCATACTGTTTCTTGAATGGGCATTGTAACACTATGTGCATTAGCCATTTTCTTTTTATAATGTTATTTCTTATAACACGCTTCATCCTCTGCTGCTCAGCTAGGTTGCCCCAGTCCTTAAACTCTATTTTAAAGGAGTGGGAATTCAGTCCCTTCATATTAATGCATCCGTAGTCCACCAATAACAATTAGAAAGTGGGCAAGTATATTCTGGAGTTATAACCTAGATAAATCGTTGCAGAAAGATGTTCCAAACAGGCATTCTCCTTTTAATCTTCCACTTATTAGGATATGCTTTGTGCCTTTATATATTCCAGCTGTATTGTGGGTTTGATAGCGGCATTGCTTGCACATGTATATTTCTGTATCCTTTTGTTGAGCTCCTAAATCGTTAAACACTTCCTTTTTTCTATTTTTTTTTTGGGGGGGGATTATTGATCTAAATCATTATCAAAAATGAATAATTGGAAATGGTTTCTTAATGTATCCATTATAGCATGCCAATGTTTGTGGCACCAAGCTGGTTAAGTATAGCTCTTACATTACAAAGTCTGATGGCAAGCACTGAAAAAAATAATGTTTTCGGCACTATTCAGCAGCCAAGAGCTGCTATGAGCCATGCTATTTAAATGAAACGGCTTATGACTTGGCACGTAAGTGTTATATTGCATTGGAGTTTGACTTTATTAACAATACTGTGAACTTTTATTTCCCAATATACTAATAACTACATTTTTATGGTTCATGTTTCTCTATTAATATTCATGCAGACACTTAGTTGTTCAACACAATGGCAACTTTTGATTTGTAAAACATTCTGGTTGGAAATAGTATTGGCTGGGAGGTTATAGGGGCACACTGTGAACAGAGCCTTGTGTATTCCCTAGAACAATAACTTATTAATGGCAACAGACGATTGATGATGGTAAGCTATATTAACCTTTGTTGATTGACTCTTCCCTGTTCTGTCATTACTGGATCCCCATCACTCCTGTATGTTTGTGTCCACTCACCTTTGCTTCAGCTGTCACTGCACAGTACTGGGGTGCAGGAAAAGCTTATTTCATCCTTACACCTGCAGACATAATCCTCATTCCAAGATGCTCTTGTCATTGACATGATTTGTCATGTGGCATTCATTCTTATTCATCCAGAAATAAAGACTTTATAACCTAACAGCAATAAACAAATTTAAAAATACATTTTATTTCTGTATTCTGGTTTCTTTTTAGTTGTTTACATTATTTTAACTTCCTATTATCAATTGATAAAGGATATAAATGGAAGTGAGGAAATACAATTATTGTTGCAGATTGGAAATGCAGCTAAGCATTGGCAAGTTATAATAATGGGAGAATTTTATTACCCTGAAATAAACTGGATAAATGAGACCAGCAGTACGTGCAAGGGGAGAGCAGGTTCTTGAGTACACTCAGGTATCATCTGGCCCAGGTTATACAAGAGCCTACTAAAAATGAGGCCATCTTGGATTTAGTCATCACAAGTAATATTGATATAGTATCAAATGTTGAAATAAGGGAATCCTTGGGGAAACGGTGATCACAACACAGTCTCATTTTGAGATTGAATTAAAAAACATAACTGTAAGGGGCCAACAAAAACTCTTCTTTTTAAAAGGGCGGATTTTAACGGTCTAAGGGCAGCAATACAAAGTATAGACTGGGACAGAGAACTGACAGGTAAAAATACTGAACATAAATGGACAACGTTCAAATCCTTAATAAATAAACATACTTATCACCATATACGATGTGTAAATAAAAGTAAAAGGAGTAAATCACATCCCATGTGGCTTAGCAATGAATTAAAGATGAGTAAAAAACAAGTGTTTAAATTATACAAACAAAAGGACAGAGACTGCTTTACGCAAGTACAAGGAAATTGACAAGGCTTGCCAAAGGGCGATTAGACTGGCTAAAATAGAAAATGAAAAGTTAGTTGCAAAGGAGAGTAAGACTAACCCTAAAATATTTTTTAAATATATTAATGGGAAGAAGGCGAGGAAGGAAGCTATAGGAACATTACAATGTGACACAGGCCATCTGATAATTAGTGACCAAGAAAAGGCAGATGAGCTAAATAGGTTCTTTTCTTCGTTATATACAAGGGAGGTACCAGTGGTTGGGTCACTGTAACATAATGGGGCTACACTACCTTCACCAAATAACTGGTTAACACAGGAAGAAATCCAAAAGGTTGAAAAAAAAAATGTTAATAAAGCCCCAGATCCTGATGGAATACATCCACGGGTACTGAGGGTACTGGGTTCTGTAATAGCCAAACAATTATATTTAATTTTTCAGGATTTACTCAACACAGGGTCTCTACGAGATGACTGGAGAAAGACAGAGGTGTTACCTATATTTCAGAAGGGAGCAAGAGCAAATCCGGAGAATTATACACCAGTGAGTCTTACTTCGGTAGTGGGAAAGCTTTTAGGAGGGTTAATATGGGATAATATACAGGAATATGTCTATTCAAACAGTATTATAAGTAGGAGTCAACATGGATTTATGAAGGATAGGTCATGTCAAACAAACCTAATTAGTTTCTATGAGGAGGTTAGTAGGAACTTGGATCAAGGCAACTCGGTGGATGTAGTCTTTTTGGATTTTTCGAAGGCTTGATACAGTGCCACATGGGAGACTATTGAGCAAACTAAGGGAGACCGGAATTGCCATAAATATTTGCTCATGGATTGAGAGCTGGCTAAAAGACAGGAAGCAAAGGGTTGTTGTAAATGGAACATACTCCGATTGGCCTAATGTGGTAAGTGGGGTTCCTCAGGGTTCAGTATTAGGTCCCCTCCTTTTTAACATATTTATTAATGACTTGGAAGTGGGTTTGGATTGTGGTGTCTCCATTTTTGCTGATGACACAAAGTTGTGAAAGGTAATTAAATCAGAAAATGATGTACTTTCCCTCCAAAGGGATGTGCATAAATTAGAGGAATGGGCATCTAAGTGGCAGATGAGATTTAATATGAATAAATGTAAAGTTATGCATCTGGGAAGGACAAATAGCCATGCAATTTATAATCTTAATGGAGCAAATATAGGGGTATCAGATATTGAAAGGGATTTGTGGGTGCTTGTGGACAACTACCTAGGTAACAGTGCTAAATGCCAAGTAGCATCTGCAACGGCAAATAAAATATTAGCATGTATTAAGAAGGGTATAGAAGTAAGGGAAGCAAATATAATTATCCCACTATAAAAATTCCTAGTATGCCCTCATTTGGAATATGTGGGACCTACTACAAAAAAGGATATTTTAGAGCTGGAAAAAGTACGAAGAAGGGCAACAAAGCTAATACATGGAATGGAGGGGCTAAGTTATGAAGAAAGATTAACAAATTTCTACTTATTTACTCTAGAAAAAATGCGACTAAGAGGAGATATGATTATCTTATATAAATACATCCAGCGTCAATACAAGGCTTTGTCAAGGGAACTTTTTGTGCCAAGAGGTTTTTAACTGACAAGTGGACATCCTTTGAGGTTAGAAGTAAAAAGATTCCACCTGAAAGAAAGAAAAGGGTTTTTCCCAGTAAGGGTGGTTAATCTGTGGAATTCTCTACCAAGGGAGGTAGTGACAGCGGATTCGATAGATAACTTTAAAAAGGGATTGGATATATTTGTAAATAAAAAGGGCATTAAGGGCTATCATGGATAAATAGAGAGGGAGTATTGATCTAGGGATGAATCCGATCGCCAGTATCTGGGGTCAGGAAGGATTTTTTTTTTTTTTTCCCTGTTGAGACAATTGGCAAAGTTTCTCTGTTTTTTTTTTTCCTGTTTGCCTTCTTCTGGATCAATTAACAATAAATCCGCGTATTGCAGATCAGAGAAGATCTAAAAAGGTTGAACTTGATGGACTAAAAGTCTTTTTTCTACCTAAATTACTATGAAACTATGTAACACTCACGGGTCATTTCAAAATTACTAAATATTTGGAAACCTCTGATATGGACATATTCAAACCCTAGAGAGTAAAATGATCGGAAATAGGTCTTATTAAAGATCTTGCAACGCATTACATTAAAGGAACATGGCAATGGTGTGACAAAATAAGATTGTTTTAATTTTGTATTGATCATTAATAAAATCCCTATTCAGTGAGATTTATAAAGCAGTATTCAATATTAAACTTACTTTCGAGATTAGATGAGAGGCCAGAATATAATACATAGCCTGCCCCCGGCAAGAGCTTATTGCCAAGGGGGAACATTTTTTTAACACAGTAAGTCTAAAGCCATTGAAGAGCATTATGTTGATACAACCAGTTTCTGAAAATGTATCATTGCCTACCTGCCGGACGTCAGCTGCTGGTCTCTGCCCATTGTGAGTTTGATCTTTTGAAAGGAAGTTTAATGTTGAGTATTTTTCAGATCAGCTGATGAATGGGTCATGGAGACTTTATTTGTAGGGCCCTTTTGAGAACTAAAAATTAAATTTCCGAACAATTTGGGATAACTGTTTGAATTCTATATATTATATTTAATTTCTGATGTCTTTGGACTTATCAATATAAAAGATGGATCAGAAGAGGAAGGTGAAAAAATCATCTAAGATGTGGTCATGTCCCGTTTGTTGATCAGGAAATAATTTATTTTCCCCAATTATATCAATATTCCACATAGTCTGTGCTATTTTTTTTTTTATGAAGCCTTATATACAAGTGATTGGGTGAAACAAAAAAATAAAATATGTCTAATTCAACAGTAGAGCCAACACCTTTAAATTGCAGGTGTTGGGTAATTAGTAGGTACGTTTATGTAATACTTATCATATAGCATTACTCTTTAATTACTATCAAGTAATACAGGTTATGTCTTGCTTACTAATTAGCCTAATAAGTATTGCTCTCCCATTTTTTTCGTCAACCCATGTTTCATTATATGACTTGTATTAATCAACATTTACAAATCGAAATGTTAAAGTGATTATTTTTTTATTTGTTCTGTATTTCAACTTCTAGATGTAGAGTAGGTATTTATACATTTTAAGAACAATAGATCAATATTATAGGTTATGAATGATATTTATTAGCTGGCATTATGCTAATGAAACAAACCATCATAAATGTTTGTTAATCAGATTTTTTTCATGGAGATATATGCAAAATACTTTTAAGCCATGTTTCCCCTGAGTAGACCAATAATACATACAGTCAGGTCCATAAATATTGGGACATCGACACAATTCTAATCTTTTTGGCTCTATACACCACCACAATGCATTTGAAATGAAACGAACAAGATGTGCTTTAACTGCAGACTTTCAGCTTTAATTTGAGGGTATTTACATCCAAATCAGGTGAACGGTGTAGGAATTACAACAGTTTGTACAGGGAGTGCAGAATTATTAGGCAAGTTGTATTTTTGAGGATTCATTTTATTATTGAACAACAACCATGTTCTCAATGAACCCAAAAAACTTATTAATATCAAAGCTGAATATTTTTGGAAGTAGTTTTTAGTTTGTTTTTAGTTTTAGCTATTTTAGGGGGATATCTGTGTGTGCAGGTGACTATTACTGTGCATAATTATTAGGCAACTTAACAAAAAACAAATATATACCCATTTCAATTATTTATTTTTACCAGTGAAACCAATATAACATCTCAACATTCACAAATATACATTTCTGACATTCAAAAACAAAACAAAAACAAATCAGTGACCAATATAGCCACCTTTCTTTGCAAGGACACTCAAAAGCCTGCCATCCATGGATTCTGTCAGTGTTTTGATCTGTTCACCATCAACATTGCGTGCAGCAGCAACCACAGCCTCCCAGACACTGTTCAGAGAGGTGTACTGTTTTCCCTCCTTGTAAATCTCACATTTGATGATGGACCACAGGTTCTCAATGGGGTTCAGATCAGGTGAACAAGGAGGCCATGTCATTAGATTTTCTTCTTTTATACCCTTTCTTGCCAGCCACGCTGTGGAGTACTTGGACGCGTGTGATGGAGCATTGTCCTGCATGAAAATCATGTTTTTCTTGAAGGATGCAGACTTCTTCCTGTACCACTGCTTGAAGAAGGTGTCTTCCAGGAACTGGCAGTAGGACTGGGAGTTGAGCTTGACTCCATCCTCAACCCAAAAAGGCCCCACAAGCTCATCTTTGATGATACCCGCCCAAACCAGTACTCCACCTCCACCTTGCTGGCGTCTGAGTCGGACTGGAGCTCTCTGCCCTTTACCAATCCAGCCACGGGCCCATCCATCTGGCCCATCAAGACTCACTCTCATTTCATCAGTCCATAAAATCTTAGAAAAATCAGTCTTGAGATATTTCTTGGCCCAGTCTTGACGTTTCAGCTTGTGTGTCTTGTTCAGTGGTGGTCGTCTTTCAGCCTTTCTTACCTTGGCCATGTCTCTGAGTATTGCACACCTTGTGCTTTTGGGCACTCCAGTGATGTTGCAGCTCTGAAATATGGCCAAACTGGTGGCAAGTGGCATCGTGGAAGCTGCACGCTTGACTTTTCTCAGTTCACGGGCAGTTATTTTGCGCCTTGGTTTTTCCACACGCTTCTTGCGACCCTGTTGACTATTTTGAATGAAACGCTTGATTGTTCGATGATCACGCTTCAGAAGCTTTGCAATTTTAAGAGTGCTGCATCCCTCTGCAAGATATCTCACTATTTTTGACTTTTCTGAGCCTGTCAAGTCCTTCTTTTGACCCATTTTGCCAAAGGAAAGGAATTTGCCTAATAATTATGCACACCTGATATAGGGTGTTGATGTCATTAGACCACACCCCTTCTCATTACAGAGATGCACATCACCTAATATGCTTAATTGGTAGTAGGCTTTGGAGCCTATACAGCTTGGAGTAAGACAACATGCATAAAGAGGATGATGTGGTCAAAATACTAATTTGCCTAATAATTCTGCACTCCCTGTATATGTGCCTCCCACTTTTTAAGGGACCAAAAGTAATGGGACAGATTAACAGTCATAAAACAAACTTTCACTTTTTAATACTTGGTTGCAAATCCTTTGCAGTCAATTACAGCCTGAAGTCTGGAACGCATAGACATCACCAGACGCTGGGTTTCATCCCTGTTGATGCTCTGCCAGACCTCTATTGCAACTGTCTCCAGTTCCTGCTTGTTCTTGGGGCATTTTCCCTTCAGTTTTGTCTTGAGCAAGTGAAATGCATGCTCAATCGGATTCAGATCAGGTGATTGACTTGGCCATTGCATAACATTCCACTTCTTTCCCTTAAAAAACGCTTTGGTTGCTTTTACAGTAAGCTTCGGGTCATTGTCCATCTGCACTGTGAAGCGCCGTCCAATGAGTTCTGAAGCATTTGGCTGAATATGAGCAGATAATATTGCCCGAAACACTTCAGAATTCATCCTGCTGCTTTTGTCAGCAGTCACATCATCAATAAATACAAGAGAACCAGTTCCATTGGCAGCCATACATGCCCACGCCATGACACTACCACCACCATGCTTCACTGATGAGGTGGTATGCTTTGGATCATGAGCAGTTCCTTTCCGTCTCCATACTCTTCTCTTCCCATCACTCTGGTACAAGTTGATCTTAGTCTCATCTGTCCATAGGATGTTGTTCCAGAACTGTGAAGGCTTTTTTAGGTGTTGTTTGGAAAACTCTAATCTGGCCTTCCTGTTTTTGAGGCTCACCAATGGTTTACATCTTGTGGTGAACCCTCTGTATTTACTCTGGTGAAGTCTTCTCTTGATTTTTGACTTTGACACACATACACCTACCTCCTGGAGAGGGTTCTGGATCTGGCCAACTGTTGTGAAGGGTGTTTTCTTCACCTATCCACCACAGTTGTTTTTCGTGGTCTTCCGGGTCTTTTGGTGTTGCTGAGCTCACCGGTGCATTCTTTCTTTTTAAGTATGTTCCAAACAGTTGATTTGGCCACACCTAATGTTTTTGCTATCTCTCTGATGGGTTTGTTATGCTTTTTCAGCCTAATGATGGCTTGCTTCACTGATAGTGACAGCTCTTTGGATCATATATTGAGAGTTAACCGCAACAAATGCAAATAGCACACTTGAAATGAACTCTGGAGCTTGTATCTGCTCTTTGTAAATGGGATAATGAGGGAATAACACACACCTGGCCATGGAACAGCTGAGCAGCCAATTGTCCCATTACTTTTGGTCCCTTAAAAAAGTGGGAGGCACATATACAAACTGTTGTAATTCCTACACCGTTCACCTGATTTGCATGTAAATACCCTCAAATTAAAGCTGAAAGTCTGCAGTTAAAGCACATCTTGTTAGTTTCATTTCAAATCCATTGTGGTGGTGTATAGAGCCAAACAGTTTAGAATTGTGTCGATGTCCCAATATTTATGGACCTGACTGTATATAGGCTTGCAGACTTGCAGTTGGACTGGAAGGGGAAAGGTGTTTTCTATTCTGCAGAAATCAATTTGCAGGTGAGTGTGCAGAATCTAATCTAAACAGGAAAGAGCTAATTTAGGAGTCTACGAACAGTTCTAGTGTACGTATGGGAGTTCAAAGAAATGGGGTTAGGCAATTCACTGGGGTTGGTGCTGGTGCTGGTTCAAATCACTGGGGCTCGGGGAAGTATCACCTGGGATGTAGATAAAACAAAACAATCCCTGCATGAAGGGACACAGACCTTGTTCTTGGTATTACAGAAATCAGAAGGAAAGCTGCAGCTCAATTCGCTGGGATTTTCAGGGGGTGTCAATATTGATAGAAAACACGTTGCAAATACAAGTAATTCAGCAACCTTTAGGGTAACTATTTTACGGTTTACTTTGGAATAATTTCATGTAAATGTTTATTCTGGTATTTTTTCATGCAAACAATTTTTTTCATACACTACTAATTCTTCTCTATCAGATGCATTTATAATCCAGCTCACTTGCATATACCTTTAAAGAAGGAAGAGCGTTTGCCACAGTCCCTATATACCCACATGGCACAAAATATTAACTCCATAGGGATCCCCATGGCGCATATACATTTAACCCATTAACATTGGTGTACTTATGGAGCCCTCTACTATGGGGCTCACTACAGACGCATGTGGTATATTAAACTATAACCATAAGGTCCCTAGGGACCTACATGGCATCTAAAACTAACCTACCATGAGGGTCCCTAAGGACCACTATGGCACTTTAACTGCTACCATACAGGTCATTATGGACCCCATCCATGCATTCTGATTGGTTAGATTGGAGTAATTCAAGTATTTTATTCTGAATACCAATTGGAAACCACAAAACCAGTATATAAGGCAATGGCATGGGATTTCCTCAGTGAAGGAGTTTTGTTAGGTGAAATTTTTTTGTGCCATTTTTTTTTTGACGGGGGACCATTTTCATGGACCAAAAATGAGGATGGATTCTTCAATGAAAATGGAAGTGCCTGCTTATCAGAACTGAAGAGCAAGTACCAGGCTGTTGAGTTTCGTCAAGGTTTTAGGTAAGCCTAATTTTTCCCAATAGGAGTAATTTGTTTTTAGATGTAGTCTCTTTTTTTTTTTTTTATTGCATTAGATGCCATGGGCATCACTATGGACACCCATGGGTTTTGTTTAGTATATATGGGGGTCTATAGGGGTTAAAGTTAGGTGCAGTGGGTGTCCACAGGCTACCCCAAGGTTATGGTTAGAGGCCCCATAGCGGTCCATAGAGAAGGAAACACCCCTACCTGTTATTTGGGGGAATCCAGAAGGCTCCCTAGCTCAGGAGGTAGTGGGTCATAAACCACCTGCATTCGATTATTTTTTTATTTATTTAACTCCTTACCTGCCATGGGAAGGTGTTTATATAGATATGTACGGATGGCTAGTGTAGTGTGTTCACATTACTAGCTACCATTCTGTAGTTTTGCTATGGAGACTACTTAGATTCAGACTCATAGGGCCTCATTCTATTATCGGCCGTAAATCGGCCGTAAGGCTGCGATTCCTTGCAGGGGTTCTGTTAACTCGCGATTCTATTATACGGCCCCGCAAGGATCTCCCTTACGGCCGGCCGCATATCTTGAAACCGGCCGTAAGCTCTGAAATCTAAAAACTTAAAAATAAATTCAAGCCTGCACTGTACAGCTCTGTAAATGCTAGGGATCATATTGGGGGACATGAGGATTAAAAGTAACCCCCTCTCAAGCTTGCACATCAGCCCAAACCCGAGTTCAAATTAATTGTTTATTTTCCGGCTGCGGCGTGGGCGGGTCTGAGGTGCTCCAAGCACTCTGGACTTTTTACATGGATATTTTACGTATCTTAAAAAATATATATTTTACGGATTTGAATATAGGGTAATTATGTGCTATTTTTGCTAACACCGAATATCACTTTATAGACTCTGCAAAGTGCAGGATGGCTTTATTTGAGCTATTTTATGTACTTAATTGGTGCTAGCGGGACCTGTTTGCTGCAAGTAAGCTGCGGCTCGTTTTTAGCCTTGCAGACAGGGTTCCCGGAGCAATAGAATAGCAACCAGGCTTTTCTTACTGCCGAGAGATAACAAGGCGCCGGCCGCAAGCCTGCCGGAACCCCCGGCCGGAGGGGAATAGAATAGCCGGAAAGCTTGCGGCCGGTCCTTGCGGCCCTGCAGCGGCTGCGGACGATAATAGAATGAGGCCCATAGTCTCTGACAGCACAAGTTAGTGCTAAAGAGCTACAGAGAAACCCTGTCAAGTACATTTTATAAGATTCTTTTATTCAAGACCCATAGAATAGTGCCAGAAATTTGCTTTTCAAAACTCCAGTAAGTACGAGTGAGCCTTATAGGACCCCTGGAATAGAACCATACGTCTCATTAATTTTTGATGTCCGTATACACCAGACAAGTGGAATCTCTGCTTAATCAGATTGGGTTAATTTGGAATACTGAGAAGGTTGGAGCACTGGATGGTCTTGTATAACATGAGCAATATTACAAAGGATAATTGGTGTAGTATCTAGAATTCAGTTTTACACTATACAAGTCTGTATTTTATATTACAAAGACAAGGGAAGAGGACTATGCCACAGAGTTAACATCACATATTATAATAGTCGCACTACGAGACGTTGTCTCGCTTTGCGTGGTGCGTACGACTCCCGTAGCGAGGCGAGCCGTTAAGGCACTAACACGCAAAGCACTTGGGAGATGAGCGCCAAAGGCACTCATCGCCTGTGAGCCTTGCATAGCGAAGCAAGCCATTAAGGCACTACAACTCACAGCACTTGGCAGATGAGCGCCAAAGGCGCTCATTGCCTGCGAGACGAGCAGTAGAGGCAATGAAACATGCGGGCCTACAAACACTTAGGAAACGCGGGATTGCCTTACAGTATTATTAAATTGCCATTCGCCCAATTGAATATGGCCCTATATAAGCACATAGCATCTATTTTTTTAAGAATTTTTTAGTTCGTGAAGACCATGCTTTTGCATAGAAGTTCACTAACTAAACACTTCTGTAAAAAAAATATGCTATGTCCTTATATAGAGCCATATTCAATTGCCCAATTCGCAATTTAATAAGGCTGTTATGCGGCAAGCAGTTGACGAACGCGCAACTTAGAAAATAAACCATTACGAGACGCTTAGAAAAAAAAATACGAGATAGGAAAAATAAGAAGTTAACGGCTGAACCTTAAAAAACAAAAAACACAAAAAATACACACATAAAAACAGCAAAAACATCACACACAGCACGGGGGAACAGCCAGGACGTCTGGGAGGGAGGTGTAACGCTAATTTAAGTCGATTTTGAAGAGTTTCGGCACCAAAAAATCGTCTAAGCGCGAGAAAAAAAATGGCGCCCCCCCCCAAAAAAAAACATGCAACACACCGCCAACCGCGTACCCTTTCACACAGGAACGTACGAGGTACAAAATACACTACTACAAAGGACGACAAATATTTGTGAACCGCGTAGCACATACACAAACAACGCTACTTTACACTACGAACTTGCAAATCACAACATTACGCATCTACAGTAGCGCTTTACACAAATAAACCAACGGTTTGCCCTCGCGCACTCAGCCTACTTCTGATGAACAGTTGGGACATTCATAAAACTATCTCTACAGGCCAGCAACAGTCCAACTGGACATTATATGCTATGGGAAAATGAAAATAGATTGTTAGCTCTTCAGCCTATTGATTGATGGATATATTAATTACAAATAGGTAAAGTATATTAATTCATTAGGTAACTAATTGATTATTATTTACAAAAATATATTTATATCTATTTGTCTTTGTGATGAGCGCAGAGGCTGCTCAGAGGAGCAAAAGTTCACCAGAGGAGAGGCTCGCAATGAGCGCCGAAGGTCCTCACAGTACAAAAACCTTCACATTGTGTGGCAAACAGCATTGCTGGGGCTTCAAATGTTATTGACCACAATTTTTTAACGGGCAAGTCGCTAGTTTGTTTATAATGTATCTTTTAAACATCTATGAAACACTACTTAATATATTATTTTTCAGTGTTAAAGGTTGTTGTTTAGTCATGTCTGACTCTGTGACCTTATGGACCACTGCCAGTCACATCTGTTAGCTACTTCTACTCTGAGCATCAAGCTCATGTTCAGTGCTTCAATGATTTCATCTATCCACCTCTGTCTCCCCCTTTTTCAGATAGTGCCTTCAATCTCTCCCAGCATCAGAGTCTTTTCTAGGGAATCCTGACTCCTCATGATATGACCAAAATGTTTTGAGCTTCAGCCTCATGATCATTCCTTCCAGTGAACAGTTTGTCTTGATTTCCTTAAGTATTGATTTATTGGATCTTCTTGCAGTGCAAGGGACTCTATGCCGTTTTCAGCAACATCACAATTTAAAGGCATCAATCATATGTCGCTCAGTCTTCTTTATGGGCCAGCTCTCACATGCATATGTTACCATACTTTTTGTTATGCAGGCCTTTGTTGATAGCTTTACTTTTGAATAGCTTATCCAGACTTGCCATAGCTTTCCTCCCCAGAAGCAAACCTCTTTTAATTTCATGATTACAGTCACCAGATCTTGGATCCAAAAATAAATACAATCTGTCACTGCCTCTACTTCCCTGTGAAAATAAAACTTAACATTTTTAAAAGTAATGGCATAAGAATATTTTCAACAGTATTTTTTACAGAAGAGGCACTGGGTTATCAGCTTATAAGAGTATATGAGGATTTCTGCACCTTCTATTGCCATTGTGGTATGGAACTTTCTTATTCATTTACTTCTCGTCTTCTGTTTTTTTTGAGTATTGATGGTATTTTTTATTAGGAAATTTTGTTTTTATCCCAGGCTTTTTGGAATTGGTAAGTTCCACAAATGGAGCATCGCTTCACCTTCCTCAGGAGTATGAATTGTTTGATGTCTCCCTTCTTTTGATATAATAAGTCTAAAAGGAAAGCCCCAAGTATACTTGTATACATGCTTTGTAATCACCCCTAAAAAAAGGTTTCAGGAGTGTCCTTTTGTATAAAGTAGTGGGTGATAAGAGTGAGAAAAAAGCTGGTTGACCTCCTTCAATTCCAGGAACAGCATATCTAGCTGCTTTCATGGATAAGAATTTTTGTAGAAAAATAATGGAATCTGACGATCACATGTCTTTGGTCTCTCATTGGAGGATAACGGACCTCTTAGGACTCCTGGACTATGAATCCTGTCCATTGTAAGTTATTCTTCACTTAAACCTGGTAAGAGCTTGGCATATAAATCTTTCATGTATAGAGGTAGGTCTTGTACTGACTCTGATAAATTACGTATGCGAATGTTTGACATACAAGATCTATTTTCTAGATCCTTTTGATCCCCTTGTATGATTTTAAGTTGTTTTGTTTTTGGTGTTCAATGCTTTTATTTCTGCTGTTAGTTCCACAGAGACTCTTTGTATCTCAGCTGTAATTTCTAATCAGAAAGAGGAGATTCATTTATTCAAGTCTTGAATATCTGCTTTAGTGCAGAGTGAAGAAGTCTCTGTTCCACTGTTCGGTGATTGTTTATCTGGAGTAGCGAGGTGTTGGGAAGAATACACATTTCATTTTATAGTGCCATGATCCTGTTTCTTTTTTTTCCAAGGCGTTATCATTTCACTTGGCAACTAGATGACAGAGGAGTACACAGAAACATTGTAAACAGAGATTTACTCTTACAGTACTGACTATTCAATAGAAAAAAGTTATTTCAGCTCCAAAGTAATTGTGTATTTATAGCCTTATAAAGCAGTGTAGTCTGTATTCATTTTTCACAGTCTCCCACATAAAAGGCATATGTTATATCTTTGACAGCTAAGCTGCTGGGTCTTCTATTGACAATATCCATAATTATACAGCTTATTATCTTCAAATTATGACACAGACTAGATCTCCAGTAGTTTAAGGCATCTAGATTAGAACTGTATGAGTTTGAAACAGACAGGCAATATGAGTCATTACCAACCTTAAGTATGACTGTTGTTTATCAGTGTTTAAAAGTCTCCTTCTGGTTCAGCAGCAAATCTCAGGGAAAAAAGTTGCCAACCCTGGTTTTTAAAGCCAGCTGGATCCTCCTGTGTGCAACCCTGGATATATATATTGATTTGTTGATAGATAAGTCACTTTATATATGTTTTTTCAGCAGAGTTCATGATCATATGTCCTCTTTTCTTGAATGTTAGCTCCTCCACCCATCTTGTAGGATTTTGAATAGTTCAGCTTGGATTCCATCAACTTCTGCAGCCTTGTGAAAAGGAAGACATCCTAGGGATCGTGCTTCACTCTCCAAGAAGTCTGTCTCCAACTCCTTGGACAAATTATTGAGGTAATCTACTGTAAGATCATTCCTGTATAGATCTTCAGTGTATTCCTGCCACCTCATTTTTTTAAACTAATCTACTTTTGTTTGGTCCCGGACATTTTTGTCTTTTTCTCTCATGTTAGAACTATGAACCAAAGCGAACTGGTCATGATCAAACATTCCAGGTTCCTCTGATGAATTGTTCTTAGCAGCAGTGGACTTTCCTTTCTCCTTCAGACACATCTGCAGCTGGGTGTCCTCCCAGCTTTAGCCCAGCCACTTGATTAGATCTGTTGATGTTCTTCCTCTGTAACGTGGTAGCTGCCTTCTAACCTGAGTAGCTTAACTTCCAGTGCCATATCGTTATGTCATTTGATGGATAAGCATAACCAGTTATCTTAGCAGAGTTACTGCTAGTTCCTTCTCCGGTGGACCGCGGTTTGTCTGACTTCTCTGCTATGATCTGTCCATCTTGGGTGACCTTAGATGCTATTGCTTACAGCTTCATTGAAGTACATAAGCCCTTTTACCACTACAATGTAGCGACCCAGAAGTGTTAAAGGAATACAGTCCAAAAATATGTTTTAAGCCTATGAGTCTAAGAGCATAATAAAACTAGAAAAAAGTCATAAAGCTAATTTTGGGTGTGTGAGAGGGGAGGCTACATTTTTGGAGAGCTGTGATTGTCTGTTAATTTCAACCTTATCCAATTATCTTAAAGACTCTGTTCCCTCTGTTCTTCTAAATTTAGCAATATAGCTAAATAAATCTGCATATATTTTATCTGGCCAGACCCTAAGGCCCTCATTCAATTGCGATTTGGCCAATTGAATAGGGCTCTAAATAAGCACATAACATATTTTTTTTAAATAAGTTTTTAGTTAGTAAACATCTATCCAAAAACAAGGTTTTCACTAACTAAAAACTTATTTAAAAAAATATGTTATGTGCTTATTTAGACCCCTATTCAATTGGCCAAATTGCAATTGAATGAGGGCCTAAGCATGCAATGGTCAAAAGAAAGGTGATTGAAAAACCGTCCACACCGACATGTCAGGCCAGGAGATCTGTTTTTCCCCACAGAATTTCTCAGTGGAAAAGTGTTGCAACTTCAGCTATGGATTCTGGGTAGTGACATGCAAATTAGGCTCAACATACCACTTTTTTTTTCTTTTTTTCTTCTAGTCCACTTATCAGTGTGAGGTTGGACCTGGCATCTGAAATAAGGATGGAGGGAGACTCCGACCAGACTGTATGTTTTTCCAAGGAAATAACACTGTCAGCATGATATTTCAGATAAGCAGTTTAATATTTAAATATTTCATCTGTCTGTATTTAATGATTTTAGCTAAATTTATCAGCGTATAACACGCACTTTTTCTCCCTGAAAATAGGGGGCAAATGATAGGTGCGTGTTATACGCCGATATTCCCTCCCCCCTCCTCATCCTCAACCTCCCTCCTCACTCTAAACCCCCTCCGCATTCTAACCCCCCCTCCTCCTCAACCTAAACCCCCCTCCTCAACCTAAACCCCCCTAAATACCTCCCCCTCACTTACCTGCTTCAGCTCCGGCCTCCGCTCCGCTCCTTTACCTGGTGACGTCACATGTGCGCCAGCGCGCCACGTCATCAGCATATACCGGGTGCCACCCGCTATATGCTAATGACGTGGCGCGCTGGAGCACATGTGACGTCACCGGGTCAAGGAGCGGAGCAGAGGCCGGAGCTGAAGCAGGTAAGTGAGGGGGAGGTATTTAGAGGGGTTTAGGTTGAGGAGGGGGAGGGGTTTAGGTTGAGGAGGGGGGGTTTAGGTTGAGGAGGGGGGTTGAGGTTGAGGAGGGGGGTTGAGGAAGGAGGATGAGGATGGGGTGGTGGAGGAGGGGGTTGAGGATGGGGGGTTTGAGGAGGGGTTTGAGGAGGGAGGATGAGGAGGGAGGTTGAGGATGAGGAGGGAGGTTGAGGTTGAGGATTTTGCTTCAAAGTTCTTTATTTGAATTCCTTTCTTAAAATGAGGTGCGTGTTATACGCCGGTGCGTGTTATATGCCGATAAATATGGTACATAAAATCAATGATTTTAAGTAACTATTTAAAGAAAATATTTGTTTAATGTAAGTATGGGAGAGGCTTTATATTTTCCTTGCTACTCCAACAAGCCAAGTCGCATTCATTTTGTAAGGAAATAAACATTTGCCTGTTCCTGTATAATTAGCCCTGGAATTTGCAGCGCTTCATTAGCGGATAGCTTTTGTATTATATCTGCTACATTAATTTTTAATTAAATATTACATGTAATAAACCACCAGCCTGCCTTCATAGCTTCTTGATTAAATCTACATTTGCTAAAATATTAAAATGAATAATGTGCCAAAAAAAAGCTATTTACATAAAATGAAATCATGTTGAGTGGGTGATTATCTTTCATATATTTAGCTTTGGATTGTGAGTGATGTTCTTGTTATATTGCAGTATTCTTGTTGTATATTCATTAACTGGGCAATTCCATTTTACATAATGAAACTGTGATATATATGGTATTATAAGATCATTATTATATTAATAACATATATCTTGTGTGTATTCAGCACCTCCTAGATATCTAGGATAACATAGTACCAACCTCCTTGTACCTTGCTACTGGTGGATTCAAAAGAAACACAGGTAACCCAAAATCATTTCCTATCTGAAAGTCCTCTATATGTATATCCACCCAGATATAGGAAGAGATCACTAGACTAAGACTGGCATAGAGGATTACCACATTTCAATAAAACAGCAGAAATCCTCTGCCCTCCCTCCTCTTCCACTAGTAGAATCAGACAAAAATGGCGGCTCTCTTTTACTTTCTAAAATATTTTGCCTAATTTTTCAAAATAGCACAATGTAAATATAGGGCTTCAGCTGTCCTCATTAGGCGATATACTGCATCAAATGAACAATGTATCACCAATATCCTCATATTAAGTGGCCGATAAAGCAAATAGGTAACACTTCTTAAAGGGAATCTGTGTGTGTATTTAAGGTTTGAAGTCACCTTGATATCTTACAAGTGCGGAGACGCAACCAGCCAGACTGAGAGAATATCTCTTTAAGCTGTGATGAAGGCTTCCATATTTCATTGTGTTTCAAGCACAGCTGATCTAGAAACTGCTTCTGCATTTGTACATATCCAGGTGGGAGAAGCCTGATACAGACATTCTAGAAACAATTGTTACCCTGCTAGCAGATTGTGACCCAGGAAATATAAAATACATACGGTAATTTATTTAAACTATTTTTGATTTAGTTACTCAGCATATAATGTATAACTATTCTAATCAAGAGACTACAGCAGTTTAAAGGACTGTATAGAAAGTGACCCTATCCCTATCAAGTCTTGTTTGAAGACCCGTGGATATAATTTTTTTATACCTTTTTCACAATCAAACTATTACTTATATATAAAAAAAAGTCCTCCCATGTAATTAACTCTACTAAGCAGATACCAGGTTTGCTAGGAAACAGCAATGCTGCTGTTGGAGTAATTAAAGTGATATGGAAGGTTTCTGGATGTCACTAGAAATATAACATCCCTGTAAGAGTATTTACTTTTGTGTACTTTATTTTATTATGAAGCGCTTATCAGCTCTTTTTACTCCTAATATCCTTTAATTGTTACCGGTTTGTTTGGGTCTGCCATCTGTAGCTCATGAATACACAGACTGTGAAGTCCAGTGTTTTAAAATAGCCTGTCAGTGACCTCTCAAGTAGCATGATGCAGAATGTTGCCATTTGTTGCTTACTATGAGACACTGCATATGCTGTACTTCTAAATAAACTGTCTTCATGAGGTGCAGAGAGGAGAAACCAGTTAGGAACCATTTGTGAGATTTTAAGCAGAACAAACAGAGCCTTTATTCACTACTTAAATGCATATTTAAGTTTGCTGGATTATGAATGCATCTGATAGAGGAGAATTAGTAGTGTATGCAAACATTTTTGCATGAAAACCCCAAAATAAACATTTAAACACTTACCGTATATACTCGAGTATAAGCCGACCCGAGTATAAGCCGAGGCACCTATTTTACCACAAAATACTGGGTAAAATGAGTGACTCGAGTATAAGCCGAGGGTGCAAAATGTGCTGCCCCTTTTGTCCATCTTGTGCCCTCTGTGTCCCCCCTCTCTCTCCCGTGTCTCTTTTCCCCTCTTCCTTCCCTGTGTCTCTTCCCCCCTCCCTTATCACCCTCCTCAACCCCCCTCCTCATCCTCAACCCCCCTCCATAACCTCAACCCCCCTCCATAACCTCAACCTCCCTCCTCATCCTCAACCCCCCCATCCTCATCCTCCCCCCAACCCCCCATCCTCATCCTCAACCCCCCTCAACCTCAACCCCCTCCTCCTCATCAACCCCCTCCTCAACCCACCGTCCTCATCCTCAACCCACCGTCCTCATCCTCAACCCACCGTCCTCATCCTCAACCCCACCATCCTCATCACCCTATTTCACCCCTCCTCATCAACCCCCTCCTCACCCCCCTCCTCAACCCCCCCATCCTCATCCCACCTCAACCCCCCTCCTCAACCTCTACCTCCCTCATCCACCCCCTCCTCACCCCTCCCCTCAACCCCCCTCCTTAACCTCCCTCCTCATCAACCCCCTCCTCATCCCCACTCCTCAAACCCCCATCCCCCTCCGCACCCTCCCCTCAACAACCCCCTCCTCACTTTCTCCCCTCGGTATATGCTAATGATGCGGCGCGCATGTGACGTCACATGCGCGCCGGGGTCAAGACGGAGCAGAGGCCAGAGAAGAATCAGGTGAGGGGGAGGTATTTAGAGGGGAGAAAGTGAGGAGGGGGTTGATGAGGAGGAGGGGGGTTGAGGATGAGGAGGGGGAGGGAAAGAGACATGGGAGGGTTAGAGAGACACAGGGGGGTAGAGACACACGGGGGGGTTAGAGAGACACTAGGGGGAGTGACTCGAGTATAAGCCGAGGGGGCCCTTTTTAGCCTTAAAAAAAGGGCTGAAAAACTCGGCTTATACTCGAGTATATATGGTACATTGAAGTCAGCAAAAGCTCTTGTAATTTCTGACAGTTGAACATTAGGGCTAACACCCGCCAAACCCAGGCTAAATTAGAATCAAATTTAAAATGATTTGTTTTGGCCAATCAGGTTAGCTGAAACATTTGAATGAACTCTGGGTTCCTGTTTGTGCTGAAAAGCAGCCTGGGATATGTAGTGTATCCCTCATATCTCTCTCCTCTCACTCTCTCTGGAACTACAATCAAATACACTGTCTGAAGCTTTGCAGAAGGTATCACTGTGGAGCCATTTCAACTTGTACTATATGTAATATTATCAATATCTGTATGAATGTTTCTTTGATATAATATCTGATGAGATATAAACTTTTACTAAGCAAACCTATACCTATGCATTTGTCTGAAACCCCCCTTACCGTGCCTGCTCATCACCTCCAAAGCCTGGTTTTATTGATTCTTATCTGTGAAATAACATTTGTCCATCCCTCTCATATTCTGTTGCAGTCTCTCCTCTCTCAGGAACTACAATCACTTCACACGCCCCTTGTTTCTCTTGATTTATTGAGTCACTCAAATTTCCTACAGTTTCCTATCAATTAGCAACACCTGCTAACTATAACTAATTAATCTATTACCCAATGTTTCCTGGTGTCTCTTCCTTCCTCATTACCTTCTGTCTTTTCCTCAAACTCCTCTTCTCAACTTTTCTCCTCTCCTCTTTTATGCTCCCATGAGCTACTCTCGTTCCATCATTCACTATCTCCTCCCCCTTCTAAAGCTCATAAGCAGAAACACTTCTGCAAGTCCAAATCCTACCTCCTCTCCCTCTTTCTTCTGCTGGCTTCTTGGTACATACCTCCTAACACAGGCCCCTCACCTCCCATTCGCAGATTATAGTATCTGACCACTAGGGCCAGATAACATATTACATACTAGAATCACTTACCAAATTACTTTCTCAGATGCTTTCCTTTTCCTTCTATAAGAAAAAAACATTCTAACTTTGCATACCCTCCTACCTAATGAAACATCACTTCTTTCCTGACCCTTGCTATTCCTTATCTGCCTCTTCCATCCCCTTTAGATTGTAAGTAGAGAGTTTTCAATCTTGTAGAGTGCTTTGGAAAAAAACACTTTACGCAAAGATTCTAAGCTCAAAACAGGGCCCTCCATTTTTTGCAGTTTGTTAAAATTATATTTTTCCTTGTTCTTTTCCCCTGTACTGTGCTACGGAATATGTTTGCGCGTTGCTGCATGCGGATTGGGGGGGTCAGATGCCTGTGTAGACACCCCCTGGAGGTGTCAACATAAGAGGGATTTTTAGATATTAATAAAAAATAAAATGTTTTATGGTATGTGCTGCATACACATAGGCTGCTTTTTGTCTATAGAGTGCAGAAATGTATTAGTCCATGAAACTTTCATATCCCTTTAATAAAATAAAGTACACAAATGTAAATACATACATAGGCATATTATATTCCTAGTAAAATCCAGAAACCTTCCATGTCCTTTAAGTAAAGCCAGTATAGGTGGGTCCCCTTGCCATGAGATAAACTTGGAACAAATTGTAAAGTAAAATTTTGCAGCACCCTTGTGCTTTCAAATATAAAGTCACCTTTATTTAAAAGATTAAAACAGTAAGTGTTCCAAAGCAGACATTTTTTTACATGCTCCTTTTATAAGAACACAACATGAAAGCACAAGAAATATCAAATTGATTGGTAGGTTTTAGATTCAGCATCACTACCATCTAGTGGCCAGATTTACAACAAAGGCTCACAAGCTTCCATTGCAATACATCCGTTTATATGGAAACTTTCCAAGGGCAGAGCCACAGAACACAACTGGTGGGCACCAGCCTGCCCAAGAGCTGCCAGTTGGACAGTCCTGTGAATGATATATAGTTGTGAGCATGTGAGCTGTTGCTAACGCTTGCGGGCTTGCAAAGCGAGCCTGCGGCCCTCGCGAAGGCGCTCCTTGCCAGCAACTGAGGCCCTCCCGAAGGTGCTCCATGCCAGCAACTGCGGCCCTCGCAAAAAAGTACGAGACACGTTACGACCAATTACGACCTCGCAAAAATCGTCTGCAACCCACGGACATGAAAAAAAATAAAACACAATAAATACACACAACACATACATAAAAAGCTTACCTACAGCAAAAAGGAGCATCCAGGACCTCAAAAACTGAAGTTACACCTCAATTTAACTCAAAATAAAAGAGTTGACACTAAAAAATTCTCTAAGCGAGAGAAAAAATGGCCGCTGAAACAAACGAAAACGAGGCTACAGCACTCTAAACACGCAAAACACCACCAAACACCTACGGAATTGCAGAAAAACACCTACGAGATTCGAAAACAAGGACGCAACCCGCGCGACCCCAAAAACATTACAAACACAATAAATACACACAACAAACATATAAAAAGCTTACCCACAGCAAAGGGGAGCACCCAGGACCTCTGCAAGTGAAGTTACACCTCGATTTAAGTCCAAATTTCGGAGTTTAAACACCCCGAAAATCACCTAAGCGAGAGAAAAAATGGCCACCGAACAAAACGAAAACGAGGCTACAGGACTCTAAACACGCAAAACACCACAAAACAGCTACGGATATTCTGCCATAGCCGCATACCACACATTAGCCACCATTTTAAAACAATAACTTATACAATGCGGAAGTACACAACTACGCTAACGGTTTGGTCTCGCGCACGCACGCTATTACACTGCACACATTCATCACGCTTACACAGCAGCTCCACACCACTAATGCTGCAGCAACATCAAAACAGATTTGCAGCTCTTCAACACAATGATTCCTCCATATATTACTTCAAAATAGGTAAAGTATATTAATTTATTAATGTATTATTTATTTGATTATTATACACCAAACAGCATTAGCTCACTTACAATTTAATTGCCGTCATTTTTTGACGGGCAATATTCTAGTATCCATTATACTTGTTTACCAAAAAGATTAGAATAATGAGAAAATATAAAGCTATAGCTTGTGTCTTAAGACCGAAGTGATTTTTTTAATGTAACAGATATTTAAGATTTTATCTCTCTAAAGACCATTATATCACAATACTGTTGAAACCCCACAGTATTTGTTTCAGGACCCATTTTTGTTTTGTGTTAACCAAATTAGATATCTATTATCTCCCCAAACCACTTGTATTATTATTTATTTATTATTATCCTTTTTTTGTAACACACCAACATATTCCGAAGAGCTGTACAGATAAAACTGTTTTGGACTTGTACGTAATAACGCATTGCAAAAGAATGGAAAACTGCGTTATTGAGCTTAAAATTAAATGTACATAGTGCTTTCCCGAAAGCACATACACAAGATTGAAAACTGGAGATCATACGCTTCTTTAAACATGTTTTTTTTGTGAGGTTTTTGAAGGATTTGAGGCAGGAAGATGATCAAGTAGAGTGAGGCAGGGAGTTTCAGAGAATAGGGGCAGCATGGGAAAAGTCCTGAGGGCAGGAATGAGAGGAGGTGATAAGGAGGTCATTACCACAGCAAAGAGGGCGGGTATGGGAATATTTTGAGACAAGAGCTTATGAGGGTGCATTATCTTAAAGGTTTTATACGTTGGTTATATGATTTTACATTTAATTCTGCAGGCTATGGGAAGCCAATGGAGTCACTGAGAGAGAGGTGCTGCAGACACTGAGCTTGAATGTGGTATATGAGTCTAGCTGATGCGTTCAGTATGGATTGGAGTGGAGACAGGTGATGGGAGGGCCAGCAAGGAGAGAGCTGCAGTAGTTGAGGCCAGATATGATGAGAGAATTTTATTTTGTGTCTTGTGGAAGAAAGTGACATCATTTGGATGTGTTTTGGTGAAAATGATACGATTTAGTTATTGATTGTAGGTGAGCTTTATTGCTATCCTGCCTTAGATTGTAAATTGTAATTTGGGTGAATTAGACAGAGGAAGTTAAAGTGTTATAAATAAAGTAATAATGAGGTTACATACATTAAACCCATGCCAATAAAAAAAGATAATACATTTCCATATTGACTCCCCTTTATTTAAGCTTTTTTGTGTCATAAATATGTTTCTTAATTTGGTAAGCCTAATGGTTTCCCGTGCACACTGAATGTTAGAAGGACACTTCAGCATGTAGAATACCTTTTAATAACCAACAAAAGATGTAGTACTTTTCTGTTATAGAGTAATACATGCTGAAGAGCTCGAAAGTAGATCATCCGTGCCAAAGAATAGACTCAAACACACAATATTTCCACATATGAAGTATTTATTCTGAATATAAGAACATTTGTAAAATAAACGTATTATAAATTGCTCTGTATAAATAAATGTGGTTTATTTATTTTTTTACATTGTTATATCAAATTAACATAAAATGAACATTTGACAGGAGCTGAAAGGGAAAGAAGGCATCAAAACACTTGTACACGCTGGAGATCTCATATTTACATGTGACCGTGCCAACAGGTTGCCATCAGTCAATGCCACGTCCCACCACAAAGTGTGTATAATACTGGCAAGAATACATTCAGATGGGTTATATAGTAAGGAAAGCAAAGGGAAAACAACATGCAGCACCCAAGATACAAGTCACTTGTTTGTGTGAAGATTTCAGAATGAGGTGTTAGAAGATTCTCATGGAGAAAATAAGTTACCTAGGCACCGGTTTAAATAAAAGCCCTTTGCTGCTGGGATACAGTACGGCTCTACCCTTGGTTATGGATTTCTGATATATTGGCTGCTACCTCAGTTTGTTAAGAAAATAAAAGATGCAATGCTCTGTGGTTTTATATTGTCTGTGTTACTTTAAGTCCACGGTAGTTTGGGAAAAATGTCATGATTAATGACATTAGTAGCTTGTTAGTCATGAGTTTTAACACATTTTTGGATACAATCTTATGTCTAATAGCCTCTATGGGAGCTTCCATATCAGACCTCGCTGATAGTGACCTTGCCCTGACACGTTTCATTTTTGTGCAGCAGTGGTGGGAGGAGGATTTGGGGCCAGTGGAGAATGGATAAGACTTTAAGTATCCAACAACGGTCCCTTCCCCTACACATCCTCCAAGGCAGGCAGTTGTATTCTCATTCCCTTACACTGTAACCACCCCTTCCTGCACTGAACAGAAAGGATGACTCTTACGTCAGCCTCTATACCATAGCAAAGTCTGCTAAAATTACAATTTTCTTCCCAATGCCTTTATAATATTGGCTTTTAAAGCTTATAATGTTACTAACATGATTGTTTCCCCAAAACTGAATTTAATCCCACAATAAGATGTTGTTACAGGCGAAGAGGTCAAAGTTTCTAACAATAGAAACTATATGACATTTCATAACAAAAATAATAGCTCTGACCCAATTCTGCTGTTTGCCTTCCCTGTACATGACATGCAGTAACGCTTGTTTGTGTATTTCTTTTAAACTTCTGGTACAAACAAGTAGACCAGTAAATGCGCCCTGACGGATAGCACAAACCAGGGTGTAAAGAGTGCAGCTGCAGAGCGCTCTGCGCCGATCCGCTATACACTGGCAGCATTAGACATAAGACGCACAGATTTCACTCCCAACTTTGTTTGACAAATGGATGTGCCTCTATTATACAGCAATGCTTGCTAGTGCCAACCCTGCCACACATTTACTGATAGAGAAGCTAAAGGGATGTTAAACACAATTCTTTTTTTCACGCTTTAAGCAAAAGCAAACTTGTATTTTGCATGAAAAAATATTATAAGAAAGCATTTTGTCTTTGTTGCACCTGCCAGAGGATATTTCATAATGTACCATAATGTGTATAGTTTTTTCAAATGATGGTCTCAAAGCAGAAATGTTTTCAAATGTTTAATTGATCTGAGCATTTGGCCCTGTCAGCCAATGAGCAACAGTATGGAGGCACACTTGTCTGCCAATGAAATCTTATGTATGTTCCGTGTACTTCCTTTTCAATTAAGTTTAAACAGGGTTAAAAAACCAAACACAACTCTGATCATGTGCTCCATGTCTCTTTAAAGGGATATGGGGGGTTTCTGGGTCTTACTAGGCATATAATATACCTGTGTAACCATTTACTTTTATGTACTTTTTTTATTAAGAAGTTCTTATACGCTCTGTTTTTACTGCCTTGGGTCTGTCTGCTATAGCTCATGAAAACTGGCTCAGCTGTGTCTCATACTAACCAATCAGTGACCATCTCTCAGGAACATGCGCCTGAGACATGTTCCCTGATAGGCTAGGACACTATTCTGAACATCCAGCCCTACAGAGTCTGTGTCTGCATACGCTGCAGTGGGCAGACCCAAACAGGGACTATTTGCTTGATTTTAGACCGTAAATACAGCTTAGAAGCCCTTGTTAATAAAATAAATCGGTATATTACATATCTAGTAAAATCCAGAAACCTTCCATATCCTTTTAATTTAAACCTATTGAAACTATCAGGATATGCACATATACGTCTGTAGATGTAATTGGCAGACATGTAGGACTCATACAGCTATATCACTGCTCATTAGCTAACAGGGGCAAGCCCCCAGATAAGTAAAACATTTGAATCAGTTTTTGCTTCGAGAACATTATGTGAAAAATGAAAACACACAGTGATACATTATCATACACCCTTCAGATGCAACTAAGAAAAATCATTTCAGTAACCCTTCTTAAACTACAAGCAAGTAACACAGCAAGAAATACGGACTACTCAAAGGTACACAAACGGAGTGGAAGGGTCACTAGCTGGATTTGTTTTTCAGGAACCAACATCTTACAAGAAACATGAATAATCTATGAAAATAAAGGTCAGAGTGTAGCAGAAACTATATTAAGAAGATAAAATAAATAAAGCCCATGTACTGAACCTGCCATCCCTTCCACAATTATTGATATTGCTGCTGACAATAATAAAATATGCATAGACAATAAGGTTTTGGGTTACATGGAATATTATGCGGCTCGCAGAATTTGTTACACCGTTGTACTTTGGCAAAGTAGTAAGAAAAGATTACAGCATGGCTACCTACTGTCATATCAGCCTGGTGGCTCTCTTGAAATAAGATGGCTATTTTATTTATTGGCATTTCCTAATTTTGTTTAAAGCATTTGCATCTTTAGGGAGAACTGAACACTGGAAGAAAACAATGAAACGAGACTAACGAGCAGCTTTACTCTTTATGGGTCATTATTGCTCATTCATTCCAATATATACTTGGACTAACACAGGACTGGCTAGATGATACCCAGACATTGGCGATCCGGAGCCCATTAAACAATGGCCGCACAAGCTATTATCAGTACAAAACATGATGATTGTATGGCAGCTTGGCATGACAAACACAATGTACATATTAGAAAAGCAACACATTAAACATATGCCAAGAACAAAGCACCCCCAGCATTTCTACTCACAGTGTACTAAGAAGCAGTTATCCTTTCATATGTATTTATAATCAGTGCCGAGGGGTAGAAGCACCAGCTGAATGTATTGGGATAGGTCACTGGGGGTCCAGCGAGCCAGTAAAGCAACATCTTTATATTTTATGCTGGTAGTGATCTTGGGACAGCACCTCGCAGTGCCCATAATGATGGTTAGCAAAATTATCAAAGTCCTTTGTTTTTTAAAGTGAAACAAATTGAAGGTGCATCTTTGCTCTGGGCAATTCTTATGCTGCTTGGAGAGTCATCTGCAGGGCACTGGTTGACATACTTTGGCACACACCAGTGTCTCACAAATATGAAAGAAGAATGAAGGGAAGTATTTATCCACTGTAAGTCACCTCTACCTCTTTCCCGTACAAACTGATCGGCCAAATTGACTTTGGATTAGGTGCAATATTTGCCTTAATTCCTTGTATTTAATGATCCCTTCCATGAAGCAAATGGTATAGAAGGTTAAATGTATATCCAGTTGAAGATGGCAGCACTTTACCCATCCTTATTGAGTCCCAATTACATAGATTTATATCCTCCAGAAGGTTTGCATTGGCACAATTGTCTGTTAGTGGGGGTTTCACAGTGATGTCTCGTTAGTGTGAGGTCTGGAGTTTTCCTCCTCTAATAAGGCTATTCTTTGCTTTAACATCCGCACTTGAGTCTCGTGTCGCTCCACCATGGCCATCATCTGGGACTCCAGTTTCTTCAGTTTGTTTTGATGCTTCTTTTTTGCTTTTTCATATGCTGCCACAAGATTACTGCTCAGAGACAAAAGCAAGACCATTAGTACAGAGTAACATATCTGTAGCGTGTAAGTATTCATAACATGCTGATCAACAGGCTGAGACATATATTCAGAAACACAACAGAGACCCTGACTTCACTCAATGCCGGGTAACTGCCCACCGCAGCTATGGAATTATGTTATGTCAGTTAGGAGCAAACTGGTACATTTTCTTATTTCGTTAATAAACTCATGGATGGATTTTGCAGATACATAAAAGACAAAATGTTATTTTCTTTACCTGTTGGCTCTCTTCAAGTCATTAACAAACTCTGCAGATTGCTGGTGTCGGACCTCACTGCTCTTTGTTAGTCTCTCTAAGGCACTCACTAACTCTTGAGCTCTTGATTTCAGCTTCTTCTCTCTGTAATCAAAACAGTGGATTGGTGATCAGGTCATACAACGACAATGAGGTGCAACAAGGCTCAGCCTTACACTCGAGATTACACTCAAGCCATGTTCCAATCCCACTAGCAATATCAGATACCAATACTTTGTTTAACATTGTATAAAGGAGTGCAATAAATGTATATCATGCAAATCATATCTCACAATTCTACATTGGAATAAATAAGTATGACCTCTTCAAAACCATTCAACATGAAAACTTACAAATAACATTCAAGTTCATTTTAATAGATCAAGTAAATAAGACACTGTAAATGAAGCATGTCCACATGGCTTAATGAATGGTTAAAACTCCTATTGCACTCATCTGTTTCCTTTAAAAGTCACCAATAACTACAGCTAATTTGGGGGGAAATGTAGTTCTCATTGTGGCCTGTAGGTGTCAATGTTTCATTGTTAATCTCAGCAGGAAGAGGAAGATCATGTTCAACAACTAAGGAGTCCTCACACTGCATACACTGCAATCAATGTTATAAGACCTGCTAAGGAACTGCTCAGTTCCTAATAAGAAGATATATTGTATTAGTTATAAATCATGATTTTTTTTTTGTTGTGACTTGCACTACACTCAAAAAGACAGAAACAATATTTATATATAAAAAATGTTAAGTAAATCCTTACCTTTTAACTAGGATCTATCCTTTTATAGTCGCACCGCTCACAGTGAGCGCACTAAAAGCTGTGCCAAAGCACCACCTAGTGGCAAGAATGCGCTACATACTGTTTGCACTAAACACATTAATAATAAACACGTAATGTGAGTACCCTAAAAGCCTAATTGTAACCCTATGCCTAACCCCATGTCTAACCCTACAGCAATTCATTTTAAAACCCTAACCCCTCTCCTATGGAGCTATCAATTTAAAAAAAAGCGCAAAGTACCACATTCTGAGCAGTAGGCGGCGACATGCTGGCTCGGCTCAACCGCGCAACTATAAGAGGAAAGGACCTAACTATTTGGAATTTCCCTAAATCAGTGAGAGGCAATAAGGAAACATGAGGCTTCAAATTCAAGTTTTACAGCAAACATCCCATTTTTAACCAATCTATAAACCAAGATTCTTTATTCTTTATATGTGGGGCCATGTGTACTTTTCATTGTACCATTGAATGGAGAGGCTCTACAACACATCATCAGTGCATCCAGCTCAATGTGCGACTATATTTTCTTTGAATAAACACAGGTTAATTTAATATTACACACTTATAACTGTTAAGTGTTTGCTAAATGTTATATTCACAACTGAACAGTATGGAAGCTATTAGAGCGGACTGTGGACATACTGACATTTTAGTGCAATCGTGGTTTTGATTCTCAAGCTGCATTTAGTAATAAAACTAGTAATACATTCATAAATTGTATGACCCTGTAACTTTGGGGAAAAGCACATTTTCGCAGTAATTTCAGGCTGCATTTCATGGGCAGCTTGTATATCAGAGCCGCCAGTAAACAAGCAGACACTTGTTTCTTCAGGAGTTTTGTTAATTCTTTACAAGCAGAGTCTGCCTCGCACGCTGCTGTACAATGCCATTTTATTTATATGCTACAATATTAACTTCCCAACATGCATAAAATGCTATTCTTGGAAAAAGGCCAATTGGTAGCACACTTTCTTTCAAAAACGGCCACTGGTGTACATTCTAGCATATTCCTAAAACTAATGTACTGTATCATTTATTTTACACAAAATATTTTAATAACTTTCTCATTTAATTGCAACATGTTTCAAGGGTCTATCAATTACCTCTGTGCTACATCTGAAAAATGCACCCCAGGTCGCACCAAGGTGTGAATAGGCTGGAATGTTTCATTACAAAATATCTGAGAAAGTGGGAACATGTACAAGTTGTTGTGAGAAAGTCCCTAACATTGTATTATGTTATAAAAGTGTTGTATTCAATAAAGTAAATGATACAGCATCTTGAAGAAAAAGCATGCCATTTCCTAAACGTATATGCAAATAATATATCGTGTTCCTGATGCTTATATGTAGCCCTTAAAAACACTGCACTCTGATATATCTCTATCCTTGTCTCTAAGTATTCCCTCAACAGCTTCCTTCATTGTGCAAATTACCTGCTTCTTTCTTCCTCTTGTTACCTCCTCTCACGACTACCTTTACAACTTTCCTTGAGCTGGATCTATTCTCTCCTTGACTTGCTCCATCTGCTTGCTTTAAAAAGTCAATAAAAGCCCCCTTGTATAAAGGAGTGTACACCAACATCCTTAGCATGCACAATCTGCATGCCCTATTTTCCAAATGTCTTAACCAGGGCTGGATCTACCTTTCCAGAGCCCCTGGGCAGTGAAGTGGAGGAGCCCCTGTGAGTGAGTACATAAGGTATGCACGCACCCATTTTTGCCTTTTCTGTGCATTTAAGTTCCTTTTCCTGTAGTACTTATCTGGTTACCCCCTAGTAGCCAGTCTATGAACTGCAGCATTTATTTATTTTTTAGCCAGAAACCATTTTTTTTATTAAAGTGGTGCCCCTCACAGGGAAGCACCCTTAGACGGCTGCCTAGTTGGCCTAATGGGTGATCAGGCCATGGTCTTACCTAAATAACATAAATACACTGGCAACAATGTTGGGTGCAACCTACTACCATCATGCATAATATTCTAAACCATACCCTCTAGATTGTTATCTCTTGGGAGTAAGGATTCCAATTATGTTGCACTCATTTTCTTTGTACCCTTATTGTATGGTGTTTGCATTTATGCATATGTGTTAATTTGGATTACCTATGTCATTTGCTTATTTACCCACTCCACTTAACTGTATTGTTCTAAATAGTATGGTTCAAAATATTGGAGCTTTATAAATTAGACATCCCAAATTTTCTCTTTGTTAATTTTAAAGTTTTGGCTTTCATTGGGTTAATAATATTATATATATAGCCTGGGGTTCTACAGAAACGACACATCTGAATTTGGAGAGTGCTGCGCCCACCTCTCTCCTGCCTCACTAACATGAGTGTCTGGGAAATAAAGTCTAATTTCAGAATACAGCAGCCTCTGAAAGAACTCTTCAGATGTAACAAAGTTAAAACCTAAATGAAAAACTGCAGACAGTTTCAATGACAAAAAGCCATTGTATGAGTCTGGGTAGGAGCCATTTCCGTATGACAAACACCTCGATGCTCCACACTGACTACAATCAGTGGAGCTGCAGGCATGAGCAAGCAAAACACTGTAATTTTCAATTCAATTTGGAGACAATATATTCAGAGGCTGCAGGAGTGATTTAAATTGCCTTTCCTTGAGAAAACAGAAGTAAGTAACAATAGAAAAACACAGCAGCAAGAAATTCAGTAGCATCTTCTGTCTGAAATACCAAAACAAGCAGAGATTGAAATCCTAAATTGCATCAGCATCTCACAACATAAGCACACCATCATGTCTGTCCAGTTACACTAGAAGTCCTGCTTTCCAGACCCACTCCTGTGGGGGCTATAACCCACCAGAGATCAAAGTGACACTTCAGCCACCCTTTCTGCAGGTCTTAATAACAAGAATATATACTGGAAGATGGGTATTTGGATAGATACAACCCCCACCTCCTTCATCTGCCCTATGCAAGACTGTACCTGTGCTTTGTAGTGACCTGTAAGGACATAATCATATAAGAAGAAATTACTGTAAGAGAAGAAAGCATGGTGCACTTTTCTCTACATGGTCCACAGGTTGTCATTTCTTGAGCTCATGAATTTCAGTAAAGAAGCTTTTTTCAATAAGAAACAAGTACAAATATCACAGTCCGCTTCTGTGTATACAGTTTGGCATCTAAAAGGACAAGACCTATTATCAATTCTTAAAAGGTTTCAAAAACCTTTTAAAAAAATTAAAACGAAGAGTTTAATCAATTTGCAAACTGCATTGGAAACAATATGAAGACTACAAGTGCTTGAAAAGTCCCTAATATTGTAAGATCTGAATTGCTTCTGGGGAGGAAAGCTATGAAAAGCCTGGACACGCTATTAAAAAAGTTAAGATATTACACTATCGACAAAGGTCTGTATAGTTATAACTATAACTATTCCCAGTAGTAACATAAAGAAGGCTAAGCACTGGAGAAGTCACACCTTTGAATTGGAGAAAACTGCTTGGTCCCTTGGACGGCAGTGGTGGAGATGAATAGATGAGGTAATTGAACTTGTGAGGGGCGGTGTCCTACAGATGTAACTGGATTGCTGGGGTCCAGAGGGACACAAAGAGTCAGCAATCCTTCGGCGCTCATTGCAAGGCTCTTGGTTGTTTCTGTGCTATGAGCAGCGTTGCTGTTTTTTTTGGTATGGCAATGAATAATTAATAAAATAAGAAATTAATATACTTTACCTATTGTGAAGTAATATATGCAGGAAGCATTCTGTTGAAGAGCTTGTTAATCTGTTTTCATGTTGCTGCAGCATTAGTGGTGTGGAGCTGCTGTGTAAGCGTCATGAATGTGTGCAGTGTAATAGTGTGCGTACGCGAGGCAAATCCGTTAGGGTAGCTGTGTACTTCCGGATTGTATAAGTTATTGTTCTAAAATGGTTTGGTGGTGTTTTGCGTGTTTCTGGTGGTGTTTTGCGTGTTTAGGGTCCTGTAGCCTCGTTTTCTCTCGCTAAGGTGATTTTCTTGTGTCTCAACTCCGAAATTTGGACTTAAATGGAGGTGTAACTTCACTTGCAGAGGTCCTGTGTGCCCCCCCTTGCTGTGGGTAAGCTTTTAATGTGTTTGTTGTGTGTATTTATTGTGTTTTTCATGTTTTCATGTGCGCGGGTTTCGGCTGTTTTTTGTGAGGTCGTAATGGGTCGTAACATGTCTCGTATTTTGCTTTAGTAGCTCCGTACATTTTGCGAGGTCTGCAGTTGCTGGCAAGGAGCGCCTTTGGAGCTCCATGCCAGCAACTCCGGCCCGCGCTTCGCGAGGGCCACAGGCTCGCTGTGCGAGCCCGCAAGCATTAGCAACAGCCCGCATGCTCACAACTATATATGTGATTTACGGTTACTAAAGATGTACTGTAATATGGACATACTTTTGACCACAACTACAGACAGAGTATATGATGTCATATAAAAATAGAAGAAAATAAGTCAATAATAAGTCAGCATGTCACTCATGAGTAGCCCATGACAATTTCATCTCTATTAATTACTTATAGTAAACCATAATTGCGGTGACTAAATGTTTCAACCAAAATGGAGGAAGAGAAGACAAAGAGGATTCTGGGATATTCCTTGTATCAAATAATTAAGTTGCATTTTAACTAGGTAATAATTGTCCAATCAGATCACATAGTGGCTACTGCTGTCACAAATGCCCACTCTAGGGCTCATATAATAGAGTTTTGTGTCTTTATTTAGCAAATGATTAGCAACATTAGCATTTATAGATAAAAAAAAACAATGTCTCTTTTCAATCTTACATTTGAAATATAGTGTTTTAGTCTTCAGCAGATATGCTGCTCTCACCCAAGTCTAATGTGTCCAGCGGGAGGGAAAGGATGTGCATAGGAGGACTGTCCTGATAAGAGTCTTTATCGGTTTTCCCCAATGATAGTCTATTCCCTGCATTGGTTATTGTAGGAAAACCTACACTGGTCATAAAAACACCTAGGACAGCTTTTTGAGCAGATCATCTTTTATCTATGGGCATATCTATACATCTATTGGTAGACAGAGTCAGGCATGCTGGAAGCTGTAATGCTAATCTCAAAAGTGACATTACCCTATTTTTCTGTTTGTATGCGCTACCGAGGCGCTTTAGACTGACTGCACTGCTGCGCTGTCCTATTCACAAAGTGCTCTTCAAACCCAATCTTACAAAAAGCAATCCTTTGCTGTGCAGTCACCTTGGTTTCTTATTAGCCATGAAATGTGTTGTGAGGCAATGACCTTCATATTAATGATAACTGCTGTGCAGGACCATGATATATTACATGATTATGACTAATATATAAGGTGAGCTGCTGTTCCTGAAGTAAATGACTTCAAAATATACAATCTTTTCAGACTATGTTATTCTTTATCACAAGTGTCTGAGGAAATGACGGTTTAATAGAGAAGGTGCAACAAGAAAGTCCCAGTATAATACAGTATCTCACAAATGACTAGAATATATGCAACAGGAGAAGGCGCTATCAGTATTGAAGCTTGGTCTATTCTCCTTGGCCATTATTATTTCAATTCCACTCAATAGATTAATACTGACATTCCCCCAAAGCAGGGACCTGACATTACAGAGTATGGTCTGTGGCCTTTGTTCAATCTATTTTATTCACTTCAAGCACCTTGGGGTACATAGTGGAGGAGGCTGAGGAGGCTTTGAAGTCAGCATGCCGCTGACAGCTCTGTGTTTCTGCGCCATGATAAAATGTTAAACATCTCAATTTTACTTGCCAACGTCCTACTGGGTCTAGACCCAATGCAGCAGATGTTCTAATCTCACTTGAGACAGCAGCATTTGTTTTCTTGCTGATTGCATTACCTCATACAAAGAGTATAACATAATATCGTATGGTGGGACGCATTCTGATTATTTTATCTTACTTGTGTTATCCGATTACTCTGCTGTCACCAAAGCAAAAGCCCCTGTACTATTAACACCTTCACTGCTGTGCATAGGAACATCTGTCTGCTCAGTAACATAGCAAATTATAATATTCACAGTTATGCAAAAAGGAATTAAGAATTGTAAAGTGTTCTTGAGTATTGTGTGTATCTTTGTAATTATTATATTGCACATTTAAAAAGTAGGTAAACAATGCAACAGAGCTGCGGGGAAAGCAAGTAGGATGCTTGGGTGTATTGGTGGAGAAAATAGCTTCAGAAACAGGGAAGTATCAATGCCAGTCTATAGATAATTCTATATATAGTTCCAGATACCTAAGAAATTAGACACAATTCAAAGGAGGGCAACTAAAATAAGGATGAAATTATGTATAGCTTAGAGGATGGAAGACAGAGGTATATGATATGACAGAAACATTTAAACATATCAACAGATTTAATAAAGTTTAGGAGAAAAGTATCTTACAGAACATGAAGAATGCAAGAAGAAGAAGTCATGATTTGAAGTAAGAATGCAGACGATTTAGGAGTGATGTATGAAAGTAGTACATACAGAAAGGGTAGTAGGTAGGTAGAACAGCCTTCCACTGGAAGTGGTGGGGTCAAACAATAAAGAAATTCAAGCATGCCCAGAACAAGCATAAGACTATACTGAGGATTAATTGAGCCAAACTTTTAGACAGACAGATAGATAGAGACAGACAGATAGACAGACAGATAAATAGATAGATAGATAGATAGATAGACATATAGATAGATAGACATATAGATAGATAGACATATAGATAGATAGACATATAGACAGACAGATATAGACATATAGATATAGATAGATAGAGACAGATAGACAGACAGACAGATAAATAGATAGACAGACATATAGATATATAGATAGACATATAGACAGACAGATAGATATATAGATAGATAGATAGATAGATAGACATATAGATATAGATAGATAGACAGACAGATAGATAGATATATATATATAGACAGACAGACAGTTAGACATATAGATATATAGATAGATAGATATATAGATATATAGATAGATAGACATATAGATAGATAGATAGACATATAGACAGATAGATAGACATATAGATAGAGACAGACAGACAGATAGATAGACAGACATATAGATAGATAGATAGATAGATAGATAGATAGATAGATAGATAGATAGACAGACAGACAGACAGATAGACATATAGATATCTGTTTCTCACCTTCTTAGTGCACTCGTTAGCTCTGTAGCGAGCTCACTGTCATTATACGTCCTCAGCTCAGACAGAGACAGCGCTGACCCCTCTGTGGAATCCTGCAGACATATAAGAGAATAAACTGGATCAGAAACACTCATGTTTAAACAGGATTGATTATATAATGTGCATAGTGGAATATAAAAATATATAAAATATCCTCAAAAATAAACATTACAAAATAATAGAATATATCACAAATGTACATTTAGGGAGCTAGAAAGAAAATATTCAGATTGCACAAAATATATATTCTATTATAGATTGATCTTTATCCTTGATATTAAATAGTTTAAAGGGACACTGTCACCCCAACAAGTTGATTTCATCTTAAAGAGCATTACAAATGGCCTATAGATTGTACTAGCGGTTTTTCTCTAAATTAAATAATTCCTGACATATTCTGCATTAACTGTGCAGCTCCTTATGCTAATCATGCACTTACTGTATAGTAATCTTAGGGGTCATGTTGAACACTCCAAACCAATAAGGCCAAAACACATTAAGCAAACAGGTATGTCAAAATGCTGCGGGATGATTAAAATGTATTATTGAGTGAGTCTTAAAGAGACTTTGCTTCAATTTAGACAAAAAGTGTTATGAAACGTAATCTATTTTCTAAGTACTAAATGCTCTGTAGAAGGCAACCTACTCTATACCAGCCCCTCATGGCCTGAAAAGGAAGTCTTAGAGTAGTGGCTTCTTCCATACACTGGTAAAGTCTGCCTAAATGAAAATGCTTGTATGCTCATGGCTTACACACCTGGTAAACTTATTAGTTTGTTGCATACACCATAAACATGTGAAGTTTTTCCTAATTTACAATTTTCCTTTCATCAAACCTCTTTCCAGAATATAATAATAATATGTAAATGTTGAATATCAGTATTATAAACCATATTCACTGGACTATCCCGTGATTTATCAAAGTAAACAAATCACTGGGGCTTGAAACTGCTGCGCTAAAGTCGGTAATTATTAATTTGTCTACATATTTAAACCCAGAACATAAGCTTTTCGGAGCAGGGACTCAACTTTGTTGCACCCGTTTGTCGGATGCCTTATTGCACTGTATTTGTATATACCTTATACCTTGTTTTACCTTTGTAATCTTATTATTGTACCTGCTCTACTTTATTGTACCTAAGTAAACAGCACTGCGGAAAACGTTGGTGCTTTATAAATAAAAAAGTGCTAATATTAGAACACCGTTTTACTAGTTTCATACGTGGATTTTAATGATTTGCTCCAAATCTTCACATATGTCAGAAATCCTTAGATTTGTCTGCCATTACTCTCTAAATTCTCCCCCAGATGTCTACTACATCTGCAGATAATCTGCAAGGATGGAAATGCTTAAATGTGCCACATATGTTTTGTAGCTGGATATATTCACCCATCTGGATTTCTTATCATGGTAAAATGTAACTAAGCACTTGTGTACTGGGATGCTGGCCTCTGAAGTGGAAGGAAATAATGAGAAAGGTAACACTTAACTGAAATGTCTCCGGGTTAAGGAAAAAGCCAGAGGATAAAGTACCAGACCGAGCTGGGAAATACTACTAGGTCTCTCCATGTAATAATAATTTTACTTTAGGTTCTTACATTTAAATAATACAAAGCCCATCTTGCTCTTTCATCAGAGACAACCTTAGTCTATTTTCAATCCTGTTACATTATTTATCTTCGGAAGAGGAAGAAGAACATTTATTGTATTCAAGGTTTAGGAATTAGATTGGAAGAATATAATCATTATAGGGCCACTGTAATACAGGCATTAATCATTGCTAAACTTCATTAACAAAACATTGTGCAGTATTCATTTTAATTTCACCGATCAAACTCAGCTGTTACTGGTCTCCTCATTATAAGGTATGCTTCATTTTCACACACAAAGTTATATCAACACAATACTCCTCACTGGCTAGGGATTTGCAGTTTCAAAATGGTTTCCTGTGGCTAGAGGATTTTGCGGGCTGTGAGGACAGGATATGAATGACTGTTTGGCCTCTAATCAGATTGTTCTTAAAGACATGTCTCCCAGTGAGGCCCTAATAATAATAATATTGAATATTGCTGTTATAAATATTTAAACATGAATTTTAAAAATAATACATGTATAATTAAAATTGCGAAGCTCTTTTTAGGACATTATAATATTCCTTAAAGAAACTAAATTAAAATCTTCCTATATTGTAATTGAGTGAGTGATTTAATAATGACCTAATTAGGCCTCTGCTAAGTGATTAAAAGTGTAGAGTAGATCCCCACCTTGCCCAGCTTGTCCTTGCTGCTGCTACTAGTTGAGCTCAGGGATCTCATCCTCTGCTCCTTCTGCTCCTCCACTTCAGACTTGAGGTGCTCTATGTGTACCAGGTACGCCTGCTCCTGGGCATCTCGCGTACTGAGCTTCAGTTCCAGCGCCTTCTTCTCTTTCTCCAGCAGGTACAACTGTGCCTTGAGCTCGGCCATCTCCTCCTGTTATAAAGACACCCAGAGCGTTATACCTCACTGCAAGCATTAATAATACTGTGTACAAAGCAAGCTTGCATCTTAAGAAAGAAATGGGAATAACTATATAATGTCACGTTAGCAACACTAACACAACCACCGCAGAAAAATGAGCCACACACAATATGCTTAGCATACAGAACATTTGTACAAAAAAATAATATATAATGAATTCACACACATTTGTATTATTTTATATACGTTTTTCTTAAAATAATAAGTTAAACAAGCACTATTAAAAAAAAACATCACAAGCAAGCAAAAATAAAGCAACATTATTATATTATTTTCCTCTTTTGACCTTTTTCGTAAGTTCTTATCCTGTTTTTTTGAATGATTAGGGTACTTTAGCAAATTTAGAGCGTATTTGTAGGAAGATTTAACCTTAAAGCATGGTTAACCTTTACGAGAGCGGCGGCGGCGGCATACATTTTATATTACAATAACAATTGTGAGACATGCTTCTGGGCATGCATGCTCACTCTCACAAAATAATCTCTTTATTTTATGGTATGCAGTCTTTTTGTAATACTTCTATGTTTTGTTTGTATATTATGATGATCACTATATTTATCCATCTATACACATGGTCAGGGCCCTTCTTACAAGAGCTAACAATCTACTGGGATACATAAGCGGACAAGATCAATAGTTCCAGGTATAATGGGAGAGAGGGAATGCAGCAGGTCCAGTGAGGAGATAATGAGGGAAAGACCAGTGTCTTATGAGAAAAGGATTAGATGAGGCTGAATGTGGAGACTTGAAGTAGTACCTGGAGTCACAAGTGATGCTTATTAACTGGAAGTAAGTAGCTGACTGATATTTTTGCATATGTGTGTACGATAGTGGGCTTGGTGGAAACGCTGTATGAGGTTAGAAAAGTTTTTTATATTATAATTTTAAAAATATTTTTCATACAGAAGAAAATTTGAGCCTGGGCTGTCACTTTTTTTCAAGCCATTATCAACTTATTTTGATAGAATCCGTGCAAAAGAAGTAGCACAGATAGATCACTGCTAACCGGAAGGTTTAACTGCTAAAATAAGTTGGGGCAGAATAATATGTTTCAAAGTCCGATGTTTCAGTAAATAAGTTTACTGAAGACCTGGGTTTGATTCCAGTCAGGGAACCAGGAGGTTACACCACCCTGAAGCCAAGCAGGATTGGGCCTGGTCAGTACTTGGATGAGAGACCACCTAGAAATACCAGGAGCTGTATGTGGTTGCCCACTGGAGAAAGAACTGGCAATCCACTCCAGTATCTATGCCATGAATACCAAGTGGATCAGCATAGTGTGTTGCTGTCCATGAGGTCACGGAGAGTCGGACACGACTGATCCTCGCAAGCAAACAAACAATCTGAAACCACTGGGCTGATCAGACAAACTTGATTTGATTACAAACTGGGGTCAAATGAAGGATTTTTGCATGTCTCATACTATTCCATGTAATTTGATTAAATACAAGTGTTTATCTTGTTATGTTGTCTGTACAATGTGTCGTAACATCAGTGTATTATAATATACATTTTTCTTTTAAATGAACAAATTAGGGCTGAGTGTTCTGGACTCCCCTCTGCTTGAAATGCTTCTTCTTCACATGACTGGGAACCTGGAAGCACGTCTTATTGCACGTCTCATTTTTGGTGAGTTTACTTTTGGAGTCTTCCTGTATATGTATTTACTAGCATCTACATTTCTAATAAACCTAGGAATTATATAAGCTCCACATGAACCCATACAATAAACATACAAGCCAAATGTCTCTATTTTGGAGGAAACCCACCCAATCCCTCTAAACCACCCAAATATTTTTCATTTTGTTTGTTAGGAAAGATTCCCGTTTAAGTCTAAAACCCTATTTTCCATCCCGGACCATGTGGCAATTTCTTCATCATACTGCGGTTTTCTTTCAAATTCTTGGAGAAAGATTGAAACCCAGAGTGTCAATTCTGCAGAACATGTGAGTATGGAGCACTGGAGGGGCTTTAGGTGTGTACATCACTAAAACACTGTGCACATTGGTAACACTACCTAATAGTGCCTAATATGTTTAGAACGTCTGTGTTCCTCTTTTCGCATCTGAAGTGTTGGGAAGCATTCGATAACGTAGATATAAACTAGCAGACATCACCTTTCTTAATTTATCTCATTTTCCAATAACATTTTTCACACACCTTAATGTTTTTCACCAACCTGTTTCCCAAGAAAATGGCCAAGACCTTTTCAGTTTTCTTCTTTTTGCCACTAAGAAAGCATCAATCACAGCATGTTTCCTGTCTATTGCCATAAACCCATTGATAGAATGCCTTTCATAAGTCCAATTAAAGGCCAGGAAACATCTTACAGAATTAATGGAGAACAAAGCTGCTAAGGATGTAAAGTAGATGAGCATTCTCACTTAGGTACTTCTTCAATACACCCTGCTAAATGGCTCTGTCGCTGTAACAATGGCAGGGTGTACTTGTATATCCAAACCCATTCTCTGCAGCTAGATCAATGTTCCTACAGCAGCTGTCAGCATCCAGTCTTGGGGACGTTACAGCTTTTATCCATTGTCTGAGTATTTTTATCCACTAAATTAAATGGCATCCTCAGAAGACATTTATTAAACACTATTGAATTAACACCACTTACAAGAAGTGCTTAAAACTAGATATCTATTAGAGAGGAAGCCTGGTCAAACAAGGAGATAAACAGCTGCACTAAGGATATATCTCAGCTGCTGTGAATTTGCATGGGATAAGGCTGGAGGGCTTTGGAAATCAATCAGAATTTATGAGCACAGGGTCCTTCAATGGTTAAACAACTCTGCATATGTATTTGTGTTATCCGTATTCAAATTACTAATTATGCACACTACATAAAGGAGACTACCCAGTACTAGTACATTTAGGAAAACTAAGAGGTGAAATACAAGCTAATGTTGAAAGTTTTCCTGCAGCCTTCTACAGATCTGTGAAACCTAAGTAATGCCAGACTAAATTAATCAAAAGATGTTTTAGGCAGTTGGGAGTGTAAAGTGTAACAAACCTTCCACCACCCAACCTCCATTTGTCCAACATTGTAACTTCAGCATTATCAACAGCTCAAAAGGCGCCAAAGGCGCTCCATGCCAGCAACTGAGGCCCCTCGCGAAGCGAGGGACTCAGTTGCTGGCGAGGTCACTGGGCAAGGGCCTCAAACCCTCGCAAACTTCACGTCGCTACTCAAAAAACACGACACACAAATTACGACACTCGCTAAATTTTACGAGGAACGCAAACAACCTACGAAACACGTTACCACACATTACGACCTCGCAAACATCGGACGCAACACGCCGACATACAAACATTTAAAACACAATACATACACACAGCACATACATAAAAACCTTACCTACACCAAGAGGGAGCACCCAGGACCTCAAAAATGCAACTTAGACCTCGATTTTACTCGAAATAAAAGAGTTTTGAGACTAAAAAAAATCTAAGCGACAGAAAAAATGGCCGCCGAACAAAACGAAAACGAGGCTACAGCACTCTAAACTCGCAAAACACCACAAGAAACTCGCAAAACGCCACAAGAAACTCGCAAAACGCCACAAGAAACTCGCAAAACGCCACAAACCACCTACGGATATTCATACCACACAGTGCACACATTCAGCATGCTTACACAGCAGCTCCACACCACTAATGCTGCAGCAACATCAAAACAGATTGCAGATCTTCAACACAATGCTTCAAAATAGGTAAACTATATTCATTTATTAATGTATTACATATTTCATTATTACACACCAAACAGCATTAGCTACCTTACAATTTCATTGCCGTCATTTTTTGACGGGCAATTCGCTAGTTTAAATATAATCAACAAGTTATACTAAGCAAGGTCTAAAGCAGATTCTCAATGCTAAACCCTCCCACTATAATTTCAGCTTAATCGTTAGAACAAGTAACTAAACTAACATAGTTTAACAGACTATACACAAGATCCTTTCTAATTCTTCCCGGACTACAGGGTCAGATATACCATTAGGCACAGTAAGAAGCTGAGGGCACCTGTCTGAGGGGAGCCATGTGTTTGCACTGAAAAATGTATTAAATTAAACCATCCAATATCCAATAGGAACTAGAAGGTTTTGGGGAATTTATAGCAAAGGGTTGAATTATGCTGCACTTCATTATTTCTCTACATAACATGCTAACATGTATACTCTTGACTACATATTAGCTATATACAGCTACACGCAAATGATCCACAGATACCAGAATTCTAAGGGCAATATTTTCAGGTCAGTCACTCAAACAGTATTTTGGGGAAGGTCACAGAATTGAGATTCATTGTGTGGTAACAGTAAGGAAACTGTGTAGTGCGATATTTAAAAAGGTATATGATGGCATATTCTACTATACTGGAAATAAATACTTAACTAGCTTTGCCTAGGGGCACCTCAAATGCAAACCCAGCCCTGACTGACTACCCTGAATGCTCTTCTCTAAATCTAATTCTGCTGGTGTTTTCCAACTACTGTACTGTAGTAGAATTTACACATTGGAGAGAACCCAATTGTACAAATATTCTTTACAACCTTACTCACCACCTCCTACAGCAGAATAAATATTTTTAGCATACATATATAAATAAAAAAAAAAAAATTTTTTGTATGAATCTGAAGATGATCCCATTTGAAAAGTTCTAAGATATTGTGATTATTGATCTATTTAGTTTTTAAAGGGCAAGCAGATTATAGTTAGATAGTAATTAAGGTTGAAAAAATACTTTCAGTCCATCAAGTTCAACATTTTAAGATCTCCTCTGATCTGCAATATGAGGATTAGTTATTAATTAGTTGTTAATTAATTATTAATTAATCCAGAGGAAGGGAAACAGAAAAAAACCCAAGTGAAACGTAGCCAATCGTCTCAAAGGGAACAAAAAATTAATTCCTTCCTGACCCCAGATACTGGTTATCGGATTTCTCCCTGGATCAATAAACTCTCTCTAATTATCCTGGATAACCCTGAATTCCCTTTTTAATTAGAAATAAATCCAGTCCCCTTTTAAAGTTATCTATTGAATCCGCTGTCACCACCTCCTCTGGTTGAGAATTCCACAGATTAACCACCCTTACTGTGAAGAACACTTTTCTTTCTTTAAGGTGGAATCTTTTTACCTCTAACCTCAAGGGATGTCCTCTTGTCAGTTTAAAAACCTGTTAGCACAAAAAACTCCCTTGACAAATCTTTATACTGACCCTGGATGTATTTATATAAGGTAATCATATCTCCTCTTAAACATCCTTTTTCTAGAGAAAATAAGCTTAATTTGGTTAGTCTTTCTTCATAACTTAGCCGCTCCATTCCCCTATTAGTTTTGTTGCCCTCCGCTGTACCTTTTCCAGCTCTAAAATGTCATTTTTATGAAGTGGTGCCCAAAACTGTACTCTATATTCCAAGTGAGGGTGTACTAAAGATTTATATAGTGGCACAATTATATTTGCTTCCCTTGCTTCTATACCCTTCCTAATACATGCTAATATTATATTTGCCTTTGCAGCTGCTGCTTGGCTTTGAGCACTGTTACGTAGGTGGTTGTCCACAAGCACTCCCAAATCCCTTTCAATATCTGATACTCCTATATTTGCTCCATTAAGATTATAAATTTAATGGCTATTTTTCCTTCCCAGATGCATAACTTTACATTTATTCATATTAAATCTCATCTGCCATTTAGATGCCCATTCCTCAATTTTATTTAAATCCCTTTGAAGGGAAAGCACATCATTATCTGATTTAATTACCTTGCACAATTTTGTGTCATTAGCGAAAATGGAGACACTACTTTCCACTACCACCTCTAAGTCATTAATAAATATGTTAAAAAAGAGAGGACCTAATACTGAACCCTGAGGAACTCCACTTACCACATTAGTCCAATCAGAGTATGTTCCATTTACAACTTGCTTCCTGTCTTTTAGCCAGCTCTCAATCCATGAGCAGATATTAACTGCAATTACTGTATCCCTTAGTTTGAACAATAGTCTCCAATGTGGCACTGTATCAAAAGCATTTGCAAAATCCAAATAGACTACATCCACTGAGTTGCCTTGATCCAAGTTCCTACTAACCTACTCATAGAAACTAATTAGATTTGTTTGATATGACCTATCCCTCATAAATCCATGTTGACTCCTACTTATAATCCTGTTCAAATAGACATATTCTTGTATATTATCCCTTATTAACCCTTCTAAAAGCTTCCCCACTACAGAAGTGAGGCTCACTGGTCTATAATTCCCTGGATTTGCTCTTGCTCCCTTTTTAAATATAGGTATCACATCTGCTTTTCTCCAGTCATCTGGTAGAGACCCTGTGTTGAGAGAATCTTGAAAAATTAATTTTAATGGTTTGGCTATTACAGAACCCAGTTGCCTCAGTACACTTAGATGTATTCCATCAGGACCCGGGGCTTTATTAACATTTATTTTTTCCAACCTCTTTTGGATTTCTTCCTGCGTTAACCAGTTATTTGGTGAAGGTAGTGTAGCCCCATTATGTTGCAGTGTCCCAACCACTGGTACCTCCCTTGTGTATACCGAAGAAAATAACCTATTTGGCTCATCTGCCTTTTCCTGGTCCCTAATTTTCAGATGGCCTGTAACACATTGTAATGTTCCTATAGCTTCCTTCCTTGGCTTCTTCCCATTAATATACTAAAAAAATATTTTAGGGTTAGTCTTCATCTCTTTTGTAATTCCTTTTTCATTTTCTTTTTTAGCTAGTCTAATTGCGCTTTTGCAAGCCTTGTTAATTTCTTTGTACTTACGTAAAGCAGTCTCTGTCCCCTCTTGTCTGTATAATTTAAATGCCTGTTTTTTACTCCATATATTGATCTTTAAATCATTGTTAAGCCACATTGGATGTGATTTACTCCTTTTACTTTTATTCCCACTTGTTATATGGTGATTAAGTATGTATATTTAGTAAGGATTTAAATGTTGTCCATTTATGGTTAGTATTTTTACCTGCCAGTTCTTTGTCCCAGTCTTTAATTTGTATTCATGCCCTTAGACTGTTAAAATCTGTCCTTTTAAAATTAAGAGTTTTTGTTGGCCCCTTAACATTTTTTTTTTTTTAATTCAATCTCAAATGAGACTGTGTTGTGATCCCTGTTTCCCAAAGGTTGCCCTATTCCAACATTTGATACAATATCAATATTATTTGTGATAACTAAATCTAAGATAGCTTCATTTCTAGTAGGCTCTTGTACAACCTGGGCCAGATAATGATCCCTGAGTGTACTCAAGAACCTGCTCCCCTAAGCTGAACTGCTGGTCTCATTTATCCAGTATATTTCAGAGTATTTAAAATCTCCCATTATTAGAATTGCCCGTGCTTAGCTGTATTTCCAATCTGTCACAATAATTGTATTTCCTCACTTTCAGCTATAATTGGGGGGTTATAGCATACTCCTACGAATATTCTTTTGGAATTTGCTTATTCTTTTGGAATAGGCTTAAATTCAGGCTTAACATATGGACAAATCCCTCCTCCTCTTACCATTGCCCCAATCTTTCCTAAATAGGTTATTATGTAGCACTAGTCATACTATAAACATTACATACATACATTAGAAGGCAGAGGAAACAAGACAGCACATTTGTATTGGATTAATGTTCCAGTGTGATGAGGGTGAGGTATGCAAACCAGAAAGGGTAACCTTATATAAAGTTGTGGATGATCGAGTTAGGGAGGTAGATTGTAATTCTCTCTGAACAGGTGGGTTTTCAGAGAATATTTGGAATTTCAAAGAATGGGGGCAGATCCTGAGAAGTTCTGCAGTTGAGCATGTGAGAAGCGGCAACAATCTTGGGCAGAGAGGTTAGTATCTGGAAACAAGAGTTGAGATGTAGAGAGGTGTGTTGTTGTTGAGGACTTTGAATTTCATTCTGGATGAAATTGGGAACCAGTGTATGTACTGGCACAGACGGATATCAGATAATAAGCATTACATGAGGAGGATATGTATGGTAGACATATTCAGGATAGACTGTAGGGATATAGATAGTTGAAGGCCAACTAGGATTTCAAAAGTCAAGGGGTGACATAATACGAATGTGGAATGGTGTCTTTGTTGTGTCTTGAATGAGGAAGGGGCACATTTTGGAGATGTTCCAGTGGTGGAGACAGAAGGATTTGTTTAGTGACAGAATGTGAGGGATAACCAAGAGGTATGAGTTAAGACACCAACTTGAAACGCGGGTGGTGCCTAGGCTACTATGCCCGTTAGCTCCTCCCACTTCCTGGTGCACATGACAGATTAGGCAACAAAAAGCTGTGAGCTTTACCTTGTGTGTCCACCACCTCCGAGATAATAAACCAATGACAAGTGCAGAACCCTCAATTCCCTAATGTAACAGGAAGTACATATATGTTGTGTATGTTCTTTAGATGTTAAGTATCATAGTGCATGACATTATGTGTTGCTGCTTTTGAAATAAACTTGAAATGACCTAGATTATCTACAACTGGTCACATCTGCAAAGAAGTAACCTTCACAATGAAATCACCTTCTCCTATTACCTTGGCATTACATCTGTATTGTAAACTACATGAAAACATCTAAAATAAACTACTAAACACAAAATTGTTACTCCAAACTCTCTATAGAAAATGTACAACATACTTACAACCCATAGAAACAAAATGACAAAAGTGACAAAATCTAAAGTTTAAACTTAACCTGCACAATAACACCATGAGGTATCATATACTGCAGCCCAGCAGTATTTTAGGTTATTCTACGCATGAAGTCTACATCTTCAAAGAGATATTTAAAAGCACACAACAAAGGAAAATATTGAACTTGAAATGATAATGCAGCTGGTCACCAAAGAGAATCAGTAAAGACTCTGTCCCCAAAGGATTTATTTTTTATATTCTAGTAGAACAATGTATCATGGATAAGACAGGGCATCCCAATTTCCTGGTTATTTTATAATAGATTTCTACCCTCACTCAAATTAAATGCACTTACTTGTTATATGGCAGACTGAGAAAGAAGGAATTTAATTTAAAGGGGTATGTGTAATTATGTATACTCTCACACACACTGGGTCAGATGTACTAAATGTTGAAGTGATTACAGTATCAAACTTTGTCCTATATAGTCCTATACTAAGGTTTCGTTATTATAATAAACTCCACACGGACGCCATACCTTGCAAGGTTTTTTAAATCATTGTATCTATTTTTAAGTTCCACAAACAGTAATTAAACAGTGTTGTGTTTATTTGAAAAAAAAAAAAAAAAACACAAAAAACAAACAAAAATGATGCCAAACAAATACCCCCTTACATTATACTACTATTAAAACAACAAGAACTGCATGTCTAATACTAATTAAATGTTGGCTTGAGTGATCTGTTTCCATGCTTTAAAACTAGAAGAACTTTATCAATCAGATGCTATTAAAACAAAATGCATTTATGTACAGTATACTTACACTGATGTTTGTAGTTTTACACATATATCATTGTTTCTGCACCACTCACCATGATTGTAATTCTATAAAGTTCTTACTAGTTATTCTCAGTCTAAACAAGTTTGAGCAAATGGATCAGGGCGCATGCAGACGCCGAAGAGTAACCAGGCACACCACAAACATGGCGGGTGATTAGAAAGGCTGATTAAACTTCAGTTATTATTATTGCTTATTTGTAACGCGCCAACATATTCCGTAGCGATATACATACATTGTGATCAATGCAAAAAAAATATTAACACATTACAAAAAAAGCAGGTCTTTGAGCTTAGAACCCAGTGTCCATAGTGCTTTCCCTAAAGCACCTTGCAAGACTGAAAACTCGCAGACTTACAAACTTCAAGGTATGTTTACTTTCAGAAATTCAATTTTGAAAAACATTGAATTGATAATGTGCTTGTTTTTATTTATAGTTTTAAATTATACCATATTTATAACCTCTCCTGTGCCCCTACAAAGTCTACAAATATTTTGAAGCTGGAATTCCTACTTTAAGTGATTTAGTTTCGGTGCACTGGATTCCACATCCCCTGTATGGGGGTAACATTGGAAAGCAGGGTATGATTTTGTAGAATCGCAGACAAAATACCCTGAGCGAATATGTACTATGTATACAATTAGAAACTGCATACTGACAACATTATTCAGCTGGGTAATGTCAGCAATAGTAAGATTGTGGATGTTATCAGTAACATATACAGACTTACAGCAATGTGTGCAACCCTACAAAAGAAAGCATACATACACACACTACATCAACAGTCCACATTTGCTGGAAATAAAAGGATTGTCATCATTCGAAGCTGTATTTATGAAAGTGATGGTACTTACAAATGGGCAGAGCTTTTGATTTAAGAGGGATCCTGGGTCACTATGACATTAGAATGGCAGGCATCATAAGATATAGTGCCGTACAGTGAGCATACTTATAACTAATGCTGCGTTGCCACCTCCACAGGCCCGGCGCTTACAGTTGCTTCAAGGATATGGTGTCAGAACTGATGGATAGCCCATCTCTCCAGAGCTATGAGTTTCCAGTAACATCTGACAGTTCATCATCAGATTGACTGAACGCAGTAATGCGGCATTGTGAGCTTTCAATAATGTGATGAGAGCACAACACTAGTGTAGAAAATACTGCCAGTGTATATAAATATGCAAGAGCCATGTATCATGGCCTCAAACGCGTGCCGCCAACTTAACTACTATCAATTTCCATGGCTATGTCTAATTCAGGAAACATATTAATCATCTCTCGGATATTTGACAATGATGTATTGCCCTGAAGGGTTTGTTTCAACATTGGGCAGTTAATGAAATAAAAATATTTGTTATACATACACTAATAGAAATCACTTGTTTAAATAGGGGCACTTCAAAGCTGCAATTAGGGTTTGCAACAAACAATGTAAAATGCCACAGCAAAGGTGCCAGTTATTACTGAAATGAACACTACACATCTAAATGAATATAATTGAAATTGGTTATTATTAAAAAAAAATATTGCAAGTATTAGATAATGGAGTTCAAAGGTGGGGCACTTTAAGCATAAATTATCCAAAATGACCTCCCGCTCTACAAATCTCTACAACTAGGGCAATTTAATTAACTCTCACAGTGGCGTCAGATAAAGAAGAAGAGCATGCTCAGTTGGATACATAATAATCACAGAGACTTTAAACTGTAAATGCAGTGGCAGAGCTAGGGAATAGAGGGCCCTGAGGGGATAAGGGCCCAAATTGATTTATATATATATATATATATATATATATATATATATATATATATATATAGACACACACACACACATACAGTGAGGGAAAAAAGTATTTGATCCCCTGCTGATTTTGAATGTTTGTCCACTGACAAAGAAATGACCAGTCTATAATTTTAATGGTGGGTGTATTTTAACAGTGAGAGACACAATAACAAAAAAACAAAAAAGGAAAACGCATGTCAAAAAGTTATAAATTGATTTGCAGGTCAGCGAGGGAAATAAGTATTTGATCCCCTATCAATCAGCAAGATTTCTGGCTCCCAGATGTCTTTTATACAGGCAACGAGCTGAAATTAGGAGTACTCTCTTAAAGGGAGTGCCCCTAATCTCAGCTTGTTGCCTGTATAACAGACACCTGTCCACAGAAGCAATCAATCAGATTCCAAACTCTCCACCATGGCCAAGAACAAAGAGCTGTCCAAGGACAAGAAAGATTGTAGACCTACACAAAGCTGGAATGGGCTACAAGACCATCGCCAAGCAACTTGGTGAGAAGGTGACAACAGTTGGTGCGATTATTCGCAAATGGAAGGAACACAAAAAAACTGTCAGTGTCCCTCGGTCTGATGCTCCATGCAAGATCTCACCTTGTGGAGTTTCAATGATCATGAGAACGGTGGGGAATAAGCCCAGAACTACACGAGAGGATCTTGTTAATACTGGGGTTACTAGGACCAAGGAGGTCTTGCAAAAGGCTTACTTACAAATCAGAGCACAAAATCAAATATAAATTCAATCCAGCACTGTAAACGATGGGGAACACAACGGTTGACATCAGAATTAAAAGCAAAACATCCTCAAGCACGCACATCACCAAAATATAATACTTTATTTCATGTTTATTTTCAGTCCAAAGTCCTACGGCCTCTAACCTCCAAGCCCGTAGGACTTTGGTATCCAATCCCCATTATTTTTCTAAGTCCTACGGGCTTGAATAACGAGTTACGGGCTTCGAGGTCATTCAAGCCCGTAGGACTTTGAATAGGAATTAAACAAGGTATTATATTTTGGCGATGTGCGAGCTTGATAATGTTGTGCTTTTAATTCTAATGTCAACCATTGTGTTCCCTATCATTTAGATGGCTGTATTGAATTTATATTTGCATTTAAAGTGCTCTGATCTTACGAGCTTGAACCACAAGTTACGGGCTTGCGTCCACGAACATGTTCAAGCACTAAAAATGCTATTGCCGATAGCATGGTTTCTGATTCTCGCGAAGGGGGACTAACTTGCGGGGCCGGACAATATAATAGCAGAGTAAAAGTAGAGCTACTCGAGGACGCAGCTCAATAGTAGCAAATCTGGTTTTTGCTTGCGAGTAAGGGCCCTGAATTGAATGAGGCCCTTAGAGAGGATCTGCAAATAGGAGAGATATAATATCCCTCCTGAGATGTGTGCAAACCTGGTGGCCAACTACAAGAAACGTCTGACCTCTGTGATTGCCAACAAGGGTTTTGCCACTAAGTACTAAGTTGAAGGGGTCAAATACTTATTTCACTCATTGACCTGCAAATCAATTTATAACTTTTTTGACATACGTTTTTCTTGTGTTTTTTTTTGTGTTATTCTGTCTCTCACCTACCATTAAAATTATAGACTGGTCATTTCTTTGCCAGTGCACAAACGTTCAAAATCAGCAGGGGATCAAATACTTTTTTCGCTCACTGTATATATATATATATACACACATATATTTATTTTTTAATTTCTATAGTGAAGGCCTCCCTGGTCCCTCCACCCCTGCCCATATCTGTCCATCCTCCCATGCCCATATCTGCCCAACCCCCATGGGCAAACCCTCCATCATTCAGTGCACCACAGCTCGCTCTCCAGAAATGTAAATACCCCTCACACACACACACATTTCACCATTTCCATAATATATTATGGATCCCTTCAGGGTCCAGCAAATGTATCACAATTTTTTTGTTTAAACTGTATCATTTTTTTGTACTTAATTATGTTTTTAGTTCGACAGTTTTTAAACATATATATTGTTTTATTTTCATTGTGCTGTAATACTTTAAGTGTTTTGCACTTATCCAGTATAAGAGTAGGAGCAAATGCATTAGTAGGTGTCTGATAAGTTATAATGTCATTAAAATAAAACCCAGCAGCACCATTACTCCTACCTTCATGGCCATGAGCTCCTGCATTAGGACGGCGTTCTCAAGATCAAGCCTTTGGTTGTCTCCTCGTGGCTTGACATCATAACTCAGAGGATCGATGTGGATGCTCTCCAGTTCCAGCATGGTGAGTTTGACGGCAGCCCGGTCATTCTTCAGTTGCTGAATGTAATCCTTCAACCTCTGCTCATCTTCTTTAGAAAGCTCTGTGTCACAGCTACTTGCTGTAGAGCTGGTTGTACTGAAAATAAGCAGAAAAAAGTTATTTTGTTGCCCCTAAACATTACTAACACAAATGGTCATGAAAGAGAGGCAACTATATAACATGATAAAAAAGAAATCAAAATATAGACATATTATACAGTGAATATTGTTTCTATTTTCACAAATAACTGCGTTTTATGCACCTATGGGAAGCCATGTATAGTGTCTTGTATATGATGCTCTACACAGGACTCTCAAGAAAATACATAAGGCCATAATAGAAAGAAAAAAAGATCTCACAATAAATCTGTAGTAAAACCATGTGATGTGACAATGGAGATAAATCCAAAGGTTCCCAGAAAAAATACAGGTACAGTGCGTTGTAAAAGTATTCACCCCCCTTGGCATTTTTCGTGTTTTGTTGCCTCACAACCTGGACTTAACATGGATTATTTGAGGATTTGCATAATTTAATTTAAAGAACATGCCCACAACTTTGAAGATGTTTTTTTTTATTTTTTATTGTGAAATAAACAACAAATAGGACAAACTAACAGAAAAAGTCAATGTGCGTAACTATTCACCCCCCTAAAGTCAATACTCCGTAGAGCCACCTTTGGTGGCAATCACAGCTCCAAGTTGGTTTGGATAAGTCTCTATGAGCTTGCCACATCTTACCACTAGGATTTTTGCCTATTCTTTCTTGCAAAACTGCGCCAGCTCCTTCAAGTTGGATGGTTTGCGCTTGTGAACAGCAATCTTTAAGTCTGACCACAGATTTTCTATTGGTTTGAGTCCTGGGCTTTGACTAGGCCATTCCAACACATTTACATGTTTCCCCTTAAACCACTCAAGTGTTGCTTTAGCAGTGTGTTTGGGGTCATGGTCCTGCTGGAAGGTGAACCTCCGTCCTAGCCTCAAATCACGCACAGAGTGGTACAGGTTTTGCTCAAGAATATCCCTGTATTTAGCACCATCCATCTTTCCCTCAACTCTGACCAGTTTCCCAGTCCCGGCGGCTGAAAAATATGGTGGATGGTGTTCTTTGGGTGATGTGATGTATTGGGTTTGCGCCAGACATAGCGTTTTCTTTGATGGCCGAAAAGTAAAATTTTTGTCTCATCAGACCAGAGCACCTTCCTCCATACATTTGGGAGTCTCCCACATGCTTTTTCGCAAACTCAAACCGTACCATTTTGTTTTTTTCTGAAAGTAATGGCTTTGTTCTGGCCACTCTGCCATAAAGCCCAACACTATGGAGCGTACAGCTTATTGTCATCCTATGTACAGATACTCCAGTCTCTGCTATGGAACTCTGCAGCTCCTCCAGGGCTACCTTAGGTCTCTGTGCTGCCTCTCTGATTAATGCCCTCCTTACCCTGTCCATGATTTTTGGTGGGCGGCCGTCTCTTGGTAGGTTTGCTATTGTGCCATGTTCTTTCCATTTGGTTATGATAGATTTGATGGTGCTCCTGGGGATCATCAAAGATTTGGATATTTTTTTTTATAATCTAAACCTGACTTGTACTTCTCAACAACATGTTCCCTTACTTATTTGGAGAGTTCCTTGGCCTTCATGGCAGTGTTTGATTAGTGGTGCCTCTTGCTTAGGTGTTGCAGCCTCTGGGGCCTTTCAAAAAAGATATGTATATGTAATTATAGATCACGTGCCACTTAGATTGCACACAGGTGGACATCATTTCACTAATTATGTGACTTCTGAAGGTAATTGGTTGCACTAGAGCTTTTTATGGGCTTAACACAAAGGGGGTGAATACATACGCACATGCCAATTTTCTGTTTTCTTTTTCTAAAAAATAGTTTTATGTATATATTTTTCTCATTTCACTTCACCAACTTAGACTATTGTGTTCTGATCCATCTCATATAATTCAGATTAACAAAACATTCAACTTTAGGCTGTAATGTAACAAAACAGGTCAAAAGTCAAGGGGGGTGAATACTTTTGCAAGGCACTGTATGTGTATTGTACTGTATTTTGGATTGCCAATATAGCATTATGTCTGGATATTCCCAAAGTTTCTTAAAAAGTAATGTACATAGTAATTGCCACTGTAATGATATAGCTTTCAAAACGTTAAAATAGTAAAGATCAGAATAAATAATTTTCAATAAAGAGTTGTTTACAGTGTAAATAGCTGTTTTTCCTTCCATCTTAAGGCTGGAGCTCCTCCCATCTGTTTTAACCTGTGGCAGACTGTGAAGCTCTTTTTTCCAACATTTTCCCAACAAAGCTGTGCAGCTATTTGGCAACTGTAATCCGGATTCTGAGATGGTTTGAAAAAGGTGGGAGGAGTGCCAGCCTAAAGTTTGTGGGAAAACCAGCCATATTCAGTAAATTGATCCTCACAAAAGATCAACTTTTCAATCACAACTGGAAGTTTTTTTATTTTATTTTATGTAAGTGTCTGTTCATTTTCAACTTTATCTGCTATTAGCTTATGGTTAAATGGTACCGGCTGTGCACTCTGTGAGTTTATCCATTATGATTGTTTCCAAAAGTTATAACAAATAAAGTAGATTTGATATGATATTAAATGATGAGCACAAAACCAAATAACCATAATCTACTGTAGCAGTTAGACACAATGCCTTAAAACTCACATGTCAGCTAGTGACAAGCCATAATAGAGGGGATGAGGGAAGTAGCAATTTTTAAAAACATTTTATTGTGATTCAGCACATTAAGATTAAAAACAGCTGATTTAGAGAGTCAAGAAAGAATGAAGTAGACATGTTTGTGGGACATGTTCTCCCACTCTCTGTTCATGTAAGTATTTGAGCTGAAAGTGAATAACACATTATATGGGAGAAACTGCCGAGAGAAGATGCTGCAGAGGAGTACTTGGCGTACTTAAATGACTGTTACTTTTTTGCATTGATAGTTCCCCCTTTAAAAATGATCTCCAACCTGTACTAGGTAAAGAGAGGTTATAATTAAATCCTGAAAAGCAAACCTTTCCTTCTCTTAGAGCCCCATGACACGGAGTATAGGAAAAAAGTAAGCCCAGCTCATATCCAAGCTAGGCCAAGGGCTTACAGTCTGCCAGTGAGGAGAGCCAAGTGAAGAGCATGCAGAGAATAAACATAATAAACACTCTGGCCACAGAACAGATCCTAATTCTGCACTATGTCATGCAGACATCTAACCCCTTCATTGCTGAAAAAGCCAGGGCATAGCTAAGTATTTCATAGCTAACACTTCAATCAGCAAATTGGTTAAAGTCCCTACGGGATCGATGGTTTGTCTGCTGGATATTCACTCAGGCTGTACTTATTCTACTCTCAAATACCCAGCCAGAGCTGTAGGCTTGGCTCCAGATCTTAATCTTATAGCTGTCTGACTGCTATTCAATTCAGCTAAAATATGACATTGATATAAAGTCTCTGGCTTCTCTACTCTAAAACCATTTGCCAAGATGAATGGCTGTTTAAAGGAGAGGTTTTAAAAAATGGAGCTCTTGACAATACTTAATACTGGCCTACTTATTCTATTGTCCAGCATGATACGTGTGAGCAAGCTGGAAGGATCTTTACCGGCGTCTCAAAAGTAAGTGGAGTGGGGAAAAACATTTGGAACTGTTATTTATTTCCATAACATTCAAGTAAGATGTGTCACATCTAGAAAAGTTTCAGCCACTAGAGGTTAATCCGGTCATTAACAGAATGAGCGTCTGCCAACATGCGAAAACTCCTTAACCAATGACTCAGGAAAAAGTGTTTAAGGGGAAAAGGCAAAAAACAAACAAAAAAAAAAACTGCTTCTAACCATTGCCAGATATTAAAGGGTCACTGAGGTCCAAACATTTAAGTTTTGCATTTGATAGATTATAGTTTAAACATTGCAAAAATGTTCTCTTATATGAAAATGTATTTGTCAATAGTGTAGAAAAAATACATTAAACAAGACACAATGGGGTGGTTTCATCTTCCTCTAACCTCACAAATGACCTGACACCAAGGGACTACTAAATCTATGGATGTCTAGACTGAACTACATTGTGCCTGCATTACAATTAAATCGAATGTAGATCAGATAAAAATAAACAAACAGTGCTCTCCTTTATTTATACTACCTCAATTAACTTGTAAGATATAGGAGCATCAAACACATTGTATTTGTAAAGCTTTATTGCTAATTTTGTTAAATTAATATAATTCAGTTCACACACAAAACAAATATTTTGGCAGTGTTTAGGAAAAAACATTTTTAAATGTATTATATAAAGCTTTGGTCTTTGGGCCTTTAATGTTTGTTTGTATACGAATGGGTAGCATACATTATTCTGGTTATGTTCATAAATGGTGCCAACTAGCTATTAGAAACAAGTGCAGAAAAGCTGTCAGTAGCTATTAGGCTTGATTTTTAATCCCTGAGCATCCTCTACCCCACTCACTGCCTACATTACAATGGTGGTCTATACAAATCACCATGGAAAATAAAGTTAACCCCGATCGGGACCCCCTACCACTAACCCCCATAAGCCAGGGGACTGGGATTCCCTGGCACCTAAAATTACCCCCCCAATAGACAGTGAGTCCCAATCTATTAACACCCCCATGGCCAGGGAGTCCAAATCAGGAACCCCCACCAGCTGTGCGGCTCTTTAAAGGACCTGCAGCAGGGGTTAATTAATGGCTGCGGGTGAGGGGTTAACTTTAGGTGCCATGGAGTCCCGGTCTTATAGCTTATAGGGGGAAAAGGGTAAGTAGCATGTTGTCCCGATGAGGACCATCTGCAGCATTGGGGTTAATGTTAGGAGCAAGGGGGGGGGGGTATTAAAAGGACCCCCCTTGCAAGAGTGGGGGCTTTAGGGGACAGGGTAGTTGGGCAGAGGCAACTAATAGAGCATACGTTAGTCTCATTGAATGACATAAAACAGGACCCAGCAGCTGAAAATATGAATAAGCTCTGTTCTATTTAAACCAGTGCCTATAAGTGTATATATAAATGTATTTTCTAAGCACTAAATATCCTACTTATGAAATTACACTTAGGAAGGGCTTTATCATGAAGTTTACAAGAAACTTTCTGTATCTATTCACTTATTGTTTTGGCTCAAGTAAGCCTTCCATAGGTTTTAAAAATACATGAAAATTGTACATTTGTATGATATATACTTAGAAGAACAGGGCTGAAACATTATTAAATGGATATGGAAGGTTTCTGGATTTTGCTAGGAATATAATACATTTATGGCCTACGGTCATGTGCTTTATTAAGAAGTGGGTAAAAGCTGTTTTTTTCTGCCTAAAATCATACAATTTTTACCTGTTTGAGTCTGCCCTCTGTAGCTCATGAACACACAAAATGTGAAATGCAGCGATTCAAGTTAGCCTGTCAGTGACCTCTCTCAAGTAGCATATTGCAGATTATTGCCAGTGATTAGTTACTATGAGACACTGCACTCCCTATATTACGACGTACACTGTCTTCATGAGTTGCAAGGAGGAGAAACTAGTTAGGAATTATTTATACAATCGTAGGTACAAAAAATGAGCTTTTAAACATGTCTTAATAAAATATAGTACACAAAAGTAAAGAGATCCCTAGGTTTATTATATTACTAGCTAAATCATTCCTTTCAAGTGTGAAGAGCAAGTGCAAAGTCTGGAAGTCTTATTATTTTTGCAAATGCAGTCCGCAAATTATTTTTTAATAAAAAATAGTGCTAATCTTTCATGCAACAAACCATTAGCTACACAATGTTAAATGTTCTTTTAAGGTTACTTTGCTATGTATAAAGTTTATTATCCTGCATTCAACACCTACATGGTCTGGCATTCAATTACTTATGAACATACATGCCACATCATACATTCATTAGGGGCCATGCTGAATTCAACCGGGCACAACCACCAATATGCTGAATAATAACACACTATATCATACTCCCCAATATTTCAAATGACCAAGAAATTATATACAGGTGATCCTCCACATTCATGGGGGTTTTGTTCCTGGGGTCCCCGCGAATGTAAAAAAAAAAACGTGAATAACTAAAACGTGGGTAAACTATCACTTCACTCATGTTTTGTCCCTTGGGAAGGGGTCTAGGTGGTGGGTGGCACTCGCCTCGGGGGAAAATTTTGCCCAAGCGTCCCTTGCAGTCAAGGGGGTGAGGTTTAGCATCCCCCTCTGCACAGGGCTCCCTGGCCGGATCTTGCGTGATTATAGTAAAAATAAAAATAAAAATATGCAAATGTCGAATCTGCGAATGGAAGAGCCGCAAATGTCGAGGGTCTACTGTACCATTAGCTTATTTACAGTTATTCTGTAAGATTCATAAGCTGAATGTTAAAGATACACATACTAGGTGTCCAATGATCCATAACATATATTCTATACACATTCCAGGCTTCAATCTTTCTCCTAGACCTTGGGAGAAAACAACAAGAAGAACCAGAGAAAGTGGGAGATGCTCTTAAATGTGTGACTTTCATTAAAAAAAATTACATTTGAGAGATTTTTTTACCTGTAGGGAAGGATGTTATAGAAACGTAAGTATGCTATAGAAAAGACTATTTTGATGCTATCAATCCACAGCACACCCCACTCACCAGCCTTTCAGAGCACAAAGTGTGATCGCCCTAAGAGACACAATGTGCAGAGATCTCAAGTTCAGTAAAAACAAAAGCAGACCACAGCTAAGGAACGAGCCATGTGCAGTCTCCAGGGGACATGTAATCATCTGCTGGTTGTGGGTTAAGTCATCCATTATCATCTCTGTCTGCAATGCTGCATGTTCTCAGTTATCAGCAAGGGAATATCAGATCACTATTTTTTTATATTAAGTTGCACTAATTTTTTTGGATATTATTTGCAAACTGCAGTAATAACTACAACTAAAGATATATCATAAGCATGGGACCAACATTAAAATAGATTGATAGGCTGTCCTGTTTAATGTTATAAATCTAGGGAATATAATCTTAATGCTCTATTATATCACTTTAGATGTCATATCCATTCATTTTCTAACATATTATTAGATAGGTAACACTAAACTAGGTAGCAGTGAGGTACAAGTTAACTGCAAACTTTCTAGCCCCCACAGTACCTAAACATGTAGAATCATATAATAATCAATAATATAAAAGGTGCTGCTGTTTGGATTGGCCTTGAAGCTTCTCAGATTAACATAATTCAAAATGGAGAGAGAAAAGAGAGATTTATGTTGTATAATCTCTAAGCGCACGCCTCCACACCACTGGCAAATAATTGCAGGTAGAGTCATAGTGTAAAGATAAGATACTTTAATTATATATAAAAAGTATACATGGATTAAAAACAATCTACTGTACAAAGCAAAAGTATTGTAGATCTCAGGGCATTCAATTGGTATTTGGTAGCTGCAGCTCTTTGTTCCTACTGTGTTTCTAGATGAGGTGACATTGTAATATGATGACATTGGCATTACCGAGGAGTTGCAGTAACAAGAGGAGCACAATCACTCTTTTTAAAGTAAAGTGCAATTATTTGGGTGCACAGTGGACATGGGTATAGGAACTGCGAGGACAAATCTCCCCCAGATTTTTCAATGTGTGTGTTTATGTGTAGAGAAGCAGTTGTGTGCTATTTTTATACTATATGCGGTATCCCCCGACCCCAGATTTTCCATGACGGTGGAGCAAGGTACTAAGAAAGTTTGAACCAAACAGCAGCCCATGCCTCATATTCAACAGCAACATTCACCCAACTTGTATTAAATAAATACTGACGCCTGACATCTACAGTGTGCTGCTTTCGTGAATTTATAATAAAAATGTTTTCAAAAATAAACATTAAGCAGAACATTTCGTTTATTACTTATTACATGTAATTATTACTTACTCTGGGTAACTAGTACCTTGCTTAAGCTGTTTGATGGAACTGACATGCTAAAATGAAAACTGACTAGATTTCCATTAGTTCTATTGAACTGGTAAGTTGGATCTCAATATTTAAATTTAAACAACTAAAGACGCACTCCCACTTGTAGACAAAAATAGCATCTCTCATTGTAGAATAATCGGAAATAATAGTTAAAAAAGAGTGTTTAAAGAGGGTGCCGCAATGTTAGTTAGAATCACATATATGGTTGTGAGCATACGAGCTGTTGCTCATGCTTGCGGGCTCGCGCAGTGAGCCTGCGGTCCTCGCGAAGTAAGGGTCGCAGTTCCTGGCAAGGAGCGCCTTTGGCCTCGCAAAATTTACATTGCAACGCAAACAAAATACAAGACACGTTACGACCCATTAAGACCTCGCAAAAATCGTCCGCAACACGCGCACATCAAAACATCAAAAATACAACAAAAACACACAACAAATACATAAAAAGCTTCCTTACAGGAAGATGGAGCATCCAGGACCTCGAAAACTAAAGTTACACCTCAATTTAAAAGAGTTTAGACACTAAAAAATTCTCTAAGCAAGAGAAAAAATGGCCGCCGAAAAAAACGAAGACGAGGCTACAGCATTCTAGAGACGCAAAACACCACCAAACACCTACGGATTTGCTGAAAAACACCTACGAGATTAGAAGACAAGGACGCAACCAGCGCAACCCCAAAAACATTACAAACACAACAAATACAAACAACAAACACATAAAAAGCTTACTCACAGCAAGGGGGGGCACCGAGGACCTCTGCAAGTGAAGTTACACCGTCATTTAACAACAAATTTCAGAGTTTAGAGACCCGAAAATCACCCAAGCGAGAGAAAAAATGGCCGCCAAACAAAACGAAAACGAGGCTAAAGGTCCCTAAACACGCAAAAGACTACCAAACAGCTACGGATATTCCGAAAAAGCCTACCAAACAGCTATGGATATTCCCGAAAAACTTGCACGACATAGAAAACGAACGACGCTACATCAGCCACATTATATACATCAAACACCATTAGCTCATTTACAATTTCATTGCCGTCATTTTTTGATGGGCAATTCGCTAGTAAAAAATAATAAAAGTGATGTAAAGATGATACCGTTCAATGGCTAACAGGAGAGAAAAATAAAGAGAGCTTTTGGAGCACTATGGCACCTTCATCAGACTTGGTGTTAGAAGCTGTAATTATGAGCGGACAGTTTCACTAATTTAGAGAGAATACCACAGGGTGGGGGATGCTTGAGAAAAGTATTGGAAACCAGAGTGATAGGGGGTGATGACTGGTGTAGAGAGGCGTATGTCTCAGGCAGAGCAGAGGGGGCGGTTAGGGGAATATCTGGAGATTAGATATGATATGTTGGAGGGTGTGGTTGAGATATTTGTAGGTAAGTGTCAGCATCTTGAACTTAATTATAGCAGATACGGAAGCCCATGAAGGGACTGACAGAGTGGAGCAGCAAACAGGTGAGATACAGGAGCCTAGCAGAGGCATTTAAGATAGACTGAAGTGGTGTTAATCTAGGAAGGGGAAGTGTGGATATGTTGAGTGAGTGAATTAGGATGTTGGTTGTTTCTTGTGTGAGAAAAATATACTTTTGTAGAGGTTACACAAGTGCAATGTGCAGGTTTTGGTAAAAGATTGAATGTGGGGAGTGACAATGGGCTTAGTGTGTAGATGTGAAGAAGGAGTTGTCCACTGTAAGGCTGATGTCCGGTGCTGGGGACGTGAGTAATTACTAACAGCTCTGTCGGTCCTATTGTGTTTTTGTGTGCTGCTGTATTTGCGCCGCTGCGTGCATGCGCTTTCGCCTCCATCTAGTGGTGAAAATGAGTTACTAGCCAGCATAGGCACGCCGACAGAAAAGGTCTTGAGCTATGAGAGGCTCGCAAGGGCCTAGTGCCCGCGCCAAACACGACGTTGTCGATCCAGCGCCATTGAGTTGTGCCACGTCTGAGGGGGGAATATTGTTTTTCCTGTACTACCTATTTTTCAACACTAGAGGGCGACGCAACAGCGCGTGTTCCAAGAGTCGGCAGCAGCACGCTTGAATAGCGGTGCACATAAAACTGGAGAGATACGCTCTGTCTGCTACTTAAAAATATGAATGCTAGGTGAAAAAAATAACAAATGGTCTAGGTTGTAGTGAACTCGTCTTCATCACTATTTACTATAATGAACCTCTAGCGTTGTCTTGCTTCCTGAAATACATTAAAGGCATATCTAAATTTCCTGGATTATGAGTGCATCTCACAGAGTAGAATCAGCAGTGTATAAAAATATTTTTTTTGTTGCATGAAAAAATACCAAAATAAACATTTAAACACTTACCTTGAAGTTAGCAAAATGTCTTGTAATTTCTGCCAGTTGCAGTTGAAAATTAGGGTTAACACCCTCTCCAAAACCAGGCTAAATTAGCATAAAATGCAAAACTTTTTTGGCCAATCAGGAGGAAGCATAGGCTGAAACATTTGTATTTCAATCTGGTGTTGCTGTCTGTGCTGCAAAGCAGTCTGGGATATGTAGTCTGGCACATTTTAGAAAGTGCTATGTATTTTCATATAAGAGTCAGGTTGTCTGTTCCTTGCATCAACTGCTGGTGGTGTTTTTTTTTCTTCTCTCTCTCCCTGTCTCCTTGTGGAAAATGTTAGCAGTGACTCCACCAACCATGTGACTGGCAGCACTTCCTTTGGAAGTCACAACCTGTACCCACATGCTGTGCAACCTGTACCTAGCTGTGTATCTAGTAAATAATGAAGAGATGGTCATCACCGTTTAACAGTTAAATGATAATGAAACATGGCAATATTTAGCATTATGAAACCGTAAAATCATCATTCTACTTATAGCCACCATATGAAGATTACTATAATAGGAGCAGTGACTTAATCCACAAAAATAAATCTAGAGGGATTCAATTATTTCTTCACAAAGCTCAATAACTCAGTTGGTGCACCCCTTGAGTAGAGTCTCTGAGATGGAGTCCTTAACATTGTTACAAATGCATTTAAGGCAAGTAATAGTTTACAAATTATATTCCTGTTATTGATGCCTGATTTCAAGACATAGGGTAACAAACATCTTTATCCTAAGGAACTACATATGCATATGGGAGACAGAAAAATGTATACATTATTAATAAATCAAATTTTTTTTTCTTTAAATTAGGCAAAATTGTATTCAGTTTTAAAAGTTAATCTTTATTGTAGAGGGAAGTGAGAGAGAGAACCTGCAGCAGAAGTTAATACACAGTTTGGACACCATCAGGGGTGGTAATCACCAAAATATGATAAACTGCATCTTAGTTAGCTCTGCTAAACAGAGAGGAAAAAAATCCTGCAGGATTAGTTGATACACAGAATGGACTACCAACAGGGGTGGTAATCAAGTGTAGATGTGCTGCAGAGGGAGACTCTTATATGAGAATACAGGCAGCTTTACAGCACAGACAGGATCCCTATACATTGATACAAATATTGCAGCTGCCTCTGCTTGCTCTAGATTGGGCAAAATGAATTATTATTTTTTTGCTAATTTAGCCTAGTTTTGAGGGGGTGTTTACTCTAAAATACAACTGGCAGAAATTAGAAGACTTTTGCTAACTTCAAGGTAAGTTTTTAAATATTTATTTTGGTGGGGTTTCATGCAAAAAATGTTTGCATACACTACTGATTCTTCTCTATCAGATGCATTCATAATACAGGAAACTTAGATATGCCTTTAATATTGTATTTTTTGTTGTACATAACTCCTGGATAGCACTACAGAATACTTTGATGCGTTACAAATAAAAGATAATTATAATAATATAACATTATCATGCTTAGTGCATTACAGCCATATGTGTATGCAAAATTAACTCATCTTTGAATTAGTGCCTGTACCTAAGAATAAATGCTATTCTGCATCCGTATCCCTCTAATGCTGAGGCAGTCTGACATGTTTTACCAATCATTCTATTAAGGATCCATCTAGACAAGATGACATTACATTTTATCAGCCTGTAGGCTGTAAATCTCTTACTATAAACATGTTCACTCAATAAACATCCAGAAGGATTTTAATGACTGCTGTAAATATCCGTATATTTTTTTTACAAAGTCAGTTCCAACTTTAACAACCTTGAATAGGAACCTTAAGCACAATGTAAATGAGTTTTATAGTTCGCCTCCCAAGGGCAAATAAACTTTAAGAGGGGATGGGAAGAAAAAACCTATCCTTGATTATGTAGTCGGTGTAAACGCTGCGACTTTGAAGAGGGTGAGTCTCTATGACCTTGGGCAAGCCACTATCTCACAGTACACAAGGCGCTGTAATTACATGGTAAGCACTGTGGGGCAGAGACTTAGTGCTTATACACATTCAATGTATTACGCCGTATAGGAAAAGTAATTGTACAATTAGCCAGAAATCATCGTAATACCAGTGGGAAGGATTTATAGATGGCTTCTGTATCATCTGAGAAGCTTCACTCTGATTAATGTATAATCTTTAAACCAAAGCACTTATCCCACAAATAACTATCTCTAGAATTAATTTGGGAAAACTAGCTTTTTTATTATTTTTGAACCAAAACTTTATATTAGTGTTTCATTTGATGGTAGAAAGACCGAAATAAAAATAGATACTTTTCCCCTGGTATTTTCTTTAAAACATAGAAAAATAGCTTATATTACATTCTAACTGCCTAAAAGTTTGCTGTAATAATTCCTAAAATGCATAATCCAGGCATGCTTGAACTCTTTCACTATGTTTATCCTGCCATTTCTGCTAAGTGAATTAATGTATCTTATACCTCCTGAAGTATATGAAATGCCACCCTATCCATTCTATGCCCTAAGCTAAAATGACACAGTCAATAGGTAGACATGGTCCGAGTCAGGTCCCTTTACCGGTCCCTAATCTTCTAGACCTTCACATCATTATGGCATTTTATCTATATCTATACAAAAGCCTTCATTCTCTAATCTTCTTATTTAATAAAATGGATGTTTATTCAAATGGTGAAAACATAACATTTATTATTGCAGTGAACCCAGTATATAAACTTTTAGAGCGAGATTGTAACTTATGGTCCTTTCCGGACTGGAGGGTTTCCAATATTAAGATAAATAAATCGAGTGGTGCAGCCAACTCCTGTCTACTCAAGGTACTTACACAGCTTGCGCTCTGTAAAAGCCGACACTGCATCATTTAGATACTATTATAAAACAGAGGAATGGGAAAAGGGTTTTTATATATTTGCCCCTTGATTTTGACTGCTCTGCATGATGATACAGACAATCCTTGAGTTCAGAGCTCCTTTAACTATATCATTTTGAAAAGCCATTACAAGGAATACTACACACAAATGCTAAATCCATGCAAGTATATATTTGTGTATGCAGGTCCATAACTAACCAGACTGATCACATAATATAATAACTGCAGCAAAAGGAATACCAATCATTTGACAAACTTATGACTACCATAAAGAGGCACATTGATAGAGAATTTCAGACCAAGCAAACCCAAAGGAAATAAAAAATGCACAGTAAGTCTTCACTTCAAGATTTCTGCATAAGACGCACTTTTGAAAAAAAAAAAAATTAATAAAGATTTAAATTCATGACAGGATTAATGAGACCACTAAGACTTTATATTCCCACCTTCAGACTTTATGTTTTATCAAACAAAGTCATTGTACTATGGGAAGCCTACATAAGAGGTTATTGCTCTCGGCACCCTGTTTGCAGTGCTGTCAGTTATATTCAACCTTGAGTTTAAAAGCTGTTTAAAAAAAAGTGTTTTTTTGCATGATCTAATGTCTAGGAAACTTACATTTAGCTAGCAGCAGTCCAAGCTCCCAACTCAAACTTACATTTTGGTTTTGGCTAATCAATCAAGACCTCTACAATGTTGGTCAGTGATGAGAAGCAGCTAGGAGCCTATCTAAACAATGTGTAAATAACACTTATGTTGTATACAGACAGATCCATCTTGTCTGGCTTCAGTACTTCTTAATAACATGGTACATGCTTATCTCCTGAACAGTGGTGCAGGACGTAGTGTGGAGAAAGTAGTATCATTGGAGGGTGAGTTCTGCTTATTTTTTTGCCCCCTATGATCAGTGGCAGGCAGTTGCAATGTATATGGCAAGCCCTATCCCTGCAGACATGGAAACATCCTCTCACACACCATCTTCACCAACGTATTATAGATACCTCCAAGAACCAGCAGAGACATAAATGTTTAATTTAGTTATTTTAAACTAGCTTTTGCTGCCTAATTATAGTTTTAGACAAAATTTTCAATATACAGTGATCCTTTCGCTCATGCGCTGGATCATAACACAAAGCATGGGTAGGCATTACTATTTATCCCTACTGAATCATCCAGATCATCAGATAAATGATTAGTCAAATGGTGTCATCTGGTACATAATTATTTTGTGCGCTTTTTCGAATACATTATATATCCAGTCCTGAATATCTGTAAGAAAACTGGACTATTGTAAAATGTATCAGAATAATTGGTTACGCCTGACATATAGTCTCCTACAGATGTAACATAACAGGGATGGAAACAGCATTGACTTAGATATGACCAAATAGAGCCCCTATAGTAACAATAAAGCCACATATTTATAGAATGATCTTTTGAAGAGCTACACTTGATAATGGCCAATTTTTTGGGGGAAAAAGTCCTGGGAAAAGTCATTGGCTTGCTTAAGCTTCCTTACTGAGCTGCTTTCCTACTGAAAGCACTGATGGCAAAGGATTGCCAAGCAGCTGAAACAGTTGGTCATCTCAAGATCCCGTCACTTGTAGAAGCTGATAAACAAAAATGGCAGTTTCCAGTAGTTTTTATTTTTAAGTTCTATAGTCATGTTCTTCAAATGAGCATACTTACACATATGGGACTACAGAGGTCCTTTAACTAGGTGTTTGCTGCACAGGTATTGGTGATGGGAACATTGCAGGAATTAACAGGAGAGTCAGTAGGATAAAGGACACAGAGGAGAAGATTTCACCCATAAGGCAAATAAGAAAATAGCAAAAGCCTTGAACATTTTGTCGTACATGAAGTTGTAATTGATAAGTCATTACCTTGTATGGCTGTTTGAGGACAGGCTCTCCCAGGGCTGCACACTGCACCCCGTTACCGCGAACGCTCCCCCACAGCTCCCATCCAGCTTCATCAGTAGCGCTTTAGCTGCATTCTCTGCGGTCTTCCTGCAATCATGGGCGCGCTTCAGCATCTGTGTGATATTCTCATCGCCAGACTGCTCAGCTAAATAATACATGAGATAACTTTTACTAACATTTATCAGCATGGTGACAAAATTATAACAACAGATATTCCAGATACTCCGGAATCACGTTATTATATGTGTGTGTAAATAAGCTGCATCTTATATTTCTTAAATAGTGGATACAATTGAAGAATAATTTAAACTTGCATCCTAATAAGGTCTTCCATGTTGAAAAGTAGATTGCATGTGTTGGCTTTTCTTCTTCCACTCCCGCTGCGTGCCCCAGAGCGCTCCCACTTTCCTCATCTCTGCACTGTTCATCCTGTACTCTCTCAATCCCGCTGCACTCTCTTCCTTGCTTGTGCTCTATCCTCCAAATTTCTTACACTCTGTTTTTTTTCATATATAAATGTGTAAGGGTACACGAAGACATTGTGTTTTGCATTTTCCCTCTTTAATGGGTAAGATGGCCCCATGTTCTCACCTACTGATCCGACTCCTGCCGCTCTGAATTGCCCAAGAATGAGTGATTGCTCGCTCTCTGCCAGTGCCAGCAGCAGCTCATACGCCTCTATACACTGCTCGCTAAATCAGAGACAAAAAGAAAACACAGGATCAATATCTTCACTTGCTACTATACTTCTTCTCCAGACAAGCAAGGAGATCCTGACATCTCACAGGTAGCACTTAATCCAGTGACCCACATGTGACCTTAAATCTCAGCGGCATTATAAACGATGATCGGTGCCGCCATGTCATCTATGATTAAACTCTACCATTTATCAGACACAAAAGGAAAAGAGCACAGGAGTTACCAAGTCAGAGGATAACCCTATGTGTCCTTTAACTCTCAGAAGAAAATGTTCTGTAATAAACCCCCTGTCGAAAACCTCTCCAAAGAGAATGGACAATTTAAGCTGCAACGTTGGTTACAATATTTTTCTTTGGCTTTATGTGTTTAAACGCGCTGCAAACAAGCTTTTAAGACTTCAAAGCAGTCATCTTAAGGGCATGGCACAAATGAACAAACATCAAACATACTTTATCCAGGACGACAGATTGGGGAACTGGAAAGAGGATAAAAAGGAAAAGAATTTAAAAAATGGAAAGCTGAGCATATGATGTATTACAGAGACATTGGGTTTGACAGCAGTTAAAACATTGGTTTTTACTGTATTAAAATCTACCACTTCTGCTGGACGGTTATTAATGCAAAGTAGTCACTTATTATGGTATTGTTAGGTATCTTGCCTTAAAGTAACATAGAGGAGGACTCAAATATAGTATAATGAACTATAATGAAATATAGTAATCGTTTTACCAATTGAATGTTATTAAAAAAAAAAAGCACTTTCCTACATCAAACTTTTTCTGAAGTTTGTAATTTGTACCTGTCAATCAGCTTTTATAATCCATCCATTAAGGACAGTCTGATAACTCTTGCTAATGGATAGATCATTGCTAATAATTGATGGTTACCACCTGGGCTTCTGTACTGGAAAGCAATGTGAAGAAAAAACACTGGGCATGCTCAGATGAAAGGAAGTAATGTATACTATAAGTTTAGGTATACCTGAAACATGAGCATGTCCAGGCTTTTTTATGCTGGTTTTCACCAAAAATAATATATTTAGGGAATAATTATCAATTACTGGCAATGATCTCAGCGTGGATAACTTTACTATAGGAAATGCAATTTTGATTAATAACATTAGTTTGATAAAGTATTTATTAGCTACAGTATACCCACACTACACCCGATACTAATTACACAAAATAATAAATAAGCAAATCTAATAACAGCATACCTTACCTTATTATTATTTATTTTTGTGTCGTTCAGTCGTTTCTGACTCTCTTTGACCTTACGGACCATAACACACCAGGATATTTTTATGTCCATGGTTATGCTGATCAACTTGGTATTCATGGCAGAGATAATGGAGTGGGTTGCCAGTTCCTTCTCCAGTGGGCCACAGCATACAGCTCCTGGTATTCCTAGGTGGTCTCCCATCCAAGTACTGACCAGGCCCAACCCTGCTCGGCTTCAGGGTGGTGTGACCTCTTGGTTCCCTGACTTGAAATCGAACCCAGGTCGCAGTGGTGAAAGCACCAAATCCTAACCACTGGACCACCAGTGAACCCACCTTACCTTATTTGGGCCAAATAAAAACATCTATTGCCAAATATGGCGTTACAGTGGTCTTTTAATATAATTAATAATGTTTGATGCTTTTCGTGAAGGGAAGAGTCCCTTTAAACCAGATATTTAGCTGTCAAGCTGCAGAAGTAGACTATTTCCGATACAATTTATGTTCGCTTTTCGAAAACTTTGTAGGTAAAAGCTGCAAGTAGGTTATAGGCTATACTTTGTGCTTATTACTTTCCTTTTGCTTTATGGACCAGCAGTTAACAAATATAATAATATATGCTCTATTTTCCCCAATGCCATCAATACTACCTAACCTCCCTTGCACATTTTTATTTTTCACCATAAACTTCTCAATTTGCGACGTTGTGATTTTTATGGGATTTCTGGTAAGTGTAATAATCTCCTCCATTTACACAGAGAGCAAATACTTTTTGATAAGTCAGAGATTTGTTTCCTGAAATAGGTTCCTCGTCCCTGGGGCCCTGTGATAAAAGTCAAGGTGAATAATGAGCAGCCTAATGATGCTGGCACACTCACTTTGTGTTTGGCTGACTGTTAAAACAGTGGGAAATACTCTGCTCTCCGGCACCGCGGTATGCCCCAGAATACATAAGCAGGGGGCACACAGGCCGGCTGTCTAGCCTCATATCCCATCATTCAAAGCACACATGAAAAGGATGACACGCCGGGACTTTACTGCAACTTTTACAGCTACTGAGTCACATATTAGAACAAAGGCCCGCTATGTTTGTTCAGTAACCCTGAGGTAACAAACATAATGCTAATTTCTTGAGTACTGAATAAAAAAGCATGTTAGAAGTATAAGGATCTAACTAAAGAAGTCTATTGTTTATCCAAACGGCGAAAACGTGCAACAGGTGAAAACGGTATAGGACTTGTGATAACCAAGGCATATCTCTAAGTGTCCTGGACTATGGATGCATCTGATAGAGGAGAATCAGTAGTGTATACAAACATTTTTTTTTTTTTACATGAAAAAATCCCAAAATAAACACTAACAAACTTACACTGATCTTTGCAAATTTCTTCAGGTTTCTGCCACTTAATTTTGAAAAGGCATGCCCCTTGAACACCTTAATTAAATTAGCAAGAAATTCATCATTTGTTTTGGCAGCTATAAAATAGTTTGAAATGACTGGGAAGTCCGTTTGTGCAGCAAAGTGTGATGGGATGTGTAGTATTCTTTCCCCCTGGACAAGGAAGCAAGGAGGAGCGCAGACATGTGTGGATTTCTGCATTGTATTGCTGTTGGCTTGAAGGTTCGTATAGGGCTAAAAATGTATCCAAATGCAGGTACCAAGTACCTATGAAAGCCGCTCCAAATTTATTTTAAATACAATAAATCTGTATGTGTACAGAATGGATCAATGTAATGTGTGTTTCTGATATAAGCAGCATGTGTCAGATTAGAACAAGGTGAAAACAGGGAACTATAGATATTCCTTTCGCCAGCGCCTGTGTCTTCACAGCAGAGATCCCAAATATTATTTAATTTAATACTTTAGGTAACAAGTACTTTATCAATTGAATTGTAACTTACACTGAAGTTTGCAATTTTAAGCCTTTCTGATGCACCCACTAAGGACACTATGGCATCGCATGGAATAGATATTGTGATGGGAGATTATTGCCACTAGTTGGTAATTACCTCTAGGATCTGAATCTATTGTTTTTAGTGTAAGTCATGCAAAAGAAAAGACTGGGCATGCTCAGACCCCAGTGATTAACCACTCTGATTAGATAAATTACTCCTTGGGTCTGAGCGTGCCCAATGTTGTTTTCCACATAACTTACACTGAATACAATAAACTCAGAGGCTAGGGTAATTATAGTGTATACTTAGTATACACTTAGTATAGTATAATATAATCATACTTTGTGCTTTGAATGTCTTAAAGTGGCAATTAATATATATTTTTTGTAACTTACAGTCATATTAAGCACTTATAAGAGGTAAGCTCCATCGATATTTTTATAAAAAGTACTTTAATATGTACTAAATATATAAATATATATATTCCCTTCTGGATCACTACCTTGTCGTAGTGAAGTGGCTTGTGTACTGCAATGAAGATGTGAACTATACCATGTAGAGTCACCCAAGATAGGCAGGACACAGCAGAGAGGTCAGACAAACTGTGGTCCACTGGAGAAAGAACTGGCAAGCCACTCCAGCATATTTGCCAATATAAACTTACAGATCAGCACAACCAGAGATATAACAATAGATGTGTCTGGCGTGCTGAGGTCCATAGTATTAAGTTATTCAAACTCCATTAATGCAACTATTGTGGCTGAACACCTCTTTGTATGAACACCATACCTTTTAATAAATGAGTAAATATAAGGACAAAGTGCACAATTAGATGTTATAACCATTATCACCATCCGTATAGACATATATACTGTAGAACTGACACTCCAGATTTCCATCTTTCTTCTAGATATTGAGAAAAATCAACAGGTGCCACTGGAGCAAGTGGAATATGGTTTGGGCTGGAAAACAGGGGTTTGCCCCTACATGTAGGGACATCTGAGAGGGACAGGGGAATTTCCCCTGATAACTCTGACAGTTGGGAGGCATGCAGCGCCAAATACTTATATCGTTAGTCAAAGTAGTGTGATTAATTCTATCAATACTTGTGGACATCTCCCATGATTTTTAAGAGGCCTAGACACTGCGGGAAATACATATTTTTTAAACAAAAAATGTTTTTTAAATCTATTTGCTTTTCAAAAAAGTGTTAATGCAGTTCTCACCTGCAATGAAGTTGACAAAATTATATATTCATTTGTTCTTTAAAGTTAAATTCCCTACACTGTCTTTACCCACAATACATCATACAGAGACAGTATATTTTGTTACAACAAGATGCTGTAGGGCTTACACTACATAGTCACTGGTGCGTAGCCCTGGCATGCAGCCTTGTGACTCCTGGTTCACCTGAAGCATGAGGCACAGAGCTCTGCAATACATATGCTGTCATGTCGTATTAGCAAATCCATTCATGTCCCTGCCAACCTTTCCTATTCAGGAATAATAGCCAGAGCAAATGGAGGAGAAAGCCTGTCACTGCAGCTCACTGACAGATCTAATGTTATATATCTCAAGAACCAGACTTTTAACTTATTGCTTTTTATCTCCAACGGAGCTGAAACTAGCCAATATATTGCAGGGTGCTCGAGCAATAAAAAGGTGAACAAGGGCAAGTTCAATAGCTTTGAATGCCGGTGTAATTGTAACCCAAACCTCAAGACAGCAACAAGCTCTACCCAAGATTGCTCTGTCCAAGAACATTCAAGACAGCAACAAGCTCTACCCAAGAGCATTCAAGACAGCAACATGCTCTGCCCAAGGACATTCAAGACAGCATCAAGCTCTGCCCAAGAACATTCAAGACCCCAACAAGCTCTGCCCAGGAACATTCAAGACCCCAACAAGCTCTGCCCAGGAACATTCAAGACAGCAACAAGCTCTGCCCAGGAACATTCAAGACAGCAACAAGCTCTGCCCAGGAACATTCAAGACAGCAACAAGCTCTGCCCAGGAATATTCAAGACAGCAACAAGCTCTGCCCAAGAACATTCAAGACAGCAACAAGTTCTGCCCAGGAACATTCAAGACAGCAACAAGCTCTGCTCAAGAACATTCAAGACCGCAACAAGCTCTGCCCAAGAACATTCAAGACCGCAACAAGCTCTGCCCAAGAACATTCAAGACAGCAACAAGCTCTACCCTTAATTGCTCTGCCCAAGAACATTCAAGACAGCAACAAGCTCTGCTCAAGAACATTCAAGACTGCAACAAGCTCTGCCCAGGAACATTCAAGACAGCAACAAGCTCTGCCCAGGAATATTCAAGACAGCAACAAGCTCTGCTCAAGAACATTCAAGACCGCAACAAGCTCTGCCCAAGAACATTCAAGACAGCAACAAGCTCTACCCAAGATTGCTGTACCTAAGAACATTCATGACCGCAACAAGCTCTGCCCAAGAACATTCAAGACAGCAACAAGCTCTACCCAAGATTGCTGTACCTAAGAACATTCATGACCGCAACAAGATCTGCCCAAGAACATTCAAGACAGCAACAAGCTCTGCCCAGGAACATTCAAGACAGCAACAAGCTCTGCTCAATAACATTCAAGACCGCAACAAGCTCTGCCCAGGAACATTCAAGACAGCAACAAGCTCTGATCAAGAACATTCAAGACAGCAACAAGCTCTGCCCAAGAACATTCAAGACAGCAACAAGCTCTGCCCAGGAACATTCAAGACAGCAACAAGCTCTGCTCAAGAACATTCAAGACCGCAACAAGCTCTGCCCAAGAACATTCAAGACCGCAACAAGCTCTGCCCAAGAACATTCAAGACAGCAACAAGCTCTACCCTTAATTGCTCTGCCCAAGAACATTCAAGACAGCAACAACCTCTGCTCAAGAACATTCAAGACTGCAACAAGCTCTGCCCAGGAACATTCAAGACAGCAACAAGCTCTGCCCAGGAATATTCAAGATAGCAACAAGCTCTGCTCAAGAACATTCAAGACCGCAACAAGCTCTGCCCAAGAACATTCAAGACAGCAACAAGCTCTACCCAAGATTGCTGTACCTAAGAACATTCAAGACCGCAACAAGCTCTGCCCAAGAACATTCAAGACAGCAACAAGCTCTGCCCAGGAACATTCAAGACCGCAACAAGCTCAGCCCAAGAACATTCAAGACCGCAACAAGCTCTGCCCAAGAACATTCAAGACAGCAACAAGCTCTACCCATGATTGCTCTGCCCAAGAACATTCAAGACAGCAACAAGCTCTGCTCAAGAACATTCAAGGCCGCAACAAGCTCTGCCCAGGAACATTCAAGACAGCAACAAGCTCTGCTCAAGAACATTCAAGACCGCAATAAGCTCTGCCCAGGAACATTCAAGACAGCAACAAGCTCTGATCAAGAACATTCAAGACAGCAACAAGCTCTGCCCAAGAACATTCAAGACAGCAACAAGCTCTGCTCAAGAACATTCAAGACAGCAACAAAGTCTACCTAAGAACACAGGAGATGAAACATCTTCACTTAGTTTTATCAACACCCTCCAGTCTTGTCCCAAGAATAATGAAGAAAAAATCTTCCCAGTGCCATGTTCATGTATTGGCAGTATACTACATACAGATGATCTAAAGGACCAATGTAATTCTCGATTTAAAATTATGAATGGAATGTGTCAAAAGAAGCCAAATAATCTATTTATACGATCCTATACCTCAGTCCTCCTTCTGGATCGCTATTTGTTGTGGTGAACGGGTTATGTACCTAAATGAAGCTGTGAGCTGTACAAAGGTGGGTCATAGCGGAGAGGTCAGACAAATTGCAGTACACTGGAGAATGAACTGACAACCCACTCCAGTACCTTTGGCAAGATCATTTTATGGATAAGCACTACCAGGAACATACAGATGTGCATGGCATGGTGTGGTCCATTTAGTCATGGAGAGTCAGACATGGCTGAACAACTAAACAAATATACCTCAGTTAATGCTGTCTACTTACACATCCAAATTAAAGTTATTCTGAAATAGGTCACACGGTTTAAAGCTGTATTACTATTTTTTATGTTTTTTAACCTTTGCAACACTATTTTTTCATGCAAAAATACCACTGCAGCTTAAAATATCATATAGTAAATGGTTCATAGCAATTGCAGAACACCACCATCACTTTAATAGGTTGCCATAATGAAGCTATAAGCTACAAAAATAGAAACACAATTGGTTAAAAGATTGAAGGCATAAGGTAGCCAGTGGATTCCATTGAGATGAGGAAGGTTACTTGAGCAATACAAACCCCAGGGGACTGTAATAGGATCAGTGCTTTTTAATAACACTTTGAGCGATATTACAAAAAAGGTCTCTAAGGGAAGGTCTGCCTTTATACTAATGATTCAAAACTTGTGGACACTCAAAGGGGGAAGGTTCACTAAATGAGTATTAATTTTGGTATATTATACGTATGAGTGTGCAATGTGAAGTGGTGCACTTTGGTCACTAACATATAATGCAGGAATGTAATATTAATAGAGCTATGACAAATAATTGTTGTTCCTAAATAAAGCAGATAGAGATTCAATGGAATGGAAACTGACATTATTACAGTGTAGGCATATTAACACATTTTAAGGATAGTAGCACTAATTGTATATTTTGTACAGATATTTAATTGCCAAGAGCAGGTGAAATTAACCTTTTTTGCTCTAACACGGACCAAAACCAAATTTTAATGCAACCATATCAATTTGCAGCAAACATGGCTTCTACAACCTTGGCATAGATAAGGTCTCTTGCTGCAGAATACACTTTTCCAATCACATTTAATGGTTTGTTGCTACATTACTACATATATATGTACCGGACAGACAGGGGAGTATCACATATAATAGTTGTCAAACTGCGATTCGTTGTCACGCTTGCGACAAACCGCAGCTTGACAACTGCGCATTGTGCAACGGCTCGCATGCAAATAGCGCACAGGGTGGCCCGCGAAGTCGCATTGCGTGGAGGCAGTTTGCGCAGGCGCATGAGGGGAGACACAGAGGGAAGGATGGGGAAGACACAGAGGAGAGGGGGGAGAGACACAGGGCAGGGAAAGGAGTGGGGAAGAGACACAGGGCAGGGAGAGGAGTGGGGAAGAGACACAGGGCAGGGAGATGAGGGGGGAAGAGACACAGGGGAGGGGGAGACACACAGGGGTGGGAGAGGAGGGAAGGTAGACACACAGGGGATGGGGGAGAGACACAGAGGCGGGGGAGAGACACAGGGGAGTGAGAGGAGGGGGAAGAGTCACAGAGGAGGAGGGGGCTAGACACACAGGGGAGGGAGAGGAGGGAGGAGAGACACAGGGGAGGGAGAGGAGGGGGAAGAGACACAGGGGAGGGAGAGGAGGGGGAAGAGACACAGGGGAGGGAACAGACATGAGACACTGGGGAGAGACACAGGCCAGGGGGAGAGACACAGGGGAGTGAGAGGAGGGGGAAGAGTCACAGAGGAGGAGGGGGCTAGACACACAGGGGAGGGAGAGGAGGGAGGAGAGACACAGGGGAGGGAGAGGAGGGGGAAGAGACACAGGGGAGGGAGAGGGGGGGCAAGAGACACAGGGGAGGGAGAGGGGGGGCAAGAGACACAGGGGAGGGAGAGGGGGGGCAAGAGACACGGGAGGGACAGAGGAGAATGGGGTTAAAAACACAGGGGGGGAAGGAGACACAAGGGAGGGAGAGGAGGGGGGAAATGAGACACAAGGGAGGAAGTAGACAGAGGGAGAGACTCGCAATGAGCGCTGAAGGCCAGTAAAGTAGAGGGGGAGAGGCTCCCATTGTGTGGCAAACAGCATTGCCAGGATTCACATTTTATTGCCGTCATTTTTGACGGGCAAGTTGCTAGTTATTATATATTTTTAAAATGCAAACCTATGCTGCAGCACTAGGTGCTGGGACACAAAGAATACAAAAGACAAATATACGGCAGAAACATTAGAGCTTATAATCTAAGTGGATGAAGTATTAGAGACAAAAGGAGGGAGTGCTTGTTTGAATGGCTGATGTAAGTGAGTGAATCAGGATTTAGTTGTTATCCTGCATTAGGATGGATTTTGGATATATTTCACAGGTGCAATCTAAAGATTTTGGTAATGACTGGATGTGGGGATGAAGGGCAGCAATCACTACAGCAATGTCATGGGGTGTTAGTGTGATGAGGAGTTGTCTATCGAGGGGGTGTGATTGAGGGTGGAATTATTAATAGTTCAGTCTTTCCATACTTATGTTATTGATATTCAGTTGTAGCATAATGTAGGGAAACAACAAAGGTCATTTCTTGCAGAAATGTAAATTGTTAATGTCTGTGCCAATATACTTTTTTATCCTAACCTGACATGCTATTTCTGCTGATCACCCCCATACATACTGTGAGCATTAATTACTCAGTGCAGATAAAGAAACCAGACAAGAGGGATGCTCTTTTCAGTTAGTTTATGCTTTAATAATAAGTAACTCTAATTACATTTACTGATATGTATACTTTTAATTTCTGCAGCAACAGCGACTTTTGCTGTGTCCCTTTAAGTTTACTGGATTGCTTTACTTGGAATCTAGTTAGGAATAAAAAAAAAAATGAATATGTAATCATTGGTATAAGTCATTATCAGCCTTATTAAATTGCTATTTAGCCAATTGAATAGGGCTCTATATAAGCACACAGCATATTATTTTACAGACGTTTTTAGTTAGTGAAGACCTTGCTTTTGGATAGAAGGTCACTAACTAGCAACTTCTGTAAAAAAAATATGCTGTGTGCTTATGTACAGCCCTATTCAATTGGCCGAATCGCAATGTAATAAGGCTGCATATCCCTAGTTGCAGCCGGATAGCCCCAGTGGTTGTTTACCTGTACTGCAGAGCCAGTCTCAGAGCCGTGGCGTTGGACTCGTACTTGCCCACCAGCATGCTCATTCTCTCTGCGTTGCTCTTACACTCTTCCAGTGTTATCGTTAACAAATCATTCTGAGATTTTAAGTGCTCGATTCGGCTGTGGAGACAAGATCAATATTTTTATCCCCTCATGTAAATCTTCCCCCTGTATTTGTCCCTGCAGGGGAGATCTGCAATGCACAGAGATCAGCCAACACTGGCACCTAGTCTGATCAATAAGCACTTAGGAGCCATAACTTCAGTTTATTGTTGGGTGTACAGTCCAATTTAACCTATTCTGGTCCAGATATACATATATACATGCCTTTTCTGTGAACTCTTTCAGTCCCATGCTTTATTGTATTACCATATAACAACCATATTGATGCAGACTTAGTGTCACAGCGGCTGTAAGAGTCATATATTTGTAGTGTGATGGCTGCAACTAAATTGCCTCCCCATATAAATGCAAGCTGTACACAAATGCAATGGGCATTGAACATTATATATGAATTCTGCAGTTACATCCTACTGATCTCATGTGATGCATCAATATGTGGGGTGATTACAGAAGAGAGTGTCAGGGGTTAAGGGGACACCGTCACCCCAACAGAGCATTCAAAATGAGTTATACATTGTACTTGAAGTTTTTCTCTACAGCAAATACATTTCTGAGACATTTATAATTGTTTGGAGGATCCTGTATGCGAATGCACAGCTCAGAGTGCCCGGTAAGGGTGGGAGATGCCAGTTACATGTCATTATTTTGCCCACTATAGAGATAGTAGAAGCAGACTGTAATACTAATGAAAACAGCTAGTAAAGGTAATATGCGTAAGACACTCATTTGCAAATAAAAGCAGCAACAACGTGGACGAATTCATTTTAGAAAAAAATGGATAACACAACACAACCAGCCTTTCATGCTCTTTAGGAATAACGTAAATAAAATTGATTTAAGGAGTCCCTTTAAGTTTAATCATATTTTCATGTCAACACCAAGAACCCTTAGCATCAATGGAAACACTTTGCAATGAGTAATGAGAACACAGATCTCCTGGCCTCCTCGGGATATGTAAATATACCCAGAAGATCTTTTTCTTTCTTTAATAATTAAAATGTTCAAAAATGTATCTAAATAAGTAACTACATATTCTGAAATAACCTTTATGTATATAATTCATGCTAAATAAATCATTCACATTTATCTGGTGTCTTTCTGAAGTTCATCGGTCAGTATTCTGTGTTGGTACCATCCTTGTCTATCACCCTCTGCAGCTCATAAACATCAAGATGCTTCGATTAAAGTGAAATCAGTAAGTTGGGATCTCCTTGTAAAACCTTAAGAACTCTATTTAGAAGAAAGGGGAAGTGGGCAGGGAGTGAAAGTCACACAAGACTGTAAAATCCAGTCTTGGATCAAGGAATGTGCAGTTTTAGCCAAGGTGGCCATCATACATTTCATAAGGCTGGATATACACTGTACGCCACATGAATATTTTTGCCTATACATGTAGACTGCGTTTAATGCTACCGCTTTCAATAGTTATTCGATATAACAACGTTTTTGCCCACCATTCCCTGATTAACGCTCTGCCTCGTTATTATAATGTTTTTGCCCCATATAACTGGATTAACGCTCTGCGTATACCTGGTTGTAAGTTCCCCTATCCCTATTTACCCTATGTTAAAATGACCCCGTTTATCACTCAGTATCCCAGCCAACCTATCTACAGCATAAAACGGGATATAGCTGTATGTTATTAACAGGATGGGGGAGACTTTGAATGCAAACTAAACTTCTATCTGCTATAAATAATAGTGATTGCAACAGGGCTAATTGAACGTTTATTCGTTTACAACTATACATCAATCTGAGAAAGTAACAGTCAAAATCAGAAATGAAAATGGAATCTTGTAGTAAAGAATAATTGCGTATAAAACATTTAACGGTTGCGTTAATTTATTTTGCTTTCTAGAAATATACTTCCCATTATGGTTTAATTATTCAGAATATCATAAAGACTTAATAATTGAGCAGAGTGGACTTCTACACACTATAATTGTGAATTTTATATCTAATAGAGCTAGTTCCAGCGCTGGGGTAATTATATCTGTATGACGACTTGTTTATTACAACACTAAATACCAGAATGGCAATTCTAGTGCAGTTGTTAATGTCTTAACTTTCTCAAAAGGGTTGGCCATTATCAAGTTAAGAGTATTCTGTCATGCAGTGTCCCTTTAAACAGGTAACAAGGAATGACAATTAAACAGATAATATGAGCTTTAGATATAACGAGCACAATAGGAAATGTCTAGGAATTCTTATATATAATAGGGGGCTTATTCTTTATGACTGCATTGTCCTTTTAATGTTCTGAGATGCCTTATATGCCTTATATTGTGCAAGTTTAAGTGCATCCATAAACATGTGTAATGCATTTTTTATAATTCAAAAACATAATTGTTGTTATAAAAGCTGCCTTGATTTTTTGCTATGTATGTGCACAAGCGAGCTAGTATATATATATGCCATATAACTGCACCACCTCTGTATAATAATCCGCTCACCCACAATCCCTCTCTCCTATATTTGGAGGCCGTTAATTTATGACCTATTAAATGTAGTCCTGGACAGCTAATCAATTGTTTTCACTAAAAGCTTGTTTTATTTTATTTTTTACTTTTAAAGATATATGGATGAAAATTTGCAAATTCTTGGGTACATTTATTAATGTTTATTTGGGGATTTTTTCATGCAAACAAATGTTTACATTATTTACATGATTGATTGACATTATTGAGATGTACTCATAATGCATAACACTTTTTGCCCATTATTATAAGGACTACTGTGGTACCATACATATGGTATTTTTAATAACTAAAATTGCTATTTGGCAAAATGTTTTTGAAAAGCAAAAAAATTTAAATAATGGCGTATAACACTGAAAAGAATAAACGCTGTATTTGTTGCGTGGCTCCATATACTTTTGTGTGTTGATTGATGTTTTCCAGTAGTCCTACTGAACCCCTGACAGTTTTAACTGCCACATTCCCATTGCACAGAGTGAAGCTTTAACTGCCTCTGAGAAGTTCATAAAGAAAATACTTGAATTGTCCTTCAAGACTGCCCCAAAGTAACAGTGATGAATGTTCTGATCCTGTCTTTACCGCAGTGCATCAACCCGTATCTACAGTACAAACAGCAAAACCCTACAAGTCAGAAGATCTCTACAGAGGATAAACGCTGGAAATGTCTTGCGTTGTGTGCACCTGTAATCCAGATGGTACCAGGGATATGGCTCTCTCTCATAGATTAAGAGCAGATTTATAGCTACTCGAGAGGGCTTTTTAGATGTTCTGTACCTGTATATTACTGATTGCCAGACATAATAGCTTGTAACAAACGGCTACATCTGGAATGTGTGCAGTGGCTTCCACATAACAAGTGATTTGGGAATATAACACTATTCTCTGTCATCACTGCACTTTCCCATGTACAATCAAGTGGGCAGACCAGGAAACTTATATGAAATAGCATCACTTTTAATGTGAATTCTATTATTGTTGTTAACAGTTTTACCACAAAAACACTCACTGCTGACCTATTGTCCCAAACCTGCAACTTATTACCTGCATTTGCCAAGCCAGAAGGAGTGAATTTACCAATAATATAATTCATCTTCACAGCCTAACGCCTTTTACGTGGCTACAGGCGATGTTATTATAACCTTATTTGCTGTCAGACACCCAAAAACCATGCGCTATTTTTTGTTAGGTTAAAGGTTACATTAAACCAATTTTTTTCTATTGTGAATGAGTGTTGTTGCATTTATATGCAAATGAGCAGCTCGCACATTTAATTAGGTGTTTGACGTGCTAATAAGTAGAATATTGTCTCTGTAGTGGCCAGAATAAAGACCCCCAGTGTTGTCTGGCTGTTAGACTCCACTCCCACAATTATCAAGTACTCTTGGCCGCACATTAGCATGCAGGAGATGCAAATCAATTATTTATTGTAGAGCAAACTGCTAGTTCAATGTATAGCCAGTTAATGCTCTTTACAATTATATCACCTTCTTTAACATGTAGTGATCAATGGTGAAAAAAGGGTTAGTGATACAGCGTTTGAAAAAATTAAAAAATAATCAGCATGAACAGAACAAAATATGATTAAAGCACCGCTGTGGTCTATAAACAAGTAATGTAAGCCTCATAATACACTAAATGTTTTACAAGGTGGTAAGAAAACCACAGCCTCTATGTTATTACATTATATATGCAATTCTTTCTGAGGAGGACACCTGATTAGATAGGAAGGTTATATCTGCCCAATGGGAATGGTGCATCTAAAACTGCCCATGATTTCAAAAGGAATAACAGAAAACTCATTAGTTAGAGGTTGTGTTCAATTTCTAAAATCATTTTGCCCAATATCAAGTTACTTCAAATCAAGATGTTTTTTTTTAGTTTTTCTTAAAGAGCATGAAAAACTGCCAATGCTGTTCTGAGGCAATTAAAGCAGTATAGTGTTGATCCATCTTATACTCCGGTTGTTTACGGTGAGCTGTTCTCAAGGTGCATGTGTGACAATTGCTTAATACTCTGACCAAATCCATACTACAGCTGGAGACATTTGCTATCCAAAAACAAAGCAAGTTGCCAAGTACCTATTTAGCCGCTCTGTCTCCACCTCAAATTCACGGATCTTGCTCTCGGAGATGGCAGAGCCATGGGAATATAATGTCTGGAAGATCTCCTGGATGTTGGAGCAGTCTTGTAAGGAATGTGCCAAGTGCTCTGCCACGCTGCTGGATACCTGCAGAAACATAGCAGCTTAGATATTCTAATGAAGAAGTTATCAAACAAAAAAGAGTCTCTAAATACTATATTTTATCGATTAGCCCTCTTAACGATGATTTGCTATAGCGCTCTTTTTCACTGTAATTCCCTGCTTAGTGCTAAACCTTGCAGTAGCACAGTTTTTGAGCGCCAAACCTCATCTAGCCCTTTAAATCCCGCTCAGCGCTCTCTGATTCGCCAAAGATCAGTCTGAGCGATGTGTCAATAAAATGCCTAGTTTATCACTTTTTCACATAATGCTCCTGCATGCAGGAATGCTAAACAGGGTATTGCTGTACATATGTTACATATCAATATAATGTAGTGTTTAATAGTTGCTAAATAGTAGGTAAAAAAAAATCTTATGTGAGGCACCAAGACAATGAGCAATGTTCAGGTGATCCATGAAGACAATCAGAAATTCATTTGAAGTTGTTTGCTAAATAAGTTTGCACACTAATATTCTAGTGCAAGAATCATTTACATGCGTAACTATAGAGTGAGATGATCACTATTATGGTGCTTTTCTTGTATTCATATATACATGTAACCATTCCAATAATAGTGACCTACAGTGCTGAGAGATGCCCAGGTAGCTCTAACTACTAATTATACAGGATATTTATAAGAAAATGATTAAAAAATCACTGACAAATACACTAGAGTCTCAAAATAATAATTATTAGATTTTGGTAATTTTTAAATTTGTACTTTTCGGAACTAAAATCCAGGTTTTGTTCCCCAGTCTTTAAATGATTATACAAGCATTATTCTAGGTACTCACCCCAATGCTGCTGATCTCGGAGCCCAGCACTGGCCTCTCAGATGATGATGACTCTGATCTTGTCTTTGATAGCTTTACCCGTTCAGCGATCTACAGGTAACAATATTTACTGCATGTTACTAATCAGGACATCACTGTTTCCTTACCACATTCTAATAAAAAAACACATTACACATTAATTTCTCCAGCAATTTGACCCATATGCTCCTTTTCAATATGATATACTCTGAATCGATAAGTGTTTATGTAGAAAACCTATTGATCAAGATTAGCACATAGTATTCTGTAAAACGTGTCTGATCAGGCTGTCTGAAGTCCCTGTAACTACAACCATCTTATATGAGCACTGCAGTGCTCATATAAACAGGGTTTTATTTTGCGTAGTTAACTAATTAGCACTAAAATCAGTAATTGAAGCAAAAAATACAATACAGCTTTAAAATTTACATTTGAACGGTAGCATTGGAATTTCATGGAGATTGGCTTCTCCCCACCTGGGGTGGGAGAGGATATGTCCAGTAGGCTGTCCTGATGTGAGTTTCCCCTGCAGTGGCCACTGACTGTTCTAGAATAATTTTAGGACCATGTCCTAGGAAGATCTGCCCCCCACCCGACAATTAAAATGGGGCACCGAGAAGCTGCTAAGTTGCTAATTATTGGTTAATGGGACACCAATGACACTTACCATTATTAGGTATTTTAGAGCATTAGTACTGATAATAAACTATACATTTCTGGATTGTTAAAAAGAATAAAAATAACCTTTAAATATATTTGCTTGCCCTTCAAGCAGAAAGGAGCCTCGGAGGTTGAGACATAACAGATATGATGATGTCTTTATAAGACAACAATGGGGATGGCCAGTACTACATGTACTAAAACCAGTGTCCAGCTGAATGAACTGTGAGATCTCATAAATAAGTAGGACATTTGTAAATGATTGTATTGCTTGTAACAAATAAAAAAATACAAAGTTAAAGCATGAAAATGTCACTTTAATACTCCAAAGCTCCACAGTATACTGCAATCTACAACAAGGTTAACAAGCAACAAGCAGTGCAAGAAGCCCTTTAACCGTATTAAAATATATATAATCCCACTTTGAGCCTACAATGAAGGATAGATATAGCGGACATAGACATTGAAGACCGTGTGGCAATGGAGAGCTTAAGGTATCTCTGCAGTGACGGCCCAGATATCCTCTGTCACAGAGATGGGTTTCTCTGGAGGATGCTCAGACGCTAGCAGAGCAGCCAAGTACATGAAGTGCTGCCTCTCTTAGATAATGTTCTGCACAAAGCCTCACCTTGGCAATGGGAATGTCATTGCTGCTGCTGCTGGTGCTCAGCTCCCCAGTGCTGGGGTTCACTGGTCGGCTTGCAGGTGTGAGTCGCCCAGGACTGGAGGGGCCTGTTGCTTGGACGCTCTGCAGCCTGGTCTGCAATTCACGCACCTTAAACACAAAAAATATATAATGAACAATGTGTAATAATGTGTAATAATGTGTTATTATACTCTAACATAGAAATGCAGTCTTATTCCAGAAAAAACCTTATAGTAAAATAGTCAGGAATCCCATGTACTACATGTACATCTCTCTATAGCTAAGTTTATACACACACACAGCATACTTACCGTAAATAATGCAAGGGCAAGTTTATTAAAGGGTATATCTGCTTTCCTATTCCATCTATGGACCCATAAATGTCCACTTATTCAAAGTGTATAACCCACATTTGTAAGTCCTTGTTGACTGGTTTGTTTATTTATTTACATACATAACATAAACTGCCATCCGTTTACATTTTATGTTTAGAAAATGGCGTCCACATTGTCAACAGAAAAAAGCAAAAATAGTCAATAAAAGTCATTAAACATGCATATAAGTAGTGCATCACACTCTGCAATTATAGTGTCCACATTGTCAACATAAACATGTCATCTTATTGGCAGAGTTCAGTTCTTACAAGGACTCGGTCATCCCAAAATAAATTATTTTTTTTAATTATTTTTAAAAATCACAATAAACTGGCTATATAGTGCACTAGCTGTTTATTTCTAAAGTAAGTAATTTCTGAGTTATTCAGTATATTTTGAGCTTCATTATTATGTATATTATCTGCTCAAATATGAATTAGCTGTTTTGATGTGCTATTAGGTAACAAAGTCTGCTTGCATGTTTCTGTTGTAGTAAAAGCTATGTGCTTCAATGTTATCATGCAGTTAGATCCCCTGCACACAATTATTAAGCATTCTCAGGTACATATTAGCATATGCAGAAGCATATACAATGCTGAATATCTCAGGAATGATTTATTGTAGAGAAAAACAGTTACCATAACGTATAGACAGCTTTTAATACCCTTTAAGATGAAGCCAACTCCTTGTTGGTTTGGAGAAGTTAAACAGATTTCACCACAGTAATTTGGAAACCACATCAAGAGTTGTCAGAAGAACTTCTTATTAAAAGTGTTATTCCAAAAAACAAAACTAAAGCAAAATCTACTTTGAACTAATTAAGACGCCGCGCCATTAACAACCCTGAACACTCCGCTTTACGAAGTGTTGCTGGCTCAGGCTTATATATATAATATATATAGGTAATACGCACTGTACACGGGGTCACTATGCCAGGACTGGTGACAGGGACGTCTCAAGTATTAATGTGTGCCACCAACTATGTATGAGATGTGTTGTATTCATGTGAGTGCGCCTATACTTACGTGCTGAATACACAAGAGCGTATCAGCCTTACTGCAATCAATACTACAATCAATACACAATTTTATGCCTGAAAATGATTCTCTCACATCACTGGACATCAATACTTTCTGTGCAATGAATTCACAATGCTGGGCTTTTTATGTCGCAAACAAACACAAATCTGGATTTGGCTTTTGATACAACATTATAACAAGTGTTGATTAATTAAATGTTCATTGGTGTACAATTACAGATAAGAAATAATACTGGTTAAGCATTAAAGACATGAAAGCATGCAAGCTAAATGATGCAACATAATAAAAATGTACAATTGTAGAAAGTTGATGTAAAGGTAGAATAAATATATATATTTGTAGTCGGGGCCCTCTCCATGGGTAGTTTTGAGGTGTGGTCAGGAACTATGAAATCTTGGTCTACTGAAAAAAGGCCAAGGGAGAAGTGCTGAAATGTAGCGAGAGGGCGTTGGAGAGCTTGAAGATGTGTGCAAGTAGGTGGAGGATAAGGAGGGTTTATGTAATGTGTTGATGGATCCTCCCACAATTCCAGGTAACCCCCTGGATATATATATATTGGAATTATTAAAAAATATTTTTTGCTATGTGTACCACTTGTTTTTAAGTCTTGAAAAACATCACTAACAGGACCAACAAGCTAGTGTGTCTTCTTACCCCTTTGTGTAAATGCAGTAATTGTGAACAATGTATTTCTAAAGATGCCAAGTATTTAGCTACCCAGTGAAATACCCAGGAACAGAACACACTCTTTATATTAGAATACTACTACTTCAAGGCGGCCAATGATCTGAGCAAGAGTCCATGATTTTTTTTAAGACTCCATAACAATGTCTACTGAGCATTTTAAAAATAACTCATTAGTACGGTATATATATTTGCCTTCTTATTAAAATATTTAATCAGTGTATCCACCTGGCAATCGTAGCCTTAGACTCCTGACTTCCGGCTTTCTGGCCTTGAATAGCTACAAATAATTTCTGAGATTTTCACACGGACACTTTCTTTTTTATATACTGTAGTAAACAGCGGCAGATGTCTAGTAGTATTACTATCAAGAACTTCATGAATTACTAGCAGTAATGAGATACGTGAATGTGATACAAGATACAATCATGATTTCCCGAAATTAAATTTGTTAGTGTTTTATTTCCCAACACTTTAGTGTTTGATTATTATCAATGATTTTGGACACTGAAATTCACCAGTGTGGAGACCTGAACATGACAATGAAACAAAGTGCACTTCTCCAGACCACAGGGGTTTTATACTTAATAGACAAAACAAATTAATTTATCAAAAAAATATTTTTGAAATATATATCCAGTGTTTCCAAGCCTTGAAAAATATGTCACGGACAGGACCAACAACAATTGATCGTAAAATTTGATTTATCACAAAATGGAAAATCACACCGCGAAACATCTTGCACACTATAGAAATCCAGCTACTGATTCATAAACATATGTGGGTAATCAGCAATTACCATATTTTTCTGTGTATAAGACTGTATTTTTCACCATTTTTTTAAGTCTAAAATAGGCGGACCGTCTTATACACGGAATGTTGCAATTAGATACCCTGGTCTGGTACTGTAATGCTGCATCTGGCCACTAGATTTAAAGCAGGAGAAAAGACACATTTGGAAATCAATTAGAGTGCATTACACTGCTTCAAAATGTATATTTTATATCACTTATTACTCAGTAATGATGTGCAATTGCATTTTTCCAGTTTAACACAGGTTCACAAAGATATTGAGCTGGAATGGAAATCAGTGAAAATCATGACAGAAAGTGCCCTTAAATATATGTGAAACGCTATTAAAACTTATAAAATAGACATTTCTTAAGCTCACAAGCAGTGCTGTAATGCAATCTAATCGGAACAAGCATTTCTAACCCGCGTCTTTTCTCCTGCCATAAAACGCAATCTAGTGGCCAGATGCAGCATTACAGTGTGATACACATCGTGTATGAGCTGATCAACTTGATATAGTAAACGGTGATCACAACACAGTCTCATTTAAGAATGAATTAAAAAACAAAACTGTAAGGAGCCAACAGAAACTCTTAATTTTAAAAGGGCAGATTTTAAGGGTCTAAGGGTAGCAATACAAAGTATAGACTGGGACAGAGAACTGATAGGTTAAAATACTGAACATAAATGGACAACATTTAAATCCTTACTAAATATACATACACATCGGCATATACCGTGTGGGAATAAAAGTAAAAGGAGTAAATCCCATCCAATGTGGCTTAACAATGATTTAAAGATCAAGATACAGAGTAAAAAAACAGGCAATTAAATGATACAAACAAGAGGGGACAGAGACTGCTTTACGTGAGTACAAGGAAATCACTAAGGGTTGCAAAAGCGCGATTAGACTGGCTAAAATAGAAAATGAAAAATTTGTTGCAAAGGGGAGTAAGACTAACCCTAAATTATGTTTCAAGTATATTAATGGGAAGAAGGCGAGGAAGGAAGCTATAGGAACATTACAATGTGAAAAAGGCTGTCTGACAATAAGTGACCAAGAAAAAGCAGATGGGCTAAATAGGTTCTTTTCTTCTGTATATACAAGGGAGGTACCAGTGGTTGGGCCACTGCAACAAAATGGGGCTACACTACCTTCACCAAATAATTGGTTAACGCAGGAAGAAATCCAAAAGAGGTAGGAAAAAAATAAATGTTAATAAAGCCCCAGGTCCTGATGGAATAATCCACGGGTACTGAGGGAACTGGGCTCTGTAATAGCCAAACCATTATATCTAATTTTTTGAGATTCACTCAACACAGGGTCTCTACCAGATGACTGGAGAAAAACAGAGGTGATACCTATATTTAAGAAGGGAGCAAGAGCAAATCCGGGGAATTATAGACCTGTAAGGTTCCCTTTTGTAGTGGGAAAGCTTTTAGAAGGGTTAATAAGGGATAATATACAAGAATATGTCTATTCAAACAGGATTATAAGTAGGAGCCAATATGTATTGGAGGGATAGGTCATGTCAAACAAATCTAATTAGTTTCTATGAGGAGGTTAGGAGAAACTTGGATCAAGGCAACTCAGTGGATGTAGTCTTTTTAGATTTTGCAAAGGCTTTTGATACAGTGCCACATGGGAGACTATTGCGCAAACTAAGGGATACAGGAATTGAAGTTAATATTGCACATGGATTGAGAGCTGGCTAAAAGACAGGAACCAAAGGGTTGTTGTAAATGGAAAATACTCAGATTGGACTAATGTAGTAAGTGGGGTTCCCGAGGGTTCAGTAGTAGGTCCTCTCCTTTTTAACATATTTATTAACGACTTAGAAGTAGGACTGGAAAGCATTGTTTCCATTTTTTGATGATGACACAAAGTTGTGCAAGGTGATTCAATCAGAAAATGATGTACTTTCCCTCCAAAGGGATTTGCATAATTTAGAGAAATGGGCAATTAAATGGCAGATGATATTTAATAAAAATAAATGTAAGGGAAGGAAAAATAACCATGCAATTTATAAACTTAATGAAGCAAATCTAGGGGTATCAGATATTGAAAGGGATTTGGGAGTGCGTGTAGACAAACAGCTACATAACAGTTATCAATGTCAAACAGCATCTGCAAAGGCAAATACAATCTAAGCATGTATTAAGAACGGTATAGAAGTAAGGGAAGCAAATATAATTCTGCCACTATACAAATCCCTGGTATGCCCTCATTTGGAATATGGAGTACAGTTTTGGGTACCACTTCATAAAAATGACATTTTAGAACGGAAAAAGTACAGCGAAGGACAACAAAACTAATGAGGGGAATGGACGGGTTAAGTTATGAAGAAAGACTAACCAAATTAAACTAATTTTCTCTAGAGGGGATATAATTACCCTATATAAATACATCCAGGGTCAGCAAAAATATTTGTCAAGGGAGCTTTTTGTGCCAATTGGTTTTCAACTGACAAGAGGACATCCTTTGAGGTTAGAAGTAAAAAGATTCCACCTTAAAAAAAGAAAAGGTTACTTCAAAGTAAGGGTGGTTAATCTGTGGAATTCACTACCAAGGGAGGTGGTGACAGCGGATTCAATAGATAACTTTAAAAGGGGGTTGGATATATTTTTAGAAGAAAAAGGGCATTCAGGTTGATCCTGGTTAATTAGAGAGGGAGTATTGATCCAGGGAGGAATCCGATCGCCAGTATCTGGGGTCAGGAAGGAATTCATTTTTTCCCTTTTGAGACACTTGTCAAAATTTCACTAGGGTGTTTTTTCTTTTTGGCTTCCCCTGGATCAATTAACAATTAATCTGCATATCAATCCACATATTGCAGATCAGAGGAGATCTTAAAAGGTAGAACTTGATGGGCTAAAAGTCTTTTTTCAGCCTCCATTACTATGTAACTATATAATAAATAGGAAGTCACTGGTGGAGGATTTGGGCATTAGCAGGTCAGGGAAGGTTTAGAGATCATAGCTTACACTTAAGAAGGTGCATGTTTAGTAAGGTGCATTTAAGGTCTGCAATTTAATTGAATTCTGAACGCACATGTACAAGCCGTAGTAGGCAAGAGACTGGTGAGACGTAAGCTGAGATGGGAAGAGTCTAAAAGCAACACCCATGCAAATTAGAATGAGGATAGTACATTGCAATGAAGCTGTAAAAAAAACCTCTATGTTTTGACTAAAAAGGAAGTGACAGGATTTTATAAATTATTGCATGGAAAAAATGAAGGAGAGAGCAGTGTTAAAAATTATCACAAGACAGCTTAGACTACAGTTAATGTGGTGTCACTGGAGCCATATCCATTACAATTTTCTACCCACATTCTCCCAAGAATAATGCAAACAACAACAATGAAATGCAAAAAAAAAATCAATACAGATATAACTTCATTATTTATTAACGATATAAAAGGTTAACAAGCTTGTAAACTCATCTATTAAACACCAGAATTTTGATCACTATGAAAAATAAACATTATATATATATATATATATATATATATACATACATATATACAGTGGATATAAAAAGTCTACACACCCCTGTTAAAATGTCAGGTTTCTGTGCTGTAAAAAAATCAGACAAAGATAAATCATTTCAGAACTTTTTCCAAATTTAATGTGACCTATAAACTGTACAACTCAATTGAAAAACAAACTGAAATATTTTAGGTGGAGGGAAGAAAAAGAAAAATAATGTGGTTGCATAAGTCTGCACACCCTCTTATAACTGGGGATGTTTGCTGTGTTCAGAATTAACCAAATCACATTCCAAATCATGTTAAATAGGAGTCAGCATACACCGGCCATCATTTAAAGTGCCTCTGATTAACCTGAAATTTTCTTAGTTGCATCCCACAGCAAAAGCCATGGTCCACAGAGAGCTTCCAAAGCACCAGAGGGATCTCATTGTTAAAAGGTATCAGTCAGGAGAAGGGTACAAAATAATTTCCAAGGCATTAGATATACCATGGAACACAGTGAAGACAGTCATCATCAAGTGGAGACAATATGGCACAACAGTTACATTACCAAGAACTGGAGCTCCCTCCAAAATTGATGAAAAAACGAGAAGAAAACTGGTCTGGGAGGCTACCAAGAGGCCTACAGCAACATTAAAGGAGCTGCAGGAATATCTGGCAAGTACTGGCTGTGTGGTACATGTGACAACAATCTCCCGTATTCTTCATATGTCTGGGCTATGGGGTAGAGTGGCAAGACGAAAGCCTTTTCTTACGAAGAAAAACATCCAAGCGAGGCTACATTTTGCAAAAACACATCTGAAGTCTCCCAAAAGCATGTGGGAAAAGGTGTTCTGGTCTGATGAAACCAAGGTTGAACTTTTTTCGACAGAAAGCATACATCCAAATCAACAAAGGAATGGCTTCACCAGAAGAAGATTAAAGTTTTGGAATGGCCCAGCCAGAGCCCAGACCTTAATCAGATTGAAAATATGTGGGGTGATCTGAAGAGGGCTGTGCACAGGAGATGCCCTCGCAATCTGACAGATTTGGAGTGTATTTGCAAAGAAGAGTGGGCAAATCTTGCCAAGTCAAAATGTGCCATGCTGATAGACTCATACCCAAAAAGACTGAGTGCTGTAATAAAATCAAAAGGTGCTTCAACAAAGTATTAGTTTAAGGGTGTGTATACTTATGCAACCATATTATTTTATTTTTATATTTTTTCTTCCCTAAAATATTTCAGTTTGTTTTTCAATTGAGTTGTACAGTTTATAGGTCACATTAAAGGTGGAAAAAGTTCTGAAATGATTTATCCTTGTCTCATTTTTTTACAGCACAGAAACCTGACATTTTTACAGGGGTGTGTAGACTTTTTATATCCACTGTATATATATATATATATATACATACACATACATAATTATATATATATATATATATATATATATATATATATATATACATACACATACATAATTATATATAGTAAATAAATAGTACGTTTATGTTCACATTTGAACGTCTAAAAACAGTTAAAAAAACTTGTTTCCTGTCCAGAATTCCAGAGAAATATTTATTGCACTGCACTCTGGGAACCTGGGCAAGGACATGCAAAGCCCAGGATGGATTATGCACAAGTCAGGAAAACTACCCACAGACAGCACCGTTTCAAGGTTATATATATTATTCGATAATATTCAGTATTTCCATAGTTGGCTAAATAAAACTCTTTAAAATCGGTAAAGATAGCACAATGCTAGCGTCTAATTGGAAAATATAATTATGAAAACATGTTAATTTCTACTGTGGACAGAAACTTAGAGTATGTATCAGATACCCACTGAAAAAATACAGATAAGAAGAGAGTAACAAAGACAGAGGACATATCCCAGAGCAATTAGTGAGGTTTCAATCACTGATTGGATATATAGCGTTCTGGCTTTGCGCTTGTGTGTACCTTCACCTTTCATCATTCACATGAGCCCCTGTGATAAGAGACTGGCAGGCAACCAGAAAATCCCAGCCCAAGGAGCTGTGACTGATGACAAGCTAAATTTACTCTAATCTTATAAGTAATGGCCCGCAGCCAAGAAAGGCAAACCACTAAAAATGGATGTTAATAGGTAGGTGCAATAAACCAAGCTCTGCTAAAAACTGGCACCACATCATGTCTCCATGAACAAACGCAGAGCAGACCAATAAATATATGAGTGGGCACAACAAAATGCTCTGCGTTCACCCGCTGTCAAAAATGGGATGACTGAATGTTCTCTGGAGCTCCGCAGCTATATTTTATGTATGGGATCTGTTACTGTCTGGCTACATTAGTACTCAAAGTGAAATGGTGATGCTCTTCTCCAACAGTGCCTTACGTATTAGCACAGGAACATATAGTTAGATTATATATAAGAACCAACAGGCTCATCTAAGATGCCCATTCTGTCAAGTTAAAGGAAATTTGTAATCTCATATCTTAAGTGCTTTATTTTAGAGAACTAAAAGGGATAATGGGCAAAATATTACTAGAAATCGAATAAACTAAACAGAGTCTTTTATTCATTTCAACTGTGCTGCCTGCTTCGCCCTGAGGTGGGGGTGGCCTGGTGAGTGTCCCTATAGTCCTGCTGAGACTACTGCCAGTTATTACTGCCACATTTCCATTGGGCAGTCCCAAACGTCTCCTCTCACCTCAGGAAGTGACCTCCTAAAAACAAATTATATAGCACCATTAATGCATATAAAAAGGTAATAAATTATAGGCTGTGTTATTTTTTTCAATTTTAGAAACAAGTTGCATATTTTCAAGAGCAATTCTTCAAAACAGTAAATGGTAAAAATATGACCATAATGTTCCTTTAAACTTATGAGTGTATTCTTATTGAAAATACTGACAATCCTTTAATATTAAAGAACAGTTGAAATACCATATTTATGCTATGATCATTTGAAGAACTACACTGTAGACAGTCATAATTTTCTTATAATTTTCTGCTTCTACAAGTGAGATCAGATTTACTGCTACTGGAAATTGTATCAATTGACATGGCTCCATACTGTTAAGAAATAACCGTAACCAGCAGCACAAAGAAGGCAATGGCTAACAATAGTAAGACAAATTGCATAGATTTACTAATAACGTAAAATCTGTATATATTATCATTTATTTTCCAATACATTTCATCCATTATCAAGTCTAGCTCAAAACTGTATTTTGCAAATATTAGATTCCATTTCTATAATCGTAAAACAAGTGACTGACCTTTAAAAGTTGCATAAAGTTTGATGAAAGCCCTTCAGACTAATTATGTAAGGTTAGACGCTGCACCAGTTTGACAAATAGGGTATGTTGAGTGCATTAAAAGCTGCAACATGGAGAATCACAGCTTGTTACTGCCCAACTTACAAAGTTAAATGCTCTAATGGATCAGAGGAGGGAGAGAGGTGGACATGGCAGCCCCCTAAAGGTGAGCAAAGGGAAATTAGAAACAATAATAGTAATTTAAAACTTTATATCAGGGCTTTCAAAAATTACATTTACATGGTAAATAGTTTTTTTGTATTGCTATAGAGTAATGCAATGCATTGAATTTAGCCTGTTGTGAATATACATTTTTATTCTTTATATATGCTTAAGAACAAACTTCATTTTTTTATTATGTACAAGAAAAAGCAATTAAGAAATGTATTAATAATCTGATAAGTAATGATTAGCATCAATACAAAGTCAAGTAAAATGTATCTGTTTATTGAAGCATTAATATGAAATATATGTCAGTATCTCACATAAACTAAAATGCAACCGGTACTCATTTTTGTACATCCTCTTAGTAGGTTTGGCTGGATTTTAGTAGTCTATTAAACAAATAAGGAACGTTGAAAGAAAAGAAAATAACCTTCTGACATCTTTTCCCAAACAGTTTCTCACTGGCTCAAGATGAAATCCCTCATTCTCATATAATCCAGGGGAGAGGACTAAATTCACAAAAAAGTAATCAGCCTGCCTGTGTGCCATTTAATTACTCTCACAGACAATCCTGCGGGTTTGGTGTTGGCTGGAAGATCACATTTCTTTTAACTGTGACCAAGTGTTTCTGTCAGCTGTATTTCATTACTGTATCTGTTTGATTCATTAATGCTTCAAGACCTTTTCTTCCCTGAAACAAACTGGGGTAGAGCAAAAAGGTTCCTTTGTGCAAAATGTTATATAGAGCTGGTCCTTTTCACCGAGTTGCTTCCAGCTCCGGGGATTTAAATAGCACTAAAATCACACTGATTTTATTTCTAAACTTGTATTTTCCAAAAGGAACCATCTTATACTGTATATTGAGATGTACATGTTGTATATATTACCTGTGTGTTTCAAAGTCAAATGAAGATGAAGAGGGTTTGCTTACTTTTATAGTATATAATAATAGACAGGAAATTAACAAATAGGACCTGACACCAGCTTACTCCCAGTGGACAGGCTATAGGTTACAAGGGAAGGTTTAAGTGATTTGCTGTCCGTATCATCACTGCCCAGGGCAGACGGTATAGTCTGGATTTACTGCCCAGACAGGGAATTTCCTTTTAGATTTGCCCAGTTATATTGCAATTACTTTCTCTGTGCTGTACCCAATAAGAATAGATGCATTATTCTGAAACAATTTGGAAAGTTATTTTTTCCTGGAATTCCCTGCACCACAGCGGAGCACAACACGGCATACTCTCTGACTGGCAGAGGCGCTCAAGCATAGTTATGTTAGTGAAGGCCTTTCCTTTACTATGCTCACTTGAACTAGATTTGATAATGGTCAAAGTATATATAACAGGTAAAACATATTTAGCAATTCAATTATTTACTATAACGCAATAGTAAATAGCAATAGCAGTCCTTTAAGGACCCCCGTGGCACTGGGTTAATAGTTTAGGTGGCATGGGGATTTAAATGTAGATCATGGTTCATGTGTTACTGGGGGGTGTGAGCGGGGAAGTGGGAGGTCGGGAAGGTGAAAACAGCTGCAATGGCATTTTAATGCCTATGCGGGTGCAATATGGTACTCATAATCATTTTAGGCAAAAAGCAGTAATATTACAAGTTGCGAGTAATAAGTAATTTTAAAGTAATTCGAAAATGAATCGCTTTTTTTTTTTTTTTTTTAAAACAAAAGCAACTCATAATATTACTGATGTGTGCAGTTTAATGGAGAAGCAGGTGTAATATAGCGTGTGGGGTTGATCGCAGGCATTGCTCGCAATCATGTTGAGAGGGGTCAATTGAATAGCTAGGAAAAGCTACTTATCTATTTACGAAAAAAGGAATTGAAGGGGCTCTCTGTTTTTCTGCCTAAAACCATACAAAGTGAAATCCATAAACCCTCCATGTCCCTTTAAAATGCTGATGATAATTCAGTGCTGGCCCAAAGGAGACCCTACTACCCTTGTAACCATACCCAGCTCTTTGTGTACACTATCTCTGGCACCTCTAATCCTAACCCTACTAGACCCTACTAGAACCACTATGTTAGTGGGACCTCCCTATAAATATTACAGAGAGAACAGCCTCTAGCTTCCCTTGCTAGATTATACTTAGAATTACTTTATTCACCCACCAATGACCCCACCGATTTCACCAAATAATCTCAATAATGCCGACCAGGTTCATTGTGGATTGGTCCAGAGAACTGCAGGGGAGAAATTAAAAGTTGTGAAAGTTGCACAAGCATGTTTATTTATGATAATGTTTTATTGTTCTTTTTGTGAAAATACAGTATAAAAATGTGAACCCTTGGAATACATAGACATGGTGTTTATTCTTAAGACAAATCCGTGAATTTGTTACCGTGGTCCTGGAACCTTATAGCTATTCTGAGGGGATACTGAACCGGAGGAAACCTACAGGTAGCCCACTCAAGACGTATGCTGTGACAGGTCAATTTAAACCTGGCCTGTTATAAAATAAGAGCCTACACAAAGCAAATATTTTTTTGATGGAAAATGTTCATACTAGAGAACTCTAGATGTACAGGCTGGTAAGTATAAAAGTGCAGTATGTGTTACTGTAGCAGCCTTTACGGCAGGTATCCCGCAGTATAATGACTTTGTTTACTAATGAGCCATGAGAAAGCATGGAAACTGTATACTTATGGCTTCTTAGCCACTGCTCCACAAAGCAGCACAATCTGTTAACAGAATACATTAAACACCTAATTTAATTAAATCCGCAAGAATAGAAAAACCTATTGAGAGCACTTTGTTTGATTACAGATGTGAGCTGAAAGGAACAGACCTATTGATCCGAACAACTCCCTTTTCTCTTCTACACTGCTGATTTATTTAAGAAAAATATTTTCTTGTCTGCACTGCTGTTTGAACAGTATAAATGGCTGCCAACTTGCACAGAGGAGACCATCATTAGCTGGGAAAAGGAAGGTTACCGCACAACCATCTTGCTCAGAATTAAAAAGACAGTACTGATTCAGGTTTTTATGGAATTACAGCTCTTGGTTTTCTTACATTTTTTATAGTAGCAGAGAAACAATTTGGGTACATGTCCATTTAACACAATATTGACACCACCTGCAGCGAAAGGAATAAAAACTTCAGTGATAAAACACTTCTGAACGTGCATTGAGTAAGATCACTCCAGTTATCAAGGATTTAAGCCAGGTCAGCTTTTCAGGATATTCCCTATGTTAGCACATGTAATTCAATAACAACACAAATAGTGTAATGCTGCCTCTAGAATAATATTGTAACCTGATTTAGTGCGATAGTGCCTTGCATATTATGTGCAAAGTCTTTTTGCAAAAACCAAGGAATCCCAATTTGAAATGTTTCAAACTCCTCATGCATGCTGAAGCAACTGTGTCAAATTATCCAAATGATAATACCTTATTATTATCATCAATGACCCTCTCTGTCCATGAATATGGATATTTTAGAAAGTGGAAGAGCTGTACAGTCTAATATTGAGCTCTTTAGCAAGGAGAAGGTGCATGAGATTATAGCTGCTAAGGCAAGAATACCCAATTATTCTATTATTTATCCACTTTTGTCCTTGCCTACTGCACCAATGCTTTTTGAAAGCGCTGTACTCAAAGCACGGTTAAGCTTCAATACTGAAAATAATTGTGTATAGGATGCAAATTAATCTCAGAGATATGCCGTGGGATTCAGATCATGGATCTTTGCTGGACACTGCAGTATCCTGATATTATTTACTTCAAACCAAATATCCAAAATGCATTATAGCAGAACAATGCATATCAATAATTGTTGGTCCAATGTCCAGTGATCCGCTGGTCAGATTGGGTATGCTTCATCCCTCATGTTATCTTTGCTGTTCTTATGTACGTTTCGTTTAATGGCTCTGCTGTAAAACCTATGGATCATAAAGCTCTCTATGACATAGCTTTGCCTGTGAATGCTTGTACCTCATCATTTTATTGCAGTACTGTCAATTGTCCACGTGGCCAAAGGTTGCCTTCGGCAAGACAAATATTGGCTTATTGTAAGCACGGACATTTGTATTACATGTTAACCAACAATGGCGCCCTGAAAACTAACAGAATGTCACCAAGGTTAAAGAAGTTAAATAACTCATGGAAGAACTAATACTCCGTGTGTTACAATTTCTGTTTTACATTTTCAGGAACTTAATGGGATTCTCAATGATTAATTAATTAGAAATTAAAAATACATACAATTTGAACTCTGAAATGACAATATGCATATTTTATTGTAATGTACTGTCCACAATTATATATATAAAAGTGTAACTAGTAAACTGAATTAAACTTTAAAGGAAGGGTTCAAAGGGACTTGTCTGTCCTGCTTAGGTAGTTTACCATTTAAAAGAATATTGATAAAAGGTCTGGAAGGTCAGGACAGGGGAAGAGAGCATTTCCACTCAGTATGAATTTAATGTAAATGTTATACTCTCATTGTTCATAGCATAAAGAAATGCTTTACAACATGATCTCTTAAATTCATGATAGAAAATTCAGAGATTACAGTGCCAGCTAAATGGCCTATATACAGGACTATAGATTATCTGTTTATATGCAATAAAGCAGAGTATCATACAGTAGAATCCCGGATATCCAACACCCAACTAACCAGGACTCTCAAGCAACCGGCACTGGCATCAATTCCCCATTTCAAATAAACTCCAGCTAAACTGGCATAACCAACACTATCCGGAGTTTGACACTGCCAAAAAAAAATAAAATAAAGCAAACTTTTTTCCTAATGATTTTTTTGGGGCCTAAATGGCCCAGTTTAGGTGCTAATGCCCTTTTAAAGGCATTTTGAGGGGTTTGGGGAGGTTTAAGGGTCGTTTAGACCTTTAAATTCGGTGACTCCCGATTAACCAGAGACTACACTTATCCGAAAATAGGGATTTCCCGTAGGTGCCGGATAACGGGGGGTTTTATTGTATACAAGAAAACATTTCTAAGGCACACAAAAAGTAAAATGTGTGTAGCCAAGGCTTCTAACTTCTCCTAGTTAGTATTCCACACAAATTAATAATAATATCATAATCGCTCAATAGTATTATGCTGATCCCTAAATAAAGACCCTGGTACATTGCCCCTGCAAGTTCCCTGCAAGGATAAATCCACAGATATTATTTTATCATCATCCACACTTTGATTGGACTCTTTTACATGCTGAATTACAATCTCATGCATATTCTGCTAGAATGATGAGTAATACATACATCACAACCACAAACACAAACTACCTGGCAGGCAAAACAACTAAACCTGTGGTATAAATTGTACTTGGTAGGAAAAAATCAGGAACACACACAGAGAACTCCCTTAGTCTACCTGAATTAGGTTGATTTTTCACTCCAGGCTAAAATTGTTTCATTTCACCCACACTGTGACCAGTAATATCTGGAAGGCAAGATGCAAAACGAAACAAAAGCCCTTTGTTGTATGGATTAACAGATGAGAGGTAAATTATTTAGAACATTACTAACGCACATAGAGTGACTTTATAGGATTTTACACAACACCACAGCTTGAAAGACGGGATCCTTCAGTTGGAATCTACAACTCTCAACCTGCATTTTATCCCCATCTGTAAGAATTCATTGTTACAACACCTCGGGTAATAATCTGTCACCAAAAAGAAATATGTGCAACGGATCTAATTAAACAAAGCTTCTTTATTAGACTGTACAGCTGGAACAAGAGACTAGAATGCTCAGTTTAAAAAAGAGACAGTCATCAAAAAATCATCCAACGGTTGTAGAGTGCAGTTTAGTAAAATCTGTTTTCCATACATTTTGGGAAATTCCATTTATTTCCCTTTTTTAGGGATAAAATTATACAATATAATCAAAAATATTGTTCTTATAGAAATTCGGTTGATCAAGGTCCACTTTATTTACCCTCCCTATAGATGATATACTAAACAACTCAATATACATATATTATCAACCCTATGGAAACAGGGGTCTTCCCCACTATTTCAAAAGTAGACACCTGGTTAATGGAAAAACTCACAGCACTTCTTAAACACAAATCCATATTTTTATTTTAAATATGGTGTTCTTGGATACAATTTATATTCAGTGGTCATTGATGTGATCCCCCCCCCCCCCCCTTTTTTTTCTCCCCTCCATTTCTCACTGTCCACATTTTATGATTTTCTCTATGGTTGCCATCTTTGTTTGGTGATGGCACCCTGTTTATTCTTTGTTTCACTGAATAAGTAAATTAAGCAAATAGTGAACCGAATAGGAAATAGATTCAGGTAAACAAACCAAAAAGGAAACCAGCTCAGGTGAATGACCTTAACAGGAAACAGACTCCGTTTAATGAGGAACAGGAAATGGACTCAGGTAAATGAGCAGAAAAGGAAATGGACTCAAGTAAATGAAACAAATAGGAAATGAACGCAGGTAAATGAATCCAACATGAAATGGACTCAACTAAACAAACCAAATTGTCTCAGGTAAATAAAATATACTTGAAATGGACTCAAATATTCAAACCAAAGAAGTGCATGAATATGGCACTGTAGTTCCATAACTTACAAGTGGATTTTCCTTTACAGATAAAGGCTGATAAATTGCAGAGTGCACTAATTGTGCCCAGGTGAGACGGCAGAAGTTAATATAAACGGGGAAGGGGTGAACTTGTGAGCTTGCGAACATTTTCAGTATCAGGTGCAGTTCTAGTGAAGTGTAGGAGTTTAAATAAGGGTAGGGACTTCAAAGAAAAGGGAGGGCAGATTTATAGTACAAAGGAGGAAAACTTTATACAAATATATTATTTTATATTCTTTATTTTTCCCACTGAAATTTTGTAGACAATAATAATAATTATGAGTCAGTCCAGTGGCAACCTCACTCAGTGTACATCCTGTCATATGTATGCAATACTGGAACAGATAATCCAGGGTCCATACCTCTGTGACAGGTGTGAGCATGTTGCCTCTCTGGAAGTTCAAATTGGGAGATCTGGAGCGGAGAATTGAAGCACTTGGAGATATTGCTCCACTGGAAGGGGGGTTGGTGCTTACTGAGCACAGTTTAGCTGGGCCTAGCATGGAGGGCGGAGCTGGGGCTAGTGAGGATGACCAGGGAGGTAGCTGGGTTACAGTTACAAGGGGAAGCAGGGGGAACAGGAGGAGGCAGTTCTGAGTTGGCAAACACCAACAGATTTGCCAGATTGAGTGAAACTGTTGGGGATGTCCATTCAGGAATGGCAATGCCAGATAGAGCTGTTCCCTCTAACAGCCGGGAGAACAGCTCTACTGGAGGGGTGGGAGGGCAGCATAGGCAGAGCAACAGACAGGTTTTGGTTGTAGGGGACTCTATTATTAGGAAGGTAGACAGGGTGATTTGTCACCCAGATCCCAGCAATCGAACAGTTTGCTGTCTCCCGGGTTCGTCATGTTGTGGATCGGGTAGACAAATTATTGGGAGGGGCTGGAAATGAACCGGCAGTCTTGGTACATATTGGTACCAATGACAAAGTTAGTGGAAGATGGAGTGTCCTAAAGAATGATTTTAGAGAACTAGGTAATAGGCTGAAGGCAAGGATATCCAAGGTAGTATTTACTACCAGTGCCACGTGCTAGCCCAGGGAGGCAGAAGGAGCTTAGGGAGGTTAATGCGTGGCTAAAGATGTGGTGCACTAAGGAGGGGTTTTTAGAGCACTCGGCTGACTTCTCACTTCGGTACAATCTCTACAGTAGGGATGGATTGCACCTTAATGATGAGGGAGCTTTTGTACTAGGGGATAGGATGGTAGAAAGGCTGGAGGAGTTTTTAAACTAGTAGTTGGGGGGGAGGGACTAGATATAAGTAATGGGATAGAAAGTGTAGAGGGTATAAGGGATGAATTAACAACTCATAGGGGAGGAGATGGGGGGAGGGGTAAGATAGTCAATAGGGAGGTAGTACTAAGTAATTCAAGTACAGTGGCAGACACTTCAGAACTACAGACTCATAACATAAGGTGTATGCTTGCTAATACCAGAAGCTTGCCAGAAAAAATGGTAGAGTTAGAATTATTAGCAATTAATGAAAAATGGGATTTAATAGGCATTACTGAAACGTGGTGGGATGAATCTCATGACTGGACTGTTAATCTGGATGGTTATAACCTATTTAGGAAAGATAGAGGCAATGGTAAACGAGGAGGAGGGATTTGTCTGTATGTTAAGCCTGAATTTAAGCCTATAGTTAGAGAAGATATTTATGGTGGACCTATTGATAAAGCTGAATGTTTGTGGGTAGAGTTAAATAGCGGAGCAGCAAATTCCAAAAGAATATTAGTAGGAGTATGCTATAAACCCCCAAATATAGCTGAAAGTGAGGAAATACAATTATTGTTACAGATTGAAAATGCAGCTAGGCATGGTTAAGTTCTAATAATGGGAGATTTTAATTACCCTGAAATAAACTGGATAAATGATACCAGCAGTTCATCTAAGGGGAGCAGGTTCTTGAGTACACTCAGGGATCATTATCTGGCCCAGGTTGTACAAGAGCCTACTAGAAATGAAGCTATCTTAGATTTACTCATCACAAATAATATTGATATAGTATCTAATGTTGGAATAGGGCAACCTTTGGGAAACAGTGATCACAACACAGTCTTGTTTGAGATTGAATTAAAAAAACTAAATTTTAAGGGGCCAACAAAAACTCTTAATTTTAAAAGGGCAGATTTTAACGGTCTAAGGGCAGCAATACAAAGTATAGACTGGGACAGAGAACTGGCTGGTAAAAACACTGATCACAAGTGGACAACATTTAAATCCTTACTAAAAATACATACACATCGGCATATACCGTTTGGGAATAAAAGTAAAAGGAGTAAATCCCATCCAACGTGGCTTAACAATGATTTAAAGATCAAGATACGGAGTAAAAAACAGGCATTTAAATTATACAAACAAGAGGGAACAGAGACTGCTTTACAGGAATACAAGGAAATCAACAAGGCTTGCAAAAGGGCGATTAGACTGGCTAAAATAGAAAATGAAAAATTTTAACCCTAAAATATTTTTTAAGTATATTAATGGGAAGAAGGCGAGGAAGGAAGCTATAGGAACATTACAATGTGACACAGGCCGTCTGATAATTAGTGACCAAGTAAAGGCAGATGAGCTAAATAGGTTCTTTTCTTCGGTATACACAAGGGAGGTACCAGTGGTTGGGACACGGCAACATAATGGGGCTACACTACCTTTGCCAAATAATTGGTTAACACAGGAAGTAATCCAAAAGAGGTTGGAAAAAATAAATGTTAATAAAGCCCCGGGTCCTGATGGAATACATCCAAGGGTACTAAGGGAACTGGGTTCTGTAATAGCCAAACCATTATATTTAATTTTTCAAGATTCACTTAACACAGGGTCTCTACCAGATGACTGGAGAAAAGCTGATGTGATACCTATATTTAAAAGGGGAGCAAGAGCATTATAGACCAGTGAGTCTCACGTCTGTAGTGGGGAAGCTTTTAGGGTTAATAAGGGTTAATATACAAGAATATGTCTATTTGAACAGGATTATAAGTAGGAGTCAACATGGATTTATGAGGGATAGGTCATGTCAAACGAATCTAATTAGTTTCTATGAGGAGGTTAGTAGGAACCTGGATCAAGGCAACTCAGTGGATGTAGTCTTTTTGGATTTTGCAAAGGCTTTTGATACAGTGCCACATGGGAGACTATTGTGCAAACTAAGAGATACAGGAGTTGCAGTAAATATCTGCTCATGGATTGACAGCTGGCTAAAAGACAGGATTGAAAGGGTTGTTGTAAATGGAACATACTCCGATTGGACTAATGTGGTAAGTGGGGTTCCTCAGGGTTCAGTATTAGGTCCTCTCCTTTTTAACATATTTATTAATGACTTAGAGGTAGGATTGGAGTGTGGTGTCTCCATTTTTGCTGATGACACGAAGTTGTGCAAGGTAATTAAATCAGATAGTGATGTGCTTTCCCTCCAAAGGGATTTACATAAAATTGAGGAATGGGCATCTAAATGGCAGATGAGATTTAATACGAATAAATGTAAAGTTATGCATCTGGGAAGGAAAAATAGCCATGCAATTTATAATCTTAATGGAGCAAATCTAGGTGTATCGGATATTGAAAAGGATTTGGGAGTGCTTGTGGACAACCACCTAGGTAACAGTGCTCAAAGCCAAGCAGCAGCTGCAAAGGCAAATAAAATATTAGCATGTATTAAGAAGGGTATAGAAGCTAGGGAAGCAAATATAATTCTGCCACTATACAAATCTCTAGTACTCCCTCATTTGGAATATGGAGTACAATTTTGGGCACCACTTCATAAAAAGGACATTTTAGAGCTGGAAAAGGTACAGAGGAGTTAAACAAAACGAATAAGGGGAATGGAGGGGCTAAGTTATGAAGAAAGACTAACCAAATTAAACGTATTTTCTCTCGAAAAAAGGCGTCTAAGAGGAGATATGATTACCTTATATAAATACATCCAGGGTCAGTATAAAGATTTGTCAAGGGAACTTTTTGTGCCAAGAGGTTTTCAACTGACAAGAGGACATCCCTTGAGGTTAGAAGTAAAAAGATTTCACCTTACTGTGAAAAACCCTTTTCTTTCTTTAAGGGTGGTTAATCTGTGGAATTCTCTACCAGAGGAGGTGGTGACAGCAGATTCGAAAGATAACTTTAAAAGGGGACTGGATTTATTTCGAATTAAAAATGGAATTCAGGGTTATCATGGATAATTAGAGAGGCAGTATTGATCCAGGGAGAAGTCCGGTCGCCGGTGTCTGGGATCAGGAGGGAATTAATTATTTATTTTTATATACAACTAATTAATTAATAGTTAATTCGCATATTGCAGATCAGAGGAGATCTTAAAAGGTTGAACTTGATGGACTGAAAGTATTTTTTCAACCTTAAATACTATGTAACTATGTAATAAGCTGTTTTGAAGAACTAAATTTCATAATAAACAAATTGTTTGTATAAAGGGAAAAAACACGTTTAATTCACTATATGCAATTATTAATTACTGGGACCCCCCTTACTTTGGTTGTTTGGCTGTTTTATTAGATTTCCACAATACATACTGAAAGAAGCAGCACTAAGTAAATCCATATTTCAAGCGAAGTAGCTGAAATACTCTTTCCTTTCAAGGGACCTCTCGCTTATAGAAGTAGATAAACAGAAACAAAAATGGTTGTTCCTCTATAGCATGATTACTTATTATAGATACAAATTTAAAGTAATTGATTTGATAAAAGATCAAATATTTTTAGAAAACTAAATAAAATAAAAAATGAAATACAGCACTTTTTTTTGTTTTTAGTAGATGTATTTTGTTTTAATAGTGAGAACTTAATTAACAAAAGTAGTCACCTAGGATTGACCTTGGATTTCAATAAGATCTCTGTTAAGACAAGCTTTTTAGGTAGCTAGAACAAGCAGGCTAGATGGGTCTTTTGGTTCTTATCCTGCAGTCAAATCTATGAGTCTATGCTTAATCTTAGTTTTATGGAATATGTTTTATATGTTAATAATAATAGTAATAATGTAATATGTCAGTATCCCTTAAAAATGGCATTCGTTAATTTGGTCATTTTTTATCTAAAATTAGAGAATAACTGAAGTCGTGTATATTTAAAAAAACATATCAGCTTGTGTCATGGAGGATTCCTTCTTGGACTGCTCTTCTGCCTGTAGCTTGAGAGGGGGCAATATACCTCTACTATTTAGTGGCAATTTAAAATGTCAGTCTTTCAACCAACGTGAATTGATATCATATCTGAATTCACATTTCTTCTCAAGTTTCTAACACTGGTAGAGATAACTCTGGTAGAGGTAATATGTCTGTTGTCATTGTGCAAAATGTAATACAACAGTTAAAATTAAAGGTTTTACTTATTTATTTTAAAGTTTATAAAAACATGAGCCCATTATGAAGTTATAAGAGCATAAAACTTCATTGGTCCTTTACAAATATTCATTGTGAGGTTCCACATAACTGACCAGCGCAAATAACAAGGCTATAGCTGTATGGCTGAGTGTCTTACATGGAGATAGGTTTCAGTGCCAGACTCTAAATGACCTGCTGTATGTCAGACCACCACAACAATCTGTCTGCTAGAACGCACCAATCAAGACCACTGTAGCATAATGCAATGACACATTCTGCATTCAGGCAGCAAATTAATTGATAGCAGAAATGGAGCAATCAATAAACCTGGCAGGGACAGCACTGCCCCATATTACACGCTTTGGTAAAGTTGTTTTATTATGATGCTGCTCAACAGCTTGCAGCTATGGTAGGCAAAAAATGCAGCTGCCACATTTTTCTTCTTAAAAGTTACCATTTGAAAAAGTAAAATCAGCTCACGTTTTTTTAAACCATTTATTACACTGAGTTGTAGCCAGCACATGCAGAGCTCTCAAGTTCACAGATGTGATTAAGGTGAGAAGTATTTTCCTTCTGTGGAGCTAAAAAGTTCATAGCATTGAATATATGTACAATAAAGCAGTTTATGAGGTCCTCAATATCAAAGTTTAGCAATCTGTACCTTTCACTTTATAAAGGGTTCTCTAAATAATAGTTAGGTAGGGCTTGATAAGTAAATATGTTAATTGTTAGGGATTTAAGTTTAAGGACCTCCGTGCAGGGATTAACTGTATAGACCCCATGTTTATGTAGATGGGGTAGGGGCACAGGGTTTTAGCAGGGATGGCGGCGATCGGGCAATGAGTGGATGTAGAAGATACCCAGGAATTCCCTCCTTCTGGGATTTAAATGGAAGGAATCCCCAGGGCATAATGTTTGTGTCATGAACAGAGGGGCCCACTGGACTGTTTGAGGTTCATCACTTATTATATGTGTGGTTAGAAAGTACTAACAACTTTCTTAACAGTCATATCTGGGGTATACAAATGGTTAAATAATTCAAAGAAATTTTTATGGCCCTGCAATCAGCCACGTGTGAAGGCTCTGGCTTTATTCATGAAGGGGAAGCTTGTTTTATGGCTCTGTAAGAGGAGAGAAAATGTGTAATGAGAAGAAAGCCATGTGGGTGAGGGGGGTAGCAAGCTATTTGCATAGGAGGATGGGCTAGAACTGGGGGAAGGTCTTTGGTGTTTTGTGTCATTTTTCTGTGTTTTTATATATCTCTGTAACAATAAAGAAGTGGCCAGTCTGACTTTGGACACACTAAAGAACGGTTGTGTCAGAGTCTGCTTGTACTAATCAAAGGTACATGGTGTGTGATTCTTAGATCCTAAGAAAAGTGGTCTGATGGTGCCTGTCTCTGCAGTAATGATGCTGTCATCTGTAGTGTCTGCTGGTGTCGAGATCTGAACAAAAAGTTGCGACCCGTAGAGAGAGAGATTTGGGGTGAGCGTGGTCCCCCAAATTGGCGGTCGTGGCAGGTGGAAGGCGGCGATCGGGCAATGAGCGGAGGTAGAAGATACCCAGGAATTCCCTCCATCAGGGATTTAAATGGAAGGAATCCCCAGGGCATAATGTCCGATTCCCCTATTGGCTCCTAGAGGCGTTTCTCATCCATAAAGCTTGGTTTGGGTACTTCCTACACTGAAAACTCTTGCAGACAAGGCAAGGGTTTACAGATGTGAGCTAAGTATCCTAATGTGGGGGAGCTAAATATTAGCATAGTGTTGTAATGTAGGGGGAAAAATGCAGCAGCTGATTTATGGCTGTGCCCGAAGTTAAAGCACTTGATTTACATAGGGCTCTATGTGTACACAACCAAAAACTTGGTCTGTAGGAAATTGGAGAAGTCATGTAATGTTATCTCCTAACCCTGTACATTTAATAGGGGATAGAGAGAAGTAAACTTTAGGTAAGCTTGCATGGATGTTTAAGGGGGCTGAATAATTCCTTCAAACAAATAAACTAAAACAAAAAAGTAAATTTTAGACTACCAAAATGGCATTCACATACAATTCTAAATATTAATAAAGATAATATTTTGCTATTTTCTGCCTGTTTGTAATCTGTTATTGATGTGCTCTTGGTTGGTGCACTATTTAGCAAAGCTTGGCTTATTATACAAATCTGAGAATACATATAAGTAAAGTTATTGTGCTTCGGTGTAGACTTACTAAGCTTAGTATCTTCCCCAGCCCAACCTTGAGGGGTGCCGCTCAGCTTGAGAGGCGGTTTAACGAGCAGACACACATTGTAGAGCTGTGTACTCGCCTGGCATTTCCTTTGTGCTGCCTGGCTGGTGGGAATTTCTGGGGAGAACACTGAATGGATCTTTCCTGTTATCTCCCCACCAGCGGTGGCATGCAGTAAAGCCACTAGGTGTGTGAGTGTTAGATTTAGGGGTTAGAGTACTGGCAGATGATAAGCTTTACATAGTAAAATAGTGGTGTGCTGTGCTTTACTATCTACAGATTATCATCTGCCACTACCGTAACCCTATGAACGAATTAAAAAAAGTCTTGGCGAGTCATAGTTGTGCCATCTAGTGGCTCCTGGCCGCCACTACTGAGTGGAGATGATAAAAGTCCTACTGAAGCTATCACAGGGGATGTGAAGGGCTGTAATGGCAATTTTCCCCACATAAAATAAAAAGAACACCCTTCAGAAGTGCATTGCAGCCCCTGCTCTGCTTACTGAAGTTCTCCTATGGATCTAAAGCCAAGCAATCCCATTCTGCAGAGCGATCTGGCTGCATATGATATAAACATCTGCCATTCACACATTATTATAGAGATTTATTGTGTGTATAATGCCAGGCAAATTTGATTTGATTACAATTATCTCTAAAATCTGGAACTGGAAAGATACAGATATTATCAGGGCCTAAATGAATAATAATAGCAAGTGCACCCTAATCAAATGGGAGTCTTATTTCATTCCAGCTATCCGAGCCTAGTATTGCTTGTAACAGGTGTCCAAAAACATCTAGGCACCAGGCACTCTGGTTGTTGTCATGGATACCAGGAACATGGGGTCACTTATCTGGCAAAGGATCTCAAACACTATCCAATTCTCTGATAAGTCATCTTACATTATAATTAAAAACACACACCGTGACTAGCAATGCTCGTTACACTAGCGGATTGGCTTTACAGCCCTCTTACGTGATACATGCTGCTTTCCTCTCCTAATCATGATCAGATAACACATTATCTTTGTTCTAAATTGTGTTGATACAAACGTTCAACAAATACTCACAAATCCGGTATCATGCTAGCTCTAAATCTGAAGGAACACTGTACTCACGTCTGCATTAGCAGCTGTGACAATCACACACATAAAATCATTTCTAGAGCAATTCTTCATTTTTGCAGAATCTGTGTATAGAAAGTTTCCATCTAGTCTATTTTCAACACGTCCTTATAGGTTGGAGCCTGATCTACAGTGGAGGAAGAGGAGGGGCTATTACTATTTTACATGCCCTTTCCCCCACACATGCCCAGATATAGGCAGCTCACAAGGTTAAATGCAAGCACCGATCCTGCACAAATCTAAACACCCATCTCACAAATGCAACCATCACCAAATAACATGTATGCCTGCAGGGACCAGCAAATACATAGAAATGTTAAACATTAAAGGCATATCTAAGTTTAATGGATTATGAATGCATCTGTTAGAGGATAATCAGTAGTGCATGCAAACTTTTTTTGCATGAAGAAAATACCAAAATAAACATTTACAAACTCACCCTGATGTTTGCTAAATCCCTTTAGTTTGAAAACTGCAGCTTTTGTTAGTTGACACAGCTGAAAATCCCTGCTAAGATTAGCATAACATTCACATATTCATAACTTGTTTTGTCCAATGAGGAGAAAGCAGGGGTTAGCGGATACATTTGTATCATACTCTGGGGTTCCTGTGTTGCAAAGCAGCCTGGGATATGTATTCTCTCTCTCCATCCTTGTGGTCTGATTCAGCTATGAGCTCAGACCCCACCCAACCAGCAGCAGCAGTTACTTCCTGTGGTATATCCCAGAAAGGTCACACTCTGTACCTAGCTGCTTTCCTGTGTGTACTTTGTTATGTAAGCTTCCTGTGGGTGTGCAAAGCTGGGTATTACATTCCTTCATGTAACTTATCTATAGAACACATGTTTCTGATAATCACTGCCTGTTTTTTACTAAACATTTGAAAGCCAGGAAACTTATATATACCTTATATATAATAACTTTGTGACATTTTTCATGCCTTATTATGCTCTCTGTTATGTCTTTTTTTACATAGTGGCCCTAACAACATGAATAAGAAATATGACAGTGTCTAAAAAACTGAAAACATTATTAAAACACTGCATTATTTAAAATCAAAACCTATAAAAAGACTTTGTGACCATACTATGTGTATCTAAAGAGATGTCATGATAAATGTTTATGTAACAGAGGAAAACTAGAATAGAAGATCATGAACTGGATTAGGCAGTACTCTACAGAAAGAATAGCGAGAGATCCTCCCAGTAGGAGTGGTAGGGGAACATGTGTAAAGCAACATCTGGAATATTCAAAAGGTTTGACTGACTATTTTGACATGGCAGGTTAGGTGATCTGCCATAAAAATCAATATTGTAATTCCCCCTAATAGCTGTACTGTCCATCTTACCCTCCTGCGTAGTCTGTCCCTCTCTTCACGCATGGCGTTCATGGTAGCCTTGGTCCTGTTGAGATCTTCCTCCTTACTGCACAACATTGCAGTTAGGCTCTCATTCTCTTCCCGTAGCCCTGCCAGCTCCTTCTCCCATCGTGACCGCTCCTCTGCAATATTTGGGTATAACTCTCGCCCCAGTACCCCTTCTATCTCCTCCACCGTCTGCAAAATAAAATATGGAGCATTATCAATTATTTGATAAAAAATGCTTTATAACAATTATAGTAGAGCTAATGTGATTACTAATTGGATGCAAATAAACAACATGCAAGCTTATTATCAGTAGTACTGGGGTATTGTGTGTCAGATACTGCTAGACCCATAGGGAGGAAGATCGTCCCTCTTGGGAAATTAAGTGCATAATTGACCTTAATTTATCAGTATAACATTGCTCTCTCGAATGGGGGCCTATTCTAGATTGTGTTCTAAAGACCTATGGGATCAGCCTGAAGTCAGACTGTCACATTTTCTGTAACAAAAATGCACTTAATAATGGAAATAACAGAAAGTGTTATGTGTTTTGCATTAATACTCATTTTCTTGTACCCTAACTTGATGAAAAATGATTTTGGCTGTACATTGTATTTGCCATGATATATAATGCCTTATAACTGCACAATGATCCAGAGGTAGATCAATGTTGGCTGCCACAGAAAATAGCTGTACACTGTGGTACACAACTGGACAAGATCTTCCTGTCTATAACCCCACAATGTGATAATTAATTATTTTATTTATTATTTTATTTATTATCTTTATTTATATCGCGCCAACATATTCCGTAGCGCTGTACAGGGGTTGAGTACATAGCAGAAAACAAATTAAATTACCTTAAGTTAGCATTTTAAATATATATTTTGCTTAATTATCTAACATTTTCACTCAAAACGTTTAACAACTTTTAACATCTGCAGTAACTGGTCATTTTTTGTGTTTATATACAGATATTATATATTTAATTGTTGGATATCTAGGTATTTTTATTTTTTCAATGGCTGACACAACACTGGGCGACACGTTAGGGATGAGCAGGTCACCTTAATGGCGAGGTCGCAGTGCTCGCTGGCCGTTGTGAGCTGCTCTATGTGTCTGTCCACTTCAGCTACAGACAGGTTACAGCTGCTCTTCTTCCTCCCACATACTACATTCTCCAGACCTGTCAGCACTCTCTGCAACTCGGAGTTCAAATCACTGCAGGTGTCTGTGCCAAAAATAGGGAATAGACAGAAGGACATGTTGAGGTTAGAAAAAGACCACACCTTAAACAATGAAACAAAACAAATAAGACATTGCTTTATTACTATAAGATTTCAGGGGAAATAAGATACAAAGAGATAAGAAAATTCAGAGACACAAAGTTACAATATACCTGTTCCTGATTAGTTCTGTATAGACCCCGTCTTTATTTTACATTTTCTAAAAACATCCTGCACATTCCCAACTCATTTTCTTCATAAGAGCATACTATAAATATGACACTTTATTTGTGTTTTAAGTGAAGATGTTAAAGAGACAGGCTGTGAGAGAGTATCCCTAATGCCTCACTATGTTCATGTGCTTTATAAATGCATGTAATTCATGTACTAAAGGTTGTTGCTAGTGGAGATTTCCCTTTGGATCACAGCAACTAACTGAACAAATAGATAGGCCTGACAGCCAACAGCCCTGTGTAATCAGCAGAAAGCTGACAGTGCTATCTATAGTTAGATAATGTCTTCACAAATACTAAGTAGCTTTACAGAATAACCTAGGAACTGAAGGGGTTTTGAGAATTATCTAAGCTTTTAACCTTAGTTAATCTGCCCCAAAGTATTTCAATAAACATAAAGGCACATAGGTACGACAAGGGTTGCAGCCGTTCAACTGACAATTTTTTACTAATATAAGTCTGCTGTAATGCTAGTTTGTAAATCGTGAGAACTTCTAATTACAGTATTTGGAAACCAAAGTGAATTTAATATTCAGCCTTCAAATTTCCGTACCTCCATCATAATCTTTTCCACTTGCTAATATCTATTTTCTTGTCCATTTATTGTGGCGCTTGACCTCCCCATGAAACATGCACAGTTCAGGACCATTATAATATCACTAAGACAAATGTTTCCACTCAATATTTTGAAATACACCAAAGGGAATGGGATCTTCCTTAGACTGTATTCCATTAATGGAGATCTTCCCGTACCCTTTACTCAATTCTCATCTGTCCAGTTGCAAACACTGCAATTAGATGAAGAATCCTTTAATAAGTTCAGTGTCAAATATCTTACTGAAAACCTACATAAACTGTATCTACTGCTCCATCTTAACCTATTACTAAAAATATCCATTTAACTAAAAACATATACGATTTTACACTATTTAACTGCAATAAACCATGTGGTTCCTAACTTTGTAAACATTTGACTTAAATGGTAGCATTCCAACTGGCCAATTATCTCTGGTATTAGCATTCTGATAACGCATTTTAAAACAGAAACAAAACAATTACAAAGATGCTGATAATGTCCATTCAGCCTTGGCAATCAGGCCTGCCAGTGATTTCATTGCACTGTGCCAAGTTGTTTCATTGGGAAGCTTGTGTGCTGGGCAGGAGAAAAGAAGTAGGTAAATTCAATCCAGCAAATAAGATTTCAATAAGAATATTGCATGTTATTGGAGAAAATATTTACAAAGTTGTTTTTCCTTATATAGACTACAGTATACTATAGAGTGATGGAGCATCCTAGTGGCTCTTTAAATGTTACACTCCACCCTACAACTATGTGATGTTTGCAATCCCAAAAAGCTTCCTTTCACATAAAGCTTCACAGAATGCTGAAAAAAGACATTAAGCTTCACACAATGCTAAACACTGACACCAAGCTTCATACAACTCCGCTCACGTCAATCTTCATACAACTCTGCTCATGTCATCCTTCATACAACGCTGAGTAGGTCTTATGCTCTCAAGAAGACTGAACTCCACTGAGGAGCTAAACTGTCTTGGATTACAGTCAGAGAAGAATATGATGGCGATTGGACCCTGGTCAACTTCCCTTATTAACACTGTAGACGTCTCCCAGTTTTTCTTGTGTCATAGACCTAATAATCCCCTATCCCCCCTTTATTTCACTTATAAACATACAAGAGTGATGTCCCTCCGGTTTATTGATTAGAACTATTGACTCTCAAACTAAACAAAGCTTAAACTGCTGCCCTAGAAAATTAAAATTAGTTGTGTACTTAATGATTTCCTTTAATGGTGTCCACGTCCTGCTAACTTACTGTAAACCGCACGCTACACTTCATTTTTTCAGCATTGTCGATCTGTAAAGTCAAGTAGCCAGGGGTGAGAGACCCTTATTGTACAATTCATCTTCAGCTTATACAAGACATTCAAAGAGAAGTGACTGTCTTAGATGATTCTGAACATAAAGAATCCAATCACTGTTATCCCTGCACCACATATACACATAGGCTGCAGTTATTATATTAGTTTTCTTAGCCCCCATTGTTGCACTGGCACACATAAGACAAATGTCAACAATGGGAACTAGAAGAAAAGTATGTAGCAATAAAATATATTTCCTGACTCAAACCCAATCACAAGCTTGTCAGCAGGAGCTTTTGTCATTTAAATTAATTTAGAAGATACACTTTCAAAAAAGAGCACAACAAACCAGTTGTTCATCTACATCTCATGACAGAACTGCAAAAGTCTGCTGTATATTATTCACATCTATATATTGATTTGTAGTCTGACTATACTATTGTGTATTCAGTAAAGTAAGATATTTTGTGCTATAAATAAAGAAAATGTAAGCTTAAATACACATTTTCCGCACTTTTGGGGGCTTTGCAATGTTTAGGAACGTGTGAAAAAAATATTAAAAAGTCTGAAACACATTTGGAAACGGCTATGTTATTTATATTTACCGTAACTAGTATTTCCAGATCTTCAAAAGTAGGCTGGTAGCATACTGGAAATCAACCATAGATAATCCAATAGTACATAAACCCTCAAAATGTTTAGTGAAGTTAGAGGGAGCTACATGCCATCCAATACCACACGCGCATGTTTCTTCAATGAACTAATTGCGCAAAAATGCAGATTTTATCATAGTTTTAAATCCTCTAACATGTGTGGTTGAAAGTGGATTTCAGTACAAAAGAGTGACTGAATAAATTCAACATAAAATCACGTTATTGCTATTGTAAAAAAAAAATGTTGATGACTACGATACATATTTTGAGCTCAGAAAATTAAAATAGCCCTTTATAAGAGTCACATGAAAGTTTAACAGACCATCATACTTGTTTGCCAATGAACCCGACGTACTACAGTATGCTCTAAGCACTTACTGTTTGTTTCAATAAAGGTGTTACTGTATATTTTTTGAATTTTTTTTTTATACTGTGCTCTTGCATTATTTTTAACATGTCATTTCAGCTGTTATTATTTACAAAAATATGCATATTATAGAAGTGTCCTTTAAATAGAAGAAGATATCCAGCTTAGATTCTTAAAGATGCAACGTGCATGCTCTTGTCTGTGTAAGTAAAATTATGATGTTACTGGGAATAGAGTGAATGTAGCATTCTGATTGGTAGAGTATCTCTCTTGATAAATAAATTATCTTCACTGTTAGCACAAATTATTGGTGAAGAGTGCTAACTGAAAATACAGACATTTGAGACTCCCCTCCTGCTGTGCTCTTACTGTCTGAAATCAGTATTGTATACTAGTCTTGTGTCCCAGGCATCTCAAGGATGTAAAAACAGGTGAAGGATAAATATTCAACTTCCAGGAGTGCAGCCGGAATATTAATTTATAATAAGGACACCATATGAAGCACAACTCTGGATATTCCTCAGTTCCTCCTTTCATTACTGCTACACTGGACATTTTAATTAAAATTTCTACAATATCATACAGGAGAGTTTTAAGCAATTCATACAGGCCCCAATTACTTTCATGCCAACAAATGTCATTAGCTCTAACTGTGTCACAGCCATAGTACTATGCCTAACACCGAATACCATTTATGAGCTGGAAAGAATAAAAGGCAATAAAGGCACTGAAGGACATTCCCACCGCAGATATTTTATCCACAGAGGCATGCAGAGTTGTTAAACTGACCTTGAACAACATTGTCAGATGAAAACTCTACTACACAAATCTGCACATATCATTCGTATACCACACACATGCACCCTTATTAAATTCAAAGCCCGTAGCGGCATCGGCAAGCCCACAGAGTATGTAGCCTTCAAATTCAGCTACGTTACAGAGCTATTAAATTCCACCATGCAGCGAGTTAAGGGCCAGAGACGCAAGCCCGTAAACCATTTTTCACACGTTGGATGTGCGGCTGTGAACATGATCAATTAGTCAAACCCGTAGTTTCGGGTTTAGACAGAGCCAATGGCAAATTAGATCATCGTCATTACGTCACTGAAAAATGGAGGTTAGATTTCAAAGCCTTACGGGCTTCAATTACGAGTTTCGATCGGACCCACATTCCAGAAATAATGTAATATTAATAAATCAGTAAATATTATATTCTAGTCGATGCAAGTTCCATTATATGTGTAACACATTGATTGCCGGGATCGATATAACACAGAAATTAAACATTAAAAAAAAGTATTTTATATTGCAGATTTGCAAGCTTGAGAATGTTGTGCTATTAATTTTAATACCTAACGTCACTTTCCCTTTAATTATAAGTACAGTAGTGTGTTTATATTTGCGTTTACAGTGCTACGGACAGGTCTTTAACCCACTAGCTGGTCCTCTCTAGTACCATTTTGGCCCATTTGCGGGTTACGTGCTTGAACGCCAGTGAATTTGTTGCAATTAATTAGCGTGATTGGAAGGTAACAGTTACGGGTTTGACAGAACAAAGTATTTGCGGCCGCGGAGTGCAATTTTCAACATTCTGTAGGGGTTTTTCGCCCTTACTTTGCAAGTTGTTGGTGGGTTGCTTTACGCGGCCAAATTAATAGCCACAAGTCTTATGGGCTACATTACGGTCTACGGTTTTACACGTTGAGGGCATTTAATAGGGCTGATGGTGTACTGAAAATGGAGTTTAAAAAAAACAGGCTTTAATTTTCTGCTGTATGAAACTCCAGTATGGTCTGCCACTGACCCCCTTGCAGTATAGCAGAGGTAATGTTGTGAAGAGACCATAATGTAGTATTTCATTTGTATCATTATCACTATTATCCTCCTATGTAACTAAACACGACAAATTTTCAATTCACCTAGTGAAGTGTTTCCCAAGCTAATAATACCTTCCTGCATTTATAAAGTACTGAAAGAACCCCAGCAAAGCCAAAATCATTTTTATAAACCCATAAAGTCTTTTGAGGACAACAAGCCAGAAGCCATAGTCTTACCATATGGATACGGTTACCTCCAAGCCTATATCAACAGGAAGCAGATAGAACTATTTTGGTTAAAGTTTATCCTCAAAACCATAGTTGCATGGACACACTGGAATACACTACACTGACTTAATAAAGATACATGTATTTTTTTACATTTGTGACCGTATACTATATGGGTTTCAATGTCCCTTTATAAGATGCAAAGAAGTGGAGGAGAGGATTTGCCGAGGACACTGTCCAGACAAGAGTGTGTCACTGCAGTGGCTTATTGCAGGAAAACTTTAGCACGTTCTCCTGTGCAGATATGCTCCGACCTGCTGGAAACCTAATAGGGGACTAGAAAACTGCTTTTAATTGAGTCTAAAGCACTGTGCAAATCTAATTTTTAATAGCTAGACACAAAACATAATACAATACTGATTTAATTGCCAACTATTTATTAAATAAACAAATGAAACCCTACCGCTTTACCTCTAGAGCAATCCAATAAGCTAAAAGTGAAAATAAAATTAGGTAAAGAACTGAATATAGGGCTTATATTATAATAGGTGGGTAAAGTCCATATTATGCTGAACTGAAGCCGTGCAGAATGTCAATGCTCATACTTGCTCCTGCACATATTAAGATAAATAATATCAATAACTTATTGGTTTAGGTGTTTATACAGCCCTTCTTTGATTTCCGCCATGACAAGTAAGTCTTTTGCTATGTTTCGGGTGCCCTTTCCCTTTGTAGCTTTTCTTGGCTGGATTCAGCTCCGACTTCCCAATGTAACTTGTTTTAGTGCAGAGATCTGTGCAAGGCATCAATGAGCTGTCATCACGTCACCCCATCTGTTACACTTTTAATGCTCCTGCCTCTTCTTTAACCAGAAGCAGGGTGGTCCCACAAACATAACTGAATGTGTATTAATCTTAACTCTGCTGCTATAGCACAGCGTTGGCATTGCTACATGATATAGCTTGATTTGAAAGTAAACATGGTTCTATCATGATATGTCGCAAGAATCTTAACATAATAATACTGGAGACTAAATTTTTGGGGCCTTGAGACTGTTCAAAATTTAGCTTTTTTACGATTTGATTACATGGCTCCCATAGGAAATCTTACAAGAACTGTTTTCTCTAAGCTGTGCGCACATTTCGTGAGATGAGCGCACACAACTAAACATGGAGCGCACACAGATATCAGGGAATTAGAAATTAATGTTCTTTCATATGTAATTAGTACCTGGTGCCACCAGGCTGGTGGAAATAAAGAATGAGATCTTGGTGGAAACAAAGAACAGAATCTGTGGTTAAATGACTGAAGGACTCCCCATATTTAGAATATCTGAAGGAGCTACTATATAGTAAAAAATAGTACACTTTGATAGTATACTTTAATACATTTAAAAATTGTGTCCCTTGGGATATGGACTAACACTATTATGTTTAAGTGTGGACTATTACCCGCCACACCTATCATCATTAAAACACTTAAAATGAATACATAGTGAAGTAAAAGATCACTCTTATTGACATGATTACAGTAATCAGAGGCTCTCAAGCAACCAGAAAAAAATAATTAAGATTTATTTTAGAGGGCTCAACAAATGCCAGGAGCCAGGTTGTCATGCCACAAAATGTTTACAGGCACGGTCACAATCTGCACCTTCAATTTGACTTGGTAAGAACCTGATTCAAACCTGTCCACCAGAATTGTGCACTCCCTTTACACCTTTGATAGCAGAAGATGGACCAAACACAAGTACCACACCCAGGACATTGCTTCAACAGATCAGAATATTAGGAACACAATAGCCACGACTGTGACTATTTTCCGCCACACAATCCCTTAGAAATAGGATTCATTCACAGACTGACACTCACACTTTGAATATGTAAGTCCAGGCACAACTGTCACACCTTTATTAGTTGTCCTATTTATACAATTTTCTGACACACCGGCTGGCCAATCACAGTAAGCCCAATCCTTAGGTACATAGAAGAGAGAACAATTAGCAATACTGCTTACTGAGAAACCCTGTACATCTGATGAGATCAGGCCTGGTGATATATTAACTATAACAATTTGCTGTAAACACTCAGACTATCTGTTTATCTGTGTTTATTTATTTACATGGGGCTGGGTGAGCCACCACCAGATAACAACACTAACAATTAAAATACGTACAATTTATATGTCATTTTAACCATAAGCAATACAAAATACATAACTATAACTATAAACAGGGTAACTACTTGCCAGTCCAGGCCATGGTGTAAAACAGTCCAGTCAGGCCCTGGGCATGATAGGCACCTAGATTTAATCCACTGTACGTCTGCAAATCAATTTTATTTGGAAGCAGACAGGCATGAGTGACTGAGCCAGTGCAGTGTTGGCGTTACATTCCCCGGGTTCAGAACTGCTCCCTCCAGCCGAAAGTTATTAATAAGAGACATTATATTACATAGTCATGCTTGTACCAGTTACATGTGGAAGTGAATTAAAACACTTGTGTTAGTAATAAATCTATTTCTACATGTAAAACTTGTTACATTTCTTAACCCATACTCCATTATATTGTAAACAAATGCTAAATGTCAAGCAATGTATGCTAGTGAGCTTAAGACACAAAAACATTGATTATCACCTGACTCGCCAATGTGCACAAGAGTTTACTCTCCGTGTAAAATGTTGCGCAACAGAAATTTTTAGTGCACACAGACTCCAAAAATGTTGAGGGAACATTGCTTACAAGTCAATATGCCACATAATAGCCCTAACCCAGGTATTACATGCTGCCTGTAACAAAATGTTACGAGTAAACCCTTGCAAGTGATCACTACATGTGATAGGTTCCCTGTTCTACATCTGTTTCGACCTAAAGTACGATTACATGGCTCCAGTAAGAAGTCTAGCCTAATGCTATGTGTTCTGGTAAGGCTCACAGTAATACTAAACCCTATGTGTAAACTCAGCCTCCCACAGCAACATCTGAACCCATACCAAGAGTGGTTACATGATAAGTATCAGCTCTGTCTACATATCAAACTATATCCTTCATTGCAGTGATTGCAGCAGGAAAGGGTTTAAAATGTATAAAATACAATTGCAGGGTTTATGACCTCTACCTCCTATGTATCCAGGAAACCCCAACACATAGGTTTGGAACCTTCCCCCTATAACCTTGTGTTTTCGGGTAGGGGAACCATAAACTCATTAACCCCCATGTCCCAATACATAATGTACTCAATGGGGGTCCATCTTTAATTCCTGGTGAATGATAGAACACTCAGTGAGTTTCATGACCACGAAAAAAGGAGAGTATGCAAATGGCTAAGGAACACAAGAGAAAATAGGCAGAATTTGGGGTGCAGTTTAATGCAGCCTGGGCTTGTTGAGTAGTATGGTTTTAAAAGTGACTGAATGAGAGTCTTGTCATCATCAGGCTGATGACTTGATAAACGGTTAGGTCATCCATTTGGTTTAAACCTTAAAGCAGGCAGCCAAAGAGATCCCAAGGGATTGAGGCTTTAATTTGATAGTTTTCCTGATGGTTTACATAAATTGCAATGTATCATGTTCTACTTGCTGGTTATACAATTATTAAAAGCTGTACCATGCTCTTCAACCTTAAAAAGCACTGTGATTATTTTAAACGTGCTTGAGGTTTTAGGTCTATTAAATCAAGAAGATATAATGTTGGAAGGTTGGTTTAAGGATTATAACAGATGAATACAAATAGATCTAGGAAATGGCAGTTCTGCTTATTCAGCATCTTAGTAGTTAAGACAGTGTTTAATTTATAAGCTTGTGGTGTTGGCAAAAATATATATATTTTAATGTCTCATGTTACTATATCCGTAAACCCTTTGTGTTGCTTTTTTTCCAGTGTTATTTGCATGAGCAGCTCATGTAAGCGTAGAGATGGAGACAGATGTAAAATGTGATACTAGAATCGTGCTGATATCCTCCACTAATCACTCCACACATGCCCTGCCAAGCTGAATGACCACTGTGTGCTGCACTTGGAAAAGTAACTACAGGAATTATACGAGATGAAATGACAGCAATGATGACACAAATCTGTTTATCAAACAAGGATTTAAAATGCGTAAAAAAAAAAAAAGGAAAATACTAGCTAAAGTAACATAAAACAGTTGTGATTGCAATCATACTTGGTTTATCTAATATCTTCAAGTAGGACCCCATAGTAATAATCATTTATATGAGCTTGAACTTACAACACATTACTCTGATGAAAATTGACTTCAGAATCCAGAGCACTAGCCTCAATCACAGAAGTGACACTTTAGTGAAATAGTGATAACGTTTCCCTGCCCACACTGTGGATGAGATCCATCTCAAATCAATCCAGCTCAGAAACATTTTAGATATGTAAGAAATGGACTATATCCCACCTGGGCATTGCCCTTAATTAGAAGCAGAGTATGTGACTTTTATATAGATTCCAATACTCTTCATTCTTGACCATTGTTCATTCCCGGAGTCAGATATTACAGTGATCTTCCTTGGACCCTCTATTAAATTAACTCGTATTTACTCCTGCTGTGTGGTAAAAACCAGCAAAGGGTTCAACTTAGAGACATTGAAGTTCCAGATTTTCTAGGATCCATTTCAAGGACTTTGTGTTCAACAAAAATGTATAAAAAATACATTACACTAAAATAAGAAATGGGAGGGAAGGTTTGCTCCTCCTCTATCCGGGTTTCTTATATTATATAGAGGGGTGGCCAAACATCGGCAATATGTTTCACAGACACAAGCATGTGTTTGTTGTGTTTGATTATAATCCACTTGAATGTGAACAGTGGACATTTAACGATAGATTGACATTTACCGATTCAGCCAGTATAATAAGGTGGATTAAATGGGCCAATTAAATTCTGGCCTAACCATAGTAAAAACATTTTTATTTTCTCATAATTGATAATATGAGAGTCAAAATGTAATCAAAATGTGAAAAACAGGAAATGGTCAATGATGTCTTCCTGCAAACTTCATTGATGTGGTAAGAAAATCTTGTTGTTGCTTAGTCCTTTAGTTGTGTCTGACTCTGTGACCCTATGGACCACAGCACAACAAGCACATCTGTCAGCTACTGCCCTCTGAGCTCCATCAAGCTCATGCTAATTGCTTCAATAACCTCATGATCTATCTCCGCCTCTGCCGCCCCCTTCTTAACGTCCCTTCAATCTTTCCCAGTATCAGAGTCTTGTTTAGGGAATCCTGCCTTCTCATGATATGGCCAAAACATTTGAACTTTTTGGACCCTTGTTGATAATTGAATACCTTTACTATTTCATAGGTTGTCCAGACTTGCCATAGCTCTCCTCTCCAGGAGCAAATATATATATGCAGTCACCATCGGCAGAGATCTTGGATTCCAGGAAAATACAATCTGTCACTGCCTCCACTTCTTCTCCATCTATTTACCAGGAACTGAGATTGCGGTTTGCCATGATCTTTGTCTTCTTAATGTTGAGCAGCAGACCAAATGTTGCACTCTTTAATTTCACCCTCATAAATAGGCATTTTAGTTCCTCCTCACTTTCAACCATCAGAGAAGTATCACCTGGGTATTTGAGGTTGTTGACCTTTCGTCCAGCATTATTGATTTCTGCGTTGGATTCATCCAGCCCAACCTTACGCATGATGTACTCTGCGTATAACTTATCTTGTACCGTTCTGTTGTTCCATGTTCTGGCCGTGGCTTCTTGGTCCACATACAGATCCCTCAGTCGCTCAGGAGGCCTCTACTGCATATTTACAGGGGGTATTATCTATTTCATATCCGCTTGGTTTAATGATTTTCCCTCTATTCTTCAGTTTAATTCTGAACTTTGTAATAAGATGCTTATGATCTGAGCTGCAGTGAGCTCCTGTTTTTTTTTCTCGCTTGGTGTACAGAGCATCTTTGGCTACAAAGTATATAGTCAATCTGATTTCTATATTGTCCATCTGGTGATGTCCATGTGTACATTCGTCTCTGAGGTTGCTGGAAGAGGGTGTTTGCTATGACCAGAGAATTATCTTGACAGAATTCAACTAATCCCTGACCTGTTTTATTTTGTAAAAACATCATCAAATGTTAATAGTTTACACACTTTGGATAGAGCAGTCACATACAAAACTGACCACAAAGTTTCACGACTAGGTTGAAGTGACTATTGTCAGAAGTCACTGCTACAATTCTTAGGGGAGGATCAATAACCATGTATTGGACAGTAGAAAGGAAATGCATTGTCTCTGACAACACCAAGTTTAAGACATTTCCCCAGTACTAAATCCAGAAAATTGTAATCTGACATGCACCTTCATGGATAATTACACCTTTAATTGACAATCACTGCTAGCAATAAGTAGCGATGGTCCATCTGCCATTTTCCTTGAGAACCAAAGTAAACTTTTTTCATAGTGAAAGCAACTGTTCAGAACTCACAATCTGAAAAATGACTACGCAATGTCATGGCAATACCACCATCTTTGGAGAGTGGCTGTCATTTGTCAACTACCGGAAAAAAATATTAGGCCTTTGTGCTTGGTGTGATGGTAAGATATTAAAGTCAGTTTCATATGAGCTTTCTTTCTCAAGTCTCTATTATACTTTGCTCATAGTTGACACTGAATCCAGACAAACGCATCCAAACTGGGAAGTACAGCAATTTGAGAATTAAAATGTTTATTTATGTTAAAAAGTGGAATATCTGTACAAAACCATTCTATACACAAAATGAACCCACATTTTGAGGCAATGCATGACTTACTTGCCTGATGGTTTTAGCTTTGAATATAATAGTTAAACACATTACCACTAGGATGTTTTGCAGATTCTTTAGTAAGGAACGTCTTTCTAGTAAATGGAATACCAGTCAAAGCCCATCTAGAATCAAGGAACAAGCTTCATATGAATACCTGGTACACTATATCTAGGACTGAACATGTAAATGTGTTGAGAGAGCAAAAATGTCCAACTGAGGAAACATGAAAGAGAGAACGCGAGAGAGAAAAATAGAATGACAGCAGTAAGTAATAATGCTTAAAAAGAAGATTAATTCATGAGATGGTGAGGGATTCTGAATAAGGATCGTACAAAAATAAAATCAAATTGAAGCAGAAAAAAAAGTGAATTAGCGAATATTTAATTACTCTAAATAAAGATTCCTAAATCAATTGGTTATATAATTGCTAGTCCTTAGTCATACATTCATTATCAACATATTATTACATTTTTCCAAATACATATTTCTTAATTTACTCTAATTCATAAATGCAATCCTGGAGAGGTGACAAATACCATCAAAATACAGGCTTTCTAGGTAATATACAATACAAAATTGATTTCCGAATGTAATTACCTTAATTAACAGACATGTTTAATTATACTTTAAAAAAATGAATGAGACAATTAATTTATCTAATGACAGAAAGTGTAAAATGTAATTGTGCCTTGAAAAATTCATCCTTAATAAATTGTATAAAAGAAAACATGAATACAGTTGGAAGCTAGTAACTAAAAATGCGAACTTTGACAATATGTAAAATCTAAATATTGTGCAAATATCTATACTACCAGACTTACCTATGGATTTAATATCAGGCGCATTAGTATAAACAATTAGATCACATTAATCTCAGATTTATATTGTACAATTTAATATTAAGGCACACTCAATGGTACAAAAATCAAAATCAAGTATGCCTGGGCCATACATACGATTATTCTGAGCATTAACTAAGCCAAATCTTTTTGGACAGAATTGCGTTTCAAGCATATATTGTTTTTTATGGACAAGCTCAAGTAAATGTTTAAAGATACGGACCAAGATTTATCCAATGGCAAATTAACTCTTTAGGTATTAGATATACTGTATATGTATACGTACATGACATCTCCCATATAGTAATCTGCCACCCACAGGATTGGTAGATGCTGGATAAAAGTAGTTTCTGGTTGCTTGAGTTACATATAAAAGAGGCCTAGATTAGCTGCACATTGCATGCTCGGCTAAGTATATTTGTCAGTGAGGGCTGTTCTAGCAGCAGCAGCAGCTTTCACTCCTCACTTACACACAGGTACGTTGGGCTGGAGGATGTGGTGCTGAACCTGGGGAATGCAACGCCAACACTGCCCTGGCTCAGTCACTCATGTCTGTCTGCTTCCAGGTAAAACTGAATTGCAGAGATGTACAGTGGATGAAATCTAGGGGCCTGTAAGCATTTTGTGGCATGACAAGCTGGCTCCTGGCATTTGTTGAGCCATGTAAAATTACATTTTTATTTAAAGTACAGCATTCAATTTTTTTTCTGGTTGCTTGAGTTCTGGTCAACTGAGAGTCTACTGTATTTGTATAGTATTTCAATAGCCATAGACTAATAATAATATCAATAATAAAATATTAATGCTAATAAATATTAATAACTGATAATAGTATAACTATAATGTATATACATATATATATATATACACACACACATTATATATTATTTTACATGAATGTTTATTATTATTTATGTATTACCGTATATTTTTACCTTTATTATTAATGTGTTTACTATTAATTCTTATTAAAATGATTGTATGTTTTATTATTTCTCTTATTGTCTAACCTGTATGCATCGCTCTATTTAATTACACAGCTTATGAAAATGAAATAGCACAAATTGTGTACAAGAATATCATTGATGGTCTATCAATAGGCTGTTTGCCACCCTTGTGCTGTGGATTTGGATACGCACGTTTTCTATTGTACTAAGTGGTTTATTGTCGCTTTCACTATTTGATAAATACTTTTTTGCCTATAGGCTTATTTATTGCCTGTTGTAATGGATGGGGTATTCTAAAGTGCTGCTTGATAAGTCTGTGCCATAATCTTCAGATTGTATGCATGGTAATGTATTTTAATGAATGACACAAACTTGTTATTGAGCCAGACAGATAGTGGCCACTTACCCATATCCGCAGCGACCATGGTGGACTGGTTCTCCTGCACAGACACCGACGTCTGGTCCTGGTCCAGGCTGCGCGTGTCGTCATTGGTTTCCAGCTGGCTGTGACTGTGCTCTGACCGTAGCTCAGAATATTCATCTTCCTCCCTGTACAATACAAACACATGGCGGATTACACACACACATCATTATACACTGGAGAATAACTTCAGAAAATCACAGTATTTGGCAATTATTGATGACAGAGAATCTTAATTTTATCATGAAAACACAAGGCTACAACTAACACACAACAGCAGTAATCTGTAAAGTGTCGGTTCTGTTTATTATTTAAAAAGACACAGAAAAGGTCCCAGTTATTGCAAAAATGAAAAGTACACAGAAAAATAAACACTTGGTAGTAATTAAAAATTCTATGTGAAGAGCCTTAAAACTGATATAGAAGTTAGATTTATATTATGTATCAATTAGCTGAAAAAGCCATCCTCAGAAGTAATGGCCTTATCAGCAACAATTAAAGGGCCACCTAATTCAGCACATCTTGGAGCACACCACTGTAAAGACCTCATAAAAGTGTGTTGAAATACTTTTTGAATTTTTAAAATACATGCAATATTCACTGAGAAATTACTAATTCAATCTCTGTTTACATGAGTCACTGGTATGCCCCCAGACAGACCCACAGCAACAGCTCCATGCAGACATCCAAAAAAAGACCCTTTACAAGTTCATCTGTGCTGACAGAGAGACATTTACCCTGCTGTATAACTCCTGGCAGCTTACTGAATATTTGCCTCCGTGCCCACAACTTTCTGTGCAAGTTGCTACATTGGTCTTGAAGTGTTTCAATTTTAACCAAGGGCAGCGTTTCGTTTTTTCTATTTACAAGTCCATTGGTGACTAACGCACTGCACTACATTGTAATCTCCCATTCCTAGGGTATTAGGCTACGTATGTGTAATTTTCCTGTATTTCCTGTATCCAGTGTATAACATAAATAACACTATAAATAAAGAGTCATTGTAACAGAACTGGCCTTCAATTCTGAAGACGCATTTTTGTAGCTATCAGATTCCAGATCTTATCTTGCTTGTTGTAAATGTATATCCTTTGAGCTTGTCATATGTATTCAGTTCTTGGAAATCTATAACGACTTCAATAATACAAACAATATAATGTATATATAGAATATAGTCTGTATGCAACCATAAAGCAATACAATATGAGGTAATCTAGCCTAGAAGATGTATGTAATGCTGTGGCGACTTCAGATGTATGATGTTTGTGCCATACACTTGATATACTGCATTTATTCAAATATGTCACTATATACCATGCATCATCACTTTGTACATGTAATGTGAACAATGTAACCACTTCTGTAAGAAATTCAATTTACTGTAGATGTCCATCTGTTCAAGTATTGTATGGAGAGAGAATTCCAGAGACAAAGATGGTAAGTAAAAGAATGCAAGGTCGAAGAAATAAGGCCTCAACAAGCTTTGGCATAAATCTAATATATTTACAGCAGAAAAAAAATATTTTTATACCTTTATGAAAAATGTGGAGTTTCATATTAGGGTGGCTACCCGTATTGAACCAGACACTCGGATTTTAGTCTTGATCCTCTGGTTCAATAAAGTCCCTCTCTATCTCTCAACACCTGACAGGAATCTGAAGGCAGACAGGACAGAGAGGGTGAGGACTGCTAGTTATTTATCGAGCCTGAGGGGCAACAGCCACTACTGGCCATTGGGCACTATGTATCATAGTTCAGGGAGTCAGGCCTAGGGGATTGTGATGTATGGGGAGTGTTATGCCTGTGATGAATAGTAAGGACATAGGATTCATCCCCGGAGAGACATAAGCATTGTGACCCTGGAAGTATGAAAGTCTGAGTGAGGTCACAGGATGAGGGTGGTGAAGGGTCGGTCCCTGGTGCGCAAGGAAAGGAAACCATATTGAAAACACAACAAGTAGTCTATATACAGTATTGTAATAATTTAAACAGAGCTTTTATTCAGATTCTGTATCTGACACAAGTTGCTTACAAGACAAGATTTCCCGTATTAGCATATACCATAAAAATCCAATTTAATGCTAAGTGATCATTATACTGTATATTACCAAATGAAAACTATTAACTTTGAGCTTATTAGTCTATTATTCAGCCAGATTCCTACAGACAAATGACAGTGTGTACCCACAACCTAATGTTCTTGGACAAACTGAATGATGAGTTTACACAATTAGCATCATGATGAACTGAATTTCTGAACTGAAACAAGTGTTTGAGTAAAAAACTCTTGTCTACTGAAATAGCTGGCATAGTAAAGTAAAAGCAATAAAACCACTTTCTACATCAATTGGTCATAAAGTACTCTAGGATGTAATATATTTAAACAAAAACAAGTGAGAGACACACACAACTGAGAGCAGGGATCGATAAGCAGTGAACCCTATGGGATGGTGCTCGCTCTTGAATTTAATCACAGGTACTATTTTGTTTGACCTTGGAGTAGAATTCTGTCAAACACCCGCTTCCAACAGCCTCTGAGACGACTCACATGGACATCACCAGACATGACCAGATGGACAATATAGAAATCAGAATGACCATATACTTTGTAGTCAAAGTGGAGGAGCTCTATACAAATCAGCAAAAACAAGAACTGGTCCTGACTGGGTCTCAGACCATGAGCTTCTTAGTTTAGAATTAAACTGAAGAAAAGAGGGACATTATCAGACCTCATGGATAGAAAATAAATAATATCCTGTGTGAATATGCAGTGGAAGTAAATAATAGATTTAAGACACTAGACGGAAGATATAATGTCTGAAGAAATTAGGACCGAAGTTTGCAACATTATCCAGGAAACGGCAACAAAGAATATTCCCAAAAGAAAAAAAAAGAAGGCAAACTGGCGATAGGAAAAGATTTGTCCAACTGAATACCGAATTCCAGAGTATAGCAAGAAGAGACAAGTAGACATTCTATAATGAACAATGTAAAGATACAGAAGAAGATAATAGCATGGGAAGTCAAGAGATCTCTTGAAGAAAATTGGGGAACTCAAAGAAACCTTTTGTCATGCCCAGGGCCTGACTGGACTATTTTACACCATGGCCTGGGCCTGACTGGCCAGAGTTACCCTGTTTTTATTATTATGGTTATGGATTTCTTAGTGCTTATGGTTAAAATATGATTACACTGTTATACTGTATGTATGTTGGTTTATATATTATAGAAAACAACAAAGTCAGAGGTGCTCATCAGAGAACGAACCAACCTTAATAGGTTAGTTCTATAGCCATGATAAGCTACTCTGAGAGCAACCTCTTTTAGCTCACTTGTGCCCTTCACAGGGAGAAATCTCCTGTAGCATATCAGTCTGGTCCCACTCAAAAGAGTGACCCAGCCCCGAAATACCAGGCAATTCTACCCTGAACAGGAGAAACAGCAAACCCCAGACGCGTTTCGGCCTTTATGGGCCTCGTCGGTGAGGTGCAGCTGAACTCCCTAAGGCACAGTGAGCAAGGGGTCCACGTCTGGAGTCCCCTATTACCCTTAGGGAGACTAAACCCTAAAGGTAATTTGCATATAGAAAACAACAAAGTCAGAGGTGCTCATCAGAGAACGAACCAACCTTAATAGGTTAGTTCTATAGCCATGATAAGCTACTCTGAGAGCAACCTCTTTTAGCTCACTTGTGCCCTTCACAGGGAGAAATCTCCTGTAGCATATCAGTCTGGTCCCACTCAAAAGAGTGACCCAGCCCCGAAATACCAGGCAATTCTACCCTGAACAGGAGAAACAGCAAACCCCAGACGCGTTCCCTGTGAAGGGCACAAGTGAGCTAAAAGAGGTTGCTCTCAGAGTAGCTTATCATGGCTATAGAACTAACCTATTAAGGTTGGTTCGTTCTCTGATGAGCACCTCTGACTTTGTTGTTTTCTATATGCAAATTACCTTTAGGGTTTAGTCTCCCTAAGGGTAATAGGGGACTCCAGACGTGGACCCCTTGCTCACTGTGCCTTAGGGAGTTCAGCTGCACCTCACTGACGAGGCCCATAAAGGCCGAAACGCGTCTGGGGTTTGCTGTTTCTCCTGTTCAGGGTAGAATTGCCTGGTATTTCGGGGCTGGGTCACTCTTTTGAGTGGGACCAGACTGATATGCTACAGGAGATTTCTCCCTGTGAAGGGCACAAGTGAGCTAAAAGAGGTTGCTCTCAGAGTAGCTTATCATGGCTATAGAACTAACCTATTAAGGTTGGTTCGTTCTCTGATGAGCACCTCTGACTTTGTTGTTTTCTATATGCAAATTACCTTTAGGGTTTAGTCTCCCTAAGGGTAATAGGGGACTCCAGACGTGGACCCCTTGCTCACTGTGCCTTAGGGAGTTCAGCTGCACCTCACTGACGAGGCCCATAAAGGCCGAAACGCGTCTGGGGTTTGCTGTTTCTCCTGTTCAGGGTAGAATTGCCTGGTATTTCGGGGCTGGGTCACTCTTTTGAGTGGGACCAGACTGATATGCTACAGGAGATTTCTCCCTGTGAAGGGCACAAGTGAGCTAAAAGAGGTTGCTCTCAGAGTAGCTTATCATGGCTATAGAACTAACCTATTAAGGTTGGTTCGTTCTCTGATGAGCACCTCTGACTTTGTTGGTTTATATATTATGTTTCATGTTATAGGAATTGTAAAAAAAACATATTAGATATTCTGCAGGCTATTGCATCGGCCAAACGCCCAAGACTGTAGTCTCATAGATAATCCTTGTACACACACTTCAAGACTACAGGTGTTATCATTTATACAATCACCAGGGTGAGATTAGGAGCCTGAGATCATCAGATAAGCTGGGGGACAGTCTATTATTTAGGGATGTGGCTTGCTGTGATTGGCCAGCCTGTGCGCCAGAAAATTGTATAAAATGTGACAATTAATAAAGGTATGACAGTTGTTTTTGTATTTACATAAACAAGATGCAAGTGTCAGTCTGTGAATTAATCCTAATTCTAAGGGATTATATGGTGTTTCTGATATTCTGGTCTGTGGAAGCAATCTCCTGGGCGTGGTTCCTGTGTTCGGTCTATCTTCTGCTATCAGAGATGTACAAGGAGCGCACGATTCTGCTAGATAGGTTTGAACCAGGTTCTTACCAAGTCCAATTGGAGTAGCAGACTGTGACACTTTTCATGCCAAAGTGGGTGTGATAAAAGACAAAAAATGTAGGGAAGATCAGATAAAGAAGAGGTGGCAGGAATACACTGAAGTTCTATACAGGAATGATGATATTAACAGCAGTGATGACATCAATAGTTGACATCTTGAAGTGCCAGACATCTTGAAGTGCGAATTGAGATGGGCCCTATGATGTCTTGTTGATAACAAGGCTGCAGGACTTGATTGAATCCCAATTGAACTATTTAAAATTCTGCAAGATGATGATGTGAAAGTGTTGCTTGCCTTATGGCAACTTATTTGGAAAACTCAACAGTGGACAATAGACAAGAAACTGCACTCCTTTCACATGCCAGCAAGGTTATGCTTAAGATCCTACAAGCGCAACCCCAACAATATACGGTCCAGGAACTACCAGATGTTCAAGTCAGGTTCCGCACAGGAAGTAGCACAAGAGAACAAATGGCCAATGTCCGATGGATAATACAGAAACAAGAGAGTTCCAGAAAAAAAAAATACTTTTGCTTCATGGACTATTCTAAAGCGTTTGACTGTGTGGATCAAAACAAAATGTGGCGAATTCTTGAAGAGATGAAAGTACCAGATCATCTCAGCTGTCCTCCTGAGGAATGTGTACGTGGACCACAGTAAAAAACGTACATGGGACAACAGAATGGTTCAAGATAGGGAAAGGAGTGCAACAAGAATGTATATTGTTACCTTATTTTTTCAACTTATAAGCAGAGTACATCATGCGTAAGGCTGGGGTGGGTGAATCCAAGGCCAGAATAAATGTTACTGGAAGAAAGATCAACAACCTCCATCTGCGACAAACTAGTAAAAAGTAAAGATATTAAACTATCAACAAAGGTTCACATAGTTAGAACTATTGTACTGTCAATAGTAACATACGAATGCGATTGCTGGACCAAAAAGAAGACTGAGCTCGGAAGAATTGACACCTTTGAGTTCTGGTGTTGACAAAAAAAGGTTAGAGTCCCATTAAATCAGTACTTCAGGATATGAAGACAAACTGTTCACTGGAAGATATGATCATGAGGCTGAAGCTTAAATATTATGGTCATTTCATGAGAACGCAGGATTCTCTAGAGAAGACTGACATATATAGGTGGCGGCAGAGGTCCATAGGGTCACGGAGAGTCGTGAATGACTAAACAACAACAACTATTACAGAGGATGAATTGTTTTCTGCAGACCTCCAGTCTTATTCTGAAGCCAAGAACGACCAGATCAGAAATGCCAGGCAACTGACATCCCTTAAGCACAGTGATCAAGGGGTCCAAGTCTGGATAACACCATGAACCTTAGGGAGACCCTAAGGCTTATTTGCACACATATTTATCTCTCAGCCAAATAGGCCCTACGCGAAAGCAATCAAGCCCTATGGTAAACATGTGCGCATCTGTAGACACACATTTTAACAACCCTGAGAACCTGGTTATATACAAAGTGTAGGTCTTAAAGGATCACTCTAGTGCTCACAGATCAGGGTTTCATTTGTTCATTTAGTTACAGATTAGTAATAAAACCAGAATATGAAGTAAACATAGACCTGTCAGAAAAAAAATGAAGTGAGCTTTCTTCTCTTCACCTCCTGGACACCAAACAGGGGTGGAGAGAAGCATGCCTTCTGGAGGCAACATTGATTATTTGAATTGTTTGTTACTCAAAAATGTATTTTATTGCTAATCAGTAACAAAATAAACAAATGAAACCCACTGTATGGCTAAGACAGTTACCATTAATTAATAGGGTGTGAGCTAAAACTTGAATGTATTGTTAACATATTAAAATCAGAGCTACTCTTACCATCAAAATATAAGGAAACATAATATTAATTAAGTTTCTCTTGTTTTTTTTTCTGTTTGCCTTCCTCTGGATCAATTAACAACTAATCTGCATATTGCAGATCAGAGGATATCTTAAAAGGTTGAACTTGATAGACTTTTTTCAACCTCAAGTACTATGTAACTATGTAATATTAAAATATGGCATTATTCAGAAGTGTTATGTGAACAGACAAACCTCAAAAGTAAACCTGAGATTTTAGAAATCATTCTCACAAAGACATTCAACCAGGGAGCTCCTCATCTCTCTCAAAACCTATAACATCAAACAATCATATTCATGTACATCGTCAAATGTGGTTTATATGATACAATGCACTTTATGTGACACAGGCTGTTACATTGGAGAAACTGGCCAAAAAATGCATTTAAGGATGAATTTACACAGGCATTCAATAAGAAAACATAATGAAGACAGTTATTGTAGCCCAGTAGGACACCATTTTAGCCAGAATGATCACTCCATCCAAAACTTAAAAGTCAAAATACTCAGAGGAAAATTTAAAAGCATCCAAGAGAGAAAAGCATTTGAAATAAAGATGATCACATTCTTTAACACTAAAAACACAGGACTTGATATAGATTTGGGCTTTCTAACACATTATCAGAATTTCATGTGATTTTTTTTCTTCTTCTACAATAACAGACTTAGCACTCTTAGTGAGGTGTTTGTCCAACAGGAAAGATATCACTGTGGACTACAGTGCTCTGCTTTTTCATGTATATATTGATGTATAAGTGTATATAATTTGTGTATATATGTTTCCTTTACTATGTTGTGTTTATTCCCCATATTTGAATTTACCTGATGATGTCAGATGTTGTCCCAACTCTCTCGGCATCTGCTGTTATTATTCAAACTGAGGGTTCCATCTCATGTAGTATTGCTTGAGACTTGATAAAGGGAGGCTAAGCCTCTCGAAAGCTCGTCATTATAAATAAGACGTTTGTCCAATACAAAAGGTATCAAATTATATTGCAATACTCATTATTAATCTATATTTATATGGATTAATAATTACTAAATTACTATATATATATATATATATATATATATATATATATATATATATATATATATATATATATATATATAGATTCAGAGGTTGTTCTTTAATGCAAGTACACTATAATACATACCTGTATGTCTTTCAGTTCTGAGACTCACATCAGTACAACATAATGAGTGAGCCAGTGCAGTCATATTATTTAGATTTATAAAAGCAGCGTTACAAAAGAAAATGACCATGATATTCGCATAGCACTAACCAGGATGTGCTAGGTGAGTGACGGGCTACTTATTTCACTCAAAGGGCCTCATATACTGCCCCCAAGTCCTTAAAAGGGCCTCACAGTGCTTTAAAACTTTAAAGGTAATTAATTGGTAATTGATGCAATGAGATGTATTAAAGAGTGCAATCAGGTATTATTTGCTAGTTTTAGAGAGTGTTAGGTTCTTCTAATTCTTCTTTGTCACTGAGAACTGGCAGCTAAGGTCTGAGGGGCCTAGGATCGGCTGTTGTGAACCACTGCTGTAAGTCCACTGATTTTCATACTGAAAACGTTTGTAATATATAAAACATGACCTTTTAAATAATACATGGTAGTCAATTTGGTTCTACAGTGTCCCTGTAAAAAGTAGGAAGTTCTGTTCTGGATGAATTGCCATTTGAACAATAAACAAACAAAATACATTACTAGCACAACATACAATACAATAAACCCTCCTGCTATGATATTTTATATGAAAATGTGAACTAAACTGCAGCTGGAATGTTATCTCATGTATACATTTCCATGTGCTATCCCCAGGGACATGAAACAATTAGCTATGGATGTTCATATGACCCTTGAACCAGTTGCATCATGTGCGAGCGCAGCTTACAAGGCAACCATCTGCAGATGACCGCATGCATGCGTCGTTACTAAGTTAAGGCCACAGTCAAAACAATGCACATAATGGCAGTGATTTGTTTTAATCATACTGCTGTTTATGTAATCATCATATTCTGCATTTATCTGCAATTACATGGTGCTTTTAGGCCATTTCCTTCTATAAAAACTATTCAAATTGTACAGTTTTGTTACAAAAAAACACTAGTTCTGTCCATGCATTCCATTTTTGGCAGGTGGTAGGGCCAGATTTAAAGATGCCTTTTCTATTCACAGATAAAAGGGAGTTTGCTGTAAGAACGCGGAGCTCAGTGCCCAAACACAATTATTTATATGCTGTAGTAAATTCATGTACCCAGCCTCTTATAACTTCTGTAGTGCTGATTAACCCATTATTTGCTCATCTAGTACCTTAGACCAGTGGCTCTCAATCTTTTTAATCTGGGGACTTACTTTTTACCCTTCAATGGTCATGGGGATCTGCTTTGAATACAATAATGCTACATGTGGCACACAAAAGAGTGATGCTACACGTGGTACACAAAAGAGTGATGCTACACGTGCAACACAAAAGAGTGATTCTACACGAAGCACACAAAAGAGTGATTCTACACGAGGCACACAAAAGAGTGATGCTGCCTGTGGTACACAAAAGAGTGATGCTGCCTGTGGCACACAAACGAGTGATTCTACACAAGGCACACAAACGAGTGATGCTACACGAGGCACACAAACGAGTGATGCTACACGTGGTAAACAAAAGAGTGATGCTGCCTGTGGCACACAAAAGAGTGATACTACATGTGGTACACATAAGTGATGCTACACGTGCCACACAAAAGAGTGATGCTACACGTGCCACACAAAAGAGTGTTGCTAAACCTGGCACACAAAAGAGTGTTGCTAAACGTGGCACACAAAAGCGTGATGCTACACGAGGCACACAAACGATTGATTCTACACGTGGTAAACAAGAGTGATGCTGCCTGTGGCACACAAAAGAGTGATGCTACACGTGGTAAACAAAAGAGTAATGCTACACGTGGCACACAAAAGAGTGATGCTACACGTGCCACACCAAAGAGTGATGCTACACGTGGCACATAAAAGAGTGATACTACACGTGGCACACAAGATTGATGCTACACGTGGCACACAAAAGAGTGATGCTACACGTGGCACACAAAAGAGTGATGCTACACGTGGCACACAAAAGAGTGATGCTACACGTGGCACACAAAAGAGTGATGCTACACGTGGCACACAAAAGAGTGATGCTACACGTGGCACACAAAAGAGTGATGCTACACGTGCCACACAAAAGAGTGATGCTACACATGGCACACAAAAGAGTGATGTTACACATGCCACACAAAAGAGTGATGCTACATGTGGCACACAAAAGAGTGATGCAACAACATTTTAATTTAGTTCTGCACTGGTGTTTAGGCCCTCCTTATCCCACTTAGTTCTTGAGGACCATCAAGTTTCAGGAACTGACATCAGCCCTAAGACTGGCGGTTGAGAACTAGTGCTTTAAACCATAGTAATAAATACTCTAGGACATAATAATAATAAAAGGTTTATCTGTTGGACAAGCCTACCCTCTCTATCATCCTTCAAGTTCCCACTCTGATCCTTTACAAACAACCACTATATTTTAACAGTATCACTTTCTTGTCCAAAACAAAAACAGTAATTACTGAATATCAATTGTTATTCTGGTTGGAAGGTAGCGCTAAATTGTCTGAAACAAGCATGTGTCTAGAGTGGATGCTCTTTACTGGCTCAAGACAAGCTATTTTAAAATGGATTTACCTGGAAACAAGCAGCTTCTCAATTCTGATAGGTGGCAGCCACTGGACGGCACAACATTGTGTCTGACCATTAAGCACTGTGCCCAGCCAAAAGCTCCTGCCACCACTTTGATGATGTCATATGGTTGTGGAGACAAGCAGATCAAATAGGAATTGTATTATTTATCAATGCCTAATTAAAACTTCCATATACCTCATGGTCCTTATACCCTCCCCTGAAGTCTATCACCCATATCTATACACAAACAATGCTTAATATTTAGAACTCTCACTATCAACTGGATTCTTGGAGATAACCACAATTTAATTTTAAGAAACTATTTTTGATTTTAGTTCCTAAGAAGCCACTAGAACTGAAAACTAGACATTACAATAGAAAGTACTGTCAATGTTACTCATCTTTTTCCACATACATAAGCAATGAACTCACATAATCCTGACAATGCTAGTGGGATTTATGAATGTGTCCTGATCAAAAGAACATCTTGATATGCTGAACCCAAAACACACACATTACACTTTCATGTTGTGCTTCCTTGTAATCGGATAGGGAAACATTGGGCTAAATAATGCCTAAGAACCGTTGGGACGCTCTGTAACAGATTTCAGATGCCATAGATATTTATACAGATAGCATGTGGAGAAGCAAGACTGGATACTCATTTCCTGACATTAGCAAAAAATGATTATACTTTAAGAGACCAAATTATCAAAAAGTTCAAATTAACAAAGACATTGAAGTGTGTCTTTTTTAATAACATGATTTAAACATTACAAAAGAAAAGTGAGTAATCTGAAGTCTGTAAACTGACTTATTTACAGAGAGGCAGCTTTAAAAGTCTTAGAAACAACATCACATAATGAATTCATAAGTGTTTGGTCGTAAGTGCCAACCACAATGAAAAAAAGCTAATTGTTTTGCTTGTTATGATTTATATAAACAAAGCAATACAATACTCCACGTTTCACACATTCACGCCACTGTAGCATGGATGGAGATAGTGACTCTACCCGCACTTTTTATTATAATGTCATTAGAAGATCAAAAACTAATATGTGACCAAGCAAAAGAAATAAAAAGACCAGTCCTAAACTCCATAAACATATACAATCAATAAATATATAATTCCTCATTTGTTACAGTGAAAATAATATAATTGGTTTTACGATATATAACCAAGTCCATGTATCCCTATATTTTATATATTTACCTCTTTCCGGTATGTATCCACCACTGAAATGATATCACCTAAATGCAAGAGTACACTTATTGAAGTTTAACGTGCATGTAATGAACTGCTGAAGAATACAGAACAATGAATGCAGCTACCGAAGGTCAGAACAGCAGCTGTAGTTTAAATTTAGATGAAGCTGCTATAAGGTATGCACATAATCTGAGATTAAAATGTGCAGTTTCTGATCTTCATATTCTAGAAATGTATGCTGAATGGAGCTAACATTTAAAAGGAATATGTAAGTTTCCCCTTTCTCTAATCTAACACAAACTGCTCATTCTATACACATACAGATTTTATTTTAAAACCACAGATGCCCCTACATAGGCACCTCATACTAAGCAATATAAACACTACATTCAAGTGTGTTTTCTAATCTTCAAGCCAATAGCAGCACAATGCAGAAACCCAGAGCATCTTGTGGTGGGAACAAAGGACTACACATCCCATGATGGTTTACTGCAAAGAGCGATCCCCAGACATTGCAACAAAGTTTTAGCTGCCTCTGATTGGCAGAAACGAATTATGAATTTTATGCTACTTTAGCTTGGATTTTAAGGGGCATTCCTTCTCAAGATCAACTGCCAGAATACTGAAGAAATTTAAGTTTGTCTATTTTGGGATTTGTTTTCATGCAACACAAGGTTTGCATACACTACTGATTCTCTTTCATCAGATGCATTCATAATACATTAACTTCTATATATCTTTAAGAGAGTAAGTACAAAAACAAAGCAATCCATGACGTTTGAGATATTTGCTATAGGAACATTATATAATTGCAATATAATAACATTGTGAAGTGTGACAGTGTAATTACACAAGAAAACATGCTCATTGTTTGGACAATGACACACAATATAGGAGAGGCCTTCAACTTGGAGAGATGAATAAGTACATGGTCTTATTTACACTTCCTTTGTATTTCCTATCGCACATTAGTAACAGTTATTAATTAGGGAGTTGTCTGGTTTTATAACAATGTCACCTTTCACAAACACGGATGCCTTGTGCATCTATTTGTATAAATACATTAACATACATTTATTAGACTTCAATGCAATTGAAATAAATTGCAAATTTCATGCTGTCTCATTAAAGTATGCTTTTCTATCATCACTGAAAATAACAAAGCACAAACAGAGAGAGCAAAAAAGACTAATTACAATGTGTAAAAAAGCAGCTTTTTTATGAGGCTGCTGTCAGTGATCTGATTAAATGGATAGGACAAGACCCTATACATCAACTGCAGGACCCTCTGCTATCACTAACAGCATGTGGGTATCTTGTGCTTCCATTATTTCACTAGAATTAGGAAGAAAACAAATTCAATGCTTACATTTAAACTTATGCAGATCTGCATAGACGGTATCCTGATACTGAGTGTCTAGGGGTCTGCCCTGGAGGCTGTCTAGGAAGCATCCCTGCCTAACTACAGATAAAGGCTTCTATCAGGCAGATAAAGAAGCCACTTAAGAAGACCTTCATCGGGCTGTAACCCATCCCCTTAATACTTAATAGGGGTGGAGAGAAGCAACTTTGCTAGTTGAAATGTACATTTTAAAAGCTATAATAATGTATATTCTTTAAATGCTGATTTTATTGCTTATCAATGGAATTCCATTATTTTATGCTTAAAGTATTTGGCTACAATACTTACAGTCACAATAAGGCAAGGGACCACTGCAGTTCAAGAAAAAGTGAAGAAATGTAATAAAATAACAATATATTTAGAGAAACACAGAATGTTCTTATTTTTCTTGTATTACTTCATGAGAGGTTGGTAATGAGGGTTTTATTTTAGTGGAGGGACAGGTAGGGAGGTGAGGAGAGTTTGTTAGATAACTTAAACGCACACCACACCCCTTACTGGCCCAGGCTGCTTGTATCAATCCTCGCACAAACTTCACCACCTCTCTCAAACACTCAACCTCCACCAAAGTATAATGGAAGTCTCTAGGGTCCAGCAGAAATGTCTAAATTTACTTTCTTCTAATTAAAATCTAGGTATATGAGTGCTCCTCTTCCTAATTAGTACTCTAGGTATAATTCATATATATATATTTTTTCTTCATTGAACAATTATCCTTTAAGTTACCAGAATTGTAATAACCATTCCAAGAGTGTAAAAAGAACAATGTACGCTACACCTTCATCCAATGCTCACAGGGGGTTCCCCGGTACCTGAATACAAGTAGCAGTGGGAGTGGGAGACTACAAGTACGCAGTGCAGTGGGAGTGGGAGCCAACCAGTGTCGGAAGGCGTTATTTGGTACTCAGATCCAGAGCTGCAGACAACCATCAGCCTGTCTGCTCAACACGTCAATATCCCTTTCAGGACCCTATTATCAAGACAGACTAAATATTGATGCACAAGTCAGTGATTTGATTATAGAGTAATTTATAATGTAAGTACTCTTCTCTAAGTTCCAGTAAAAGATCAGTGACATACACGTCTAATTAATGCTTGTTTTTAATAAATGTTTTAAGGAGAAAATGCAGTAATGCTAATTTAAACACTTAAACATGCTTTCTGGCATGAGCATCTCTTTCTCTAGTAAAGTCCAGTTAAAGGACCACTGAAGCCTCCTATTTATAGGATGCTCTTATGAATAAAATTACTTAATAATGGGTACAATGCTTTTACAAAAGTAAACAAACAAACAAAAAAAAAAAACTTTATTTTTTTCAAATTTTGCTTTAATAGCAGACTATTTGCTTATGTTTCTAACAGTTTTAGAAACAATGAGAGGGACGGTAGACACAGATAAGATCTCAATTCAGTTCTGTTGAATGATTAACACTATAAACAGACCAAGTAGGATAACCCCTCATAGGTCAAGAGGCAGAATCGCAGACCAGATGGATTCCCTCAGGGCACAAGAAGAACCAGATACATTTATGATTTACCATAAAAACCTTTTTTACACTCGATGCTTACATAGCTGCTAATGTTAGTTTTGTTACATACTTCAACAAACATGTTACCTTTTTATTAAACTACAGTAGAACTTTAAAGTACTTCACCTCTCTGGAAATACATATTATCGGATAGGGGCTGTTTTTGAAAACTTGTATAGTTTGTCATTTACATTTTGTCATCAATAACTTAAGACTACCCAGAGAGCCAAAAATGAATATTTTAATATGCATTAAATATGCTACTAGTCATTAAATAGTTGTTAGGTCATTGTTCAACAACTGTCACACAGATCTATGCAGAGAGAGGGGTACAGACTAAGAACATATATGTTCTGCTGTGTCTCAAGCCAGGTTAATTTTAAAAGGATCGAAGAAGTATCGCTTTAACAGGAGAAGGGAAAAATAAAATAAACAAATGTACCCTTAAAATATGTGACCGCAAGGGGTATTCTCTATCACTAATATAGTTGTTGTACTGCGAGTTTGTGCGTAATGCTCGTAAAATTGCGGGTTGCGCATATGTGTAGAACATGGGGGCGCCGAAGGCGCTCATTGCAAGGCCCATAATGGGCCGCAGGTGCTCATTGCATGGCCCTCAATGGTCCGAAGGTGCTCGTTGCACGGCCCACAATGGTCTGAAGGTGCTCGTTGCAGGGCCCACAATGGTCTGAAGGTGCTCGTTGCAGGGCCCACAATGGTCCGAAGGTGCTCGCTGCACGGCCCACAATGGTCCAAAGGTGCTCGCTGCACGGCCCAAGAGGGAAGCAGAGGACACAGAAGAAGGGAAGGAGAGAGCGAGAAGCCACGGGGAGACGGGGCGGCAAAACAGTATTAACACAATCCAATAGAATGGAGGGCTCTGTCTCTGAGCTTAAAATCAAACGTACATAGAGCTGGTTTCCAAAGCACCTTATGAGTTTGAAAGACAACCAAGTGCTACATCGGTAAATGCCCATTTGGTAAGCATGCATATAAATATTGCCAAAGTGCTGATACTTTTTTAAAGCACAAAATATTGTGACATAAACCTTCTGATCTTTGATAGTTTAGTTCTTATGAGGAAAACAGAATCAATTCATTACCAGCAACACAAACAACATGTATTCCTGTGTATGTCTTGTCATTTTTTATTAAATAAAAAAAACTACTTAAAAAGCTTTGTCAAACAAACAACATTTTTCTATTTAAATGTATTTAGTGAAACAATATAAACAAGTTCTGCAAAGAACCTTTGTTACAGTTTACAGAACATAATGTTTTATCCAGAGAGGACCACTGAAGTATTTCTACAATAGCGTAATGTTTATTTAGTTACTGACTAGTAATAAGATCAGTATTTGTAGACCTAACAACATCAAAGAGGCTTTTAAAATGTATATTTGAAGTTTAGTTTTTAGACTTCAGTAGATATGCTGCTCTCCACCCCTATCAGGTATCATAATGAGGATTGAACTGCCAAGGGGGACTAAGATGACAGATGTCTGTTGTCCTGATAACACTGTTTATCTGCACTGGCCAGGCAAACAGACTGGTCCGAAAAACATTTGGACAGCCTCCTAGGCAGATCACTATATGGGCACCTAACAGGCGTTGGAGAGAAGCCCATAAGCAACAATGCTAATTTCAAAAGTGAGCTGCAAAAATTATATATTGATATTTTTCTTTAAATACTAATTTTACTGCTTATCCGTAATAAACACAATACGCTTTTTTTTTCTTGGAAAACCACAGCGGCTTTTCAGAGTAGGATCCTTTTAAAAGAGACCACTGACTTCCTGACGCCTTGTAGAAGAAAACCCAAAATGTCTGTAACTAACCAATGTTGTTGTAGTCTATTCCACTAACAAGATATTTCCACAGTACCCATACACCTCACTCTGGGTCGTTGTGAGCTATACCATGTAGGGTCACTCAAGACAGGCAGGTCATAGCAGAGAGGCCAGGCAAACTGCGGTCCACTGGAGAAGGAGCTGGCAGCTTACTCTAGTACCTTTGCCAAAATAGTCTTATGGATCAGTACAACCAGAGACATAATGATTGTGCCTGGCAAGCTGCGGGCCAAAGCATCATGGAGTGTCGGACATGACTGGACATCTGAACAACTACATCCCATACACAAGTTTGTATTTTATATCTAAAGGGGTCTTATAAATATAATGTATGTCCTGATAAAATATTGAAAATAAACAGTAAATGACCTTATGGTTGTTCCTTGAAGTCGATCGATCTTCTTGTTCAGCTCTGCTATGATACTGTGGAGCTCTGTGATTCGCTCCTCATAACGTAGCGTTGTCCTCTCCTGAACATCTTCATGCTCTCGCATTAGATGGGACTGTTCACACTAAAGATATACATAAGAAAAAAAAAATTAATAAGAGCACCACTCTGTTACTTCCAAATGGGTTAAACAAAATAATGTAAAATGGCTTCAGCTGCTATGGCGGAGCCACAAGGATGGAACTACTAAAATGTAATATATATTTTATTCATACAAATATCAGTAGTAATTATATTTAAACAAGCCAGAATATATCCTGGTATACACAATTTATGAACTGCGTAAAGGAGAGCCGTATAGTTCATAAAAATATCACTCAAGTAATGTTTTAAATTAAAATTTATATATATTCTTTTTATTTAAATTAGTTTTTTTTGTTGATATTATATTAAGCTAAACATATAACTATTACAGAATATTATATTTCTGCTAATTACCAAGCTACAAACCTGTAATATTTACTAAATAACTGCATTAATAACTTCATCAATTAAAAATAATCTTCTGAATAATTTTTATAATTCCCCTTTTCAAAGCCAATGTGAGTCGGGGCAATGGTGATATACAATGTATGGAATTAGAAGAAATCATATTAAATATTCCAGGTCTTATTACTCATAGTATTCTCTTAAACTATACGCTTTATCTCATGAGTAAGAAGTGGCCATTGAGTATAGGTTTATCGTCAAGAGCAATAGTCTAAGCCAGTGGTAGACAACTTCAGTCATGGAGTGCTGAATACAGTACTGGATTTCAGTATTTCCCTGCTGTGCTCATGCGAGGCAATACGAATGCCTTAGAAAGTGATTGATTCAACTGAGCACACCAGGAAAATCCTGAAATCCTGGAATTAAAGACCAATGTTGTCTATTCTAGTTCTAAGCAGTTATCAGTGTGCAAAGATCTCACAATGCATTATATTGTTAATGTCACTATAATAGTTGTGAATCTGCAGGATTGTTCAGAACGTTTGCAATGTTGGTAACGCACTTGCAGCCCTTTCGAATCGAGGAGCTAAAGCATGAGGGACTTAGGATGCAATGAGCGCCGCTCATCGCGAGGCCCGCAAAGTAGACGCTGGGAGGGGCTAGCGATGAGTGCCAAAGGCACTCATCACAAAGCCCGCAAGTTACAGCATTGCCAGCTTTCAAATTTTATTCCCGTCATTTTTGATGGGCATTTTCCTAGTATTATTATATTACTGTGTGTCTTATATAAAGAAGTGGTTTCCAACCTGGGTGTCAAGACAGCTAGAGTGTCACCTCACAGTCTAAAATGTCATGGAATATGGCTGGTAAGGCAAGGTATTGAGCGGTGTAGAGCAGCTGTGTTTAATACAGATCCTGTATTTGTTGCAGGTTACACTCTCTCAGACTTAAAAGGTATATATTAACTGCAAAAATATACTATACGTAATATATATTTTTATATTTTATGATTATAATACAAAAAGTAGAGACTTCAGAGATTACATATTTAAAAAAACATGATCAGAGTGTGAGATGCATTTCATCATAAAGCTGGGGGGCTACACTGAGAACCACATACATGCGGTATGTAACTCGGACCTCTGATAAATAACAACAACAATACTATAATGGCTCATATGTGGTAATAATAATAATATAGTGTCATACTGTAATAATAATTATAATACCCCTGTCCTGTTACAGAAGTTATTGCAATCTTTCAAACAGAACATAAAAACAAACTCATACAAAAAGCCTTGGGAGCACCTTCTTAAGTATGGGCTGTCTTTAACCCAGGGGCTCACTATGCTGCAAGATACTCAGGAGACATTCTACTTTTCCTATTGCATAAGAAAGTTAAAATGGCATCAGGCTATTCACTGAGTCAGTGGCCAGTTCAGTGATTTACTACTGAGCTTCTCTCCACATGCTCCCCTTGTCTTACATTATTCCTTACACTGCAGTCAAGGAATACTCTGCAGGATAATCTTCAAGTTAACACGACAAATGTCCAATTTGAGTTCTCAATGGCCAGGGCTATGACATTTTGAAAAATGTACCCCTGGGAATCCAGATGTCCATGGTATTTATGAATGTATGCATGCTTCAAATACATTTGTAAAACTACACTATAAATTCCCATTTTTTTATATATTTATAGCTATACCTTAAGTAGGAAAAACTTAAGTCTGGATGAAGGTGACTCAGCAAATGTGGAAAGTATTTGAAAAATACATAAAGCAGCTATTATGCAATGAATTTGCAGCGCTTCCATACAATAACAATCTTTATAAAGTGACAAATACAATGTCTGCTCTATTTCTATTTTTTTTTATTTATATTATTTATTATAAAAGTGCATTTTTACAATATAGACTGAATAAGCACTGACTGGTTAAATAGTCAGTGAAGTGGGTCAGATTTCATAATTAAAGTAGTAAAGATCATTAGACACAACTCTTCTATTCATTGTGATTTTAAAAAGTGATCTATTGTGAGAAAACATACAAGGAGAATGACTAGTTTTCCAATAAATGGAAAAGTTCTTCATGATGAATGTTACGATTTATAATTTATGAAAGATAGACGACTACCACTGATCTTTTAATCAGCGAGACCCGTCTTGAAAGCTACAGTATCATATCATAGATATAAAACGTTGCTCCATAAAATACATATCTTTTTGGCATGTGCTAATTATAATTGTACATATTTCTTGCGGATAGCATTAAAAAGATAACACATTTCTTTGCTGACAAATGCTATTTTTTATAGATAAATTATGTTTATGCCTTCATAATGAGAAAAATATTAATAAACCACAAATGTTATATATGTTATATTGCTAGGGAAATAAAACAAAAGATCACAAAAAATAAATGACAAGTGTTAGAAGAAGCTAATTATACATAACATTTTCTTTGCTTGTTGTTACAAGGCAGAATGTGCAGTTTCTTAATTAGATTTTAAATCATATCCACATCAAAAGCTTTCTTGCATGATAATACAAGCACGCACATTTAGAAGGAGCAGTAGTACTCTTACCCAGCAAAATAACTATTCATGTTGTTTAACAAAGCAGCGATATTAACCTTTGTACGGGCTTTTGTAACCAACCAATTTCACAGTACTCAGGTAAGTGCCTGGAACTCATTAAAATAAGCACTCAGTATCATCAATTCAAATAAGGCAATGCTCGTGAGAATGCTAAAGTAACACAATATGTGTAATATAATAATATAATATAATAGCTAGAGGTCATTCTTGAATATATACACGAGTATTTATATACACTGATATTTTTCAGTTCAATAATACCTTAGGGTTGATTTCTCATTCTCTAAAGTAAAATTAATACTTATAGGAACCTCACAATTATTGTATCTACCGGTATATTTTAAATTGACCTAGCTTGGAATTCATTCCAATATCCCCCAAATTAGGAACTACAGATTGACACTTGTAGGATAAATCAATGGATCCTAAAAAAGATCTAAAATGCACATACTGAAATAATGGTCGTAAATTCTGCACTTAGATTTCAGTTCAGTTTAAATGTTATATGCTCAAAATGTGCTTGGTTTAGCTGAAAATCTAAATTACCACATTACACCCATATTTACAATATGTTCTTTTGTAAAACTAGTCTTCATAGTGCTAGTCTTCATGATGATTTGCACAGACTGACTTCCCAAACATTGAAACAATGTTATAGCTGCCTGTGATTAGGTTTTTCAAGGGGTATTTCTTCTCAAAATCAAGTCCCAGAAAACTGAAGAAATTTAAAAACGTCAGGGTAAGTTTATTGATGTTTATTTGGGGATTTTTTTCATGTAAAAAATGGTTCTATACACTACTGATTCTCTTCTATCAGAGTAATTCATAATCCATGAAAGTTAAATATATCTTTAATGATTCAATCTAGAAGGTTTAGTCACAAAATGTTTTGGGAGAAGATTGACAGAGAATGGAAAATAAACCATTTAGATTGTAAGTTTGTGAGTTTTCAATCTTGTGTCTGTACTTTGGAAACAAGCACTATGTACATTTGATTCTAAGCTCAAAAACTGGGCTCTCCATTCTTTGCAATGTGTTAATTCTGTTTTTGCCATGTACTTAACCCCTGTATAGCGAGCGCTATGAATTACGTTGGCGTGTTACAATTAGATATAATAATAATAATATTAAATGAAGGCTAAGACAAAGGTTTGCTCACCACGGACTTATATGCCTTTAGGGTTTATTGTAAGCAGGAATTCTATTTTTATTGTCCCTGATTTGTCATCAAGAAAAGTTATCTAGTGAAAGTGTTTCTGCAAAGCAACCTGGATCAATTGGATCCACAAAAAAATGCAACTAACATTAGCATCACATTTCCTGGTGACCACCCAAGTAAGCAAATAAAACAATGGCTGCCACCAGTAAATAATAAGCACATACAATAGGTAGCATCAAAGCAGAGCATCAGACAATATAAAAATAAACTTTACACTAAAAAGCAATGGCAATGTATAAAATGCAAGCTAAAAATCTTACATATATATATAAAATAAAAATGAGATTGTAGATAACCAGGCATCCAGGACACACAGATCAAACACAAAGGATTAATGTGGCAATCTGTAATAATGTTCCTTGTGAGCAGCAGGGTAGTTGATACAAACTGCCTTTTCATTGCATGCTTTATTCAATCAGCAGCACCAAAACAACATCATAATTCAATCTGTGATGGCCACCTAGCAGCAGATATAGGAAAGTTCAGATGTGCAGCAAGTAAGAGGGGAGGATCTGTACACCTGCAGCACAGCAATGGAAATGGGATCAGCAACCTCCATCTGCCAGTCACATGAATTAGGATCCTGTGCTTCATGTTAATATGTGCATCCAACCGAGGGCTGAGCTGCAATGGCACAGTCAGAAAAAGAGTAGCATAATTGTCCACAGGGGCAACAGCATGGCAGGATCTGAGGAAGTACCAGCCTGAGCACAGGTGAAACAGCTAGTGCCCGTCATTGTGATTTAGTCACTGCAAATGCAGCAGTTTTCAATCACTGTAGCTTAATGCACCAATGTAACATATAAACCCCAGGATATGAGCCACCATCAGATGTAACAGGATTTAGTGAGCCAGGCAGCGAAGGAGGACAATGGCAAAGAATGTAGAATACATCGCCCTTACTTTTTTCCCTATAGCACTACCTCTGTTTTTTCCCTCTCACTCAATCCCTTTCATTGTCCCCCTTCTGAGTCCTCTCATTCCCTCTTCTCTCTACTTTTCTCTATTTCTCTATATCTTAACAGAGGGTGTATTTAGGTTGTAGGCTGTCCCAGGCCTATTCTGATATGGGCAGCACACAAACATGCACACAATATCAAAAGTACTTGTAAAGTATGTTAGCGTTGGTTGCACTTAAGAGTAATAATTATTTTTTGTATGTAACGGTCTCTTGTACAGAGTCAACCCAAAATAGTGGTGATCAATCATAGAATAAATTCTATGGACACTGGATTCCTAGCTCAAAGACAGGGCCCTCCTTCCTTTGCTTAATGTTAATATGTATTTATCTTTGTCTGAACCTAATTTATGTACAGCGCTACGGAATATGACGGCGCATTATTAATAAACTATAATAATAAGAATATGGACATGATAACCCACTCTGAGGGTAACCTCCATCAGCTCACTTGTGCCCTTCACAGGGAGAAATATCCTGTAGTATATCAGTCTGGTCTCACCCAATAGACTATTTTTGTTTCGTTTTTCTCACCTTACGGATGATAGTAGGCTCCAGATGTGGACTTCTTGCTCACTGTGCCTTATGGAGTGCAGGTACACCTCACTGATGAAGCCCAAGAGAGTCCAAAACGTACGTCTGGGGTTTGCGGTTTCTCCTGTTCAGGGTAGAATTGCCTGGTATTTTGGGGCTGGATAAGTTTTGAGTGAGACCAGGCTGATATGCTATAGGGCATTTCTCCCAGTAAAGGGGACAAGTGAGCTAAAAGAGGCTGCTCTCTGAGATGGTAACCAGACCTATTAAACAAACCTACTTAGGTGTTGTTCTGACTAGGTTTATTTCTGTGTATATACACACATGCACTGGCAACTTGCTGCCCCAAGCAATGTGCTTACCTAGGCCAAGCAGACACGTACCACCTCCAAATTATCTTAATCCATCTCTATAAGTCTTCCACTCTCTATCACACGGACCTCTTCTCTCCCCATCCCCTTTTATTGAGTGCCACTTTCCACGCTATTTGTTGTCCAGTTACTTACTTTTCACCTCTGCAGTTTAACCTCTATTTCTCCACTTCTATATTCTTTCAGTTGCAAGTACTTTTAAGCGTTATAAATATATCTAAGGACTAATTCAGAAAAAACATATATCCATTAACAACAGACATCAAAAGCCAACACATTGTATCTTTAACAGGGTTAAAAGACAGAAGGATCCAAAGAGGGGTCGTGCATGGTACCTTCATTAGTTACAAATCAAATGTCAAATGAATAAAAGGCATCATCCATAATCACCAGAATCTACTGCCACTCTTTTCTCAAGATGAAATCTTGAAATGGTATTAAAAACCATCAATGAAGTTGGGAGCTAGCTGAACCATTTTAGGAGCTAAGCTCCATAATATTATTGAACCCTGATCTACACGCAACCTTCTACCTTTTGCCACATACTTAAAAGAAGCTGAGTAATATTAAACGCCAACCATATAGAAAAATGAAGATTTAATTAAACACAAAACAGTATTTATTTTAAGTCCAGAAGTGAACGGACATTCACTATCTACTTCTCTGCTCCAATTTGGAAAAAAAAAACATTCTTAAACTATACACCTGTATGGCTCAATATGCTAATCTATGGCACAGTGTTTCCACAGGACTTACCTGTATAATATCACACACACATATACATTATATGACAGTAAAAACTATTTTATATTATATCCCTACAGAAGAATATGCTATTCAACTTGAGAAACTCATCCAAACATTCCCTAAAATGTGACGCAAGAATTAGAACAACTCATACCCACCAATCCTACAACTGGGACTTTCTACATGCTTCCAAAAATCCACAAACCAGGTAACTAAAGGAGATCAACTGTTATATTTATGGACACACTTACTGAATAGATATCTGGCCGTGTTGAACACATCCTTAACCATTAGTTAGTAACACCAGTAGCTATATACATTGTGGGGGGGGTTTGTTCCTCTGCTGATCCACTGGCAAAGAAATGATCAGTCCATAATTTTAATGGTAGTTGTATTTTAACAAAGAGAGACAGAACAAAAAAAACAAAAAAAACAAGAAAAACGCATGTTATGAATTGATTTGCATGTCAATGACGGAAATAAGTATTTGGCCCTTCGACTTAGTACTTGGTGGCAAAGCTCTTGTTGCCAATCACAGAGGTCAGACATTTCTTGTAGTTAACCACCAAACCACCAGGTTTGCACACATCTCAGGAGGGATTTTGTCCCACTCCTCTTTGTAGATCCTATCCAAGGGCCTCATTCTATTATCGGCCGTAAATCGGCCGTAAGGCTGCGATTCCTTGCGGGGGTTCTGTTAACTCGCGATTCTATTATACGGCCCCGCAAGGATCTCCTCTTACGGCCGGCCGCATATCTTGAAACCGGCCGTAAGCTGTGAAATCTAAAAACGCAAAAATAAATTCAAGCCTGCACTGTACAGCTCTGTAAATGCTAGGGATCATATTGGGGGACACGAGGATTAAAAGTAACCCACTCTCAAGCTTGCACATCAGCCCAAACCCGAGTTCAAATTAACTGCAGGATGGCTTTATTTGGGCTATTTTATGTGCTTAATTGGTGCTAGCGGGACCTCTTTCCTGCAAGTAAGCTGCGGCTCGCTTTTAGCCTTGCAGAGAGGGTTCCCGGAGCAATTGAATTGCAAATAGGAATTTCTTACGGCCGATTTCCTTGCGGCCGTTTAAGATCAAAGGATTTCCTCCGGCGCGAGCGGCCGCAAGAGATAGCAAGGCACCGGCCGCAAGCCTGCCGGAATCCCCGGCCGGAGGGGAATAGAATAGCCGAATAGCTTGCGGCCGGTCCTTGCGGCCCCGCAATAGAATGAGGCCCCAAGTCATTAAGGTTTTTGATGTTTGGCAACTCGAACCTTCAGCTCCCTCAACAGAAAAAAAACCTACATTTTCATACGAATTTGTGTACTTATGTTATACCTTAGTAAATCTTATACATTAAATACATTTGATCAAAGTGTATTGCTCTAGTGCTTAGTGTTTTTTCAAAGCTCCAGTCAAAAAACAAATAAAATATAGTATCCAGGCCCATCATGGGACAAAAAAAATGGAAAAGAAAAAGAAAAGGATTATTTGACTATTTGCCATTCCAGGAGTTTAAAATTCAAGTGTGGTTTTGTCTCAGGTTTGGTATGATTGTCCACATTTAAGTACCATCTTTGTAGCAATAGAAGTCCCTCTGAAAGAGAATTTACATTATGCCATACTGAGTCCTTCCAAATCAAGAGGCCATTAGCTGATTTCCAATTGTATTTAATATCTTCATACGGCATATCAAAATTTCTCATTAAATCTTGCTTTAGTTAACTCCTCTTTAAAGGGAAGATAATGTAAACATATAATAATATCTCTAGAGGTAGTATTTTCCACACAAAAAAAATAAAAAATTAACTTTTTGTTCCTTCTCCTTTTTTTGTTTTTGCTCTCTTTTTTCTCCCTCGCTATTTATCCCAAAAAAATTCTAGGGTATAAGCAAGCAAAAAATCTGTTCTTCTATAAACATTTAGTAATTATATCTGGTGATTAATAACTATTTCCTCCAGACTTGAAGGTTCTTGTTGAAATTGAAGCTTTGATGTTTTAATAGGGATCTTTCCTTCTAGCATTGATTGTGAAGAAAGAATATCAGTACAGTCCTGAATTCACACTTTTATATTTGTGTTATTATACAAGTGTAATGAGCTATCTTCTTAGAGAGACCCGTTTATATTTGCAGGTTTATGTCCCTTTTTCCTGCGGTTATAGGCAGCATTCCTCCTCCTCCAAACACGGTGAGTTGAGTTGATGCCAAAGAGCTTGATTTTGGTCTCATCTGACCACAACACTTTCACCCAGTTCTCCTCTGAATCATTCAGATGTTCATTGGCAAACTTCAGACGGGCCTGTACATGTGCTTTCTTGAGCAAGGGGACCTTGCAGGCACTGCAGGATGCCAGTCCTTCACGGCGTAGTGTGTTACCAATTGTTTTCTTGGTGACTCTGTTCCCAGACGACCTGAGATCATTAACAAGATCCTCCAGTGTAGTTCTGGGCTGATTCCTCACCGTTCTCATGATCATTGGAACTACACGAGGTGAGATCTTGCATGGAGCATCAGACCGAGGGAGACTGGCAGTTATTTTGTCACCTTCTCACCAAGCTGTTTGGCGATGGTCTTGTAGCCCATTGCAGCCTTGTGTAGGTCCCTGATATCCATGGACAGCTCTTTGGTCTTGGCCATGGTGGAGAGTTTGGAATCTAATTGATTGACTGCTTTTGTGGACAGGTGTCTTTTATACAGGTAACGAGCTGCGATTAGGAGCAATCCCTTTAAGAGAGTGCTCCTAATCTCAGCTCGTTACTTAAAACGTGCAATTTAGTTTTTTGCTCAAAGTAATGGCTTTCATCTGGCTACTCTGCCATAAAGCCCAACTCTATGGAGAGTACGGCTTATTGTCGTCCTATGTACAGATACTCCAGTCTCTTCTGTGGAACTTTGCAGCTCCTCCAAGGTTACCTTATCTCTGTGCTGCCTCTCTGATTAATGCCCTCCTTGCCCGGTCCGTGAGTTTTGGTGGGCGGCCGTCTCTTGGCAGGTTTGCTGATGTGCCATGTTCTTTCCATTTGGTTATGATAGATTTGATGGTGCTCGCTCCTGGTGATCATCAAAGATTTGGATAAGTTTTTATAACCTAACCCTGACTTGTACTTCTCAACAACATTGTCCCTTACTTTTTTGGAAAGTTCCTTGGTCTTCATGGCAGTGTTTGGTTAGTGGTGCCTCTTGCTTAGGCGTTGCAGCCTCTGGGGCCTTTCAAAAATGGTGTGTATATATAATGACAGATCATGTGACACTTAGATTGCACACAGGTGGACATCATTTCACTAATTATGTGACTTCTGAAGGTAATTGGTTGCACCAGAGCTTTTTATGGGCTTCATAACAAAGGGGGTAAATACGCACATGCCAATTTTCTGTTTTCTATTTCTAAAAAAATTGTTTTATGTATATATTTTTCTCATTTCACTTCATCAACTTACACTATTGTGTTCTGATCCATCACATAATATTCAGATTAACAAAACACTGAACTTAAGGCTGTAATATAACAAAATAGGTAAAAAGTCAAGGGGGTGAATACTTTTGCAAGGCACTGTAAATATATATATATATATATATATATATATATATATATATATGTGTGTGTGTGTGTGTGAGAACATATACATACTCATGCACGCTAAAACTGTGCATACTGCTCTAAATCACATTTACTCCAGGACAGATTCATCTGCAATGTATATTTCTTGTGCAAGGCTAAAGAAAATAGGAGTTAAAACACGGGAGGAAGATGCACGCACGTTCAGGCTTGAATAGAGGGATTTGTCAATAATCTTGGGGCTATCCCTTCTAAAGAGGGATGTACAAGGGACTCAAAGCAGCAGAGGGTTATTATTGCATCCACCCACCTAATTTGAGGAGTTCTCTACATAAACAGTAATCAGTATGTAAAGCTATTTTCTGTTAATTGAAGGTGTCATTCACAAACCTTTAGAAAGTCAGATCTGGTTTTACAAGAAATCATAGGGTACAATATCACATTTACAGGGAACATTAACATATTGGTATTATTCATAGTATGTGTATTAACAAGAAAAACATTTAGCGATTTCCTCTATTTCAATTACATCTGTACAGTATTTTCCTTTAGAACTTCAAATGGTCTCTATAAGGTTTAATTTTTTATCACTTTTAAGTAGTATATATCAGTATAAAACAACTTTTCAATTTATAATAATTCAAAATTTGTATCTTTGTGAGAAACAAAGATATGTATCCAATAGACCTTGCACCGTAGCAAAGTCTGCAACAGATCTCCCTGCAGCTGCCTATTTACAGCACAAATTCTGTTGCACTTTCTACCACAATTTGAAAAAGGTTGGAGGAGCAACAGCCCAGTTTTCAGTATATTTATTGTCAAAAGTTTTTAATCACAACAATTTTAAAAGTTGTTTATAGCAATATTTAATACTTAAGTGACCACTGAAGTATTCTGTTTTTGAAGAACTTGACTTGATAAAGAGCAAAATATTTTACACGGTTTAAAACTAATGTAAAACCCTTTCAATTCTGACAATTCTTTGTTTAAAAAAAAAAATATATATATATATATACAAACCAGGAAGCAGTGAGAGGAACGTTTTCAGATATCATACATTTTCAAAGAGTCCCTTGACATTACAATTCAAAGGCAGATAGAGACCCTATGGGATAATCAAACTAGACAGATGAGCAGTCCAAGATGGTATCCTCCTTGACGCAGTGAGTCATACAATATAACATTTTCTCTACAAATATGTTTATGCTTCTAGCAATGCGTGGCTGCTATTGTTGCATACTTCTCAAGCATGTGAAGATTTTACCAAACTACCTTTACAAGCTGGACCATTACATTGGCCTTTAAGTATTTTTGCTCTGGAATTATAAATGGCTACATCTTTGTGCTTTCCTATTTTATACTTGCTCATTGTCAGTTCGTAATATAAGGCTGGAAAAATGTGTCAGACAAAAGTGTTGTACACTAAGAAAGTGCTTCCTATTTTAGTACAACTGGTAGAAAATATAAATTACAAAATAATCAATACAAGTACAATACAAAAACATGTTATTTATCTCAAATCAGAGGGAGAATAACAAAAGTAGAGGGCCTTACAAAGTTGTAAATCAGTAGCAATGATACTGTTAATTTGAATGTAAAATATTAATAATTTACTAATATTTTAGTCACCTGTTAAGTAAATTATACAATTGCTTTCGGTGTTGGGATAGGATTCAGTGAACAAAACCGCTCATAGTAATGCACTATAGGGCCAGTGCTGGGGATGGTGGTATAAAAGGGTTCCACATTTCTTCTCTCACCCACTTATGTTCGTTCATAGTCCCCCTTTTACATTGCTTTAACATTCTTTATCCTAACTTCCCTTTACCCTTTTTACCCTTTCTTCTCCACTCCACTCTCTTTCTCCCTCCAGTCCGACCTTTAGCTATTCTCTTCCCAACTACCACCGATTCCTCCAATCTAATTGCTCACTTGCCTTTTTTCACCACTCTGCTATACTTTTTCTACCTTATTTCCATTTCGGTTCTCCCTCACTTGCCTTTTTTCACCACTCTGCTATACTTTTTCTACCTTATTTCCTTTTCGCTTCTCCCTCACTTGCCTTTTTTCACCACTCTGCTATACTTTTTCTACCTTATTTCCTTTTCGCTTCTCCCTCACTTGCCTTTTTTCACCACTCTGCTATACTTTTTCTACCTTATTTCCATTTCGGTTCTCCCTCACTTGCCTTTTTTCACCACTCTGCTATACTTTTTCTACCTTATTTCCATTTCGGTTCTCCCTCACTTGCCTTTTTCACCACTCTGCTATACTTTTTCTACCTTATTTCCATTTCGGTTCTCCCTCACTTGCCTTTTTCACCACTCTGCTATACTTTTTCTACCTTATTTCCTTTTCGGTTCTCCCTCACTTGCCTTTTTTCACCACTCTGCTATACTTTTTTTCTCCCTTATTTCCTTTTCGGTTCTCCCTCACTCCCTCTATTACCTCCTCCTCTCTTAATTCCTTTCCATTACTCTCTCTTATACCATCTTGAAATTCTTACACTATGGCACATCTCATGAGCCCAATGTGGATCAGTACAGATCAGCATGCAACTTATTCCCACACCCGTTTTCCACAACTAATGCAAATTAGTATCAGTTTCTTCAGTATTGATAACATTATTATTCTATTGCCTTTGCTGAGCTCCAGCAGATTCCATAGCACCAGGGTATACAATAATCACATGGATAACATATGTACAAAGATTTGATAACAAGATAAAAGCATCACCTGCTCCTGTAAAACACAAACTTCTTGATACACTAACCAATTTTGTATATAATGGGTCTGTGTTTAGCTCTAAAGATGGACATACTTTGGCTCTTTAACTAGTGAGACTGCGGATCCTGCTCTAGGGGGATTCTGAACATGTGGCCTTGGGCAGAAGAGCAGCTAAAGCTGTCCCTGGAAGTTAATGATAAGACATGTGCAGTCCCATGCTCAATATTTCCTTTTTTGATCTCCCAGCATCAGAACATGTGACACATCTTACACTTCATGGGGCTAATTTGGGTACACCCTTTAAATGTATTCTTAAAGTGAATAAATATTTTTAAGTATGTGAGAAAAAGTAGAACTAATAATTATATATGAAAAGAAACAAGGTGTCTTCATTCATATTTCTGACATATGAACTGTACACATTATCTCTGTCATTTGTACAAACACCACTAATAGGCGTTAACGTTGATTTCCAGCCAAACCTGCTTTGGGCTTTTCCATAACAAGTATTGACAAAATTTTCATAGAAACAACTAAACAAGACGAGCCTCTTGTAGTGGTGTCTCACAATGTGTTTCATTAAGGAAGTTCCAACCTGCTTTTACATGAAAGAGTTTAGAGACGTTTGAATATGTTTGTGGAAGTCATGGAATTTGTCTATTTTTCTTTTTATTGCTAATTGATTGAGGAGACAGCTGTCATTGGTTATATTATATGTGTTTTTTCTGCCAGGGGGACCTCTGAGAACTGATCTGTGTAGTCTGATTGGCACAAGTGGTAAAGGACCACTGTGCAATGAATTAAATATGAATGTACAAATAATTAGACAAGAAAATCTCATAAAGTTTTTAATTTAACAAATTGTGATGCTTCTAATGGACAGTGGAGTAATCCATAATAATTTAGTGAAGGCTGCAAACTTTAGTGAAAGGGTTGCTTACATTTCTGCATGACAGGACTTGATATTATTTTTGCAAGATGTCTGCAAATGAGCATGTGTGGGGGTTCATAGTGTAGGTGTCAAATCCAAGGTCAAATTATTTAATTCTTTAAGGTCCAGGTCCAATTTATTAACAAATCTTCTCTCCAGTATCCCACCTCCGTCAACCCTCCACTGTCAAACAGATAAAAATGGCCCTCCGATGCAAAACTATCAGGAAGTGCTTAAGTAAGACGCAAATAAAATGTTCAAAAATGAATACTCTCTCTAAAATAGCTTTATGGCTTAAATAGATGTTAAAGTTGTTAATTTGCTACATATTCTTAAAGAACCACTGTATTAAAGAACCATGTAGGTAGTATGCTATTATGTTATTTAAAAAAAATAAAAAAAATGTATATTTAGTTTTTTTTTTTATTAAATGTTTTATTTTTATTCTGTGTCTCCATTTGCAGCTCTGATCAAGCACTACATTCCTCCTTTACTGCTGTATCCCTAAATGAGGCTTCTATGTAAATGATGGGGGCTTCTGTTAGTGCACACTGTTCATCCCATCCCTGTGAGTGACCCCAAAAGCAGCTCCACTCACAGTCATGCATATGACCCTATAATTTACATAGAAGTCTCCTAGAATAACTCGGTAACAAGGTAGAACATGTACTGCTTGATCTTAGCTGTACATGGAGCCACACGGAATAAAAATAAGTTCCCTTTTTTTTATTTTATAATAATAATAATTTGACATAGTGCCTATAGAGGCAGCATGCCTTAAAAATAACCTTTCATACAGTGGTCCTTTAACAAACAATGACCACCCAAATATAGTGGTCCTTTAATCAAACGACAGCGGAAGTTCAGCTATGTAAATGTGTTTGCCTTTACTCTCTTGTTGCTTATATTATCTGTAATAAAAGGCAAGTTTTTATATACATATTTGAAATTTCCTAAATGAACTCTTTCATGTAGGTGCAATTATGTTCATGTAGAAATTCCCTTTAATGATGGTAACAACTGAAGATGATACTGTGATAATGTGGCCCTGCATGGAGATGAATGTGTGAGGCCTCCTACCTGAGACTTGGCAAGCTTCTTCTCTAGCATGTCCCGTTCACGCTCAGTCAGCTGAAGACGTTTGTTTAGCTCCACTATGTCTCCCTTTAAAGAAGCCAGTGCTGCTAAATGAAGCTGAAAGAAAGATAATATTTATTTATGGTGTGGCCTCTTCATTGCACCCCAGGAACAATATAATAATGATCACCTAGCGCTGCTGAGAGGTTGCCGCCATTGGTTTCATGGATCTCATCATGTGTCATTAGGCACAAAGCATCACAAACTATATTTACAATCTTGGAGTATTTGTATACAGTGTCATTGACGTCTTTGTTTTAATGTTACTCTATATGACCATTTGCATCTCAGAGTGCTTGATAACTGTGGTGGAGAGGATTTAGCTGCATGATATCATTCAGGCACATTGTTTTTGCCAGTGCAGAAACAAACAATAGAAATAGTTATCTGTTAAAACATCAAAGCAGCAGACTTAGTATCCAGGACCCACTAATTTGCATAATAATGTTGTACAAACAATGCTGAATATCTCAGTAATGGTTCACTTTAGAAAAACATGGATACATAGTAACATGTTTAGTTTTCCTGTATTACTATGTATCAGTATCTGAGTGATGTTTTAGAAACAAATTGCTAGTACAATGCATAATTCGTTATCCATGCTCTATTTTGGGGGGGATAGAGTTATTTAATGACTAGTTCCATTTTCATCTATTTGATTCATGATTCAAATCATTATCTTCCCATTTCAAATGAGCTCAGGTCTGACAGGGTCAATAAATCATACCCTTTATGGAGAGACCGTACCAGTACAGGGGGACCTTCTTAAATCTGTAGGTCCCTAAGAACTACCAAGCTAAATTATTGTGATGTCTTAGACCCTCCTGTCTTGACATTTACCCCGGACTCATTAAATGAATACTATCATAATAACAAAAGTTTCCACTTACAAAAATATAGGAACAAAGTGATTTAAAAGTATCATTTAATATAGTAACGTCCATCACTGCATCTTCATCCAGTTCATCAACCAATGTAATAATATGAGGCTTTCTGAAAGCTTCCTCTTAGCACTCAGATGATTTGAGAAGGCCCTGCTGTGGCCTGAGATCCATGAAATTATTTTTTCCTCATCATTTATCTGGTAATCTATCAGCATCTCCATTTTTGCCGTTTAGATTGCCATAATAAGCACAACTTGGGTACTTATATTAAAGTGACCATCTACAGCAATCAAGGAAGACATTCGTTTGGATATGCATTTCTGTTTTAAAGTTGATATAGTTGGAATACAAGGGGGAAAAAAATCATGATTTACAGGAAATAACTTTGTTGTTCATTTAACCATTTTTCTGAAAATATGGGCTGCAATCCACAATAACATTTAAAAACCCATAAATTGTCAGCTGATAATCAGGATTGTTTGTTTCTAATGTCTATAGCTTGCATTTGCTCAGTCTATTGAGAAGCTTAAGTCTAACTTTATTTCCTTGGTTTTGTGACATGAAGCAGTATTTTGCCCTCTGGGGGATCTTGTAGTTTTGCTCGGGACCCAGGTGCAAAAATGTACCCAACAGGCCGCCCTTCCGGATCAATTATATGGGGGAGCTTAATCAGCTCTGACAACAAGCGGAACAGCACTGCAATGACAGCCCGCCCAGTGCATATCTAGGTATCACTACGGGCTTTAACTTGATCATATGCAAAATATTATCGTTTTACACTCTACAAAATGCACAAGTGTCTCGGACGGTATTTTTTATTTTTTATTAAATGGAATCTTACGACATAATGTATTGACAAAGAAAGGGAAAAAAAATATATCTTAAGAATTTCACCTTACAGAATATGGAATACAAATCAATAATTTATTATTGCTATTATAATTTATAACTGTATATACATAAAAAGCACTAAATAACACTGATGTAACCTCTTATCCCACAAGCCAGAATAATAATTTTATCATACAACATCCGATCAGTGTATAAATAGACATAATACTCCAGGAGACACCTGTTTATATAAATCTTCAAATCTTCTCTTAGTTTCAACATCTGACTTTTTTTGGAGGGTTTTACATATATATATATATATTTTTGTACTTTTTTTTTATTTATATATATATATATATATATATATATATATATATATATATATATATATATATATATATATATATATATTTTTTTTTTTTACATGACAGGGCTGCAGTGATCAATTTACAACAGAACTATACTTGAAAATATGCAACATAGTTTTAAAGCCCCTAATTTATTACTTTTCATGCAATTATGCTGCTGTGGAGGGACAAGACTGAATACCCAGCAATTTATTATCAGGAAAGAGGCATTTACAACTGCCATCACACTTACTAGTTCTAATGGAAAGCCCATTAGTTTATAAGAACACATTTTTTGTTGTTGCAATAAGCAGACTTAGGAAAGAAAATGAAACCCTACATTAAAGAACAACTGCATATAAAAGGGAGAATTGTAAAGGCTGTAATTATTTCCAACCTTTACACATTATACATTTCTGCTGGAAATAAATGACCATAATGGTTATTAAAGGATTACGGCTGTTTGCTAATGAGGTGCTTCCTTGAAGGGTAAGCAGAGCACTTGGACATATGAACTATCGGTCAATATGTTAATTGCAAGATCTTACCTAGGTCATTATTTCTACAGTATTTTTCTTATACTGTTTTTCGATCACATTTTTGAAGGAATTAAACAACCTTATACCAACAATACTCCATCGTCATTTTTTTGTGCTGTGTTTTTACCAACAACAGCCCTAGGACTAAAAATGTAAGTACATGCAAAACGCTAGCACATTATGTGAGCTCAGCCTCTGTGTTACCTCAGTACCTTGCCCTGCTCCCTTGATAATATTTTAGTACTAATGCATACAAAAGCAGTATGAAATTACATCCTACAGGCTGCAGTTACACTGATCGATTCCAACCACTTAGCTTTCTATCTCAGACACATCCCACCTATCCCACCGTTAAATCATCCTCTCTGCTGTTATGGCATATTAAGCATAACACAGCTTGACGTGAGCACATTCACTGCTAGCTAGCAAACACAAGAGAGAATTGGTCCAAGCTCCAGAACATGCAAAGATTTTATTTTACTTTGTAATCTTCCAACATATTCTCAAGAATTATTATACATTATTGCAGCTCCCCACAGATCCTGCTGATATTAAATAATAAATGTATATGCCAAGTGATATCTTAAATCACTTATTTACAAGGCATGTGTGTTTTTGTACTAGGTTGCTATTGCACTATGTATTTGTTTCTCCACTAAATCATTTTTGAAATATACTCACTTGTTTTATATTTCACAATTAAGAGTTTAAAGTAATATTGACGTTTTCTTGGTTTATTAGGTAATATACCTATGTATCTATTTCTGCATAAAATCAAACAAATTTCCCTATTTGGGTTTGCCCCCTGCAGCGTATGCAGACACAGATTCTATTTGGTGTGTCTGGATGTGCATTGCCGTGCACTAGCCTATCAGGAACCATGTCTCAGCAGCATGTTGCAGAGAGATGGTCACTGATTGGTTAGTATGAGACACAGCAGAGCAACAACTACAGAGTCTGTTTTCATGAGCTGCAGAGGGCCGACACATACAGGTAATATTTGTTTGATTTTAGGTATTAAAAACAGAGTTTTAAGGAACGTTTTCATAAAATGAAGAACATAAAAGTAAATAGATACACAGGTAATGTATATTACATACCTAGTAAAACCAGAAACCTTGCATATCCCTTGAATGCAGGATCAGATCTTCACATAATGACACAGACCTCAGGTTCAAATGCACGCAATAATTTAGCAAAATGTACTACTATACAAAGAGCCAGATAATAGCACACACTTATAAGAGACATAGGGCCTCATTTAATTGTGATTTGGCCAATTGAATAGGGCTCTATATAAGCACATGGCATATATTTTTTACAGACGTTTTTAGTTAGTGAAGACCTTGCTTTTGGATAGAAGATCACTAACTAAAAACTTCTGTAAAAAAAGATGCTATGTGCTTATATAGAGCCCTATTCAATTGGCCAAATCGCAATTGAATGAGGCCCATAGGCTTTAACTTGCACAATTATGATATAATATATTCTACACTGCTTTATTATGTAGGAATATAAACTTACATTCTAACACACATAAGTGTCACTTCACTATCAAATTAAGCACATAACCCATCACAAATATCAAGCACAAGCAGCATCCCCGTAATGCAAGGGAATTCCCAATGCCTACAATATAGGATGGTTGCTAGTCAGTTTACGTACTTCTTTTTGGGCTGCTAAAAGTCCCAGACCCCCCAGGTATGTGCAGAATGCCTCCCCCTCACACAGAGGGAGCAGTGCTTACCCTCCCTTGGTGCCACCATGCCCACACCTTGGAGGTAAGTGAAATTGAAAAATCCTGAACCTAACCTATAAAGCACATACATGCTTATTTTTTTCAGACATACAGCAGCATCCAGAATCGCTCTTCTGCCTTATCAAAATCCAGAAGGCACTGGCATTCTGTATATATTTCACAGTGTGATGGTGGTAATCCTGCATTTGGACATACTGGCATGTTCTCAAGGTGACTCAGAGCAGGCACAGATATCAAATTTCTTGGTTCATAGCCCCGTGACATACCCAGTGGCATCTCTGCTCTCTCTCTCTCGCACAATCAAAACATCGCCAAGCATCTTAAGTGCCTTCCTGATCTTGGTGTGTTTCCAAGACTGAAATGCTGATGGCCACAGCCACACTACGAAAATCTGTTCTGAACATGCTACTGGAAGAGGGACAAAGAGAGATACAAACACTCATAAATATAATGGCACTGGCAAGAACTTGACAGAAGTACCTCCATAAAACAATAAATACTGCCTTTATTATATTTTTTTTTGAGAATGAGCATAATTAAATATGAGACTTTAATTCAAGTAGTTTCTTCCAGTCTTGGAGAACTTTCACTGAAAAGGGTTTGATTATTTAAATCATTGGTTACTGTAATTTGCTATTTGTAGAGCAAATCACAGAACAAGTTGAAGCAACAGCTCTGTTGTTCAATTTACCGATAGAAAACACTATTGTGGAATTAAAATATCACAAGAACTATTACTTTTTATGCCTCAATGAAGACAGGCTTTTCTTAAAATCCATCAATTCCCACAAAACGCTCATTTTTTGGGTTCCCAATCACATTTAGATGTTATTACTATGCATCTATCACATAGAGGGGGGGGGAATTGTATTTACACGGAGCAGCTGGTGGAATGCAGTATCGCAGGCCATTTACCTGGCAGCAACGGAAATAAAATAACTTACAATTGCAGTCATCTAGCAGATCGACAGATTGAGAAGGAATAAGATGCGAGACAGGCAGCAACAGTTCAATTTTCTAGGACATGTCAGGCAGAAAAGCATGAATTGCTTTTCATCACATTTTCAAAAATAATAGGTTCTTGTAAATAAATCAGAGGAGAATTAACAGCATAAAAAGTATTAGCTGAGAAAATAACCCCCCGTTGCGGCTCAGCTCTCCTTGCTGACACAGGTATCAATATTCAGATTTATATGAGAGCTCTGCCATAACACTTCTAATGAAAACCACTAGTAAATGTATTTTTATTTACAATTTACATTTCTATTTATTTAGGAAATTATTTGTTTTTACTTATTTTTAGAACCTTTAGAAGAATTTTAGTCACCCTCTTGTATCACACCTAAACCCCTTAGATTGTAAATTTGCAAATTTTCAATATTGTGTCCGTGCCTTGGAAACAAGCACTATGTACATTTGATTATAAGCTCAAAAACAGGGCCCTCCATTCTGTATAAGGTGGTATTCTTTACAAACCCCTGTACAGCGCTACAGAATATGTTGGCGCAATATAAAGATAATAATAATAATAATAATACTGTACTCTGTACTCGTCTATTACTCTTGTGTCCACCAGAAATCCATAGCAATAGTTAAATACTAGTATCCTATGTTATGCATGAAAGCTGCATTATAACAGCAGGCCTATGCTAAAAAGAGCCAGGCATTGGGTTAAAAAGTGAAAATGCATTGGGGATTTATTTGCAATATCTATTTCTCAAAACTCTGAGCAGGAAATCCGTTTTTTTACAATTTTATTTAGAAGTCCTAATGTAAACACCAATGTACTATTCATTTACAAGAAATGCTTTGATGTAAAAGAGAAGACTGGGATGCACTTATTCGGACAACGCTTCCTACTAATAACCCCTTCTATTAAATCTATTGCACCCTACAGGAATACTTTCTCTACCTGCATTTCTGCATGCCGAGCGCTATGTGGAAAAAGAGCTAAAAGAGTTCTTATATCGCCATATTGCTCATATAGCGCTGTGGCAAATTGGAGAGCATTGAGCGGGGATTTAAAGAGCTAAACAGGGATTGGCAGTCAAAAACAGCCCTATAGTGAGGTTTAGCGAGGAAAAAGAGCAAAAAAAGAAAAAGATCACTACCATGCAACCTACTTCTTCTTACTAGTAGTAGCCCTTCCTACATGATCTATAGCTCTCTACTAGTAACCCCTTCTAGGAGACCTATTGCTTTCTACTAGTACCCCTTTCTACAAGATCTATAGCTCTCTACTAGTACCCCTTTCTACAAGATCTATAGCTCTCTACTAGTACCCCTTTCTATTGCTTTCTACTAGTAACCCCTAGTACGAAACCTATTGCTTTCTACGAGAAATATTGCTTTCTACTAGAAACCCCTTATACAAGATCTATTGCTTCTTACTGGTAACACATTCTACAGGATCTATTGCTTTCTACTAGTAACCCCTTATACAAGACCTATTGCTTCCTATTAGTATCCCTTTCTAAAAGATCTTTTTACTAGTAACCAATTGCCCAAGATCGATTGCTTCCTTTCTGTCAAACACTCCCAAAATAGTTGTTTGACCAATAAAAAAAGATATCCCTGTATACTGCAATACTCTTATTATTAAATCTTAACCCTAACACTATATTAATTTAATCTCTTTCTGTGTCTAATAGACATGACTTTTCCCAGATACTCTGTTTTGAAAGTGAACATAATCCATTTCAATTGGAAGCCAACAAACCCCTTTCCAAGACTTCTTCCCATCATGACTACATGGCAGTGAGTTGGGATATACTTTGCTCCCTTCATACAGAGATGGCAGATTCCTGGACAAATAAAAGTAACAAGATAGGCATCAGATTACATTTCAAGCCCATTTAGTTTTCTAAATAAAAATTCCTTAAATCTGCTATGTTTCATTAGTTTTATTTCAGATAAATATAGATATGGTCACCAGCAGAGTTCTGGGGTTCATAGAAATTCTTGTAATATGGACCCAAACAGCAAAAGCACAAACACATTAAGAACTGTAATAGGATCAGGGATGTGACTGCGGTGGTACATCTGTGTGGCCTCTTCAGAAGAGGCAGAACTTGGTAAGAAGACCTAAGATCATGGACAATGACATGTTATACAGAGCAGGGCACCGTGGTAAACTAGACACAATTTCCAGAAAACTGTATAACAACAATCACACTACAGAGTTAGCTAGGAACAACTAGGTTAGGTAATGTATTTCACTGGTGGGGGGGGACATATGCTGGCCCCAAGTGCTTGAAAGGGTCACCCTTTTGTAGTAAACTTACAGAAAAATTGCATATAAAGTGGCAAAATGTAAAGGTTGTGTTTATTCTTTCTTGCTTTCTAAAAAAAACAACATTTTGCCCATTATCATGTTTGAGCCATACTGAAAAAATGACCACAGCGGTCCTTTAAAGGCATATCAAAGTTAGCTGGATTAATACATTTCTGCAATCCTTAGGCAAATAGCATCTTTGATAAATGTAGAATATTTAATAAAACATCTTATTTATTAATATCTAAAGATCCCTCTAATGATTATGTTGATGCCCCTGGGGGGTCTACACGGGTACCTGCCCCCTCCCAATAAGCATGGAGCATTTGAGGACCAATTTTAATTCATTATACACCTGCTGTGTTTTCCTCAGCCAATAGAAGAGCGCTGATGTTGAATGAATGCTGAGATGTGACTTGCCCGGCTGCTTCCTGTGTGTTAATGACACAAGCTTGCTCAGCTGCTGCTTAGCTCCTCCAAACAGAGAGAGGAAGGAAAAAAACACCAGCAGCAGCAGTTGATGCAGGAAATGGACAACCTACAGGGGTGGTAATGAAGTGTAAATGTGCTGCACAGAGAGACTCTTATAGGAAATTAAATAGCACCTTCTAACATGGTGCCACACTACATATCCCAGGCTGCTTTACACCACAGACAGGAACCCCAGAGATTATTTCAGCTGCCTGTGCTTCCTGATTGGCCTAAACAAATTATTAATGTTATGCTCAATTAGCCTGGGTTTGGAGGGGGTGTTTACTCTAATTTTCAACTGTCAGAAATTACAAGATATTTTGCTAACTTCAAGGTAAGTTTTTAAACTTTAAATGTTTATTTTGGCATTTTTTCATGCATTTTTTTTTCATACACTGATGATTTTCCTCTATCGGATTCAGGAAACTTAAATATGCCTTTAATCAGTAAAAGAGGCAAAGTTAATGATGGGAATTGTTTTGGAATATAAAGGAAGTGATATGATAGTCATGGAGGGAACAAATGCACTTTTCTACTGAAGAGAGGCATGATCACTCAGTGGTACGGTCATACTGCTGGACTAGCGATCTAAACTGAGTGAGCTAACCCCTGAGTGAGACATGGGGAGACCACCAATCCCTCTACGATAAAGCCACCTTTTCTGTTAAATAGAATATAAAACAATATAATAAAAATACAATGTCCTTCCTTATTAAAGCAAAAAAATGAATATACCCGCTAAACAATTAAAGGTAGTTTTTTTTAAGCTATTAAAAACATTGTTCTCAGTATATTCCTGTAAACAGCTTTGTTATCTTCACATCAGATTAAATGCAAAAGCAAGTTTGGTTCCAGAAAAGCTTTGATGAGAATAATATTTTATACAGTGTAGATTGACTTGGCATGTCCCTGTTGTTCCCGTAGAGTTGCACTAATAACAAGCCCCACACAAACTGCCTTCAGCAATTGTTAGCAGAGACTAGGAAGCCCCTCTCTGGGTAACCTCTTGGAGGGGCTATAAATCTAGGTCCCTCTCAGTGCTGGAAATACTGCCGGCATGGCACTGCCAATCTGGAGTCGCAGGACTCATTCAGATGCATGGAGAGAAAGATAATATAGTAAGCTGTAAACAGGAATAATGTGCAATGCTTCGACAAATTAGGGAAATGGCTTTGTATTAACCTGCTGTTTAATTCTGAATCCAGTGTTTCGGTATTGAGGAACTGAAAGGGCTTAAATGATCGCCGTAGTCAAATATTTAATTGATTGTCTTTTGAAGAGCTACACTTAAAAACAGGCAAAAAACGTTTAAAGGATGTAATAAAAAAAAACAATACAGTTATATTTTTGTACATTTAATATACTATTATAGTGCTGTGGAATATACAGTTTTGTTTTCTGCTGATCAGCTACCTGAGGCAGGAGGAGAATTTGAATGCACATGGACGTGTGGGAATGGGGCATCTAAAACTACCAGGACTTTTATTAATACTAATGGAAACTCAAAGACACACCTTGGTGAGAAAGTAGCATGCATAAGTTCATATAAGCAAATTGATTCCTGTAGTGAGCAATAATTGAATATAAAAGTTAAAAATAGAAATGCTGTGTTTATTCTTGAAAACAGTTTGCCCAATACTAAATTTAGTTATATAAAAAAAAAAAAAAAAAAAATACCACAGGGACGCCCTAAAGAGACCAAACCACATATTTGTTTTTCTAAAAAAAATGACAAATATATGTATGAAGCAGTTTCTCTGCATGATCAGAGGTACAGTACTCTATGTATTAAACGTGAACATATTTGCTCCCAACAATACCGGGCACCCATGGTACTACTGGGTACAGTTCAAAAGCAGAACACAAAACCCACTAACACGCAGCAAAATCCCTACAGCAGTACAGCTGCAACATTATGCCCCATATCCAGTAAAACTGAATCCGAGAGCCCTGCAGACATGTACTTTGTGAGTAGTTTTAATTAAAATTACTTTTATGATGTGCTGATCATATTCCAAAAAAAGCTACCCACAAAACAGTATGTTGATCTCAGTTCATGTTTGAATTTGTTAAGAGAAAAAAGCATAAAACCACCGAATTATAACAGAATGACAAAACTTTAGAACCCCAGAAATAAAAATAAAAAACTATTATGAGAAATAGACATGTAATTCCTGTTCTGACACAAATTCTAGGTCTAGTGATATATATTTCAAACTATTTCATGGTGGAATTGGATCAAATTCTTAGAGACTCTGAGAAAATTCAAATGTATCCTCAGCCACTAAATAACATAGTATAGTGGTTTCCATACCAATCCTCAGACTCAGGTTAGTTATTGGGGAAAACCTCACCTAATTATTATTATTATTATTATCCTATATTTGTAACGTGCCAGCATATTCCATAGAGCTATACAGGGGTTAAGTACAAGACAAGAACAATTTCAAATAGTGCAAAGGATGGAGGGCCCTGTTATTGAGTTTCAACCTAAGAACAGGTGTCTCCGTCATAATGACTGAACTAAAAATATATGGTATGTTGGAGCCCCTTAGGATAGGTTTGGGAACCACTGACATATTATCATGTGTTATGCATCTTTACAGACCACCACAGTCGTGTGTACCAAACTAACAATATTAGTAGCTATGTACGCCATGTATATAAAAACTTTGTGTTTGTTACATCACTTCTTAGAGAGCTGGCAGAAGTCCAGAAGTCTTTGTTTGGATATATTATAATACTGAAATTGAGACCGCAACCCTTCCTGGCCCAGAATTAGAAACCTTGCATTATTCAATGCAACCACAGCTCTCCATAAACATAAAGCCCCTCTCACACACACAAATTCCACCAATGTATCATGGACCACCCGCAGGGTCCTGCAGAAGCATCAAAATTTATTTATTTTTTTCTAATTAACAACTTCATGAAATTTTCCTACTTAATTATACTCTTAGTCAGACACAATGTTTTCAAACATAAGCAGTGCTACTTCGGTTCTCATCCTGTTTGGATCTCAACGCTTCTCACAGAGGAAAAATTTGCTTGGAACTCGATGCACTCAGAGTCAATGCATCCGGTCTCTAGGGATGTGAAATAAAGTTCAGTACTGTGGCGCAGTGTTGTTAATGCCTACAAGAGGAGTCTGTGCAAGAGCCCAAGAGCAGTTATGCCTGAAAGAATCAAAGTACAGCCTGTGTCTGTAAGAACCAAACTGTAGCTTGTGCTTACAAGAACCAAACTGTAGCCTGTGTCTACAAGAACCAAAGTGTAGCCTGTATCTACAAGAACCAAAGTGTAGCCTGTATCTACAAGAACCAAAGTGTAGCCTGTATCTACAAGAACCAAAGTGTAGCCTGTGCCTACAAGAACCAAAGTGTAGCTTGTGTCTACAAGAACCAAACTGTAGCTTTCGTCTACAAGAACCAAACTGTAGCCTGTGTCTACAAGAACCAAACTGTAGCCTGTGTCTACAAGAATCAAAGTGTAGCCTGTGTCTACAAGAATCAAAATGTAGCCTGTGCCTTAAATTCTCGGTTATTTGATGTAATGATTATTTTTTATTTATACCTGTATAGGTTCAAGATTTTGTATCCAAAAATAAGACCATCAGTTCAAACTAAAATGTGAAAAATCTGGAGTCCAGAACAGATTATTCCAATTTACATTGATTCTTATGAGAAATGCTTGTTTGGAACTCATCCTGCTGTCCTGAATGGATAAAGGATGAGAACCGAGGTACCACTGTATTTGAAATGCTCCTTTGTTATATGTACAATTTTTCATTAACAGTTTACAAATGTATTGAATTTAACAAAAGAAAAGAAAAAGAGAGCGCCCAGCTCTTGGCTTGAAACGTTCAGTCATTTGATTCCATCATAAATATAATGATTGATTTTAAACACTCATTCTTCAAATGTATTCACGGATTCTGGTGACTAACATTTACTTTAAAATTATGCTTTATTGTTAGTCTCTTACAGCTCTTGGTAATCTTCTGAATAATTTAACCTTTAGTTGTTTTTTAGTTTAGTTCCATCAAAATAACAGGTGAGAAAATAAGAAAGGAGCCATTATACATCAAACACTTAATCAGCCAGATTACTAATAATTTATATTTACCTCTGGCACTCAATGCAGAATAGCCAACTGATTTTAGGCATAAGAATGTGCTTGTGTACAATTTAAGTGGCATATATAGAATTTTCGTGACGGATACTGTTTTTTTTTTATGAATATCATGATGAATAGTAGATTTTTCATGACGAATATCAAAGCATATTTTTACATAATTTTTTTTGACTGATATTGGATTTGATGAATATAAGGGTCTGACATCTTGACCTATTTCCATCAGAAATGGAGACCAATCAGGACATACAGTTACTATATACATACCACCCAACTTTTTTGGCATTCTGCTACTCTAAAGATTACATAAAAAAAAATGGTCAATTTGATTGTCATTCTAAAGCAGTACCAAAAAATAGAAGGAAACTTCCCCCGTCAGTGCTTTCTGCCATCCATTGTACTGCAGATAACTGCCACATCACACCATATCATATCTGGACTGAGCTATGAATTCTGGGGTTGTGAACTTTTATTTCTTTTCCAGAGTCATCAGGGGATATAGGGTTAATGTAAAAGAATAAAATGGTCAATTGCATAAGTCCCCAGTTTTAATTAAAAGATATGGCACATAGCAGGTAGTCAGGTTTAAAGTATAACCTTCAATCAGTCGGCTTGTTCAGACAGGACGCTTTATGAGCGCAGAGCCGGGATCACTCAGCAATACTGACACAGCATTAAATCCCTGTAATGTGTAGACATAAATCCCATGCTGTTTCCACAGGATTATTAATCCTAATGAGAATTGAACAATAACATCACTGACTCTTTGTCCTCTTATCTATGTGAGGAAGGACAAGTATTTCATTCTTGTTAATTATTCTGCCAGAAAACTAGTTCAGCTGAGATCCATTGTTAAATGGCTTCACATATCATTTGTCTGCTGAGCTAGACGCCCATCACACATATCATGTTCTCCAATAAAGCTTAAAGTTAATGTCCAACTTGTGCAGTAAGGTTTCAACTCCCAATAAAACTATATATCAGATTATGAACTGAATCGCCTGCAGCCTCGGGTCACCAAAGCGTATCAACATAGGAAACATATTTTTCTATGCATACAATAAGAATTAAAATAATTAAGAAAAGTATACAAATAGGTTAATTTGCAAGTATGCAAACAATATAGCTTGTTTTACACATAGGCAATTATTTTAATTAAAATGCTGGATATTCTATATTTAATTTCATGTCTTTGTTAAAGATATACTAAGTTTCCCTGTTTTTACCTTTTCTAATCTAACACATGCTGCTTATATCAGAAACACACATTACATGGAGTCAATCTAGTCACACCCAGATTTATTTTATTTTTTAACAAAATTGGTTTCCACACCTCCTTCCTCTTGCTTACATAGGTACCTGGTACCTACCAATAGAAACACAGCATTTAGGTTTCTGCTTCTTCCACTCCCTTTAGATTGTAAGTAGCGAGTCCCAATCTCAAAAAACAGGGCCCTCCATTTTTTTTCAGTTGTTAATATTGTATTTTTCTTTGTTCTCTTCCCCTGTACAGCACTACAGAATATGTTGGAGCGTTACAAATTAAAGATAACAATAATAATAATAATTTGGGTATGTTGTTAACCCTATACTAAACTTCAAGCCAACAGCAGCACTATGCAGATATCCTCATAGCAATGTCTGAGCTCCTCCTACTTCCTCGTGCAGGGTTAAAACAAGATGATGCTTAGAGGCACAAACTGACTTCACAGATTAAAACAATGTTATAGCGGACTGTGATTGGCCAAAACAAATTATGGATTTTATGCTAAGTTTAACAGGCCTTTTAAGCTAGCAAACTCAAGAGATTTAATGAACTTTAGGGTAAGTTTAATAATGTTTATTTTGGTATTTTGCATGCAGAAATGTTTTCATACACTACTTATTCTCCTCTATCAGGTGCATTCATAATCCAGGAAACTTTAAAAAATGCCTTTACGCATTCCAAATCACAGAAAAATGCAATACCGGATTTGATAAATCCTTGTAGCCAGGGAGCCATTGCTCCTAAAAGTTTCATGCTGGCTTCTAACTTTTTTGTTAAAGCACATATACTTCTATATATACTCCCTTCTCTGGCTCCCAGAAATAATATAAAACAGGTAAAGTTGCACCACATATCAAATAAAAATACATTTTTGAGCCAAGACAGATTATATTCTCAGAATTGTAATGTTTTGACGACTGAAGTAGCCATTAATGTCCAGTCTTACAGATGAAGAATTAGAGTATCGCCATCTACAGTGTCACCTTGCTTATTCATACAAACATTTTAATTAAGTGACAAGTTTTCATGATGTGCAACAACTCTCTTATTCAAGAATTTTTTGGAGTTGAAAAAGACATTTGCAACTATTGAATGGTGGTCGCTCGAAATAAAATGTTTATCTAATAAGAAAAGTGTTGCTGCATACTGCAATGCTGTTAGCTTCGATTTGCAGAAACAATAAAGTAACAATATTAAACAGCAGCTCCTTGTCTCTTAAAATGTGGAGCACTAAATTTACAATAGACACGCTGCACAATTACTATATACAAAAGGTAAAACTTTATGATTGACACTTTCAAATAAAAGCAGGTTAGGGTTAGGTGCTTTCCTATTTCTATAAACTGGAAAGAAGACTCACACATGACCTACAGATTGATAGAGAACACGCTAGTTAGAGATGATAGAGAACACGCTAGTTAGAGATGATAGAGAACACGCTAGTTAGAGATGATAGAGAACATGCTAGTTAGAGATGATAGAGAACACGCTAGTTAGAGATGATAGAGAACACGCTAGTTAGAGATGATAGAGAACGCGCTAGTTAGAGATGATAGAGAACACGCTAGTTAGAGATGATAGAGAACACGCTAGTTAGAGATGATAGAGAACGCGCTAGTTAGAGATGATAGAGAACATGCTAGTTAGAGATGATAGAGAACGCGCTAGTTAGAGATGATAGAGAACGCGCTAGTTAGAGATGATAGAGAACGCGCTAGTTAGAGATGATAGAGAACGCGCTAGTTAGAGATGATAGAGAACGCGCTAGTTAGAAATGATAGAGAACGCGCTAGGTAGAGATGATAGAGAACGCGCTAGATGATAGAGAACACGCTAGTTAGAGATGATAGAGACCATTTATGGTCAAAATTATTCAACTTGCAAGGATAACATTTTTTTAACAACCAATGCACAAAAAAACTTTTTTTTTTTTGGTCATCAATAACTCATTTGAAGAAAAGTACTAATTTTCAAACTTTCAATGAACAGAACCAGTACCTGCAGTTGAATATTTACTTCTCAGATGTAGTGGTGAAGCCTACAGTAATGAGCGGCATACTCTGCTACAGTTTGAAAAAGAAGGGATGTGGTCACAAAACTTCAACTTTATAAATCCCAATGAACTGAATCACATATATAGTTGTCAGTTTCTGTAACGTTTACGATGTTGGTCACACTATGCGAGGCGAGCCAACGACCACGTGGGACTTTGGCTGCAATGAGAGCCAAAGACGAGCAGTTGAGGAACGCGGTCCTAAGGCGGCGAGCAGTTTCACGCAACTGCGAGCCTCGTCACTGCGACTGAAGTGCGTAACTTTAAAACACAAATAATTTAACAAAAATAATAACACACTCACACACAGCACAGGGGGAGAGCCAGGAAGCCTGGGAGTGAGGTTGCAAGCGAATTTGAGCTATATTTGTTTTTTTTTCTGTCAATACAAAATTGGCTAAGCAAGGGAAAAAATGGCGGACAAAAAACGTAAAAATTCTAAAACTGGATGAAAACGAGGCTGAGCAAAGCCAGGCACGCGGGACACACAACGGCAAAGACAGTAAAGACTTACACCAACAACGCCAGGCACACGGGACTTTGAAAATAAAACCAATGGCAGTCAATGCGCGCAAGCATTTAGCGCGCAAGCATTTAGCGCACATACACAGAGGAAAAACACACAGGGAAAGGACAGGGGGGAGATGGTGGAAAGACACACATGGCATTCCCAAGCACAAAACTTGCAGTGGACTGTACAGTAGGCAAGAAGAAAGGGTTGCAATGGGCGCCTTGGAGCAACGAAGGCGCTCATCACAGGGCTCACGATGAGCACCGTGAGCGGGAGAGGCTTCCGATGAGCACCAAAGGAGATCATTGAGAGCTCCACGATGAGCGCCAAAGCAGGAAAGTTGAAGTAAACAAGGGCAGAGGCTCGCAATGAGCGCCAAAGGCGCTCAGAGGAATAAAAACCTCACATTGTGTGGCAAACAGAATCGCCAGCCTTACAATTTTAATCCTGTCATTATTGACTGGCAATTTCCTAGTGAATAATAATAATCTTTACTATTTATGACAAATTGACCATTGCACCGGCACCTGACATTTAAATATATTACATTGTTATTTAACCATAATCTGCCATTTTATAATTGTCACTGCTAATAATTTTCCCAGAAAGCAAGGCTTCTCTGGATACAAAGAGGTTAACATCAAACTTCCATGCACTCTCTCTACTTGTAATGCAGTTTAAGAGGATCTAAAGTCAGAGTGGCTTGTGCAGCCATTTATGAAAATGGAATCAGAGAAAGTAGCATGCAACCTTGGAAATTGAAGAATTAATCAAGACTCTGATTAGCTGTCAGGGTAGCTACACACAAGTGCACACCACAGAGACTCTTGTCCTGCTAGGGCTATTAGTCACTGCTCCTGTAGTTTCAAGGAAGGATTCTCATCAACATATAAATAACCCTTATTTTCATCTGATTTGGAGCATTTCAGGTTTTTTATACCTAGCTACATTTTGCATTTTTTTATTGCTTCGCTCAATAATCATGAATATTGAAAAGGCTTTAAGAAGCATCACACAATAGCAATTATCAGTTTTGTCAACATGATTTGTCCTATCTCATTTGAGACTTGCATTCTCTCTCTGAGCAGGGCGCTCTATGCATCTTACTATATTCATCCACATGGCTAGAATATGAGAGAAGCCATACTGTGCACTCTAAATGCAGGTCCAGCGCACATCCTTTCAGCAACCTGCAGTTTAAGCTGTCCTAACTTTAATATATATTGTAACCCCTATCACACATTATGCATTATTAATTACATTCCAAATATACCTTACAAGTAAGGGAGATCATTTAGTAGTCATGTACCACTTGTGGAGGGAGAAAATGGACTGGTTGCTTTTGATGAGACACATTCTCTCCCACTTACCCACAAACTGTGCAGCCAGTGTACAATGAAATAAAATATACATGTCTGAAATCTTTGAGTCTAATTGCATAATTAAAATTGGAAAAGTCAAAAGCTAGATTTTAAATTAGAAAAAAGAATAATGTTGAAGTCTGTGCTGGACACTGGAAGCACCATGATACGTTATGTGTGAATAGGGCTTTTACATTTCTGCTGGGAAGGACTTGAATTTCCTGATGCAAACTTGGCTGCTTCTGGGCCAGTGAGAAGGAAGGACTCTAGTGTCAATATCAGTCACATACAATTATCTACCAAAGCTCTCTCATCTCTCCCAGTTCCCTCCTCTTCCACCCCTACCTCCACCGATAAACACACCTGTCTAAGGTAGTGATGCAATAAATACAAAATGGATTATTGTACTATTAAAACAAATCAGATGGTTTTATGCCCACAGTTTACATAGCCAATAATGTTATTAGTTTGCTACATACTTCACAACAAGTACCCTTTTACTTAAACTACAATAGTCCTTTAAAAGCCTGTATACGTGGCTCTTCAACTGAAGCAGGTTATTTGTTACTGTTATATGGTATGCTACCATTGGACAGATGCATTTATATACGGTCTTATATAGTTATACTTTTCAGGTTACACAATATATTTATATATTTCTTAATCTAAATGATACATTCAGTTGCATTATGGCCATAAGGTGGGTGTATGTCTCTAATAAATAACATTACAGCAGCAATGAACTACATAATATTATAATACTAAAGTAATTACCCGTCATAAATGACAGTATGAGTCAATTTCATTGGGAAGTTAGCTGCAAAATAGAACATTAATTGGAATGTGAAAATATAATTCAATACAATCCTTATTTTCTTTTATTTCTTTTTTTTATTCTTTCTTCTCTTTTTTTCTAACTTATGGCGCTTCCTCTCTCCTTTCCTTTATCTCTTCTCCCCTCTTCTCTCATTCTTTTCCAATACCACTCTCGTGCTTTCCAAGTCCCTTTGAATAAAGGATGTTCTGTGCCGTGACAATGTAAATGTGACACACTTGTCTTCCTCCATTCTAGACATTTTAATACTATCACCTATAAGAAATGCTCCTGAGAGTTACAACCACATGTTTAATTAGCACCTTACATTCGTGATGAGCACAATCTGTGAAATATCAATTTGGCGGCTAAGCTGGAGGTAAACGTCTTTCTGCCAGAACAAGTTTTTCCCAGTTGTACAAAGTGTTTTGTCATATATTAAATACCAAAAAAAGACAAAGTGTGAGACAGGAAAGAGCAGCAACACCAGGACTGAGCGACCACTTCGGATGCCACTGGGTTGCTTCGTTCTACACTATTATGACGGCTCTCAACAGACCATAAAAATAGCTACACATAAATCTGGACATCCAGTCTGATATATATCCCTAACCGTAGATGCTTTCATATAAAAGGTGAACTTACTAATGTTTAATTATGTATGATAAAGCCATGGAATTTATTGGAGCTACCACTAGAAAAAAAAATGTTTTCAATTTATATACTACTGGAACACAAAATCATGAGCTAATCTAGGACTTGACAAATCCTAACCTGGCTGGCTCCTAAATTCTAGATATATTTGTCAAGCCCTGAGCTAGTCAAACTGCAGCTGCAGTTCTAAACCGGTGCATTTAATTTGATTCTGTCAATCCGCAGCAATAAGAGGCAAGCACATAAAACGGTTTACATGAACTTCTCTAACTGTGTTCTTTTGTACTAGAACAACTTATGTTTATATGGAGCAGAGGCAACATTTCTACTGTCATTCTAGCAAAATTAAATATATTACTTTTACATTTTGTACGTATTTATTTCAAGCTTTGTAAATATTTTTTGCACATTACCAAGTAAAATTCGTCACCACTCAGCATTTGGACTCATAGGTGGTTCTTTCATTTTGATATGATGAACTGTAGTAAAACAGGAACATTAAATATTGATCTGATAGGAGATCCCTGAGGGCTGGCACAAGAATCTAAATCTATAGCAAAGCACTAGTGTTTGAGATCATTACTAAAAGGTCAAAAGCCAAATACCATACCAATATTTCCTGATGCAATGCTAGCTGGATTTTTCCCAATTGCTCTTCTCATTAATAAAATTAACATTAACAAATATGACTGGCAATTAGATATAGTGCACAGTGAGCGCACACACCTACACCCTGCACGCTGAGCCACTTACACCCGTGTGCTTTAACGTTTCTAGTTACAAGGTCAGTGCACAGTGGCAGTAACTCATATACGAATACTCCTAGGACAGGATTTCTTCCTGTAACATTTGTGGCGTACATATCCTTCCTTACTAAACATCCGCTTAGATTCATGTCTGTGCTCCGAGTCGTACGGTGCCCTTGCTATTTATCGTGCCCATGGCTCCTCACAGCACATCTTTACACAATGTGCATCCGCACAGCAGGTACTATGGTCATAGGTGATCCTGGCTCTGGAGGCTGAAATACTGTCTGTGTTACTGGCTAAATGGCTGTGCATGTTGGAACCATGTTTCTAAAATTACACCAATGTAAAAATAATATATAGGGTCCTCTGAAAATGTACTTGATTACCGTACACAATTTACTGTACCCTTGTAATCTGTGATATGGAAAATGTTTGCCTTTTTTGATGTTTGCAACATAGCAACATATCCATGATCCGAGCCCTTAATAAGGTGCAAAATTCAGGTAGACCATGCATGGTTTGGATGCCACGTTAACTCATTATTTGGTGATAATGCAATCCGCATTAATTAATCCATTCGCAAAAATAGACAAAAATATATATATTTTTTCCTTTCTCTTCTTATAAAAATCTAAATTGTACTACAGCATTCAGAGTATGCACATCTCCATCTCTTTACTCTTCTTAATCCACATTCTTCTCAATTGAGAAGCAGTATTGTATTATGAAATTATCCCAGCATGAGTCTCACTGCACATGAAAAATAGAATAATATCCAGCTGGCTTTGAAATCAGAGCACTATAAAAAAAATGTAAGTCTAGCCTGTAATTTGGAAAAAATGTGACGTTGACCAGTATGAGATTATGATATATGTATGTAATATAAAATAAGAGAAATTGCATATAGAAATGAGTGAACACACACTATATATATATATATATATATATATATATATATATATATATATATATATATATATATATATATATATATATATAGTGCCTACTAGTACCAAAAGTCAAGTGGAGGCTACAATGTTGGTGACATAATTGGCTACTACTAAAGTTTTTAAATGTTGTAATTATGATCAACTATAGTCCGTACTGTGTCCCACTCAGTTGTTGGCTAAGCACAACTTTTCATTTAGGATTGAAAAAGAGCCATATTGGGTTGCAGACCATGGCACTAAAATATCCTCATGGGTTTATGGTTGGAAAAGAGCCATATTTGGTTGCAGACCATGGCACTAACGTATCCACATGGGTTTGTTATTCTACATGTTCTCCATCTGCTCCTTGATCAAACTTATCACATCGCATCTCCTACTTTCTATAGTAACCAAATTCGTCATTATAAATATAAATAGAATTATTTTGTTTTAAGGTATGAATGTTTTATTATAATAATATTTATTTACTGTATAAACACAAATAATTACATCCGTTTAAACCGTTAAAGCTACTCTTTAGTATGTAACATAGAATAATATTTATTGATACAGCAATATCAACTGGTTGGCTGCAGCAGCTATTCGTAGAAGTCGAGTGTGTGCAAAAATCGTATGAAATTCAAAAGGAATCAACTGGGTATTTTCCTTCCTAAAAAACACCTGTGATGCGGTTATGTGATGAAACAAGCCAAGTAGAAAGGAGACATTTCTAAATATAACAGTGCAATGATCCACAGACAGAGTCAGCAAAGAAAGCAGAGCATTGGTGCTAAACGTCAGAGCGCTGGCCCTGGGCAGGTATAATACACCTAGCACTGGAACAGTCCCAGCACAAATAGCCCACCATATATAGGTACACACAAAACACAGACCTGGAAAACTGTCCATGACAATGTCCACTGGAGACAAACATGTAGACTGAGCTTGTAATTTATAATATCTTCATGATCTCAGAGAATGTCATCTTAAGCTCAAAAAATCCTGCCAATTCAATGTAAAGAAACTGTTTGAGTGCTGTAAAACCTATCACTGCTGATGTAAGACAATTATAAGAGAATGGATATGGTTTTACACATTTACTTGCTTTTCACTGCTGTACATGACGGTAAAGAGATATTTCCATAACTTCAGTGGCCATTTAATGCAGCTGTACAGTTTCACGTCGCGAAGACGGAGGTTGCAGAAGTGCTTTGTACCAACAACCCAGTTATTTTAAAAAGTACAGATATTAGACAAATAGGTCTGAAGACAGCTTGGTGCAACAGAGTTGATGTCCATACCCATTACTATCTACAAGGTATGGGTTAGAGAAAGAAGGTCATTAACAGAGTGAAGAGCGTGGTTTGGGGACTATTTTGAGACAAGGGCAGAGATATAAGGGGATACACTGTTGTTAAGGGCTTTATATGTTAGGGTTAGGATTTAAAAGTTTATTCTGTTGGTTATAGGAAGCCAATGGAGTGACAGACAGTGTTGTAGATGCAGCTAGCAGAGAGTTTATTATGGACTGGAGAGTAGATAGACAGGTGACAGGGTGGCCAGCAAGAAGAGAGTTGCAGTAGTGGAGGTGAGATATGATGAGAGAATGGATTTGATAGCAAGATAGCAATCTGTTTAGGAGATGTTTTTTAGGTAAAGGCGACATGATTTGGTTATTGATTGTATGTGCAGAGTGAAGGAGAGGGTAGAGTCTTGTAGAACATCAAGACAGCAGATCTGAGAGGTGGGAGTGATGATGCATTCTTGAAAGGAATATTTTAGGAGTGGGAGATGTAGTAGTGGGTAGAAAGATTGTGAGCTCAACTGTCTGCTCTCCAGAAATTCAAACACCTCCCTCACATACATCATGGATGCATCCGGTCTGGAACAGAGGCACCAAGCTTTATGATTAATATTGTTCTTAGACTGATATTATACAATGGTCCTTTAAAGAACATCTCATGGAAGAAAATGTGATAAATATGAAATGATTGACTGCAGTTTCCATAAAATAGGAACCGCTACCCTATAAGGTTAATATTAAATAAAATGTAGGTATATGTACTGTTATTCTATGTGTAGTAATCTCATAAAAGATTAAACCGTGAGAGCAATATTTAATCAATATTGAGAATACCCCATTCATCTCTTCAACTACTTTTAGGCATATGAAGATGTAGCCCTAGTTTTATATATTGTTTATAAAGGGAGCACAAACATTTGCTATACAGTAGTAGCAGTAACTAGAATGACATGAAGTGAAGAAGTGAGAGCAGTCGGGGGATACATTGGCAGGAGACAGGACCCTGGAGCAAGAACATGAAGAGGGGATATTCCAGCTCAGCTCCATCTGGTAGATGGTGGCAGTGGCCAACATGCCGGGGGGCCAGTACAGCATGCTCAACTGCTCAGTCGCCACACATGAAATATGTAGAAACTGCGTATTAATAATTACTGCACCTATTACCCAATCCATAAATGCTATGTACAACTCCGCGTCCATAAAAAAATCTACTTTTCAAATAATATTTAAAGCACTGATAGATAACATTGTGATTATGTTGTAGCTTTTTATTTTCTTGAAATGTGTTTCTATGTTTAATAAATGAACTTACTGGTAACTGTCACTTCATGCATACACACTTAGTAGGCTCAACTTTGAAGATTTCCCTTTGGAAAAATTCTAAAATCAGTAAAAGAGAGCAGATCATAGTTGTGTAGTGCGGATCTTGTCTGTATGTACAGCGCTACGGAATATGTTGGCGCGATATAAATAAAGATAATAATAATATGTGATTTAGCGATTCATACAGAATAAAAACAGCAATAAAAACACAGATTTTATTAACTACACTTATACCACAGTATTTAATGTCTCGTGTGTGTTAACAAAATACTGTACACACAGCAATGCTAAAAACATTTCATTGTAGTTCAATATGGAAATAATTGCATTTTATTTTTCTTGGGATCTCATGCAAATTAAAGCTTTACAAAAAAATGGTGCTACAAAACTAAATACAACAGCCTTATAGAAGAAAAAAGGGCTATGCACTCTGGAAAACTTGGTCTGAAACATAATACCACTTAATGGCACCTTACATTATAAAACAACAGGAATTTATGTACTAGTGTCCTAAAGCCATTATAACAATGTAATAGCCATTGCTTTCAATGGTCATTCACTACTGGTAATGGCTGCAGTGCTGGAGTACTTTAGTGGGCAATAATTCTTCAGGAGTAAGGAGCCATTAGGATTTATTCACTGAAGAGCAATAACTATTAGTAATGGTTAGTGGCAATATGGGTCAACAGTAAATAACATAAACTGCAGGTTCAAACAGATCTACTTACACAATACTTTGCCCATGCTAGTCAAGAGAGAGCATCGACAAGTCAATGGTGTTATTACAGGACGTTGTATCAATCACGCTCATATACCATGAAATATATCTATTTCAGGAAAAACTGGCACGCACCACCCTGGGCTCTACTGCAAATCAAAAGTAAATAGGGATGTTAAAGAGACATTAATCCTTTGAGCCAAGCAAAGGAACAGAAACACATTAGTGTACTGCAACCTAACAGTAAAATACAGACCAAGGCAATAACCCAACAATTAATGGCATTATCATTACTCACCATTAGAGTGTGTATGGCATTAACTATTTGTTAAAGCTTAGATATTGGGTTTTAAGGTTGTTTACTATATATGGCATTAACAAACAATATCAGAGCTCATTAATACACAGGCTGTGTTATTACTAGAAAATACTAAAGGTATATGTTTTTACCTTTTTGTAATTTAACACATGCTGCTTATATCAGAAACAAACATTACATTGATTCATTCTATACACAAACAGATTTATTTTATTAAAAAATGGTTTCCAGACACTCAGAAGTGCCTACATACGCACCTTGTACTAACCAATAAAAAAACTGCATCTAAGTATGCTACCTGCCAGCCAATAACAGAACATTGTAGAGATCTAGAGAAGCTGTTTTTTTCCAAGCAAGAGAAACGTGAGTTGTGGGAGCACAATACTACAATTCCCATGATGCATTGCTGAAGAGACTGATACAGTGTTGTAGCGGTCTCTCATTGGCTACAAGAAATTAGGAATTTTATGCTATTTAGTTTAGTTTAGATTTTCAGGGGAGTTCCTTCTCAAAATCAACTGCCAAAAAACTGAACAAATTTAACACATTTTTGGGTAGGTTTATTAATGTATATTCTGGGATTTATTTAATGCAAAAAAAAATGTTTGTATACACTATTGAGCCTCCTCTATCAGATGCATTCATAATTCATGGATCTTCCATATACCTTTAGGTAACAAAACAGAATGAAACACAGACACTACTTGGTATCTGGAAACAACTGCATATTGAGCATATGTGATTATGTATTATTGTGTGTAGTTATATGTTGCCTGTACATGGTTATTATGTATACTAGTTAATATATGTTACTAGCGAATTGACGGTCAAAAAATGACGGCAATGAAATTGTAAGGTAGCTTAATGCTGTTTGGTGTATAATAATGAAAGATATAACACATTAATAAATGAATATACTTTAAATATTTTGAAGCATTGTGTTGAAGAGCTGCGAATCTGTTTTGATGTTGCTGCAGCATTAGGGGTGTGGAGCTGCTGTGTAAGCGTGGTGAATGTGTGCAGTGTAATACTGTGCGTGCGCGAGACCAAACCGTTAGCGTAGTTGTGTACTTCTGCATTGGCGTAAAATGGCGGGTAATGTGTGGTATGCGTCTGTAGCGGAATATCCGTAGGTCTTTTGTGGTGTTTTGCGAGTTTCTTGTGGTGTTTTGCGTGTTTAGAGTGCTGTAGCCTCGTTTTCGTTTTGTTCGGCGGCCATTTTTTCTCTCGCTTAGAGAATTTTTTAGTGTTTAAACTCTTTTTGAGTTTAATGAAGGTGTAAGTTGCTTTTTTAAAGGGCCTGGATGCTCCCTCTTGCTGTAGGTAAGCTTTTTATGTATGTGTTGTGTGTATTTATTGTGTTTTTAATTTTTTCATGTTCGCGGGCTGCGGCTGATTTTTGCGAGGTCGTAATGTGTGCTAACGTGTCTCGTATGTTGTTTGAGTTTGTAGCCTCGTTTTCGTTTTGTTCAGCGGCCATTTTTTCTGTCGCTTAGAGAATTTTTTTGTGTCTAAACTCTTTTATTTTGAGTTAAATGAAGGTGTAAGTTGCTTTTTTGAGGTCCTGGATACTCCCTCTTGCTGTAGGTAAGCTTTTTATGTATGTGCTGTGTGTATTTATTGTGTTTTGAATTTTTTCATGTTCGCGAGTTGCGGGCGATTTTTGCGAGGTCGTAATGAGTGGTAATGTGCCTCGTATGTTGTTTGCGTTGCGAGGTAAAGTTTGCGAGGGTCGCAGTTGGTGTGTCGTGTTGTTTGCGTTACAACGTAAATTTTGCGAGGGCCTCAGTTGCTGGCAAGGAGCACCTTCGGCGCTCTATGCCAACAACTGAGGCCCTCGCCCACGGCCCTCGCGAGCCCGCAAGCGTTAGCAACAACTCGTATGCTCACAACTATATATGTGATAGAGGGAAAATGCATATAGAACAGGAGAATACATGAGAATAAGGTAAAAATGCTCTCACGGCTGAGCTGCAGTGCATTGCGTCCTCAGACATACAGGCCTTGATAAACAGCAGCTAAGACAGATGTATGTACTTCAAGTAGTCCTAAGCAAACACTTGAGATTAACATCAAAATTGTTTCAATAGTCCGCTATAGATATCTGCTGAATTTGATCTCAAGAGTTTTGATAGCAACCAAGGTTGCAAGGCAAATGTAACTTAGTGCTGACATCACACACATACACAAAGGTACACAAGGGTGTGGTATTGGAGAGTATAAATATGTTGGTTCAATAATTCAATAAAGGTTCAGTTCTAGTTTTCACATATCCAAGGTGTGAGGCTGTTTCTGTGTTTTGTATCCTAAATTGGGGAGTGGTCTTGCCATAGGCCACTAGTAACCCGTATCTAGTATTCTCTGCCTGTACCTTTGGGCATTGCCCTGTTCAGAAGCCATCTTTTATGCCAGAGAGAATAACATCCACACGATTCTGCTGGGGTAGGTGTGAACTAGATTCATATCCAGCCTCATTGAAGAAGCAGATTGTGACATAATAATTTTCAAATAGAAAAATAAATACATTTTAATGTGTCTGCTGGAACCTGTAGGAGGCTATGACACTTGGAAACTATATGAGAGAGCGATATTTACACACCTTTAGAGCTGTGGTTGCATCTGCTCCCTTGAGGAAGAACAGTGTGGTATAAATTTCAATCTTATCCAATTATATATTATAACCTGCTTAATTTCTCGCTGTTCCCTCCTTCCCCACCCTCATTCTACTGAAAAAATACCTGCCAAACAATCCAGGTGTCAGTCTTCAAAAATTCAAATTGTATTTATGTCTATGGCTTTGACAGCTGCTAATGCTGTTAGTTTGGTACATACTTTATAAACCAGTACAATTTGTCTTTAAATACAGTAGTCCTATAAGGGTGTTAAAATATATTTATGTTATCATTATACCAATAACATGTCAGTCAAATGACAGATAATGAGATTGATGTTGCCATTACTGGTAGTGCTGTACAGTATTTATACAATGTGGTTATTACCAATAATTTTAATAGCCAACATATTAACTAGTCCTGTGTAATAGGAACAATGCTTACACAGCAGTAACAAATATATACCAGACAGAAGAGCTTCAAATCTGGACAGACCCAGTTTTTGCATGAACTTTACTGTAAGCAGGTCATCCAAGAGATATCTGGATAAACTGTCTGCTAAGTAACCAAATAAGGGGATATGCAGATGTGTGTAGTGAATTACTGGGATTCTCCTACACTTTTCATATTTGGTTTATTGGAATAAACCAGTTCTTGGCCCTAGGTTCATGCCAATAAACACGGGCCAAGCAATGTTAAATAAACAACTAAAATGTAATGGAAATATCTGTAAACGTCACAAATCTAAGTTATTCCAGATCTGATATAAACTGATTTACAACATACAAAATCTTCCCCAACAAAGTTCAGGCATGCATTGGTTCCAGAGCTGTAAGAAAGAAAAATATACTTGTTTTGGTCTTGCAAATTTGATTTAGAAAACAATTTATCAAATTAAGGGAAGAAGTACATATACAATTATCTGACTTTTCAGATCATTTTATACTCCCTGTCTGTATAGAAAGACGTTATTAAATACAATTATGCAGAGAATTGCTAATGAAATAGACAAATATATTGAAACATCTTACATCAGGGGTTGACGAATGTATCTGAAACTTAGGAGCCAGATGGTTTGGTTACACTTCAGACAAACATTTTTTTAGGAGCCAGCATCTGGATTATATATACACAACTATATGAATATTAACTAAAATGTTACTGAGAGCCAGCAGTAAAATGTTGGGAGCCATGGCTCTCGGTATTTGTCAAGCCCTGTCTTACACCACCATAAAACCAGGTATCACCAATCCCTTCAATCTACAAACTCTACAAAGCTACTATTGCCACTTCTGCATCTTCACAGGTCGCCATCTTATTTAGGGAAAGAAATTAAGAAACATGCTATGCACCATGGCAATGCAACCCGAGAATCATCAGTTGTACAGATACCTTGTTTGCAACTTTGAATTGAACACTCATACGTATAATTTAGGACACCTAACCTGCTCTCAAAGCAAAGATAAAATAAGAAAAAAAAATAAAAAAGAGCCAAAACAAAGCAGGATAGAGAAGTATTACTTTACATAAATGCAGAAAAGAGAGGCAGTGGGTAGAAGATCAGAGGGACACAAGCCTGTGTAGATGTGTGTAGGTTGGACCTATTATTTAACTATAAAGCAAGCATATTTATTGATCATTTTAAACTACAGGTCACCAAGAGGATTCAATTCTACATACACATATGAAAATCATTAGTATTTGGAAATATATCTAGCATATAAAACATATATATTGATTGTGGCTTGCTAAACTCATTTATCCATTTTCTTACCACTGCTAAAATTAATTATATTTTTGTTGGTGACCACATTGGTCATAATTACACATTTCTTTCTTTAGTTGGTAAACATGCAACTTGTTTGAAACTGGCAGCTTACATGGACAGACAGACAAACGGATAGCCCGACACACAGACACACACACACAGACAGACAGTGCATATTATTGTTTAATTAGACTATTGCAGAAATGCTAATCTGGGTAAAAGTTTCAATAGTTTAAATTATCTCTGAAAAAGCTATTTTCTAACACTATACCAAAACAATTTTAAAACAGAAAAATGTACCTTAAAATAACAACAAAAACAGGATGTGAATGTAGTTTCCCGTCCAGGACACTGATTGATGGGATGCAGCTCCGTCCCACACAAGGTGTCACATAGGCTTTCTTCTACCACTGTTCATTTATTCTTTAAAGGAGTCTTACTTCTTTACGGACACTGTGTGCACCGTCAAGCAATTATTTTCCTCACATAGTGATTTAACTACCAATCTATTTTCATTGAACATCTGGGTTGCAAAATCATTCCCAACATATTGCCCTGTCTGCTTTGTATTCTCTGGATCTGCCGATGCCCACGGGGCACTGATAAGTAGCAGCAATCACGCCAGCATTATAAGCACCGGCATACAGGGCAGGAGACCCTCACTCTGTGCATGAAACACTGCGGGCTACAGCACAGAGCACCTGCTCTCAGCAATAAACATGGGTTTGAGGCACTTAAAAGGATAAATTCAAGTACTGTGGTCATGGGCTTATAAGAGAGATTACATTACAGAGAGCTACAACTCCATATGGGTTATTGTGCTGTGCTACTATGTGTTATTCCCATTACATCAGTGCAAATCATTTGTATACAGGCGCTCCCCGGATTAAGGATGAGATACGTTCTTGAGAACGACTTTAGGTTGGATTTGTATGTAACTCAGATCTCTGATGAATAATAACATATGTGGCAATAATAATACAGTGAAATACTGTAGTAAACATAATATCCATATACTGTAATAATAAGCTTACAGAAACTATTGCACATTTTCTTTTAATTCAAACAGACTCATACAAAAAGTCTTGGGAGCTCATTCTTAAGTATGGGTCGTCTGTAAGCTGGGGACCTACATAGAGTTAAGAGAGAGTTACAATACACCTTGAATAGTGCAAATAAATAACAAACAAAAAAAAACAGAAATAAAAATAATAAGAAAGAAAGAAAGAAAGAAAGACCATTCCTCCAATAGCAAAATATGTAAAGTCAGTGTGAAACGTAACAGAATTTCTAATAAAAATACAGGTCTAGTGTAGTATCATTTTCAATATACTCTTTTAAATAACTATACCATATCTAGATGGCAAAGGTTGTATCCAGCATTTAATTATTACGGTAGTTTTCAGTCTTGGTAATAAAAACATGTAAAATCAGCAAAAGTAAATTTCTTGGAATTAACTGTAAAATGAATAGAAAGGTACAGGTTTATATTACACGGCTGCAGAGCTCTGTAAGTCACTATCAAACATGATATACATTTAGCATGAGAGGGTTAAAGGCAATTTGTTTCGTGTTATTACTTTGTGAAAGGGGCTGGGGAGGAAAAGTGCCTAAACTCCCACAAGTAATAGAGGTGTAATGATATGTCTCGCACTAGCCACAAACGGCAAATAATGATACATGAGAAGAAAAATCAATAAGCTCACCTATCACCAGAGACTCTTTTGTGTGTGAGACTACTGGCCCTGGCATCAGCTGTGTCCAGATGAGTAAACAATACAACAGGCCCAGGAGGAGAAGGACTGAGTGAAGTAGCTGCTGGGCTCGTAAACCCTATAATACTGAGACAGCATGAGATGTGATCAACTGGTAATACATCAGATAATACTAACATCCAAACATCTCCAACCCAAATGCATGGTGAGAACAATGTACATACTGTAAGAGACAAGAGGTACCTCAGTGATTGGTACATGAGCTTACAACAACCCAATATGCTGAATCTTACTAACTAGGAAATTGACAGTCAAAAATGACGGGAATAACATTTTAAGCCTGACAATGCTGTTTGCCACACAATGCAAGGCTATGGGCCATCTGAGCACCTTTGGCGCTCCTTGAAAGCTCATTGGCGTTTTTTGAATTATTCTGCTTTGGCGCTTATTGCAAGCCCAACGATGAGCTCTTCGGCACTCATTGCAAGCCTCCCCCCCTGTGTAGTTCAGAGGCATCACGATGAGTGCTACTGCCTTGCGTTAAGTGTTACTGCTTTGGGCTCTTTTTTTTACTGCTTTCTGCCTCGTTTTCATCCTGTTACGTTTTTTTCAGCTGCAATTTTTTCTTTTTCTTTGGCGATATTTGATCTTGAATAAGCACCAAATATGCCTCAAATTACCTTGCAACCTCACTCACAGGCTCCCTGGCTCTCCCCCTGTGCTGTGTGTAAGTTATTTTGAGGCATATTGTGTGGTTCGGCCATTAAATTCGTAATTTTGCGCAACCGCGAGTGCTGCAATTAAAGGCTTTTGGCACTCATTGCAGCCCAAGTCCTACGGTCCTTGCGATGTGCGGCTGAGGCACTCTTCCCGAGCCCTGCAATGAGCGCCTTTGGTGCTCATTGCAGCCTAAGTCCCACAGGCCTCGCAATGAGCGCCTGTGGGGCTTGTCGCCAGCCCTGCAATGAGCCCTGCAATGAGAATATGGAAAGCTACTATCTAGTATCCCACTTAAAGAGCACTGCTCATATATGGCCCTTTCTTTTCAAATATAATGTCAAACCTAAATTCATATATTAAATACTGAAGCATGGCCCAACTTCAGTCTATCACTATATCATCTCCTCCAACTATCAGATGTCATCTGCTTCACAATCCGAACTCTTAAACACTTAAAGTCTCCACAACTCAATCACTAACCCAACCTTGCTCCTTCCCACATATAGGACAGACTGTGTTGTTGGCCTAAACTGTTTTTACGATCCTTCTATTGCACTGTAGTCTGTAATTTCTTTCTAGAAGGATCCTGGTAACTGGCTGTATTTTTCCCATTTCATGTAATGAGTTTGTAACTAATTCTAAACTATTTTCCGTGCCGCAGAACATGATTTAGTGGTGTGAAGCAACACTTTCAATACAATCTGTTATAGGATTTAGAGGGTGCATATGGTCATTATCCATGTTGTTCATCATATAGACTTGCTGCTCTGCTCTTGTGTATGAAGGACCTCAACCTTTTCTTCATCTTGGTCTGTATTTACTCTGATTTAGTTGGTTTATATTGTCTGATCAACCACAATTTCAAATCTCTGTCCTGCTCTCTATAGATATTTGTTGGAGAATATAACATCATATATTTTGCCAGTTACATCAAACACCCCGTTTCTGCACATGGCTGCCTATAAAAGTTGTTTACAGCCTGCTTAAGACACACATACAGCAAGCTCTGAGTGCAAGGTTATTTAATGACAGACCAGCAATAATAGATGAAATGGAAATACAATTAATATCTAAAATTATTAAGAAGCCAGCCGAACTGTTTAGGGGCCAGGAAAAAATATTTTGAATGAGATGAACCTATAAAAAAAGATGTCGGAGCAACAGAATATTTAGAAGTTCAGAGCCCTCAAATATTTCAACCTCTGATCTAGCGTTCCCACGGTTGGTTTAACATATTTTATTTTCCTCTTTCATAAAACAAACAAAAGCCATTATCCCCTTCCGTGACCGCACGGAAACAAGTTCCATGAAGTGCTTTGGTAGGGCTGTTCCTTCATTTCCTATGTGGGAGTGCACAGTAAAGTACTTCAAATCTCCAGAATTCTGAAGTGGGTGTAAGAAACTTCCCAAGGTTGCTACTCCAAGATTATAATTCACAGACACAAAGGTTTAACTTTCAAATAGAACATGGTTTGTTTGTGCGGCACTGTATGTCCATTGGTCTTGTGTGTGACAGCAGATCAATTATTTTTGACCACCACGAGGCCAACTAACAAACCATGCAACTTACAGAAATGGGAGTAAATCTTTATTTAGATTAAAAATGCTAGTATAATGTACTTCTAACTTTTTATCCCCCTTATACCCCTACCATGACAGTTCTACTGAACCAATACACAAAAACATTACATCATATATATAACTATCTGTTTTATGACAACCAAAAGGCCCATTACAAAAAGAGGTCAGACTCATAAAAAAAAAGGAAAATCTAACATGAAGAGAAGATAAGCTATTAACAGCAACTCTCCGGTAACAATTTACTAAAGGTCTGCTTAATGAAAGTGTTAGCCTTCAACGGAGCACTTGCAGATCACATTTTAAGAAATTGTAATAAAAAAATGTGGTTTTATGCTATACAAATGGTTGATAAAGTTATTGTGAATCATTTTACATTCAAAAGTTTCTGTGTAACCAAACCTTGATGTATCTCAATTACAGTTAATTTTTTAGCAATTTTTAATGTGGTCTAAATTATTCTAGAATGCATATAAAACACTACAAAATGTTTTTGTTTCAGTAAGAAATAATTGATCAATATAGAGTAGAAAAGTTAAATATAGTGTAGAATGATTGTTTTCCTCTGTTGTACTGATATTTTAACCAAAATATAGGGACAGTGAGCCTTATGGATGTCTAATCTCCTACCTATTATGCATTTGTTGCCATTGGTCTAATTGAAGATTAGATAAGAAAATGCTATAAACATTGTCCACACTTCCTAATCACTTACTGGTAAGGAAAAGGCAGATCAAAACAGTTTTTTTTATCTGTCTGAACTGATGTAATGTGTAAAACAATGTTTTCATGCCCCTGAGAGACACAGGTAGGAAGATATACATATGTCTAGTTCAGGGGACAAGTGCATACTGTTTAATAGCCTATGCCCAACAGATGAGCCACTACGGTGCTCCTTTAAGGACAATATAGAAACTTTAAAAAAACATGTCATTTAACCTTTTACTAGGAGTTGACTATTAATAAAATTAATATTAAACTTTATAAAAAAAACAATATTCAATATCACACTTATTTAAAAAAAAATCTTAGCTGTTGCTGGTCTCTGTATAATGTACTGGGTAGGAATTATTATATCGACTAAAATTAGCCTTCATCTAATATCCAGAAATGTATTGTTCGCCATTATTTGTAGATAAATTGGGCTGTTATTATACAAAATACAGATATTTGATCCACAGATCTCAACTAAACATAAAAAAGGATATTTACGAGTACAGTTTGTATTTTAATCATGTGCTGGCTCTGGAGAACAAAGCTGTGCTTAACATTTCACCAAAGCTCTGCATCCTGAAAATTAAGTAAATGCCATAACAAGACTCAGGGTGTTTGAGCAAAAGCAACATGACATATGCTCCAGTTTTGCATGAGCAATATCTGGTGCCCTTTGCTTCCACACGTCTTGCTTCTGCACAGAATTAAGATTACTTTGGCAGCAGAGGACAGATCAGAATGTATAAATGTGTTATTGGAAAAGGCAATGTGTGTGCCAATTGGATAAAATGTGGACTTTATTAATATGGAACCATAGAGCGCACAGTACTGTTTATTTTTAGAACCAAAACTGTGTGTACTACCAAACATGTCCTAATGTTTGATGCAGTGATGTGGAAATCCTGGACCACATGCCCTGCTCTCATCCACTTAAGCTGTCAATGTGTTGACTCATCAACACAATACAGGAAAGTTGCTGAGAAAGAGTTTAAGTCCATACAGATAATACTTTAACTGCTTTGCTGCCTCACAGTTCCTTGCAAGTTTATTGTAAGTAGAACAAGGATAAAACCTTCATATAGGCTTCCTCTAATCTTGAATCTTCTGCTCCTCTCAAATTTTGTTTCTAGTGTTTGAGTTAGAGCAGGGGTCAGCAACCTATGGCTCTAGGGCCAAACAACATATGGCTGTTCAGTCAATCCAAAATGTGGCAACAAGAACTTAAACCATTGTTTGCTTTGAATTAAAATCTGTGTTAATTTTCTTCCTTGAATAGTAAAATTCAAAGAAAAAAATATACGTGGCCATTTTTAAACCCCTGGCCTAAAAACTAGTTTGGGTCTTTAATCATAAAAGGTTGCAGACACCAGTGAAAGTGTGAGAAACCAAATCTTGAGCGATTCAATATGGCGGTTATGATTTTGCACTAGCAAGAATAACAAAACAGAGACATGACAATTACACAACTGTTTAACCTAGGGTGAGGATGCATTGCAGTTGTTTATCTTACTTTAGACTGCTGCCTTTTGGGGAATTACAGTGTCTCTTTACTAGTCATTCTTCACTTTATTCTTCCTAGGCAATGCATAGGCTGCTAACAACAAAGTGAGTAAAAGTTTAAAAATTAAAGGGTGTTGGACTAAATAAAGAACATGCACAAACAATCTGGTTTCAGAGAGAAGCCAAAGTATTTAGAAATATTCAGAAGAACCCTTGTAAGTTGACAAAATGGGAGGTCCAGACAATATCCTAATAGCACAATGTTTTTTTTATTTTGTTGGCAAGTACAGAAAGGAGAAGCTCAACTGGATATCACAGGGGCACAGCTACTGATTCATCTGCATTTTTCCCCAATATTCTTGTTTTAAATGATTTTGCTACAAATAATCGCCAGTCTCCTATAAATAAGGGTATCTACAACTACGTCAATTTTAATTCAGTTAATTCTTCTATAAAAAAATGAGACTTTCAAAATACAGTTTATAGAAATGGCACACACTGCCTGCCAGCCAACTGATGCTGCTAGTCATATTTCAGTTCCTGTTGTTTTATTTCCAACGCTGCTTTTGCCCGCAGGCAGAGAAACCCTTCTAGTAATAACCTCCTCCTTTGTTCAAAATCCCCATGGAGCACTTTTGATATGAAGCAAGAGAAATAGATAACGAAATGGAGAACACCGCACATTGTGTAGGGTGTCTGGTAGCAGAAAATAGACCTGGTGAGAATCAATCACAGTGGCAGAGGAATATATAAAACAAAATTACACGCTGTATGAAAAGGAAAACAGCTGAATACATTAGGACTTCTGAGCATAATGTGGGGAGAAAGGATATTGGAAACAAAAAGGAAGCAAAAGGAATCATTTCACAATTCATTTACGTAATTATATTCAAGTAGACATCGCTTGTTTGGTGATCTTTATGGAGGTTAATAGGGGATATTAAGTCAAAGTTTCACATTTTGTAAAATAAGACTTTCTGCTGGCTATAAGGCAGATGATGTAGAATAGGTTACTTCAAATACCTGTCTTCAATGACTGATTTATAGCTGCATAGACAGGGAAAACTTAACTGAAAAACTGTTTTGGGCTGCAAGGGTCCCACAATCTGTTCTATTACAGGTAGAGCCATTATATCCATTTATTATAAGGTGAAGAGATAACTGACTTGAGATATTACTTTTTGGGTGCGCATTCACAATACTCTTTCCCATCAATCAGCATATATGTAAAGTTACATTATAAACAATATATAAATACAAATTATATCTTATATACACACTAGCAATTTGTTCAAAGACTATATGAATGATGTGACTCTTATCCTATACATACTGGACATACAATAGTGTTCTTCCAGTGACAGGACTGTAGAGAGAAACCTTTTTCCTAGGATTCTCAACTTGTAAAGTACTAAAATTAATATTTTTTTCTTTTAAAGATGATTATATTGCTAATCAGGTTGCAACCCCCAAAAAAAATGACAACCCACTATATGACCACTACAGTTGCATATAAATAACAGGTTATGCCATTCCATAAAGCTTCAGTTGTGTCCATTGAAATTGTAAGACATCCCTGAAAAATTGACAAAAAAGGGAGAATAAATATATTTGGCTTGCACACAAAATCACAGCTTTTATACTCTTTCTTCCATAATGGACAGAAGCTTGGCAGTGCTTAAATTATGTTAACAAAAGCGTGGCCTCTGAACAGCATAGTGCGATGTGAAGCAGCTCCATCCATTATTCCCTGGCTATTCCGGCTCTTCTTTACTGAGGACCATGAAACTAATGTAAACTGACCAGATTGTAGAAGTGAATAAATGTGTGTAAACCAGTTGTGTTGGCCATTTATTATACATATATTAAGTCTATGTAAAATGTCATAATTGAAAACAATTATCTTGCATAGATGTGAGAAACCTTAAGGTTTCTGAAACCCTGTTAATCCCCTCCTCACAAGATATCAAAAATATAGAAGGGTGATTTGTCTATTACATCACTTTAGCTGACACTACAATGAAATTATTGTGATACACTAGTGATAAGCCTCTAATGCCAGCACTACTTGTCATACTCTATTGAAAACCACAATTGATCTACCATATATACTCGAGTATAAGCCGAGTTTTTCAGCCCTTTTTTAAAGCTTATACTCGAGTCACTCATTTTACCCAGTATTTTGTGGTAAAATAGGTGCCTTGGCTTATACTCGGATCGGCTTATACTCTAGTATATACGGTACATAGAATGGTGTGGGAATAAAGTCCTAAGGGGTGGTCCTCAACAGCCAATCTTAGGACTAATGCAGTCTCTGAGACCTTATCTACTGGTCCTCAGGGACAAGTAAGACCTACACGTTTTTAACATACCTCTAAAAATAAAAGTAACTAGAGATAGATTATTAATTAATGTATATACAGTTAAAATATGAAAAAATTGTGTGCAACATATATTAAGGTTAAGAGCAACTGTTCTAGAGTATGATTCCTATATACTTGTTGAATGGCTAAAATCACAATACAAAGGTGTATGTTATACAGACTGTTGCACCGGAATAGCACAGGCTTTCTGTAATAATATATTTGTCAAAGATTTTCTTTTTTGCTACAGCCAAAATGTAAAAGTACTAAACAAGGCATAATTTAATACTGAGCACATATAGTACATATAGTAGACTGAACAGGATACACAATAGTCTGGACTTAATACACACTGGAAATGTAATGGGGAAGATATGGAGGAGGTGCAACAGCCAATCCTTAAGAGCCATGGAGACATGTTATATCTGGCTCCTAACTTTTTAATTATTATATATTTACTTCTATATACAATTCCTCCCTGGTTCCTAAAAAAAAAAAAGAAAAGAAAAGTTTGGCCCCCTACTAACCTTGGAAATCTTGAATACAAGAAGTTCTCAGCCAATCACAGTGTTGTTAGTACACTTGTCAGAGTATTTAGCCACTGCTACAGAAAGCCTGAAAGAGTCTGAACTTTGTAATTAACTCTAATATTGAATATTGCTTTGTCTAAATTATTAAATAGTACTGTATCCTATAGAAGAGAAAGTTTAGACAGAGCTTTCTGGTTAATAAATATTGTTTTGTATTTTGATACATATTTGTCTAGTGGTATTTTATGATTCTCCTTTTGAAAATGTTCTACATTCAAAAATGCATCACTAAAATGTGCAAAGCCAACACAAAAATATCTGTATTGACCCAGAAAGAAGAAAACACTGCATGATTACACAGGAGTAAAATAACATAAATTAGACTGAAAATAGACCCTGGGTACATCAAAAGTGTCCCATTACGTTAATGTAGGGGACTAATGAATCAATGTGCTAATGTCAATAGCCTGCTTGTGTGCTCAAGTGAAGCTAGCTGGCAATTACACTATATAAAAATGAGAACAATTCACTGTATGTTTTTCTAAACTTGAACTGAACTGCATTACCATGATCCCAGAGATTCCCCGGCTCCAGGAAAGAGGAACCTTTATAGCAGGTGGAAACATATACGATAAAGGACAAAGACAGATAGAAAATATATTTGCTTTCTTCTGCTTTGCCCCCTTTCTTTTAGCATTAACTATACATTGCAAGTCGTGTACACTTACAATTTTCAAGTAATGGACTTTTTAAATCATAAGGTGCACAACAAGCAGATCAAAAGACATATAAGACACATGTATATGGGTGTATGTTGCTGGCATTGCATAATGGGGCTTGAACATGTGTGTGAAACCTTCCCACAAGAAGCTGCATGGATATTAAGGCTTGGCCACACAACCAATAAGCTGCTTCATGTGGCCAGACAACCAAGTAAATGGAGCTGTGCCCAGAGGGAGAGGCTAAAGAGTTCGGTAATCAGAGTTTAATTTGGTTTCTTATGTGCGTTAGATTGTGATTAATTCTATACCAATTCTGTAGGAGGGAAGCTAGGGAGAAGCTCTGAAGGTGTTTAGCTGGGGAATACCAGCGCACATTTTTAATACAGTTTACACTGGTTCTTTGTTTTAAACTCCTACATTATAGGCTGACACACTATCCCCATTCCGCTATCTGTGCAGATAAATCTAAACACGTCAACACCAAACTAAAATATCTCTATCAATTCAGCAGCAGATTTCTAAAGGAAAACACTTTTTCCACATACCCTTCAACCCTCTTTCTGATATTGCAGGCTGTAACTGCTGCCTTCAGTGGTACTTTAACCTCGTGAGACAAGTAGAGTTAATGATTTTGCTTTGGAATAATCAATCATTAGAATAGGTAACCTGGTTGAAATATGTGTGTCCAATTTGAATATACACCTTTTTAGGTCTCAATGATTTTCTTTATTTGTGTGACTTAATACTTTATAATATTATCACAGACATATTCTTCCTGATTTATTTTTTATTTCAAATTACTGTATTTATTATTATTAATAATAATAATTTTAAAAAAATAACTGTAGCTGAAAACAGTGTAAAAGTAGTCCCTGGTCCAATTCAGTAGTGCAAAAAGCCTTTCAAATAACACAATAATATTATATAGTATATAAATATATATAAAAAAAGAAAACATTACCTAATTCAATGAGTTGGTAAGTTGCCACAGTATATCAAGTGCAGTGTGAGCTAAGGCCTTCTTCCCTTGTCTCACATTCCAAAAACAGGTCAGATTATTCTCTAGGATGCTTGAAGGATTCAAAGAGCTGGTCATGTTCCACCGAGACGAATCTCAAAACAAAGCAGCACTTTTAAAATGACCAGCTAAATTAGGGCCTCATACCCCGGCTGCACATTCCATTGTCATGTTAGGTTTTATGAAGACACATTGATATGTGTATATCCCCTGATGCATAGCATGAACTTATCAGACTAAATGCCCACAATGTCCATCCCAAGCTGTAAACATACTGATAGCCCCACTGATGTCCAAATCCTATAGAAAAATGCTGTGTGCGGTTAATTATGGGGTTGTAGACCTCAAAATCAATATGTCTTTTTATTTTATTTTTACTAGTGCAGTTTTAATTTGCGGGAGAACCAGTAAGCTCCCATAGCAGAACCACATTTGGAGTCAATATGAACTTGCCCAGCAGTAAATAGATCATTCTCTTGCTTTTGTATGGCGTAGCTGAACATCAGCGCTGCAAGCCTCTCTTAAGTTCACCACAATATAGTTGAATTTTTAGTTCTACCTCTTATCTTTACGGTGTTATTGCTAGACTTTATTTTACATTTTAGATGTACACCTTCCCCTCTTACCAGCCTGTCTGTGCAGATGTCCTCTAAGACATGAATGCCATGTACCACCACTGTGAGGCTTGAGTACCTTTAGCTGCATGACACCCTCGATGTAAATTACATTTGTAATAAAAGATCATACCGTGTTGATAAGGATTGTCAAATGAATGTCAAAAAGTAGCACTTTTTTTGTCCTAGACCCACTAACGTATCCATTTAGGTATAAAGCAAAAATGTTACTACCCAGAATCCTTAGCTACAGTGGAAAATCTGTATACTGATCAGTTCTGTGGGACAAACAGATATGTTAACCTGTGTGATACATGTAAGTGTACTCAGAATGATCTTTAATTTCCCTCCTGGATATACAGGGGATGTTTTTTCAATCACCTTTCTACGCACTATAACATATTTAGTGTCTGGTAAATCACATAGTCTGTGAAGCTTGACCTATTACTCATATTTACATTCAACAAAAATCAACAGCTGATTTTATGCACACCTTCATTTTGTGAACACCCTATACTTTAAAGGGACATGGAAGGTTCCCTGTTTTAATATTAAAATAATCTACTATTTATTTGCCTATACAAACATAATTTATTTTGACAAGTGCTTAAAAACTTTAATTTTACTCACTTTAACTTTCTAAAGAGTCCCTACAAAGGTCTGCCCGGTAGCTCATGCACACAGTGGCTCTATTGGCATATGTACTAGTCAATCACATACTGTCTCTCAACAGTATGTTGTTGAAATGCTGCTAGGACAATCTGGGATTGGCTAGTACATCTAACACCAATAGAAACACAGCGTGCATCAGACCTTTGTAGGGACTATTTGGAAGGTTCAATTGAGTGAAAACATAGCTTTTGAGCACTTAATAAATGATGTTTGGATATGCAAATAAATACATAGTAGATTATTTTAATATTAAAAACATTGAGCCTTCCATGCCCCTTTAAGAAAGATTATTTTGTTCTTTGGGAATAGTATCTATGAATAGAATTTCAGTTGTTTCAGAAAATGTACTTCTAACCACTAACTGAAACATATTTATTTTATATTACATTTAGAAATGCTAATTAATGAAATTGTGTTGTAGGAGTAGCATAGGTGTGAAAGAGACAGTACTATGATTACTCGTCTTTGATTACTCATTATCTAAGTTAAAGGGACTCTGTCATGCTTTTTTTTTTACTCTACCAAAAAGCATTATACTAAAACAAAGATCTACAAAGACACTTTTAGCATGATGTCAGCACCCGCAATCTGCCCTATAAAAAAGCCAAGTCTGAATATTTATTTAATAGGATTTGGTGCTCTCACCACTGCGACCTGGATTTGATTCCAAGTCAGTCACAACATCCTGAAGCCGAGCAGGGTTGGGGCTGGTCAGTACTTGGATGGGACACCACCTAGGAATACCAGGAGCTCAGGAACTGGCAACCCAATCCAGTGAATACCAAGAGGTATTGGTATGAAATGCCATGAAGATCAAGTGGATCAGCATGACCATGGACATAAAGATGTCCTGGTGTGTTATGGTCCATGAGGTCACAGGGAGTCAGAAACGACTGAACGCAAAAGAAAAGTGCACCTCTACTATAAAAATGTTCTCAGCCATTCACAGGCCAAATCTCAGGATTGCTTTTAGATCTTACACATTAAGCTGTAAAGGAGGTCTGAATGCTTTGTTTCATGGGCTATGGAAGTCTTTTGATGTTGTTGTTTAGTCGTTCAGCCTCATAATCATACCTTTTAGTCAACAGTTTGTCGTGATTTCATGAAGTATTGATTTATTGGAACTCTAAGCAGTCTTCTCCAACACCACAATTCAAAGGTGTCAATTCTACGGCGCTCAGACTTCTTTATGGAAGTCTACAACAATCTAAATACATCTTTGCATTCCTACACCTATTTCTCTCTCTATTTAAATGCTTTTGCTGACTCCATGGAGGAAAAAGCATCACAGTTTCCCTTTAAAATATTTGTTTTGCCCTTGTGCTAAAAGATAGTTAGTCATATATTCCCAGTGGCACATACGGTCTTGTTGCCTGTAAATTAGATTTTACAACTGTACACAAGGTCAGACATGCCCAAGCCTTCCAGACAAATACATGCTCATGTAATGCATTGTATAAGTGATGATTTAAAAAAAATGTAGGCAATATAAATTCCATCTCCACATAATATCTAATACAAGAATGTGATGCCATGAAGCCTTGTTTATCTTTTCATGCAATGCTTATAGCTGACCTATTTTTTATCACTTTAAGCAGGCAGATAACACTAAACAGCTGTGTGTGTGTGCTCTGCCATCTGTCCGTATGGGCTGGGCTGCACCCATGTCAGGATGGGCAAAGTCACTCACCAACAACAGATTGTTTCACTGGAAGCGTTCCAAATATATATTATTTATATCTACTATCAACACCTTCAGCTTAACTGGTAGCTCCTTCCCAGCTAGAAACATTATAATTCTTCCGGATTGACTGGGTTATAGTAGGCAGCAGAAACATTAAACTAAGGAGCCTACAAGTTTGTATTCTGGCACCAGAATTGGTTTGTATCCATAAAGATTCTTTATACGCTTAAACAATAATTTAAGGGCCACAAGTAAACGTTAAGTTACTCCCAAGACTTTTCCACCACTGTGTTACAGGAATATTATAGGGAGAGAATGCTGTTCAACTTTTACACACCCCAGAATATGAACATATTACATTAATGGTGAAGTCTCAATCACATGTGTGCTTCTAAAATAATATTTTTGAATCTATATTGTCATGAATGAAGACACTCCTGCATGGGCTTTGGTAACAAAAATTGTCATTCTATACTTTTAAAACTATAAGAGCAGCGTTATGCTAATTCATCACTCACTTAATCATGGGAATGTGGGAAAATGTTTTTTAAATGCAACTTCAGTGGATGAAAGTGAGATTGTAAACACATGCTATAGTATCACTACTGTCCATTTGCAAACACACAGTTCCCCTTTAGTGCAAAGAAATGGGGATTCATTTTGAGAATGGTTCACCGACATCCATATTCTTAATTTCAAACATGTCCGTCTGTCTGTAAATACCTCCAACTGTCCACTAATTCACAAGGTGAAAATAAATATAAAACTACACTTCTAAATCTTCAGTCCCTTACCAACTCTTCAGGTCAGGAAATGATACATGAAAAACTTCTAGGTATGGGAAAGATACCAGTTCAGTTTAATATATCGAGGAAGAGTTTAAAATCAGGATTATATTACCATATCCCCAAATAACAACATATAGAACAAGACCTTATTATTGATATATGTCTACCATTTTGTATAATTCAACATAGGCCACTATCATTAAATCATTAGTACAACAGGTTCCTCAACATGAAGCATATATAGCTATAGCAATATCACTAACAAATACTGTGTTTGTTTCTAAAATGTGCAAACATCTCTATAACTATGTAAAACAGTTATAAAGGTTCAAAAACACAAAATTAAATAAAGGTTTAGAACTAAAACAATGTAGTGATTTCATTGGCACCAAGATGAAATTTCAAGGACAAAGTAGCCACAGCAGTATTTCCTGCAAAATAAGTTGTAAATGTACAATTCAACTGGGGTAGGTCACAAAGAACTATGTGATCAAAAATAGAAAGAACTGCAGCTTTAATGATGCTCCGTGAGTGCTTCTCCTAATCCACTTGTATTACTGGGTGCATTCAATACAATTACATTTACAGGACAATAAACCACACACAAAAGAATACAATGCAATTACATTTACAGGACACTAAAATGTGCTTAAAATTACAGCAATACATATAATTACAAAGATTACTGTAAAAGAAATTGGTAACTCCTTATTTTCGTTTGTCATCTTCATCGTAACAGTGACACACGCAGATCCCTACTCATATGTCAGGCCTATCTTAGCTTTCCAAGACAATCTTTTGATTGCCCATTTTGTCTAACAGGGTGGAAACCGCATACAAATGGATGAGACAATGGTTTTATACCCCTCGTATTATACATATATTTTATCCCTTATATCCCTGATAAATGCTGGAGAGGTTTCCAGGATGACACTGCATGGTTTCATGTTTGGTGGAAATGCTCTGTAAATCAATTTACGGCTTGCTTACATACAATCTACGTTGGGAATAGAATTTATATACAAAAATAGCTTCATATAAACTTTTTAATAAGCCTGCAATCATTCACTATCCTGCACACATGCAATAATAAAAAAAAAAGATGATAGTGGAGCAAATCTCCCATTTTACTGAGCTACTGCACCCCACATACGTCATATATTAATAAACTCAATGCTTATGAAGCTATAATAGTTCCCAGTGAGCTACACGCCTGCTACACCCCACATACACCATATGCTCGTTTACTTGATCATTGTCAACTTTAACGCAAATTTCAAACTGGCTAGCATGTATACATTCCCCATTCTTGTTTTTACTGTATATGGCCCCTGTGTTTACTGGCCCTAATAATAACTAGCTACAGAGGGTGGCGTTCCAACAACCTGACGCGCATTTCCCCATACAAAGATGGATTTTTCAGGGGTAACGATGGGGGCCATACGGCAAGTTTTTATGTCATCACAAATTGCACCAAATGGTAAATACCCAGGTAAAGCCTACTTTTGATAACTTTTAAGTTAAGGCATATACATATTCAAGTCCTAAGTATTGGAAGGCTTTATGAATGTTAAGGCACCAGTTCATTGAGTGTTTATTTTGTTAATTGTGATTGTTTTTTTAATCTCAACCACTTGCATAGAGTTACAATGAGCTCATAGGAATCTTCAAAGTATTTGTAACTGCTGCACATACAGCAAAAACATCTATCCATGTGTTATCCAGAAGAAAAAAATGTAATGATGATTTAGTTTGATACATAGAAATAATGCATGTCACACATCCATTAATCCAGAACGTTATTACTAGTCCAACCTCTGAATATATAGGGACCATGTTTAACCATGACAAGGAGTATGAAGTATATAATAAACAATAAGATTTTATATAATGTATACAGATTATGTAAAAATATTATCTAGTTATTAACATTAGAAACTTTTCAACCACAAAGCATATGAGAAACTGGTTACATCCAAAAAGGTATAAGGTGTAATGAATTACAACAAAGGGAGCCACACAATAAAGATTCCTTATGAAAACTCCCCTGATACTAGTTAATTGTAGAACCAAATGTTTTTAATATATAATATATATAATGTTAGAGCCACTCGTCAAAGTCACAGGCTAGAATAACATATGACCACAAGGTGTTAGAACTGGGCCAATGACTTACTGCGAGTTGTAATAAGGGAAATGATATAGATTCTTTACTCTAACAGAAAAGCATGCACATTCTATCCCCAAGGTGTAGAATCACCTGGTACAATTAAGATTATCAATTTAAATGTCAATCAGGTAAAACATTTCTATGGTGTAGTTGATAAAATAATTCCTGGTGATATAACATCAGATGCTAATATATGAGGTGTGATATGCTTAGTCCCGCTGACTGTAACCGGACTTCTTTAGCTTTGCGTAGTTATTATTTTTCTAGGTTTTGTATCCTTCTCTTTGTATTTAGTAGGTACTGTCTGTGATTAATGATATGATTTAATGTATAAAGAGTCGTTCCATCCTTTTGTACTTCTCTTTATTTTCAATAAATGGTTAAAAAAAACCTTATTTTGTAGTGTCTGGTATAATTTGGATAATGCTGAGATTTTAAATATGATGTATATGGCCTAAAAAGCCATAGGCATGGGTTAAACGTTATCCTCTGTTCTTTCCTTATCATGATCTCTCAATTTACATACAACTACATTGACTCGAATAAAAAGGAGAGAAGTTGTTTACTTACAAGGCCCACTATAGTTTGGAGAAATCTTTACATGTTTGTAACGTATGCAACAAACTAGTAGCTATGTATGGCATGAATACAGACACGTTTTTAGGAAAAAAAAATGACTTGCAAGACTGTATTGAGGGCTTCCAATCTGAACTGCTGTCTGTCGCCTTAGAGTGATGGCTATCCTAGTCCAGTCATTCCCAGACTCTCTCCTAAAGGACTTCAGATAGGTCATGATTTAGGTTTAACACTATGCAAGGCAATTGGCATTCAGCAGGCCATACAGCCTGTAATTATCTCAGCTGTATTTACACTGTGTTGAACCTAAATCATGGACTACCAGTGTTTTTTTTGCAGAGAATGGGACTTACTCTTCTTTTAAGTTCTGTTGTTAAGTGACTATTTATAGTGGCAATCATCCAATAGAAATAAATAGGTATGTTATCTGAATAAAAGATTCTTCCCTTTCCTCCCTGGTGTGTAATTCTGTTAGGAACAAAAGAAAATGTCTACTGCCACTAAAGCAAAATTGAATACAAATTAAAATGACATGTTTATTTTTTTTGTTTTTTATTAATTGCTTCTTTAACCCAGTAAGATACTACAAAAACTCTCAAAATAATGGTTAACCTACCTATATGCAAAGCAGGAACCCCATGCAGTACAATAATTGACTAAGAAAAGCATAGGAGTCACATGCAGTACAATGTATCTGGCACGGTGTATTATTATGGATGGTTGTGGCTTCTGTACTCAGTATATTGTAGGAATCTAGACACATGTCACTTGTAATGGTAAAACTCATGATGGACATACAAATAAAAGCCAATAAGCATTACAGGAAGACAGCTGCGTTCATCTACTCATCCTTAAGACATCCTCATTAAGTCATCTACAAGAGTGCACTTGACCAAGTGAGCACAGTGAAGCAGAGTCTTCCCATCAAACAATAGTTATCAAACATGGAATCTGGGACACTTTTTGTTTATCTCACATAGAAACGTGCAGGTCATTGTTAGTTTACTGAACCATGTAAAATCCTTCAGTACCTTCTTGTAATGGGTTAACACACTACTGCTCTTATTAAATGAGGCTGAAGATGTAGGTTTTTAACAATAGCAATGCCTTACTAAGGAAAGCCCTCGAGATATACGATTGTTTTTCTGCTGTGCAATCTTAAAATGTAAAAACACACTAAACAAATGATGTACGTACGCGCTTTTCTAGAACAACACTCCAATTAATTGAATCAACTACAGTAACTTGAAAGCTGATCAATAACGTCTGCAGTTAAGGCAGAAAGAAATGATGGATGGAGATTAACTTAAAGCCCAAACCAGTAAAGGAAGGGGAGGAGAAGCTTAGTGTAATTAACTCCACAATAGTGATTACTAATCTGTGAGCCGCTCTGAAGCACTCAGGGATCTGCAATGTTGCTGTGCACCCATCACCAGCAAAAGGGCACATCTTGTCTTTAATGGCAAACCATGTATAAAACTGAACATGATTTAATGTAATAAGCATAGCAATGCAATCCATCTGAATGTTCCTTCAGAAAACAATAACAGATCTGTACCATAATTAAAGCTGTTGACTCCTTAATCCTTGACCGAAAAACAGACTAACCTCTGCTCTCCGTCTACCGGTTTCATTATGGTAGGGAAATAGGGTACGAGTACTAGATGAATGTCAGACCTAGATGTACCTTTGGTTTTAGCTCAGTATAGAATATTTCAGACTAGATGAATTGCAGTCGGTCTGGTTATGATGCTTGTGTTACAAAGCAGGCCAGTAAATAGACCTGATAGTGTCTACGATAGATCATAGTGACTTAGTTATATAGGCATCTCAAATCACATAGAAAAAGGAAATGTATCTGGGGATATAAAATCCCAGAAATGTAATTATAAAATGCTGGTCTCTCTGAAGTCAGAGATGCTGTTATATCACATTTATACAGCACCACAAACACACATCATGTGCATTGTGTGTATATATACTGCAATACGCTGCTTGTTCACCATCTGCAATAATGGGCACCCAAGGCTACACCACACTATTATATACGTATGTACGTACCAACGTACGTAATTTTATATATATATATATATATATATATATATATATATATATATATATATATATATATATATAAAAATATGTATGGGTGGGTTGCTGGTTTGTGTGTAATTCAATCCTATGCAATGCTTAAAGCTGTGTAATACAGCAAGCATGTGCTTAAAAGGAACCATGTATGAAGTGGTATTTTGGATTTAAGAGTAAAATACATTGTAGCCCTTATTTACATGTCTCCGCCCAGTGCAGGATAATGAATGTATTTGTGGGAAATCTGAGTGAGAAATAAATTTTTGTTTACTTATTTTTAGAGTTTTCACATAGTCTCACCATAAGCTAAATTATATATATATATATATATATATATATATATATATATATATATATATATATATATATATATATATATATATATATATATCAGGAGTATAGAAACATCCTGTCTCGCTCACAGGATTTTTGTCCACCTCTAAACATACAAAGAAACACAGCCACTTATACCAACGCATGCCAAACCCAACAATATGCACACTTACCTTGGGCTTCATGTAGGTCAGATGTATCCTTAGTTCAGGCAAAGACTCTTCTATTGACATTAAGTTAGTGACAGCTTTTAACGCACCAGTCCAAATCACTATGAATTATTAAATAAAAATCTCCAACAGCATGGCGCTTTGTTCAGTCAGTTCACTCAGTGGCTATTCTTAGAGGTATTAGGAAGCACATTTCAAAATTGAGCCACCCTCCTGTCAACTTCCTAAAAGGAAATCTGAGACTCTCCCACCCAGCGTCTTACAAACTGCAACACATCCTTATGGGATGGCAGATAGATCAACAGCTCCAGATCTCTGTGCAAGTTCCAGTGTCAGACTACAACATATGACATAGCACTGGGAAGCTAGTTAAACTGAGTCACCCCGTGTCTGTCCCTCTAAAATAGTTGAGAGCAGCATCAAGGAATTAGCTGCTACAATGAGTCACAAGGTATTTGCCAATGGCCTGATAACTCAACCATGGGGAAAGATTGTTGGTGATGTCTTAAGGTATCCACAAGCTTCCTACCCATATTTGCATACAGTAACAGTACTGCTAACTTTGGATGTTTATTGAAATAATATATTTGTCTGGTTATAAGATTATTTGCAGAATTTAAATAAGAAAGTGTAAATAGTCTTTTATGTATATTGTATATGTATACAGCCATGTCCACAGAACTATATAACAGTAAAGGTTCTATAAGATACCGTTTTCATAAAAACTAATCTAGGCACTAATCTAGCCGCATAGAAGGGCTACCTATTTTAAAAAGCAAGGAGACTTACAGACACAAGATTATTATTATTATTTATTTGTAGCGTGCCAACATATTCCGTAGCTCTATACATAAGTTGTGATCAAGGCAAAACCATATTAACACAATACAAAGATGGCCGGCCCTGTCTTTGAGCTTGGAATCTGGAGTCCATAGAGCTTTCCCCAAAGCAACATGCAAGATTGAAAACTTGCAGACTTACAATCTAAAGGATAACTTTACTGTACGTGCACTTTTTTTTATGACAAACACAATATTTTGCACAGTGCTTTCCAGTACACCTATAAATAAAATATTACTTACAGGTATATGAAAGTGAGGCGAGTTATGAATCCATCCTGTAGAATGCATCATAACCCACCTAGCAAAAAATGTGTGCATGAAAAAATGCAAATATGTTTTTTTGCAGAAAAGAAAAAAAATTCCTGGGGGTGATGTAGACCCAGCAACTGAGATTTGCATATTGATATCTCATTTTTAATGAGATATCCAATATGCAGCACATGCACATGCTGGTTGGCTAAAGGAAAGTGTCTGACATCATGTGACTTTCCACAGTAGGGCAGACTACAGGTGCTAACTGAGCATGCCTGCACAATCCTCAGGCCAAAAAGAAACATTGTATAAGTTATGCTAATTATCCCTGGGAATTTCAGGGGGTGTCAACATGGAGAGAAAGCAGTTTGCAAAAGCAAAACATTCAGCAGACTTCAGGCTAACAGTTTAATGGTTTACTTTGGAATTTTTTCATGCAAACAATGTTTTTCAGACATTATAAATTCTCCTCTATCAGTTGCATTAATAACCCAGCTCACATTCATATACCTTTAATGTTCTTGATTTGAGCAAAAATAGGTCAATATAAACTATAAAAATGATGTATGTTAGCCTGTAGGGCTTCAGATTTTTTTTCTATTTAGCAGTGCTATTGGGAGATTTTGTGGTCTAACTGATCTGTCAGTTCTATGTTTTGCAGAGGACAACCCTTAATCCCTGCACATGCTCAGAAAAAGGCAGTTGTTCTCCACATTGCATACTCTGGTTTTCCTACTCTGTAACCTCCCCATTAATGCAGAGAACAGGAAGGATTATACACATATTAGTTTCTAGTCATTTAGGCCGTTATTAAATTGTGATTCGGCAAACTTAAAAGGGCTCTATTTAAGCACAGAGAATATTTTTTACAGAAGTCTTTAGTTAGTGAACTTCTATCCAAAAGCAAGGTCTTCAGTAAGTAAAAACTTCTGTAAAAAAAAATATGCTTAAATAGAGCCCTTTTAAACTTGCAGAATCGCAATTTAATAAGGCTGTTAATGTCCTGGGTCAAATCAACGAGCCAGTAACAACTACAAACGTTTTCTTCTGGCTACAATTTTTGGTTATTTTACACATATATGTATATACATACATCCTTTCATGGCTTCTAAAAATGAAGTGTCTGGCTGTCTTCTAATTTTGATATAAAATGTGTCACTGCCTTGTTGCCCCTAGTAATAATTACTGGAAGTGACTTAAAAAACACACTAATGGTTACAATGTTACTACCGAGCATCAAGCTTATAAGGTGCTGATAATGCAGTGTTCCTGGCATTGCAGGGAATCCCTTCCACACTAAATTCCAGGGCTGCTTTATACAGTGGCATGTTAAGTATTAGGTGGCGTCCGGATACAAACTGCTATTTGGATTGTGATAGAGTCGAATCTGGCCAAGAGTCAAAAATTAAAAATCCTTTACAATAGCCACTCCGGACAAGGCAGTATTCTTGGTATTTCCTGTAACTTTCCTCTTCCTTAGCTGTTGAAAGAATTCTATGCAGAATGAGGATGCTTTTTATTGAAAGTACATAACAAACAGTGACTGGTAAACTAATTAAAGAAACATGAAACGCATGAAACTGTCTAACACAAGTCAAAGGATAGGCATTACATATTACTAAATAATGTTTTGATATATTAAAGTGCTTTAAACATCAATAACATACCACAAATGCAACTCTGCATCTGATATTACCATCGTCGGACATAACTCGGATGATGCAGGCACTGACATATATTATGGTAGAAACAAGTCACCACTGCACATGCAGATTGTACACACATTAAATTATTTTAACCACTGTACGACTAATATTCCTTGCAAAACATAAAACTATTTTTTAAATTGCTGTTTCTAAAATTTAAGACAGACAAATACAGGATTTCCTTGTGGAACAAAAAGTGTCACATATATATCATGGAAATGCTTGACTCGTAGAATGTGTAAAATGACAAAAACAAGTGACGTCTTAAGACCATAGGCATGTAAAATGATTAATAAAACATATTTTAGCTGTGCATGGCATTCTTCAACACCAGAGGAGTTCTTTGCAGATGAGCAGTGTCTGACTAGAGCCAATAGATAAATCCTGACATCAGCCCCATAGTCAAAAGACATTGCTAGTCCTTTAAGACCCCAGACAGTTTGTCATACGATTACATTCATTTATAAAACACACAAACAAGTTTCAATGGAACAAAACCTAGTGTATGTTTTATTAATCACACTAAAAGGTTTAATGTAGAGTAAATGCACATGGCAGTATTTATTAATTATGAAAAGAGGAAGGGATACCTACTAGTCCCCTCCAAACTCCCATAACAATTACATGTTAATTCCATTTAGATTTTCTATCTGCCAATAACATGCAATAATAATTATTTGTTCCATGGATTTTGCTGACACCAGTAGTTCTTTCATCCATTACTATGGCAGAGCTGGGTAAGAGCAGGCTGTGCATAGTTATTTCTAGCTCACATGGGAAGTGCATTACTGGAAGTATAACTCATACATACTATATCACTCCAGAAATGTGTCTCATGTTCCAATGACCGTGTCATAATATCTTACTAGCAAGAAATCACATGCTCACAGATGTATGACATCCTTGAGTAGCTCAGGAGGTCGGCTCTCGGGGACCATTCACTAACATAAGAAGTGGCTGTTACCCCAAACCTCTTTATATTGTGGTGATAACAAGGACATAGAGTCTGTACACACTGCATAGTGGCTGAACTGGACACAGCATTCGTGTTCTCTTACAGAATCTTGCTAAAATAGATTAAAAAGATTGAATTTGATATGAATGACATCTGAAGTATGAATATAAGCACACATTTATATGTCTATGCACATATATAAACTCTGCCCAACAATAAAATATATAGAAGTACTAGCGACTAATCCGTCAAAAATGACGGAGCAATAAAATGTGAGGCCATGGCAATGCTGTTTGCCACACAATGTTAAGCTTTTTGTACTCTAAGGACCTTCTGCGCTTATTGCAAGCCTCTTCTGGCGTGTCCTTTGGCTCGTTTTGCGCTCATCCCAAAGACAGATATATGTATCTTTATTTTTTAAAATACTAATTAATTAATTGAATAATATATTAATTACAAATAGGTAAACTATATTAATGTATCTAACAATCAATAGCCTGAAGAGCTAACAATGTCTTTTTATTGTCCTGCAGCATACAATGTCCAGTTGGACTATTGCTGGTCTGAGGAGATAGTGTCATGAATGTCCCAACTGTGCATTAGAAATAGGCTGCGTGCGCGTTGGCAAACCGTTGGTTTATTTGTGTAAAGCGCTACTTTAGATGCGTAATGTTGTTATTTGGAAGTTAGTGTTGTAAAATAGCGTAGTTTCTCTAGGTGTTACGCAGTTAGCAAGCATTTCCCGTCCTTTGTAATAGTGTTTTTTGTACCTCGTACGTTCCTGGGTGAAAGTGGTACGCGGCTGGCGGTGTTTTGCACGGTTCAAGGTTGTGTAGCCTCGTTTTCATTGTTTTTTGGCCGCCATTTTTTCTCTCGCTTAGCTGATTTTCAAGTGCCGAACTCTGCAAATTCTACTTAAAATTTGCATGCAACCTCACTCCCAGACGTCCTGGCTGTCCCCCTGTGCTGTGTGTGATGTTTATTTGCATTTTTTGTTTTTTTCGTGTTTGAGATTTGCACGGTTTGGCCGTTAACTTCGTATTTTTCTTATCACTTTTTTTTCTAAGTCACGCTTTCTTGAAGTGTTTTAGCTGCCTAAAGCGATCCCGCATTTCCTGTGTTTGGAGGCTAAGTCCCACATTATTCAATGTCTAATCGGTTCGCTTCGCAAGGCTTGCAGAAGTGCCTTTGTCGCGTCTTTCTTGATAAGTCCTGCTTGTTTCATTGCCTCCACTGCTCGCTTTGTAAGCCTCGCAGGAGATGAGCGCCTTCGGCACTCATCTCCTAAGTGCTGCGACTTTTAATGGCAACTGCTCGCCTTGCTATGCAAGGCTTGCAGGCAATAAGCGCCTTTGGCGCTCATCTCCTAACTGCTGCAAGTTTTAGTGCCTCAACGGCTCGCCTCGCGTACACCTTCGGCGCTGTAAATTTACAGCTCACCTCGCAGGTGATGAGCGCCTTTGGCACTTATCGCCTACGTCGTACACACAACGCAAAGCGTGACGACGTCTCGTAGTTCAACAATTATAATATGTAATAAGGCAGATGATAAAATGCTAGGGGAAACTTCCAGACTGTAACTTACAACGGCCCCATACAATAAAACCGTTAAATGCTAAAGGCCTTGTTTTTCTGTCATTCATTGAAATGAGCCTGTTTTTAACATGTGCTATTATGTTAAAGTGACTACCTGTTAAATTGTTTGCTGCTTTGTCTTGTCCTGAAGTGTTAAAGTGGGAGCAGGCCCCGCCAAGCTACTGGACATTCACAATAGTAGTTTATTGGGATCATTTTCTTCCTCTCAGCCGTTACTATTTGAATGCTGTTTTATGTTAATTTTCTAAAATTCAGATCATTCAATTTCTGGATGTGATACAAATTGCATAATGAACTCCTTTAAATACATGATACAATATATTTTACTCCTGACATTAAGGATGGGGAATTCCTTTATTTTGGAAGACAATCTCATATTTTCAGCACAGAATGGTTCTCGTCATAGGACATATTCTTATTGCATGTGTAACCAATACTAATATAAGCAGGGCTGTACATGCACTATCCTGACAATGGGTTAATACTACTGAAATACATTTATAATATCTTTGAACTAGAGACGTTCCTCCAGTTGCTGATCTTCTTCAGCCTACCAGAGATGTTGGATCTGAAAGGTGCCGAGTTCCTGAAAACTGAATCTTAAAAGTATTTTGTAGAACTCACAAAATTGGAACAGTTAATCTTAAGAAAATGAACTACCTTTATTTGGGTATGCATCAACAACACAGCCTGCTGGTATTAATCCAATGATTTAATACAAATGAATAAATCAATACCATGCCAGCTATTGGGGAGTGGAATCATTTGCCAAGCAGATGTTATGAGAAGGGGGATGGCAACAACAAATGACTCCTATTTTATGTATGTACATAAAACAAGTCACTTCTGGGCAAAAAACTGCATGACCCTCTTGGCATAGAAAAAGAATATTGACAAGTATATTACTTTCATTCACAAGTGATTCATTTATCTCCAACAAATCAGATATAATGAAGCACTTTGTATTAACCACTCCGTTATTATGAGAGGTCAGTTGTGCAACATTATATGCATTTTTTATTTTTCTGTAATAATATAATACAAGGGATGCTCTGCATTATAACTTATTACATTCTTAAAGTGTAGGTGTTTCTGGAGGAGGCTTTAGTGCATTTGGTGTATTACATTTGTAATTACAATTGACATGTGTATAGTAATTTACAAATAATATGCATACCAACACATTAAACCCACATTACTTCTTTAATATTTAAAACATGCACACGGTACAACTTGGAATTTTTAATACTCAAATATTTGTCAGTTTGAAGCTTGCATTGGATCGAATCTCCAATATCAGATCATACATTTTATATAGGAAACTGTACCTAATTACAAACTGCACATTCCTAACACTGAAGGGGAAATGAGATGGGATATTATCCAGAGCTATGTACACCCAACCCCTTCTGGATTGTTACCTTGTCGTGAGGAAGGGGCCTTGTCGTGAGGAAGGGGCTTGTGCAAAACAGTGAAGCTGTGAGCTATACTATATAGGGCCACCCAAGATGGGAAGGTCATAGCAGAGAGGTCAGACATATCACAGTCCACGGGAGAAAGAACTGCCAACCCACTCCAGTATATTTGCCATGAAATAGGCCAAAACCAGACAAGATGTGCCTGGCGTGCTGTGGTCCATAGGATCACTGAGAATAGGACACGACTGAACACCAACAAATGTACACTCATTCAATTTGGGCCTCGCAACTCGATCACAGACAGTCAAATGCCTGCAATGGAGTTGCAGGCTCCCGTTGCTCTACTTGCTATTTGCTATTCAATTGGCCGTAAGTTAGGGGCCCATAGCGAAAGACATAGCATTTGCCGTCAGACATAACATTTGCGGACTTGAACATGTTAAGGGAGCAAGCCGTAACTCCCGATGCAGAAATAGCCAATGGAAACAGATCGTCATCATGACCAACCTCCAAACCTGTAACTCGTAGGACTTCACATTGATAGAACACGAAAATTGAACATGAAATAAATTATTGTAGAAGGTTGTGCTACTAATTCTAAGACCTAACATCACTTTCACTCTTCATAAAAGTACAGTATTGTTTTTTTATTTGCTTTTAAAGTGCTCCAATTTGTCAAAAAGCCCTTTGCGAGACCTCTTTGATACCATTAACTTGTGGTTAGATATTTGCGGGCTTGACGGAGTGGTTAGCGAGGGGGAATTGGAGCAATTGAATAGCGATTTGCTATTTTAGAGTTCGGGACTCGTGCGGCCATAAAAGATCAAAGGTGCGACTTTACAAATTGCAATGGATCGCAGCTCGGAGCCCGTAACTTGATCGGAGCCTGCAAACGGAAGCCAGTTGAATAGCAAATTTACTTGCGACCTCCACTTTTGAGCCCGGATCTCCCGAACGGATCAATTGAATAAGGCTCTATATACATAAGAGTTTGATACGAGTGAAAAAAAACACAAGAATTTGTCCGTGAGGTTAATGGTTTTGTATAGGAGAATGGTTGTATTATACTGGGTAATCATACCCAAATACTCTCCTATTCAGTATAAATAAAGAAGCATCTTAGTGACACTAGTAAATGACCAGTTCCACCTACATAAGATTATTTATGGTGCAAGGTGAAAAAAAAAAAAATCTGCATTAAATAACATTTTATCATAAGCAAAAATATGATTTAAACTAAACTGCTGGAAAATGCTTATATAGGATATGGTATATATCCAGTACCCTAAGGAAAGCTACCAACTAGTGTGAGTTATATTTTACAGAAAGGATGGTAGCGAAGCGGAACAATGTTCTAGTGAAAGTTGCAGTGACTTAAACAGTAAAGGGTTTGAGCATTTTAATGGGTATATACAAGGCTATTCTCAATATTTGTTAAGTTAATCTAAGTAACAAAATTAACAAATTAAAAGGGCCTATTTGTTCTTCTTATCTGCCTTTAAGTCTAGGTTTCTATGTCACGTCTTCCAATAGTCTCAACAAGTTTTAAGGGCTATTGTAGCCTAAAATGATTTCCTGTTTGTGAAGAATGTAATGTGCTAAAATGATATGAGGAAACCCTTGCTTTGTGTAATATTTCTTTTGAATTGTGTCTTTATGAGGGCTCGTTGAAAGCTGACTTTATTTATTTTCCTTTAAATAATCTAAAAAAGGTTACAAATTATTGCCCAGAAAGTGTATTTTCTTTCTCTGTATTTGGTTGCATTAGGTTTGATGCATTGGGCACATTGTTGTATAACTAAATAATCATGTAACAAACTAACAACATTAGAAGTTATGTAAATAAGGAAGACAAAAACATATTTAGAGAAAGTTTAAAGGAAGTTTTCTGGATTTTACTAATTATGAAATATACCTAAGCATTTACATACTTTTTTTTATTTATTAAGAAGTGCTTAAATGTTCTGTTTTTACAGTCTAAAATCCCACGCAGTATGATTGGATGTGCAATGTAATGTCCTAGCCTATCAGTGGCTATGTCCCGTTGCAGGTAACTTCCTGTTACCCCTTGGAGTGATCTCTTGCTGCTGACCTCTACAGATTCCTGCAGGCCCCTGATCTTTAGCTTGTCTGGCCATTCTTTTGCCTGTGCACTTGGACTTGTTACTTCAGACTTGCCATCCTCTGGTACTTTGTCCTCTAAATGACTTCACCCAGAGAGACCTGACAAGAACCTTACTTTTATGTTAAATTATGACATTTCATTTAAATTCTGTGTCATGATCTTCTTCTTCAAGGGGGCTTGATATGAACCTAGTTCAAACCTACCCCTTGATATGAACCTAGTTCAAACCTACCCCAGCAGAATCATGTAGTTCCTGTTCTCTGTGGCACAAAAGATGGCTTCTGAAGAGGTACAGGCAGAGAATACTGCATACAGGTTACTAGTGGCCCATGGCAAGACCACTCCACAAGTCAGGATACAACACACAGAAATAGTCTCACACTGTGGATATGTGAAAACTATCTCTCAACCTTTATTGAATTATCAAAACAACATATTTATACTCTCCCATACCACACCCTTGTAGACATTTGTGTATGTGTGATGTCAGCCCATCTGGCTTGCATCCTTGGGCTATCAAAGCTCTTTAGATCAAATTCACCAGATATCTATAGCTGGCTAGTGAACAAATATTTATGTTAAATTCAAGTGTTTGCTTAGGACTATTTGAAGTACATACATCTGTCTTGACCCAAGGTCTGTATGTATGAGTGTGCAATGATCTGCAGATAACTTCTATGCAGAGCATTTTTACCAATTCCACATATGTTCTGTATAACATTTTCCCTCTTATAATATATTATTATAACTAGGATACATAATAACCATGTACAGGCAACATATAACCACACAATAACACATAATCTTAATGCAAGAATGTCATGCTCTCTTGGACATATTCATAAATTACTGGCAATATGAGTCCTTAAACAATTAAATCATGACATTCTGTTTTTCAAACAAGTATACCTTTAGTTGCTATTTGTCATCTTGTTTTGAAAAAATAAATAAACCCTTTACAAAAGTTATTTTAAAAAATTGTATCCCAGAGACTTGAAGAAATTCATACACTCTCTAACATCAATTTAATGGAATATCAATAAAAAAATGCTCTTCTCTACTTCTTCCTTACTGTTTCTTTGAAAGCTTTAAAAACACGCTTTTGATGAATGTGCAAAAAGGGATAGTATTTTTCGAGAATCAGAAAAGAGAAAAATGTCATCTTTCAGGAGACCCATGTAATATTTCCATCTGTGATGTACTGCTCTTTGAGGGACATATAATAAATGGAGTGCATACTTTTAGTTTCAGGATGTTTCCTTCTCTTTGACTGCAGTTACCTTTAAAATAGTTGAGACATATAAATAAGAATCAAGGATGGAAAGTCTCATCTTAGAGCAGATTAGTTAGATGTGTACAGGGACTAGTCATGTTTGCTAAGACCATAAAATTTGACTTTTTTAATCTAAATAGCAAAAAGCTTTATTAAATAAAACAAAAAAAGATAATGCAACCAAAAGCTGGCTCTGTATTCTCCATGTGATTTATGTAGTGTATCTGCTCCTATGTGTGAAGCATCTTTGTGTCGAGATGTTCACATGCTGCTCACATATTTTCTTGTTAATAAGCTAATAAAGTGTTATGTTTAGATTACCGTATATCCAGTCTACATAATCTGTGCCAAAAATGAGCACAGATACCTTCTCGAATTTAGGTATTAATAATTTTTTTGGCTCTTAGCTCTGACCCTACATGGGTCCAATACACATGCACCTGGAGTCTGCTGTACTTCTGTTGGGGGGGGGGGGGGGTCAGAGGTTGCCTGGCATGATGTGTCTGGTCTGAAATGTTTCCCCTATAATGGCAGATGAGAGCTAACATTTGAGAGGCAACATACCATCCCAAGAAGCAATCTACTTCAACGTGTCTACTCCCAAATGTGCACGTCTCTTTCTGTTATAGTCTGACTAGTGCAAGCTTACCCCAGTATTGGGTCACCAAATATGTTAAGGGTACAACACAACTCTTAAAAATTCTAGCTGGCTCCTAACTTTTATGTACTCTTCTCCACTTCTTTGCATGTATCTATGCAGAAGACATAACACAATATAAAGATCTATTAACATTAAATTAAACTCTTTAAGACGGTACATATTGTGCAATCGTATAATTCTGCAGAAGAGGAAAAGTCCAGTGAAGATGCAAGACGAAACACAATGTGATGAAATATGCCAAACATACACACCATGTGTTAAACGGGCCAACCTCACTAACAGAATAATATTGGTAAAAGCTAAGTAAATATATCGGAAAGGATGTCATCCTACATGTTTATTGATTCAAAAAACACAAATTGTTTATTTTGGACTCTACCACAATTCTCTCTGGCCCTAAGACTTTCTCTCTGAATCTCTCTTTTAATAAAGTGAAGTATTCAGCTGGAAAGTTATATCAGGTACCAATACAGGAGAATATAGAAGCTGCACCCAGACAACCCACTTCACACCCTTTTTTCTGGCCCAGCTTGTCACGGAACAATAAGAATAATGATGATGACATTACTGAAGAGTGCTGAAGCATTACAGTGGCCCTTTAATAATGTATGCCTGGAAGTCACTCAACTTCAATTTTACAAATGTTTTCTCTATTTAAAGTCCAGAAAAATCTCCTCTCAACATATCCCATGTGGCTATGGAGTGAGGGATCTCTAACCAAACAGATGCCACAGATATCCATCTAATGTAGGTTTCCAAGTTACTGCTTCCTTTGTAAAGTGATTATTTGGTAGGATACATCAGATATTCTGCCTTCAGCACAAAGCGAAACAGAATAAACGGAGCCAAACATGTCACTTTCAACAATGTGATTTCAGACAAATTTTGAAAATGTGTATATGGGAAAGCTATTCAAAGAAATGGAGCATGTGTTTTCTATATGGAAAATGTGGGATTATTTAACAATGCAGCTATAAAACTCACATTGTAATAACGGCATCACTAGGTCCTTCTGCCAAAAGGTTTAGGGCTGATGGCTTCAGCACTAATTTTCTGAACCACAGATCACAGAATTTTTACATTTTTTGTTCTAGTCTTATTTTTAGGATCTTGGGGTTTTGAAAATTCAAAGTAGAAGCTAAATATGGATTGCCAGATTTAAGAATCTGCCATGAAAACATTTGTCATCTTGTACTTTTTATTAAATAATCATAAAGCCCGCTGGGAAAATATCTTCACTGGAGGAAAAATCTGGTCTGTTTTCTATTTTTTTTTTTTTATAAAAAGTAACCGTCTTTCCGAACAATGAATAGAAAGGTTTACTGCACAAGGAAGTAGTCAGCTTATGTTTTTTCAAAGGATAAAGATGGCTCTGCTTCTCGAAACAACCATGATTATAAAAACAGAGGAGTGTTTGGACATACCCAGGAGACAGGAAACCAATCCCTACTTGAATTGTACGTCCAGCTCCTACCTTTTTTGGAGGGGTTTATACTACATAACTATATACATATATCCTTTTCTGGTTCCCTAAAAAAAGAAAAGGCTGCTTGTCTCTCTAATTCAGACCCAATTGTAGAAAAGTAAAGTACAAATATGAATGTTTCCAATTGGAAGTTATTAAAAATATGTACTCTAGTAATGGAAAAAAACAGCTTTGAATTTACTAAATTTTGTCAGTCACTCAGGTCAAGGGATCCTCCAACCTGCCTGGCCTTCTTATCGATATTTCATTCATAATTTTGGATATGGCTAGCTTTGGTTATTACCACCACAAGTCCAATGGATAACCAAACCATTCATCCACTAATGAGGTAATTAGATACTGAAAACAGACCACTCTGGTGGGAAGAACTCTTGAGTTGAGTGACAGCAAAACATTTTGTAAATTCAAATATATTTTCTACTACTACATTATATTTCTTGAATAACTTCCAGTTGCAACTATTCATATACTTTACGTTACTACTATATCATAATTGGGACCTCTACTGTGGCCCTTGAAGGGAAATATCTCATGTGAACCTGAATCCATGTATGCTATGTAGTCAAAGTCTGGTCATACATTGTATGATATTTTAAACTGAGCAGCTTACTGATGATTTTCATTAGGGCACATTTAGAGAACTCACCAATAGTCCCAAAAAATGTAATTTAATTCACAACAATTTCCTATCCAACAGCAATCTCTAAGGAGTAACAGAGTAATACAATACATTACACTCCTGCCACAGAAATCCATCTCTGTCCAGTGGATATTATTACACATGAAAAGTCACTTCCCAGCCACAAGCAGACATTATGATTTAAGTCGGATAAAAGTGATGGGTTACACAGCATCCCCATACCTTGCTGTAGAGTTTAAGTATGTTGATTTTATCAGACACAGCCTTAATGTAATGTGATGAAAAATGCACAATAAAAGTTTTTTTATGGAGCAAAATAGATTTATACTTTAATAGACTGGCAATTTAGCAATGAAAGCCCAAAACCTTCAATCTTGCACCGCTTCTTCCAGGAATGTGAGATAGGGGCTGCCCAGCACATGAACTATGCCGTATATTTCACTCATTTGGAAACAGTCCAAGCACCTTTCCCTTCCTGCCTGTAAAATCTCTCAAAAAGCCTGGACAAGATCCAGAAGCCACCTCCACTGACCATGGAAGCAATTGTACGATATAGATCATTATGTGAAATTGTATTTATTGATATAAAAGCCTAGCCTGTGAGTGGTCACATGTAAGGCTCTCATTGAATTAAGAGCTTTGGAGAAATCCCCTCCAATAAGCTGCTCCAGTCTCCTGTACAATGCTAGTTGCCTCTAAAATATTCTAGCTGGTATTTACATTTTAAAAACCACTTTAGTGTGATAACAAGATTTTCCTTTTTAATTAACAGTCATAATTGAATAGTTGACACTTAAAAAAATTATATATATATATACACAGATTAGGTGTTTGAAATGTTATCTTACTTTGAAATCTTGCATTAAAGTTGTGTTGAATCAGTGGTTGGCTCAAGCCCTATGTTGATTATTTGGATTATATGCTCTGGCCCTCCAGGCTCCTAGTGTTTCATTTATTTTTTAATAGCCACTTATTTTGGAATGTCTATACATCAGTGCATTTGATTTTTAAATTGACAATAATAAAGGTAATGTTTTAAACAGAATTGCTCTTTTTGTGTCCGATTCCTTGGGATTGGTGTCAAATACTATAATATCTACCCCCAATGGTTACCACTAGTTAACCAGTATACTTTTTTCTTTATTCCCATATGTTCACATATACTACCAGTGGGATTATCCAAGTTTATTAGCGATTCTACTTAAAACTATTGGATATTATCATTTTGGGGGTTATTTGAGTAGGACTGACCTTTTTTTCCCCTTGTTTCCAGCCACTTGAGTATGCGTTTTCCTCTTACATTACCTGTTCATAATGACATGGAGCCTTTTGCCATCTGCACATGGGATCCTCGTTACATCATTTGTAACGACACACGGATTTGCATATGTGATGACATAATTGGGCATGGACAACTGCACACAACCAGGGACACTGCAAAAAAACTCTTGAATGTCCCTGTTTTGTGCAACTACGCAATGACATATTTGAAGTATTTTGGTCTACCCCTGCTGTTATTAATGCCAGTGCAGGAAGAAAAACTAATTTTGCATTAAACTGAAGAGGAAATCAAAGCGAAAGAATGTTGCTACTTAAGGGTCCTGTGGTTCAGAACCCAAAAATACGTTTGGTGTTGGGAAAGACTGATTAACAACGGAAAAAAACAAAAGGCAAGACTGCACAGAGATGGCTATTTAAGTGATTTAGCACAATAGAAGAGGTAATGTGATTATAGCTGGTCCCTAGAGAGCATGGTGTATAACTCAGAAAATTTGGCATGACTGGGAAAAACAGTTTAAGCTAATTCAATAATTGACCAGACAGAAATATTACACTTTTAACTTTCAATATACTGTTTTTTTTATTCCACTGTCCATAAATATTTTGCATATAAATTCTTAAACTTAATTAACATTTTAAAAAACACTGTGCGCAAAGGAAACGGATACCAGATATTTGTATTTTTTTTGGGTGTATACATAATTGCAAGAAACAAAAATCAAGACTGTGCAATAAAAAAAATCTGATCATAATAAACTATCCCAACCCAATAAAATACTCATTAAAATTAAATAATCCACCATCGTAAAATACTGCCTACTAATAAAACACTCTGTAACAATAAAATACCAATCTCAGAAAGTGCATGTACACAGTAAAATACTCCACTACCATATGATATATGCTCCTTCTGGATCACTACCTTGTCATGGTGAAGGGGTTTGTGTACATCAATGAAGCTGTGAGCTATACCATGTAGGGTCATCCAAGATGGGCAGGTCATACAACAAAGGTCAGGCAAATGGTGATCCACTGGAGAAGGAACTAGCAACCCATTCCAGTATCTTTGCCAAGAAAACCACATTGATAAGCATGACCAGAGACACAGACAGATGTGCCTGGCATGCTGCGCACATATGGTCAATAAGAGTCAGACATGACTGAAGGACTAAACAACAACAACAATATGACATTAAAAGAAGATTTAAACTTATGATATCCAACATAGTAAAATTCTCCATCAAAGTAGCATAAAAGCATTTTTAAAGAAACAAACTGTTGGAGTATAGTGCTGGCGTGCTTAGCCCCTTTTTGGCCAGGGGGGATGAGGGGAATGTGATGTGCAAATACTTTGTGCAAATACTTTCATGGGACTCGCAATGCAAACCGAAGGTGATCATTGAAAAGCAGGATTGTTGAAGTACACAAGGGAGGGGATCACAATGAGCGCCGAAGGTGCTCAGAGGAGAAAAAGCCTCTCATTGTGTGGCAAACAGCATTGCCAGCCTTACAATTTTATCCCCGTCATTTTTTGACGGCCAATTTCCTAGTATCTAAATAACTAAAGGTTTGGTAATTCAGATGTGATGTTCAAAGTGTGTAAACTGTCCCAAATATTTTATTTTAATAACATTAGGTTTCTGAGGAGATTCTCCTTGGCAATCAGTGGGTCAAAGAAAATCAGCTGAAGGGCTTCATCTGGCCCAGAGGCTGCAAGTTGGACAGCACAGTTATCACAAATATAATCCTACAACATAGAATAGATGTACATACATACACACAGTATATTTTACCACAACACAACTGCATACAACTTACTCCCTCAGTCAATGATAATATTAGGTTAGTTAATGTTGTTGCCATCACATAACAATTAACATTCTGGGACATATGTTTTATAGAGAAAGTATTGAATATGTCAACTATTAGTCCATATGCCCCACAGTATAACACAGCACTTCACTGTGTGAAAAAACGTGTACATTACAGTCTTACAGTTAATGGTGAATATATCATAAATGTTAAGTAGAACCTGAATAATTATAGCAGTGGTCCCATAGACCTTACCTGTTGGTCCTCAGGAACAAAGAGCGGTGATGAGGGGCGAACACTTACATAGCACTATCATTTATAGACTTGCAACCTGCCCACCATAAATGACGGTATCACATGTTATCTTCAATTGTATGTGCTGTCTCTCTCTATCTCTCTGCCAACTCTCTATTTGTGAGCCCTATCTATATGTGCTCTCCCTTCCCCATCTCACTCTCTCCATTTTCTTTCTCTCCTCTCTCTCCCTTCTCTCTCCTATTCAAACACTGGGAATATATATATATATATATATATATATATATATATATATATATATATATATATATATATATATATATATATATATATATATATATATAGTGTGGGACAGGGGTAAAGATAGACACACGCAAAGTCCTGACCCTGCTCACACTATTAGTAGCTGCATCATATGTATAATACTGAGTGCAAGATATGTATAACTGAGCAGTGAGGGACAAAACAATAAGAGAAGAATGGGTATTGCATTGTATATTTTGCCTTTACAACAACAACATCATTTTTGGTTGAGAAATTTTACGTTTCTCTACGCGTGTAAAATCATCTATCTATGGGTTCATTTGAGAATCACCTTACCAATTATACATGTATTCATCCAAAACAGCAATTTTAGAGTATTCACTAGTCATATCCTCTTATGTTTTTTCTACATTGTGTTCTATTACTAAGGAATTATTATATCTATATTGTAAATCACCTAAAATGTAATATATACCAATGTAATGGCATAATAATAATAGATCCAATCGGACATGCCCTAGGTCTGCATAGTTTCACAGCAGGCACTAACAGAAGAGCTATATACTTTTATATATTGCGTTCTGGCTGTGATGAAGCAGGCCCCCTTACTTGTCCATGTTGTTATGATTAGTTTTATCTCCTACTGTTAGTGCCATTTAGCGAATAATAGGCCACCGAAGTGATTTACTGGCAGCCTCTGAGACGCAGAAAAGTTCACAACCTACAGATGAGGGGAATAACGCACAAAGCATGCTAATAATAATAATATATCACCTTTGTTTAAATGGCTATCAATGCCAATCCATGCAATCATTCAAATTGATTCAGTTTTTTTATCCAAGTGGTTAAGAATTAATTAGAATGGGTTCAAATGGCAAAGTTTTAGTGAGAATAGGTTATAAATTCTCGCACAAAATCAAGCAGATTAGGAGGCTCCTGCACTCTTTAGATCTAGTGGACGCTTGGAGGGGGCACCATCCACGGGGGAAGGAATATACTTTCTATTCCTCAAGTCATGGGACCTACTCCCGCATAGATGCTCTTCTTGTGAGCTCCGCACTACTGGACCACTCCAGGGACGCTAATATAATCCCGTGCACTTGGTCAGACCATGCAGCAGTCTCTCTGGAGGTAGAGCTGGGGACCCAGACTTTGCCTTACTCCTGGAAAATAAATGAATATTTATTAGCGCTGCCTGCAGTCCAGGAGCAAATTGCTGCTGAGCTGAAGGCGTTCTTTGAAATCAATGCGGGAGGGGAGTCGGAGCCAGGTTGGGTGTGGGTGGCCCATAAGGCCTACATAAGGGGGACTTGCATTAAAATTGCCTCCCATCATAAGAAAATGACCCGCAAACGGGAGAGTGATCTCATGACGAAGTTAGCACAGCTAGAGAAGCAGAACCAGCTGTCCCCCTCCCCCTCTCTTAGGGGTCAGATAGATGAGGCCAAATTGGAGTTAGAGGGTATTCTAGCGGTTAGGACTGAAAAGGCGCTAAGGAGAACACAGCATCTATTTTACTTAAAGGCGAATAAGCCCGATAAATTGTTGGCGAGGAGCTTGAAGGCGCGGTACGCACAATCTAGAATCTCCCAAATTAGGGCAGGGACGGGTGCTCTTACGTTTAGCCAGAATGAAATCCAAGAGACATTTAGGGACTTCTACCAATCTCTCTACACTTCACAGAACATGGCCCCAGAACACTATATTACCTCATATCTAGACTCCCTAGATCTCCCGCAAGTTTCAGTAGGGGATTTGCAGAACTTAAACAAGGAGGTCACGGTAGAGGAAATCCTAGAGACAATAAAAGAGCTTAAGCTTGGAAAGTCGCCTGGCCCGGATGGGTTTACCAATATTTATTACAAGAAATTCCCAGAAATACTAGCCCCTCACCTGTGTAACCTTTTTAACTCAATTCTGAGAGGGGAGGCAATCCCCCCCGAGCTGAACAACGCAGACTTGACATTGTTCCCTAAAGAGGGCAGGGACTCCAAAGAGGCTAAAAATTATCGGCCAATTGCACTCCTGAATGGAGACATTAAGTTGTTAGCAAAAATCTTTGCCAAAAGAATCTCGGCTTTTCTTCCAGCACTGATTCACAAAGACCAGTCAGGTTTTATCCCACACAGGCAGACGGGGGACAATATCAGGAGGACTTTAAATATCATACACATAGCTAGATCAGGTGGACCCCCTGTGTGTATTTTAGCCTTGGACATTGAAAAAGCGTTCGATATGCTGGAATGGCCATTTCTGTTTGCCACATTGTCTAAATTTGGGTTTAAGGGCCAGTTTATCAGCCTGCTGCGCTCATACTATACTTCACCCAAAGCCTGCCTTAAGCTACACGGTTCTCATAGAGCCTATATCAATATCGGACGCGGCACTCGGCAGGGCTGCCCACTATCTCCACTCCTCTTTGCACTAGCAATTGAACCTTTAGCCCAGGCGATCAGAGCAAATTCCAAAATAGGTGGTGTACGGGTGGGACATCAGCATGTGAAATGTTCTTTATTTGCTGATGACCTCCTTTGTACCCTGACGAACCCGGGCCCATCGATTCAAGCTCTGATGGAAACGATCACGCAGTATAGCTCCTTGTCAGGGCTCAGATTGAACCAGGAGAAGACAGAGGCCCTTAGTGTTGGTCTTCCCCCAGACATATTGAACCAGCTGAAACTAACATATAATTTCCTGTGGCCAGCCTCTCACATTAAATACTTGGGAATTAATCTAACCAGTACATTAGCAGAAATGTATAAAGCTAACTTCCCTCCCCTCTTTAGAACACTGCAGAGAGACCTAAACATCTGGTCCAGGCGGCATATCTCCTGGACGGGTCGGATTGCTGCGGTCAAGATGAACATCTTGCCAAGGCTGCTCTACCTAGCCAGGACTTTGCCCATTCAAATAAACAATGCAGAGTTGTCCCGTTTCCAATCCCTGGTATTTAAATTTATATGGAGGAATAGACCTCCAAAGATAGCCAGGAGGATAATGTTTAGGCACAAGTCCAAGGGCGGTCTATCATGTCCTAATTTTTCCAACTACCTCAAAGCGGCGCAACTTGCTTTTATCCCCTTGGTGCACTCCATCCATCACCAACCAAATTGGGTGTTTATTGAGGACGCATTAATGGCTCCCCTGACTTGGAGAATAATTCTATGGGCTCCTCCCTCAGAGACATACGGGGACCGGATTAGTAACCCTATCACTAGCTTCACCTTAAGGACTTGGAATCGGGCCAGACGGGAACACAAATTAGCCCACGCCTTGTCTCCCCTAACTTCTGTGTTCTCATCTCCCTCCCTTTTGACCTCTCTGTCAGTAGAATCGAGAAATTTTTGGAGCACGCTTAACTTAGACAAATTGGGATCATGGGTGGACAGCGACAGAATCTTAACACTAGACACAGTGAAAAGGGATCATATAATACCCCAGCGAGAGCTATTTAATCTTACAAAAATAAGATATTGGATAGGGGAGGTGGTGAGGAAGCATGGACCCCCCATGGCTACCTGGCTGTCTACAATATGCAAGAATGTACCGCTCTTTAAGGGAACCCTGGGAAATCTTTATGACATATTAAACTCTCCCCCGGATCTTACAAAGCCCCCCTTCATGATAAAGTGGGAATCTGATTTACAACAAACTTGGGAGGGGACAACTTGGGCCGAGGTCTTTTTGAATCTCTCCAAGGGTTCATTTAATTTCAGTCTCTTGGAAACTTCCCTAAAAATTCTGCACCGGGCTTACACGACTCCAGTCAGATTGAACAAGATATTTCCAACAATCTCAGATAAGTGCTTTAGAGGGTGTCAAGGTAGGGGGGATTTCATTCACACATGGTGGCAATGCCCCAGGGTGGCTGAGATCTGGGAGAAGGCAGCCACACTAATTTCAGGATTATTGCATACCCCTATTACACCTTCAATAGCGACATGCCTTCTAGGAATACATCATTCAGAATTAGGGAGAAAAGGCAATAGGTTAGCTCAAATGATTTATCTTGCAGTCAAGAACATAATTGCCAGGCGATGGAAAGATAATTCTATCAGTTTTCAAGAAGTGATTAATAAAGTAAAATTTCTATTTATTAATGAAAGGATGACTTATACTCTTTTAGACTCTCTCCCGGCATTTTTGGAAATTTGGGAGCCTTGGATTAGATCACCAAACGGTATTCCTTGAGGAGGGATAGTCTGGGGGGTCGGGTGGGGCCTGTTTTTTCTGAGGCGGCTAGGTGTGGAGCCGAGTGGGGAGCGGTGCGGTTCGGACGGGATTGGAAGAAGGCTGACTGTTCTGTTGGAGGTGAGGTAATAATACAATGATTATTGGGGAGAAAAGAAAAAAAAAAGTGCTAAAGAGGCGGCGGAGAGGGGGAGTGATCGGAGGAATATTGAATTTTCCTTTGGTAGGGCAAGCGAGAGTAAACTTTTATCTCTCTCACTTTTATTCTTTATGCTGAATCTATTTAAGCTCAGCTAGTTTACTATCTTTACGGAGTTGTTAGAAATTTATATGTATTATAATTATCACTAAACATTTTTGAAAACAAGGTTTTTTGAGGAAAGAGAGAATGGTCTCAGTATTACATTTTGGAGGAAATCTGTGTTCAGGTGTCAAATGTACGTTTATTCCTGAAATGTTTTAATTGTTACTGCCATTCATATTACTCTCAATAAAGTTTATATGATAAAAAAAAAGAATAGGTTATAAATGAAAGCAAGTGTAAAATAAAATAATAAACATTTGTTATAATAAAATGAATAAAGACACACTTAAGTATTGATTCTGTGTACTTTTCTCCACCCACCGCTCTTTATTTTGCGCTTCAGTCTTGTGGCTTCTGTTTGCTGTATTTTATCAGGAATGAGTCATGTCTGCTGCCCATGGCTTGGGGAAAAAATCACATTGTCCATTTTGTTTGAATTATTAAGCACAAGCCAGTTGAGCACAAAATAAAACAACATTTTGGGGCTGAGTAATGCACAGAGCAGGAAGCATATTTCTTTTTTAAAGTATATATTTAAAAGGACCACTATACAATGAAAAAAAAAATTGTTTCAAAACCTTGGGTTTGACTAAGGGAAGAATAAGGGAATAAGTCACTAAAGTTAATTCTTAATTAAGAAAAAAAAGTGATGCCTCTCCCTGGTAGGATCCATGACAGTTTGGTTAATGCTGTTTGTGAGATTCAAAATCATCAACTATATAACAAATCCACCTCACTCTCCTCTTCCCTCCATTAACGATAAGCACACTCCTCAAGTTATCTGGAAGTTATGAAACTAGACAGGATGGAAACTTCTACATATAGAGCAGACAAAATTATGATTTTCTCTCTTTTAATGGACACGGAGGGCGGCCAAGGCTCCCTGGGTAGCCAGAAGTGTCCTATGACCCGGCGGAGCCTAAGCGTGCTTCCTCCATGGCGCTGGGGAGCCGGCTTAGTGACGTGTGAGGCGGGCGCGTCACATTTTCGCGCCATTTTGCCTCACTCAGCGGCCCTCCAGCGCGGTGATCCCCACTCACCCTCCCAGGATGTTAGGTTTGGGAAGTTTATGGTTTGGCTGTGGTTTGTTTTGCTACATAATTAAATAAATAAGTTTAAAAAAAAAATACATATATATGGAAAAGAAAGTATGGAGAAAATAAATGATTATTGTAATGTTCTAGGATTTGGTCGATATTGTATGTTATGGTTCTGTATTTGCTCTGTATGTTGTCAACTTTATTTCTGGGTGTCTTTGGTAATAAGTTAACTACATGTGTTTGTTGTTGGCGCAGCAGCGGATGGGGGAGTTGCCCGGCTCAGTAGGTAACAAAAGGGGTCGTGCCCCCTACCTCAGGGGCGTGGTACAGTGACGAATAAGTGGGCCCCATGGACACGGGTCCAGGGGCAGGAGGTAACTTCCGCTGGCCGGGCTCCTCCCTCTTCCATTGGGTAATGTAAAAGGTGTTAGTCAATAAAGCTGTGGCCCGTGTTTTTCCCCATATTGTTGTCTGCCTCTATTTTAGTGGGTTACCCTGTTAAGGTTATGCTGTACTGAGTGCCAATGGATCCTGCAGGGGTCATACGTTGATAGCTTGCACAATTGCAAATGTTATTCATTTGATAGATACTTCACAAACGTGCACTTTTTCCTGAATTTCAGTGGCTCTTCAAAGCCACTAATGTTTTTATCACTATTTTTAGTTTAAATGGACACAAGTTCCCAACTTTATACATTACAACTATAGGTAATAAAAAACATTGTTAATTGAATGCTAAGAAAAAATAAATATTTTTTTATACGAAACAAATGAAAGTTTATAAAAAAAAAATTATTTTGTTTTACAAACCACCCTCTTTGTCCTTGCTTTGTACTACAGTATAATGATTATGAATAACTGCCAATTAGTTCCTGTGGATCCACACATGCACGAGAAAGAACTACAGCAATTTCTACAATTAATCTGAACACGTGCAAATCCAGGCAGTAATTAGCAATGATTAGTAATTATTACACTGTAACATAAAGTTAAAAAGAATAACTAAGAAGATCAGAAAAGCATATTGACAGATCAAAAAAAAAACTTACATATGGATTTTAAATGAAACACAAACCAATGCAAGCAGAAAACTAGTATTACGGTACTTCTCTCTTCCAGTAAAAAAAGAAACCTTATCAGAAACCTATGCAAATAAATTTGTTTGTCTTAAAATTCCCATTGGTAGTAAAAACACACAATGACAGAAGAGTCTGGATTTAGTCAAAGTAATCAGCAAGTGAGTAAATATTCTTAAATTGTGCAAACTTTGAAACAGATGTTAGATTAGTTCTAAACATATGATTTTTAAAATAAATACTTTCTTGAAATGTTTGGCCTTTTCACATGGATAAGCAGTTTTTGATTAAAAGTAGCAGTTGCTTTTTCTAATAATTATGTAATTTCTCTTATAATCTGTGGACGGTTTATGTGAGAAATCTCATCTTTCACAAACTTACAATGACTTCAATCATCAGCCCCAATACTGGCATGAAGTAATTAGGTGAGGGCATTTACGCACAGGAGGAAAAAAATCGATAACATTCCCAGTCAATCCAGCAATCAGAAAACGCTACTTATCTGCTGCAAAGGAAATAGAGCATTTTCTCACGGTCTGAATCACAGAATCAGAAGGTCACTTTTTTTTTCTAAGTGATAAGCTCTAAAAGATAAAGTGGGTATACTCCTTAAAGGCAAAAATAAACATTTTAATAAATTATTTATATGCGAATATGTGTTATTATTTAAATGACTGTTCAGTGTTATGCTTTTCCTATCCAAGGACACTATGGTTATAAACTGTGGCATTATCAAGTAATGCACATGCTAAAGTAGATCTAAAACACTGACTGTAGGTCAAGAACAGGGGTATTTCAAGGGGTTAAAAACATTACGCACAGTGTCAATTGTCGAACCTCAGTACAAGCTCCACGTGCTGTAATGAGTTCAAATTCCAATAAAGCTTTGATTGTCCTTGAAATACAATATATTTTGTATAGGTCACCAACAAGTCATGACAAGGCTAAACTATTGCTTCAGTTGGTTATTTATAAGGACACATTTAAAAGAACACGCTTTAAACATTACCAAACTTGTGTTATGCATGAAAAATATTATGCATAAACGGTTTACTCTAACAGGAAGTATAAAGCGCATATGTATGTCTGCAGATTGCATTGGTAGACAAATTTGAATAATATATCTTTACTAGCGAATTGCCCGTCAAAAAATGACGGCAATGAAATTGTAAGTGAGCTAAGAGGGTTTGGTGTATATAATGTGGCTGATGTAGCGTTGTTCGTTTTCTATGTCGTGCGAGTTTTTCGTAATATTCGTTTTCTATGTCGTGCGAGTTTTTCGGGAATATCCGTAGCTGTTTGGTGGTGTTTTGCGTGTTTATGGTAGTGTTTTGCGTGTTCAGGGACCTTTAGCTTCGTTTTCGTTTTGTTAGGCAGCCATTTTTTCTCTCGCTTAGAGAATTTTTTAGTGTCTAAACTCTTTTAATTTGAGTTAAATTGAGGTGTAACTTTAGTTTTCGAGGTCCTGTATGCTCACAACTATATATGTGATTACGGTTATGTAGAAAAAAAAATATTTAGTGATACATTACCAAATACCATCTTTCAGATGCAACCAAAAAATTAAAAATGCTTTCATGCTTCATGTTCTCTGTGGTTAAGGAATGCTAGGTGGTGTCAGATACTGCTTGCTACATTGAACTAAACGGACATGCTAGAGTCGATCCTTATGTATCATTTATGACTATCTGACAACTCAGGCCACATTCTGCTGACAAAAAGTGAGTGAGAGAGAAAAGACCTCACTGGGCCCAAGAGGTGAAGTATCCCTTGTAACTAAATTGTGGATTAGTACTTTTTTTTTTTAAATAGTTTTGTTATACCTTAAATTGAGGTGGCTGCTTTTTATGACAGGTTCTGAGTTTTAGGTGATGTTAAAGGATTTTTTACAGTCATTTTCAGTAATTGATACCTTGAATGAGCTTTTATGTGGTTAACCCTTTCACCCATGCACCTCTACGGTCACCATTACATCACCATGTTTTATCCATTGCTGGGTATGCATTTTCATTGATCCTCTGACAACAAATTTCACTCTCAAAATATCTTGAGAGAAAGGCCTAAAAACATAAATTTTAAAAATGCAAATCCAATGCACTGAGCACAATAAGAGACAACAAGTCTGACTGCAAATACCTGAAGATTTTGCCTTTATTCCCATGCTGTCATACTGACCAATCTTGGGGCAGGAGAAAGGCGCCTTGAACTGTTAATTAGATCTTTATGAGATATCCACAGCTTGTAGCATGGGAGAAAGGGGTATGATTTAAATTAAAGCATGTATAAATTACCAGGCGTACAGACAAGAGCTTTACTTATTCCTCTATGCTCTGTCCACTATAACCATCATTTTAAATACAAAGTTCTAAAATAAGTGTGTGTTCATTTTTCTTCCATTTAAAAGCGGATTCAGATCAAATTTCCTTAAGGTCCCCAAATGTGCAATTTGCAGTCTCCCATATCAAGCACATTTTTATTGATTATAGCCACATGACTTTTTGGAGTCAAGCCTCTTCAAGGGGGTGCCCCGGGCCGAGTGAGGGGCACCTTGTGATTACTGGCAAGTTACATTTTTGTGCATTCTTTCATCCATCAGTAGAATCAGATGATCCTTACACTGACCCTGGAGAAAAAGAGTATTTTAAATGATGCCAGAATAATGTAAGTGGTTGAAGCATGCAGGGGGCTGACAAAATAATGCAAACGTTACATAAAAAAAGGAGTAACTCTGAAGTAACTAAATCACAATTTCAAATTCAGCTGCAAGGTAAGTCTTATTAGGTTTGTTGCCAATTAGCAGCATTTGTCAGCTACATACTACAAAGACGTGAAGTCCTTTCTTAACTATAGCAATCCTTTACGTGTTTGGTATCAGGAATAACATCAGCTTACCATGAGTCACATATAAGGGGGTCTGTTTTCCCAAAGGTACTCAACACTTCAATTAGCAGACAGAGATTTTATCATGTTTGGCAGGGTCATGTTTGCCAGGGTGGGTGCAGCTCATAGCCAAGAATGAGCGGAGTATTTTATGTTACAGGATTACAGGTTGGCACATGAAACTTCAACTACATTTCTGTACAAACAGTTTTATAATGTGCCACCCAGTTACTTATATGCTAAGGAAATTGAGGGGCACTGCATAGCTTGGCATGAACAAAGTTAAGAGTTTTTTCCTTGGAAGCTAAAACACCTTCAGTCTGGCAAGCTAATAATATCTTCAGTTTTAGCAGGCATTTTGAAATATTTAATGTTTCTGTCACCAGATAATAAAGGATGGAAAGTCATGAGGGGGAAAAAGAGCTTTTCTTATAGAAATTGTTGCTGAAATGAACGAGCCTGAGAAATTTTAGTTAGGGTGGCAGAGTGCGGATTCTCTGCCTGAAGTGGTGTATAAATAATGAGGCTGCACCAAGCGAGGCACTAGGACCTGCTGGGCATGGCTGGGTAATAATACATGTTTTGCTGTGAAACTTTAAACTTAATCTAAGTCAGATGGACAGAACAGTGCAGTGTAAGGAACCTGGTTCAGATCTTGGTGCCTTCTTGCTTTACTGATTCTGTTTACAGCATAAACCAAAGAACAGGTATAAACTGTATGAATGGGCATAAGCAAATGATAGGTCTGCAAACTACTAACAGACACTCATTCCACTGCTTTCAAAGTTAATTTCCCACCACTTGCAAAGCATTGCAGAACATCACTTTCCCTCTACAGAGCTGGTACAGGATAAATCACACTGTGACTAGGCATCAGATACCGAGGCTGATGAAGCACACATTTTAATAATTATCCTACTTACATACCATTTCTGCCAATTCAATATTATTTAGGCCCTAAACAAGATTCTGGATCGCTACCTTGTTATGATGAATAGGCTTGTGTACTTCAATGAAGCTGTGAGCTATATCATGTAGGATCACCCAAGTTGGACATGTCATAGCAGAGAGGTCAGACAAATTGTGGTCCACTGGAGAAGACACTGGCAACCCACTCCAGTATCTTTGCCATGAAAACCTTATGGATTAGCACAAACAGACACACCATGTGCCTGGCATAAGGCTGTAAATAGGGTCATGGAGATTTGGACACAACTGAACAACCAAAATAGCCAGCTAAGTGAAATATTTCAACTAAGAGAAATCTTCAGTAATGCTCAACCTAATGAGTCAGTCGTGAGGCATACAGCAGTGGCCATTAATGAGGTAAACTGTTTTTAAATATTACTAAGGATTTGCTTTGCTGTTGGCACATGTATTGTTAATATTAATTAATGGTGAACTAAAAAAACAGGTTTAATATAAAAAGTGTGTACACTGGCTCTAAGTATCACATTGCTCACTGTACAGAAGTGCAATGCTCTGTTATCCTCACAATATCTCCTAAAACATTGCTTATCCTTACACTAAACATAAATCAGTGGACATAATAATTCATAAAACAGAATAGACAAGATTTACTAAAACCTTTAACTAAACAAACAAATCTGCAGTAAATATGCCAGATAGTTACCCTCACATTCACTGCAAGCCCCCGCATAGCTTGTTTAATCATGAGACGGCATCAATGTTTGTATTAGAGAAACATACACACAATATGTACACGATGACTCTCATATAGACTCTCATCATCAGGCAAACTACTAGCTTCCGATTAGAGGGGGGCGACAAAAAAGAGGGACATTTGGAGAAAGGATAATTATTCCACAAAAGGGAACAGGGAGAGCTTATTTGTTACATAATTGGATCGGATTGAAATTGACACCTTACCCCTTCCCTCTCACAGGCCTAGAAGCAGACAGCTTGCATCAATAAATGCAAGCCCTGCACTCCAGAAATGTACATTCCCCTCTCTCACTCACAACCTCCATCAATTGATCATGAATGCCTCCAGTGTCCAGGAGAAGCATACATTTTTTTCCCAATTAAAACTAGTTTTATGATTTTTATATATCTCTGATACCTTATCTACTAGTCCTCACGATCAAAGAGAGACAAAGAGACCTAACCTTTTAAGGTAGCAAGACTTTTGGGCGCACGAGACGTGTGCGCCGTCATGTGCGCGCCTACAAAGGCTGACAAATGGGCGCACCCATACCAGTACAGCACTCTGATCTCACCCTCTCCAACCCTGAATAATCACACTCTCCCCAAGTAAACATAAACATACTTCTGCCATTAGTTACATTTATAGACAGATCATTGATGAACATATCTGCAGTTAAATGTTTAGTGTCACTTGTAGGATCACCCTAAAGATGTTAGGAATCTGTAGGAGGATCCTCATAAGCACTTGTTGGTAATCAGCCATTCTCCACATCAAATAGGTTGAGAGCCTCTGTCCCAGGTAACCATTCTGCAAGTGGTAATGTGATGTGTGTGTTTGCACAGAAATCATTACCACCAGGCATGGCTGTGCAGATAAAAAAGCAAAACACTCAGTCTGGGTGTCTTGTTTCCATGCAGTGTTTACTGTAAAGATTATTTAGAACAGAAAGGTTTTTAACCCATTTACACAAACATGATGGTAAGATGGATTGTTTTTACTGAAATTCTTATCTCTGTTTTCCATGAGGGACTTGGGGAAGAAGAAGACAAAGTGCACATTTTACTAAGCTTTGCAGGAGCTACTAATTGGTTTGATGAGGCTACAATAACAATTCTCCTATAGAAAACAGTCATTACAGCCTCAGTGAACTCTTCAATGTCCTTGCTAAACTTAGTGAATTTTGACCCAAAACACATAAATCCACACTTTCACAATAAATTGTATTACAACTGGGGCACTGAGCCACTGTAAGAGAAAGAGAGAAAGAAAACGATTAATAGAGAAAGAACGTGAGAAAGAAAGAGAAAGAACGCGAGAGAGAGTGAAAGAAAGAGAAAGAAAGCGAGAGAAAGAAAGAGAAAGAAAGAGAAAGAAAGGGAGAAAGAGAGAGAGAGAGAGAGAAAGAGAAAGAGAGAGCGACCAAGCGAGAAAGAGAAAAAGAATGCAAGAAAGAGAGAAAACGGAAGAGAGAGAAAGAAAGCGAGAAAGAGAGAGAGCGAGAAAGAAAGAGAAAGAGAGAAAAAGAGAGAGTGAAAGAAAGAGAAAGAAAGAATATTAGAATAAGAGGAGAAAGGGGTTAAGAGGGAAGAGAAAGAAAGAAAAGAGACTGAGAAAACATATATAAACTCTAGTTGTATGGTCACATATCTATGTGTGTGAATACACCTCCTACCCTGAACACAACAGGCTGCTTAAAAAAAATCAAGATAATAGTTTCTGTCTTTACAAGAATGCTCATTATGTCCCAGAAAAATCTGCAAATATATAAAATCATCCTGCTCTTCACCTCCTGTCATCTCCACCATGCACTGATATGGAAGGAAAGGAGAAAACTGTAATCATCATATTAATTAAGAAATAAGCTCCAACATGTTCCCCAGGTGTGGCTGTTTAAATCATCTTAAGAGTTTTTCCCAAGAACGCAATGGAGTGTTGTAAATCTGCTAATTAGAGAAGAAAGGCAAAACTTTCTTAAAGAGATTCTGAAAGACAACTGCTGGCAAAGACTGATCTTGCTCAGAGATCGCACTGAGCACCTTTATCTGAAAGGCTGATATAGTTATAGTTATAGACGGTGCTGACAGCTATATACTCCCAAATTACGATTGTTAAGCATCATTAGCAACTAAATTCTGAGATTTTTTATTTTTTTATATTTGCTCTTACTTGTCTACGTTTTCCCCTAAAATACAGTTTCTACATAGATTGATGAACCTAAGTTTGATTAAGTGTTCTGAAACTCACTTTATTTTCTCTCATTAGGTAGCTATTAAAAATATTATCTTTATACCACTTTAGTTAATTTTATTATTTTAGTGCAAAGGGATTATAGTATACTGGCCAACACAATACTACTCTCTATATTCATGTTACCTGTGCATATATGGGTCTCAATAACCTTACACTTGGTCCTTTCCATCTTCCCCTACGCAAAAGATTGGCGGCAGCAGCAGTGCCGCCACAAACCACTAGATGCCGCTGCCTATTTTCCGACTAGTGCTGCACATTGCGTATAAGGGGCGCCGACAGAAGAGGCCTTGAGCTATGAGGCGAGCCCGAGGACTAAGTGCAATAGCAATGGCCTCACTGTCGATTCGGCACATCGGAGGAGGGAATAATTAGGGCCTTCCCTGAAACCGGATGGTGCCATCTAGAGGCTACTTGCTGGCACTGCAGCTGTCAGTGTTGGCGATTTCTTTGCGCTTACACAACGGGATAGATCCCTTATACTGATGTCATGAAACGTCCCGTTCAATTGCAAGCATCTTTATAAATATTAACTAAATGTGTTCAGTCAGAATCATACATTGAGAACTGAAGTACATAACATTTATGAAAATAGTAGACAAAATGTATATATTTCTAATCAAATTTAATTTACAGTTTTGTTAATTAAGCTAGAAAAGTTCAAATTTACCACAAGAGGAAAAACCTTTACTGAACAGAATGGATGAATGGCAGATATGTCAATGGTTTGTTAATAAATCTAAGGATTGAGGGGAATACAGATAAACCCTCAGCAGCAATTCATTTGGTAAATGATTACATGTTCTCTAGAGCAGTGAAATGCTGTGCAAAGAATGACTTGTTCGATAAGAGCAAGGCAATGTCATTTGTATATATAGAAATTGCGTTGTATTACATTAAGTGCAAAATGGCATATGGATATTCTTGGAGCCCTAGGTTACTCCAGGTTGGTATTGTCTAAATCTTCACAGGACTATACATTAGAACAGTTACTGAGGGTCATTGCAATAGTCAAGGTTAATACAAAATAGTTAAGCTGTATAAACAAAAATAATAAAACACAAACGGATGTATTAATAACTTACTTTTAAAATGTATGGCGGGTATGGTAGGCGGAGCATCTCAATCACCGGTTCAAAACAAACTGTTGATAGTGATAAATGACTTGTATTTGAACACTTCCCTTACCAATGAGTCGAGCAGCTCAGCTAACCTGCTACCCTATGTACTCATACAGGAGCAGGCCATGCCCCTTACCTTACCCGTAAATGTGGGTGTTTATAGTTGGAAACTCCTCCTATTTTGCCTTCTACACATTTTAAAATTATTAAGTCACTGATCATGTGTTATGAATTATGAGACAAATTTGTTCAGTTGTGTCCAACTCTCTGTAACCCTATGGACTGCAGCATGCCTGACATCTGTCAGCCACTGCCCCTCTGAACTCCTTCAAGCTCATATTCATTGCTTAAAAAACAAAATACCAAACAATACTTTACAAAAAGGATTTAGTTATAGCTATTAACCTAGCAATAATAGTGTAGATTTAAAGATGTTCTGATCTCCCATGCTCCAGATTTATGCTGGTCGGCCATGTTACAAATTCTGGAATACCAGACATTCATTTCTGGCGAACCGAAGTTCTGAATGATAAGAAAAATCTCACAGAGAAACTATCCATGAAGTGTGGGTGGGGTGTTTCTAGAATAACTCACAGTATCCACAAGCAGGTTTCTGTTATCAGCAAAACAAGATGGCACCCATTTGTACCACTTGAAAAGACTAGAGAGCATCTTTCAACACTGGTCCCTGAGGCATTTAGAACATGTTAAAATAAAAACTAAAGATTTACAATTTAATAAAGATAGAGAGGACTGACAAGATATATAAAACATGGAATGACATAATATACATAACATCTCCATGGAGATGAAATTAAATTGGATCTAATAAGATATAATAAGAGATCTAATATATATAATATTATGTGGAGCATTACTTTTTCATCCAAAACAAATATTTTCCGTTTACTAGGAGAATATTTTTTTACGTTTACTAGGAGAATGGAGAAGAGTGGTATCTTAGTATCATGTATAAGGGGTAGTGGGGGCCTCTGAGGGACTCTAGGGTGTCCAAACAAGTACCCCAAGGGTTCACTTAGTGAGGCTAAATCATGCAGAGAAGGAATTCAGAGCCTGAACTGGCGGGCGCTGATACAAGACAGTCTGAAGCAGTTCTTCTTGCTGCAGTCAGGCAATTCCATGAACTTGAGACCAGATGGTAACAATGCCTTGGAATTCTGCCAGTAAAATTCTCTTAAAAAGGAGTGACTTTACAACTCTGTCAGCATTTGTAGCAGCACTACTTACTTGTTTAAAGTCCCAGACAAATTCAAATGGGTCAGTACATATAACATGGAACAAATGAGATGCACTATTCCTTAAAGGGACATTGGCAGATGGCATTTTAAAGTGACCTAGAAAAGGTTCCAATTTAAATATTTATTAATTACACAGCACCACTGCAGTTCTAGAAAAGTAAACTTGCTTGTCAAGTATGCACTGAACGAACAATACCGTATTTTCCCAAAAATAAGACCTAGCATGATCTTTCAGGATGCTCTTAATATAAGCACGAACCAAAAAATAAGCCCCAGTTAAGATCATCAGCCAGACGGACGCATTTAGTACATCCATTGCATGGGTGGAGCAACCGCCGGTGCAATGCACTGAGGCTCTGCCTCTTTTTTTTATTTTTTATATTAGCTTTTTGTAGTTTTTTTGCCCTTTGGTATGCCTACTAGGCTCTTGGGTAGGCCCTTTTTATGAGTAAAGGAATCCAATTTGTAACGGCTAGATAATGGTCAGGTGTTTGCGCCCAGAAGCTAAAACTTTACATTTCCGGAGAACTATGATTGCATTGATTTATGCAAAAGCCTTCCTCACACATCTTCCACCAATGTATAATGGATACTTCCAGGGTCCTGCAGAGGTTTCAAAATATGTTTAATTAAAAACTAACTGTATACCCTTTTTCCTGCTGAACTATGCTTAGACTTTAGACTTACATTTTTGGTTTCATTGTGCTGTGGTCTTTTAATGTCCTAGTTGTTTGCCAGATGTATCAATGGTGACTGTATGTGGGGTAACATTGGCAATGATCTATAATTCTTCACAGGACTGAGGCTGCTCAACTCCAGATGTCATTGATCATGTGTTGTGTAATATGAAAGCTTTTAAGCCTGTATTTCAAGAACAAAAACACAGCCAAACAATAATTTACAGAAAACTCTTAGTTGAGCACATTTTAGAGCTATTGTCCCAGCATTGTTTGTAAGTAACCTAATTACTGGTGATCCAGTGTATAAGGAATGTGATGTCCTATGCTCCTTATACACTGTGCTGGGTGGTCATGTTAAAGTTTCAAATTCTAAAGCGTCAGACATACATCTGGTGAACCAAAGTTCAGGAGAAGAAACTATCCATGAAGTGTACATGGGCTGATGCTTTCAACACCAAGCTTTTGTTATCAACAAACAAGATGGTATCATTTGCAACAGTTTTAAGTACTATTAAGGACAAAATGTTCAAAGAAGAGTTATAATAACATTAATTAATATTAAAATGTGACTCCTTGTAAACAATGAGAGACAGGACTAACATGCCTTCTAAAATATATAATAGTATCTGATAGCTATCACTATGATTAATGAGATAAAAATAGTTCTAATAAAAATAACTAGCATAGAAATGATATATCCCAACTTGAAATATAACACAGATTGAAAGGTTACTGAACTCACTGTAAGTGCTCTTTATGGTGTGAAAGAGGACAATATTGTATGTTAAAATGGTCTATTTTTTATAGCACTAATAAAATATATATTATTATTATCTTTATTTTTATCGCGCCAACATATTCCGTAACGCTGTACAGGGGTTGAGTACATGGCCAAAAAACAAACTTAACACCTTATAAAGAATGGAGGGCTCTGTTTTTGAGCTTAGAATTAAATGTACATAGAGCTCGTTTCTAAGGCACTGACACAAGATTGAAAACTCGCAAACTCACAATCTAAGGGTTTATAAAAAATTACGTTTTAAATCTCGGTTTACATACAAGTCTATTTTGGCCATTAACTGTTGCATGAGTAATTAGGATTGCCAAGTGTTGTTGGGAAAGTCCACTTTAGCGCCGGCGTGATTAATACCCACAAATACAGCCACACATCGCATGACACTCGACCACTCTCTCTTGAATTTGTGCGTGGGCAAGGCTATGAAAGCACAGCTTTCTGCTGGACTCAGGTTACACTGCAATGAGCTGCAGGGAGCACAAGTGCACTAACCCTCCTGCATTGCTCTGCATTGCTCAAATTCCAGAGAGGAAAGAGAGTAGAAACCTGAATTTTCTACCCATAAGAAAAAAATAGAACCAAGAAAAAGAAACTTGTAACTTTTAGTAAAAAACATAAATTGTATTAATATTTGTTACTTTAATAGAAAGTGTTTATCTTACTTTACATATAATAGAAAACATGATAAATAATTATGCAAATTCCTATTACATAAAAATGAGGATTACGGGGCATGCCTGAGGATTCATCAATCTAAGTGATTTGTTGGAAAAGGTACAAGAACAGAAGGCAAACAAGGAAATACATAAATCAAGGTCAGAAAAGGTTCGCTTGTACAATCATAGATAATTTCCTAATCACAGCTTTATTTATTAGATTCTACAGCAGTGCTGTCCAATATCTTTGGGGGGGGGGGTATCCTTATTGGCCAGATTATTGGGACAGATTTAAGATAATAAACACATATATACATATAACACAGTTATTTTATTTTAATTAATGAGAATCTTCTCGGCAGACTATGGGCCATAGAAAGCAACTGATGGGCTACACCTGGCTCGTGCCTACCATATGAAGGGCTATGTCTACAATATGTCACATTTAACAGAAAATGCCATAAAATGTATTTTCTTCATAAATCTATACTGGCCTGAGTTCCACCCTAACCTGGAAAGAGTCTGGTGAGACAGGTTAGTTTTACCCACTATTTCTGGTCTTCTCAGTATTTTGACCACTGAATAGTTTTAAAGGCTAGATATGCTTAAAGATGTGTTAAAATATACATATCTGAAAATAGCAAGTCTATTTAATCTAATTTTAATAAAGAAGCACCAGTGGAAACTCAAATATATCACATCCTTTTGCAACAAACAGGCTGATTTGAGTAATGGAAGAGAAGTGATAACTTCTCACTAACTAGCCATATTTAAAATATACTTCCTGTATTAGGTGTATTAGATGTGCACACTTTAAATAACTATATAATATCTAAAGATATTTAAAACATATTAGTGACACTTTATCCCTTCATTGTATTTTAGGTATTTGTTATTGTTTAGTCGTTCAGTCGTATCTGACCTTCCAGGACCCTATGACCGCAGCATGCCAGGCACATCTTGTTTCTGGTTGTGCTCATCGATAAGGTTTTCTTGGCAAATATACTGGAGAGGGTTGTCAGTTCCTTCTCCAGTGGACCGCAATTTGTCTGACCTCTCTGCTATGACCTGCCCATCTTGGGTGACCCTACATGGTATAGCTCACAGCTTCATTACAGTACATAAGCCCCTTCACCACAACAAGATCGTGACCCAGAAGGGGATTTTGGGTATACTATGGAGCATTGTCACTGTGTGGTGACACCATACACAATGTAATAAAGCCTGTTAATATACTAATACAACAATAGGAGAGTTTCTTGCATTGGGAAACATATTTCCCCTTTGTAAACATAAACCTATGTACAGCAATCAAGATCATCCAAATTTTCCCTGGACAACCTAAATATTACTTTTGATAACCTTGAGTAAATGTGCCAACAATAAAATCATCTCTTGTACTTGTTTATGTATTTTATTCATTTTGGTCAGTTTTTTGTGTAATAGAATTTGTTCTGAGGACTGAACTTTTGGAAATCTCTTATCTAATTATACAGCAAACTATTTTAGTTAAAAGGGCCCAGAAACGCATTCTCAGTAAGCCACTAAGCATATTAACTACTTCACCTGGACACCAAAAAATGAGCCTTAGAGTGGAAAAAGTCAAGATAAAAAAGTCAAGGATACTGGAACAGTAAGTAAAGTTTAATACTACTTTGTATTAAAATGTGTCCAGACCCTTTTTAAATAATATAGTCTTCATTTAGATTAGCAAGGGGTAAGAGCCATAGGGCCCTATTCTATAAGAAGCCCACCAATGCTCCAAACTCATAAATTTGGCTGCAGGTGTTTTATTGTTGTTTTTTTTATAAATGTTTAGATGTATTCTACTGACTCCAGCTTGCAATTTACGTCTTAAAGCCTCCATACATAAACCTTGCCTAGGATTTCAGGGGATGTGATCATATGAGCTGACAATATTGTAATTTACTTCTTAGACACAGCCAATAGTAAATGAGTCCGTCATCATGATGTCAGTAAAACATGGAAGTAACACATAATCTGTAATCAAAAGCTAAGAATTAATGAGAGCCAATAAGTAATATTTGCCAATCGTATTCGCAACCAAGCAATCTAAAAAATGCATTATATCATGTGGGTTTCATGATATGTATTAACCACTTGTGTCCTGGGATCAATATTACTCAGAAATAAAATTTGAAAACAAATATTTTTAATTGCCTATTTGTGGGTATGAGACTGTTCTGCAATTAATCTGAATGTCTTTCCATGCCTTTCGTGCTCGTAAACTACAGTATTGTGTGTTTAATTGCTGCTGCAGCTCTAATAAGTGTTTGAAAAATTTCTTCCGAGCTCTTCCAGGTTCGACTTTATTTGCGATCTAATGCTACGGGTCTAATAGAATATTGATTTTGTATAATTTTAATTATTTAGAGCTCGTAATAATCAAGCTGGGCTAAAACCAATGGAGTTCTAAGTGCAGTTTTGTCTTTGGCTGGTCCGTAGTTATTGTGGGCGGGTAACTCGTAATCGGATAGAATATGTGGCAATATTAAGAGTGGTTTTAAGTGTCAGCTGCTGTAAAGTCTCATGTACATATAACCTCACTGAATCACTGACTGTGTTCAGTCAGTAACACTCACTGATCTGACTGACAGTGAAGGGTCAGGGAGCACTTTTAGAAAATTGAAGTATTTGTTTCATTTGTTTTTTTTTTTTAACTAAACTCAGCCATTTCCATTTTCCTTATTTTGATTGTATTGTCTTTAGATTTTCTTCACACAAGAAAACAAACCTATTTAGTATCTGTCCAACAAGTCCTTTACACTTAAAATGTCACTTCCACTTCCCTCATAAAAACAACAAAAAATATTTTATTTTATTTCAAGAGACATCACAATGTGAGACCTACTCATATTTGATGTGTCACAGAGCACAAACCTTATTCAGAAGTTTAACTGAACTTGGGGGCTTGCCCTCCACCAGCCAATGATATCTGCAGACTTATATTTACTTAAAAGGAACTCTGTCATCACAACAGGAAGTTGATTTAATTTTAAAGAGCATTAAAAACTGGCAATACATTATACCAGTAGTTTTTTTCTACAATAAATCATTTCTGAAATATTTAGAATTGATGTTGCGTCTCCTGTGTGCTAATGTACGTCTCAGAGTGCTTTATAAGGGTGAGAAAGGTGCCTGCAGATAACATTGCAGATCTTTATGTTGGCCACTACAGAATCTGACAAGCAAACTGTAATACTAATTAGCATATCAAAGCATTTTATTAATATGCTTGAACCACTCATTAGCATAAAATGCAGAAACAACAACATGAAATATTTCATAATTTGTTCAGTTTATCAAAAAAATTTATAACATAACATATATGCAGTTTTTCATCCTCCTTAAGAATAACGTAAAAAAACAACAACTTGATTTTGGGGCGACAGGGTTTGTTTAATATTTTTCATCCAAAAACAACTTGTGTAATGTTTCAGCCATGCTCTTTTAAATGTATGAGAAAAATAAGTTATTTTCCATGTCCCTTTAAAGCGGACATAACTTTGCCAATTCCAGATTTATTGCATTAGTTACTATGTTTATATATCATATCCTATTTACAGGTGGGGATCCCAAGTGGTCCAGGATTCTGTGCTTTCACTGCTGCGACTTGGATTCTATTCCAGTCCGTGAACCAATAGGTCACACTACCCTGAAGCCAAGCAGGGCTGGGCCTGGTCAGTACTGGACGGGAGATAGCCTAGGAATACCAGGAACTGTATGCCGCGGCCCAATGGAGAAGGAACTGGCAATCCACTCCAGTATCTATGCCATGAAAACCAAGTGGATCCACATGACTATGGACATAAAGATGTGCCTGGTGTGTTACTGTCTATGAGGTCATAAAGAGTCGGAAATGACTGAATGATACAAAAAAAAAAATTACAGGTAGCTTTAAAGGACCACTGAAGCTCAAAAAAAAAGCACTTTTTTTGTGAAATATGTAACAAGCTAACAACATTAGCAGCTGCGCACGCCATCGACATAAAAACATTTTTGGGGAAAATTAGAATCTAGTAGATGAAGTCTTCTTTCATTTTATAAGATTTGAAAAAAAAAAAGTTATTCCAATAAAAAATTAAGCTGGTTCAGCTTCTGAATTGTTAGTCTTTTCTAATTAAAAACTAGATTTTTCATTCTACAGTGATCTTTTAAACATCCCAGAGTGTTTTGTAAAGGTTACATAAAAAAAGGTCTGCCAAGACGCTGCATCAGCTGAGTTGTGGAGCTCTATGGAGAAATCCGAGAAATCATTTTCTCCATCTATACTGGATGATTGCATTTGACAAACTCAAACTAGAACCTGTCCTAGAGAGGTCCTGACAATGCTGCAAACCTGCATTTAAAGAGTATTTCCCACCCATGTAGCAATCATTAAACAAACAAAAAACTTTAATCCTTAATAGCTGCATTTTAAAATGCATTCTAGATGAATATGACCATTCCAGTACCTAGAAATAACAAAACAAATTTATCAATGCAACTGGTCCAATATGAGAATGATCTACATCTCATCAAGTCGGCCTCTGATGCAATCGATTCCTGTAAGGATGGATTCCATATGCAGAAATATTCTGAGTCTGGTGTTTAGCTGAACTCAAAATGCAGATCACAATCACCAGCTGAATTCCCAATGACATATGATAAGATGCTGTCCCCAGGAGACATGGCTGCTTCTAAATATATTGCCCTTTTCGATGTTATTCACATTTTGAAATTCTGTGCTTCTACATGATGATCATCATTTTTTTGTTTTTCATTAGTTGGTGCTGTGGTACCAAGAGGCTCCATCTCTGTCTTCAAAGGGATTTATTTTAATATATTCAGTGGCGTGTTTTTGTATATATGAGGCTGACAAAGTAAATGTTCAATGTGATAGCTGGCCACACGCAGCTGTACCTGAGCTGAATAACATATAAAGATTACAATAAACCTAGTGCACATAGCGGCAGATGGGAACAGCTTTATTATCAGACATTATACACCATTACTTAGATACTGGGATTCGTTGGTCCCAGTCTTACAGCTTGGCGCGCAGAACTTTGTCCACAAATACTGGATATAATTAAGTACAAAAGTCCACTCTTCTTAATAATTTGTCTTGGTGTCTATCCGCATTAAATGTCTTGCTGCTTTCTTTGGCGAACACTGTTCACGTGTGGGGGCGTGCTCTCCAACTGAGGGCAGTATAGAAAGCCCCACAAGGGCAAGATGTTATATGTTGCCCACCAATGGTGTATGGATGACAAAAGAAGGGAGGGGAAAAAGAAACCACACCAACACAAGGTGCACGTCATAAACTATGTGATGGATATAATATAGAGAAAAAAAGAACAAACATGAGGTATTAATGTATTGTTGCGCAGTGGGTGCGTAAAGCCTAGTAATAACCTCTTCTGGATGGGTTACACTGTTGTGGTTGTCATTAGCATAGGGGTTCACCTCTGTGTAATCCGTAATAGACTGCTATAGAGATTGTTTGGCAACTCGTAATGTAATACAAGCTCTATTGCTCCGATATGGCTTATAAAGATCAAGAACAGCACAGGATGCTTGTGAGTTGTACCAAAATCCTTTTATTTGTATAATACAATCTTGAATAAATATATACTTACTTTTTATATATATTTTTTTAAAGATTGTATTATACCAATAAATGTATTTTTTCTTCTATTATATCCATCACGTAGTTTGTGACCTGTACCAGGTGTTGGTGTGCTTTCTTTTCCCCCTCCTTTTTTGTCATTCATACACCATCGATGGGCTACATACAACATCTTGTCCTTGTGGGGCTTTCTATACAACCCTCAGTTGGAGAGCAAGTCCATTGTAAACAACACATCTCAGGAATCAGCAACCTATGATACTAGTGCAGAACGGACGCCCAAAGGTATTTTGATAAGCCCTTTAGTGAATAGGCAGAATTGTAAAATAAGTTCGGTTGACTCAATGAAATGGGTATGTAGATAGGATTTAATGAAGGTGATTTGATGGGATAAGTATAAAGAAAGAAGTGACTTTATTAGCTAGGGAGCAAAATAAGCCACAAACATTTTTTAGAATACCATGACCTGCAATGTGAGTGGTAGGTAGTGATGACTTTCACCGAGAAAAATATTTTGTTAGTTTAAATAATAATTAGTACTACAGTTAGATCTTTCTTCCCACCGATCACATATCCTTACTCCCTTAATCACACTCAGCAGGCTGTTGCAACCGACTGCCCCAAGACAGGAAACTGGGCTTGCTTTTAAGTCCCTAACCAGTCCATAGTTTTTTGCGACACTGCACCTATAGTTATATGGTAATGTTACAGGAGCCTGAAATCAAAGTGTATGGTTGGGTGAGCTAGCATAATGTATGTCTGTGAGATCTCTAGGCCACTAATTCACTGTACCAGAAACTGTTCCAAATTACTGGTTTTGGAAAAGGCCAGAAAAAAAGGTCTATGTTTGCGAGTCTCAAGTGCAATAATAGAGTTTTTGGAGTAGTCAGAACGGTGCCAGATATTACACCCCAATAAATGACTTTAAAATTTGGCACCTTCATTGGATCATATAAAGTCTGCATATTCACACCTACAATAGCTGTTCCCAGTGCCCCAGGCAAATTACTGCAAGAACATTGGGTCAAGTAGGTGCTGTGAATGCGACTCAATCTCTGCAATAAAAAAAACTCCATGTCATATCATAATTGATTTGATTTAACTTCTGTAATTCAAACCACGGCCCAATTACAGACATTTGTAGGTTCAACATGCACAAATAGCTCACACTGGAGTTTTACATTTCTCTTCTGCCTGGCTAACAATAAGCAGGTTTTGGGTGTGTACATCAGTAATATTAGGAACAAGGGTTATTAATGTGCCCATTTCATAATACATAATAGGTGGTAAAGCTTTATGGAATAAAAATCGATGATTTGTTGTTTTAAAGGAACACTTCAGTTCAAGAAAAAAAGACCCTCAAGTATGCACCAAACTAACTACGTTAGCATAAACACATTTTTGGGTAAAGTTGAATGATAAGTGTGTGTTTTGGCCATCAGTAGAGGGACGGGGGACCTGAAGAAGTCCAAAGCCATTATCTGATAGCTGGATAAGACTCAAATTGATGCCACACCATACCACTTCTGATCACTGACCCAGAAGCAGATCAAAGGATGTGACATAGTTCTCCAGAAATGTACATGCCCCTCACACACACACACGGCTTCCACCAACACACACATATATATATATATATATATATATATATATATATATATATATATATATATATATATATCATAAATCCTTATAGGATCATGCAGAGACATCAAAAAAATGTAATGTGTCTGCAGGATCCTGACCTTTTTTCCTGCTTAATTATGCCTTTAGTCAGACTCGGATATATTGTTTTTTTCATTGTGCAGTGGTCCTTAAAAAAAAAAAATTGTTGTTGCCTTACTTACAAATAACATATCATGTTAAACCTCGCCAACATATGCGAGTTCATTACACACAGACTGCTATCCAAATGTTTGGTCATACTGGCAGGCGATGCAGATCTATTGCTGAATTGGGCTAATTTTGCATGATTTGTTATTTATGGTTCTGTGTAATGAGCATGGCAGAAGTGAGCATCTGATTATTTACACTGTTCACAGCCAAGCCTGGAAACATAAATGGTAGTAGACTCTATTCTTTTCAATGCAATTATTTGTTACAGAATTGAAGAATTACTACTTAAATTACAAAGTGGGAGAGAAACATGATGACACAAGAGCATATGCAAGCCTGCCAGTGTAGATATGCGTGTGCCAGTCGATGTGTGTGCCAGTGAGCTCATTCTGTTTGGGATATATTCTCCTGGGTACTGCTGCATATACATGCACATATACAACAAATGTATGCTCTAATGCATGTGTGCCTAATTGTGTCTGTGTAAAAGTGTGCGTGCAGGGAACAGCTCAACAAGAGCACAATGGAAACCAACAAAATAAGGCAAAAAAGCAGTACAGAGGAAAGGTCAGTCAAGGGCAATGGAGTCTTATGGAAAAGAAATTAGAGTATATGAGGGGAAAGAATGGAAAATGCTAGGATATAAGGGAATGAGAGCCACAGTGGGAAATGGTAGGAGAAACAGACTGTCAGATAGTGGCAAAAGTGCAAATGGACATACTGGAATTACAGTTATGAGACTTAAAAATACAAAAAGGGACAAGTGAAAGCATAAAGAGAGACGTGGAAGAAGGATTGGGAAGAGGCGCCTCTCAAAAGGATGGTTTTACTATTTTCAATGCCATACAACTTAATTTTAGATTTTAATCTTACTACCGTATCCTCCCGAGAGAATTTTCTAATTTGCCTAAACCCTTTTATATCATTACGTGGTAGAACCAGTGACTATGCATACACTCACACAAAAGGAGAACAGACCCTGCCCACGAGCCTACAATATACAAACTCATTTCTATAATTACAAACATATCTATACATAAGCAATGTTACGCTATGAAGCCATAACTATCACAGTTATTCACCTGTTGATATTATTCATTTAATAATTGATGTTACAGCCCTAAAAGTTTATACTAAACCAGGGGTTAACAAATTCATCCAGTCAGGTTAGGAGCCAGACAAACATATTTTAGGAGCCAGGTTATTATTATATATAGAAATACAACATTAGGTGCCAGCAGTAAACGTTTAGGAGCATTGGCTTCATCAAGCCCTATACTAGACCTATATGGCACAGGGCACCTAAAATATTCAAAAGGTTGGCAACTTCAAAGTTTTTCTCTAAACAATACAACTATATGAACTACAAGCTGGTTTTATAATCAGGTTGTTCATATAGAAAGATGAATATACGGAAGACATATCATGGATTGGCAAACACATACCATAGTCAGGTGCCAGACAGATTAGGGAGTAATGCTTTTTAGGAGCCGGGGAATAGTGTATGTGTATAAGAATATATAAACATGACATAAAGTAGAGAAAAGTAGGTGCTATAGGAAAGCAAATGTTCAATTTATTATAAACATATTAAAAATATTTATCATTTTAAAAATACATTGTCTTCCAGTTAGAACGTGCTTATGGGCACAAATAACATTTTACAAGTTGTTGCCTTCTGGATTTATTGAGTTCTTAATCAATAGATAACACATTTAAAAAGTGCTTCTAATTATAAGCATGTAATTCATTTTTCTGTGCATCTTTATTTGAAATGTTCAATGGTAAACAAAAAAATACAAATATAAGGAAAAAGACGAACAAACCAAAACTTTGCAGGCAAATTGTATTCAGATACTATGTGCCATTGGTCATAGTTTGCCATTAAACATTTTTGCTCGATTTGCTTCTTTAACCTGAACAACTATCTTAACTGAATATTTAAAATCAATTTGTCATGTCAATATTTAAAATATGTAATAAATGAATGTATTGTATGTATAAAAAAAGCATCTTAATAATGCACTTGTTGGATGTTTAGTACAAGAATCATATCACATTACAGTCATAAAGAGTAACATAAGTACATACCATATCTTTCATTCCTGCTGAGAAGAGACCAGCAAGCAAATCCCTTTAACGAGACTGAAGTTACAGCAAGTTCTCCCAGTCAGGTCATCTAGTAGAGCAGAGCACAACATGCAGACACGGGCCCTTCCCCAAGAAATGACACGCAGACGCCAATATACCCTGTGGAATAAAACTATACACACAGGGATACTATGTCGGACCCAGGAATTTATACAACAACCCAAGGACCCATCCCAGCTCCTGCCCAACTAACAAAGATCACCCTATGTGCCTATGGGTGGTGAGCGTGTTTACTGCCAGCACATTCCAGTTTCAACACTAGCCTCTCCCTAGTGCATTGCTTGTGGGGATCAGCAGACTATTAGCATGCACCCTCTCCGGTTATTCAACCAATAAACCATATAATAGATGCATTTATGTAGTTATTTGGCTGTGTATTGTGTAGGCACTACTAAACACAAGTCCTGAAGAGTTCATTCAACCATTACTGAAAATAGAAGGCAGTGTCTATTTAAAGCTGAGTGAAAGTTCTCCATCTAACACTTCAAGCGCTTTAATTGAGAGATAAACCACATAACCATAAACACAGCAGTAACCCACATTATTGTGCTATTTTCTGCATACACAAAGTCGATTTTCATGCAATGGATGTTTTCCATGTTCCATTTATTTTTATGCAACAAAGCCTCCTACCATTAAGGACTTATGCGAAAATGGTATATTATATTACAAAGATGTGTCTGTGGAAGGGCATAAAAGGACTGAAATGTCTTGCTACGCATTCATCACTTCAGCTAAGTAACAACATATAAAGAAAGGGTAGTCAATAAGCAGATTTGACTCATACATTGGACCTTCTGTCTCTTTCTTCCAGACCTCCATTGCTTTATTTATTATAAAACTGATATGGAGTTTACCATCTATCATCTAAATATGATCCTGTTTCTGAGTCTCCATTACTATATTACTCTCTTTTGTTCTTCTGATTGTCATTATAATAAAATGTTGATGCTTAAATATGGATTCAGCTCCCTGTATTTATTTTCATAAATACATTAGTACCTTAGCAAATTCTGAAAAAGATAACGGACTATACCAAATTCAAAGTTTCTGTGATCCGGTCTAATTATTAGAGTTATTATTAAGAGAGTGAAGGAGGTGTCATGAGGAGCCAGTCTCATGGAGGTGAGGGGAGTTATTATTAAGAGGGTAAAGGTGGTGTCATGGGGAACCAGTCTCATGGGGGGGGGGGGGGAGAGTTATTAAGAGAGTGAAGGAGGTGTCATGGGGAACCAGTCTCATGGGGGGTGAGAGTTATTATTAAGAGAGTGAAGGAGGTGTCATGAGGAACCAGTCTCATGAGGGGAGGGGAGTTATTATTAAGAGGGTGAAGGTGGTGTCATGGGGAACCAGTCTAATGGGGGGGGGGGGGGGAGTTATTATTAAGAGAGTGTAGGAGGTGTCATGGGGAACCAGTCTCATGGGGGGGTGAGAGTTATTAAGAGAGTGAAGGAGGTGTCATGGGAAACCAGTCTCATGGGGGGGGGCAGTTTTTATTAAGAGAGTGTAGGAGGTGTCATGGGGTACCAGTCTCATGGGTGGGGGAGGAGAGTTATTCTTAATAGAGTGAAGGAGATGTCATATTAAAATAAGTGTTGTGTTACATAATCTAAATAAAATTTAAGGGAAAATAGATGGCTTGAATACACTCAGACAACATATGCACGAAGTAAATAGCATAGTGTCAGGAAAAAAATATACTTCCATTATGGCAAAACATAGCCCAAAAGCATAAAGTATATACTGCACAATTATTTATCAAATTATGAAGTTTTACTGGAAATAAAGCAACAAACAGGTGATCTGTAACTTAAAGTCACACGATACACAAACAAATGGAAATAAACTAAATCAATTAATTTGGAGGTTATTTACACCAATAAGCTGCTATTTTATTACACTTCATTTTTTGGGGGGGAAATCTTTTTTTTTTTTTTTACTTTGCGATGATGTAGATAAATGGTGACTATCACATATCTATGACATACAAACTACAGACCAAAGAACACTATATAATAAGCACTCACACTAAAAGATACAGAGAATGTCACATTTTACGCATGCTCATAATGTATTGACAGAAACATGGCTTAAAGATAATCCAGTGGGCTGTTTAAGGCTGGGTGATTGTGGTCTATGAAAAGTATAATTTCAATGGTATTTTAAAATGATTTTCAAACTAATTGACAAAAATAAGACCCTATCCATTATTGTTATTATCCTTTATTTGTAAAGCAACAAAATATTTTGTAGCAATATCAGGCGTTAAGTGCAAAGAAAAATATGACAACAATGGAAGGTCCTGAATTTGAGCTTAAAATCTTTGCTTAACTTGCGAATTTACAATCTGAAGGAGGAGGAGGTAGGAGAGGCAGAAATCTGGGCAAGAGTAACATGTAGGGGATATGCATAGCCAGAATAGCACATCATTTCTAGACGGCTAACCTGTGATGTTTGTGGTGTACATAGGGAGCAACATGCAGTAATCACACACATAAAACTATCCACATACAAACATTCTGATCAGGCTCTTGGACTTAATAAATGTCCAGGAGATTTAGTTCTGTGTGGATAGCTTGTATGTAATCCACTATTACTCACCTAGTACTTACAAGCTGGGCCAACACTCATTACTCATGTGCACATGTGGTCTGTTATACACTATCCTTCTCTATGAGTAAGCATAATGGCTGCATGCAGTTGGTGGGCTGGAAGAAGGTGGCGGCAATATACATTTAACCATTTTTTGTGATAAGGACATAATTGTTGACATTCCAGAAGAATATCGGGGACAACTTTGTTAGCTCTGCAGATTGCCTCAATGTCCAAAGTTCCTCAACCTGTGGATCACCAGAGGCTAGTGAGGTTCACTCAGTTGGTCCACAAAAGAGCTGGGATTTCAAACAAGTATGGAGTATTACACGTTAATAAAGTTATTAAAACTGCATAAATAAATATCACAGCAGAGCCTAAGTGTCACGATCTGCTTTTTCAAGGGGGCTTGATAAGAACCTAGTTCAAACCTACCCCGGCAGAATCATGTGGTTCTTATTCTATGTGGCACAAAATATGGCATCTGAAGAGGGCAAGGCCCAAAAGGTACAGGCAGAGAATACTTAATACAGGTTACTAGTGGCCTATGGCAAGACCACTCCCCAATCCAGGATACAAAACACAAAAAACAGCCTCACACTGTGGATATTGGTAAACTAGAACAGAACATTTATTGAATCATAGAACCAACATATTTATACTCTAGCTCCCATATCACACCCTTGTGTAATTTTGTGTATGTGTGTGATATCATCACATCTGCCTTGCAACCTTGGTTGATATAGAGCTCTTGAGATAAAACTCTACAAAAGTCTAAAATATATGACAGGTGTCTAGAGCTAACAGGGGGTAGGTAACAACCTTGATGTTGATCTCCAGTGTTTGCTCAGGACTCCTAAGGAGCAGTCATCTGCCTTGAATCAAGGCCTGTATGTGTGATGAAATGTTCTGCAGTTAAAATTCTGTGCAGAGCATTTTTTCCATTTCCACATATATTCTGTTCTATATCACATTTTCCCTCTATAACATATTATAACAAAGATACAAAATCATAATGTACAGGCAACATATAATCCAAATAACAATCACATATATAGTTGTGAGCAGGCAAGTTGTTGCTAATGCTTGCGGGCTTGCATAGCGAGCACGCAGCAACTCCGGCCCTCATGAAGCGCGGGGGGGGGGGGGTGCATTTGCAGAGGTGGAGGCTCCCACGTCGGCTGCAATGAGCCGCAGGCGGCACGAACACCGGAAAATTTACGGACTTAGTATCCACAAATACGAGTCGCGGGACTTTGCAAAAATACGACGTTAACGCCCGAACCACGCGCACATTCAAGAGTTTACACACACAAAAATCCCCTAAGCGAGAGAAAAAATGGTTGCCGAAAAAACGAAAATGAGGCTACAGGACTCTAAACACGCAAAACACCACCAAGCACATCCGGATTTTAAAAAAAGTCGTATGAGGTACAAGATACACCATTAGCAAGGACGCTACATCATACACAGCCGCGTAGCACATACACATTAGCCGCCATTTTACAACACTAACACAATGCGGAAGTACACAGCTACCCTAATGGCTTCCCCTTGCGCACGCAGCCTATTTACACTGCACACATTGCTGACACTTACACCTCAGCTCCACAACAGTGCAAACCTACATTATGCTGCAGGAACATCAAAACAGATTGTCAGCTCTCCTGCATATATTACTTCCAAATTGGTAAAGTATATTAATTTATTAATGTATTATTTCATAACCATACAAAAACAAATATACACAAAAACAAAAAAAACACAATAAACACAAAACCCATTTACCGCGTGTCTCCACCAAACAGCATTACCCGCCTTACAATTTTATTGCCGTCATTTTTTTTGACGGGCAAGTCGCTAGTAATACATAATCACAATGCAACAATGTCATGTTCCTTGGCCATATGCATTAATAGTAATATTGCAGTCACTAAACAATGTAACCATGACACTAAGTGTTGAGTTTTTTGGGCATTCAGTCGTTTTACGACTCCCCGTGACCTCATGGACCGTAACACACCAGCCACATATGTCAATCGTCATGCTGATCCACTTGGTTTTCGTTGTAGAGATACTGGAGTGGGTTACCAGTTCCTTATCCAGTGAGCCACAGCATACATCCCCTGGTATTTCTAGGTGATCTCCCATCCAAGTACTGACCAGGCCCAACCCTGCTGCGGCTTCAGGGTGGTGCGACTCTTGGTTCCCTGACTGTAATCGAACCCAGGTCACAGCTGTGAAAGCACCGAATCCTAACCACTGAACCAGAGGTGAAACCAAGTATTGATTGGGATAAAGCACTTTCTGCTAAGATTCTAAGCTCAAAACAGGGCCCTTCAACTTTTGAATTTGTTAAACTTGGTATTTCCCCTGTTTTTATCCCCTGTACAGCGCTACGGAATATGTTGGCGCGATACAAATAAAAGATAATAATAATAATTGCACTGTTGTATAGATACATAGGCTATACTTCAATAGTACAGTGCCTTGCAGTTGTTAAGCAAAAGCCTTAAAATTCACAAGGCATTAAGAGGCATTAAGGTGGTCCACCAAGACACTCAGAAATGTTAAAGTCCTTTAAATTAAATAGGTTTGGGTTTGAGTCTCTGGCTCCTACAATTATACTTCTGGTTCCTAACTCTTGCTTACATATATCAACATGAAAACACATAAACATTGTTTCTAAAAATATTGGTGGCTCCTAACTAATCTAATTGAAATAAAGTCCCAAGGGACAATGAATTGTGAAAAATATTCTTAATGTGAGTTTGGACACTTTCAAGCGCATTTTTCAGACAATATATGACATGTTTCTACGTTACACATCAGTTACAGCAAAAAGAACATAGGAGAAACCATCACCCACATGAAAGAAGGACATGACAATACAATATATAGTCACAGAAATGAAAAGAACACATATAATTAATTTATTGATAGTAAAATAAAAAGTGGAAGTATCAGATAATTAAGTGTAAAAGAAGGTATTTTTAAGTATAAATTACCTGAAAAGACCATCCCTCTCTACTTCTACCAATATGTAAGGCGATTCGCTAACTCCCATAGTGGGGATAATATGTAGGAAAATATGCCAGGTGGGTTACACCATCTTTGGCTCATAAATGTTATAGCCTGTGCTACAGAGGGTATGCGCTTTCTCTATTATCATCTCTACCATGAGAATTAAGATCTCACCCTTGAAAGGTATAGTAGCAGAGAAGAAGGAACTTTTCCGAAAATGTATGTTTAAAATACCGAAGGTTAAAGCTCAATGATCTAACACTTCAACTCAAAATGTTTGATAACAAGTAACTACAATTATATTTATCGGTGTACTTTCCATTTCTGCAATAACTGATTTTTTGCCAAATGCCTTTAAAGAAATCTCTCGAACAATAATAGAGCATCCATGTGTGAAGTCCAGTCACTGCTTCTTGTTCCAAAATTGTCATTATGCCAATCGAACATGGGGGTGGATAAATGATTAGGACCACATTCAGCAAAACTCACTGAGCTGACTATTTCAGCTCATCCTTTCAAGCTAAAGTATTGATACCACTGAAACAGGAGACCGCACGCGGCGATGTGTGACCTTGAGCGAGTGACTGAACCAATGAGTGGACCACAAAAGCACACAATGTACAGAGCTTATATTAATACAGCAGCCATGGACTTCATCATCAGAAATAAAACTACAATAATCCACAACACTCCTTAAGGTATTTCATTTATAAATCATCAAAATACCACAAGTGCTGTATAATAAGACTAATATACTATGAATTAAGTAGGTATATTGAGCCTTGTCATTGATTGCTAAGTATAACCCTTATTCATCCAAGACTACAGACTGCAGATTATACCATGAAAACTGTGGGATGCAGAAATATAATGCTTATAAAATCACATGCACATGGCAGTGAGCACCGAATGCCTCAGTGCATGCAATCACCCATTTTATCATATATAAATCCTGCAAAAACATATAAATTACAGAACCACAATAACTTTTTTCCAGCCAGAAGTAATATTGATTGAATGGTACAAAGTATGCTTTTACAGCAATGGAGAAGGTAAGAAAAATGATAATAAAAAGCAATGCTGAGTGAACAGACACATGAAGCACAAGGTATAGGGTATATATATATATATATATATATATATATATATATATATATATATATATATATATATATATATATATATATATATATATATATATATATATATATATATAGAGTGAGGTAGCACAAGTGTCCAGTAATCCAGAATAATAATCAGAGTATTGCAGTAAATAGTGATCATTTTTTTATTGGACAAACATATTCCTAAATATTATGACAAGCTTTCAAGAGTTTCCTCTCTTTGTCAAATCAGGAGAAATACTCAAAGAGACTTGACAGAGAGAGGTAACTCTCCAAAGCTAGTCATAATATTTATTTATGTTTGTCCAATAAAAAATTATTACTATTTACTGCAATACTCTGATATATATATATATATATATATATATATATATATATATATATATATATATATATATAGTGACATTATAATTACTCTTTAGACTGCTTCCACAACACAATTTAGAAGGGTATTGTAAAGTACAGTGGGTACATAAAGAACAATGTATAAAGGCAAATTAAGTTGAAAGGTAGACAGTACAATTCAATAAGACAACAGAATATTTTGTGCAACGTAGTCCTTGCGCAGAAGAGTATTTATCATGTTATTATACAATACACTGAATAAAAGACAATAATGTTACAAGTAGTTTTTATGATGATCATCTGAAAGGGATCCTGGTTTAGGAACAGTCATCATATACCTTACCTATTCATTGTAAACATTGTATTACAACTAGGACCAAAGTCCACTATGACATGTGAGTGGTCAAAGCTATGTTACACAATGGCCCAACATCTTCTAACTCACATGCCAAAGAATACCTCTGACTAGCCAGGAAATGTGTCTGTGAGATGCAAAGCAGAGAAAACTACCTATTAGTCAGGACATTTCCTGTATGCTGAGATTACTTTCACAATTTCTTTTCTTGCTGTGCTGAACTTGCACTCTGCATGTAATGAAACCCAGATATTTGCTTATAGCAGAGATATGGTTTGGGAAAACAAGCAGCTATCGGGGCATTGGCAGGAGTAGAAATGAAACAGGGTTATTAGTTGGAGCAGTTTGTAAAGGGCACACAAATAAGGAAAATACTTCCCCAAGGCTTTGACTTCCTTTGCCCTTCCCCCACTAAGATAACACTCAGAAGGAATAGCATTCAGATCAAGTGACACCACTGAGATTGGGAGTTTATGTGGCAGCTGTACACTAGTTTTATTATTTGATTTAAAGACCTGCCATGTGATTAGCTCAGACCAGCCATAAACTGCATTTAATCCCCTCAGTTGAAGGGGACTGCAACACATTAACATGATCATTTATTTATCCAGTGACAACACATTCTGCATAGCTATACACTGCTGGACATAACATTATATATATATATATAGAGAGAGAGAGAGAGAGAAAGAAAGAAAGAAAGAAAGGAGAGGGGGGTGAGAGAGAGAAAGGAGAGGGGGGTGAGAGAGAGAAAGGAGAGGGGGGTGAGAGAGAGAAAGGAGAGGGGGGTGAGAGAGAGAAAGGAGAGGGGAGAGAGAGAGAGAGAGAGAAAGGAGAGGGGAGAGAAAGAGAAAGGAGAGGGGAGAGAGAGAGAAAGAAAAAGGAGAGGGGGAGAGAGAGAGAGAGAGAGAAAGAAAAAGGAGAGGGGGAGAGAGAGAGAGTTGAGGGGGGAGAGAGAGAGTTGAGGGGGAGAGAGAGAGTTGAGGGGAGAGAGAGAGAGGTGAGGGGGGAGAGAGAGAGGTGAGGGGGGAGAGAGAGAGGTGAGGGGGAGAGAGAGAGGTGAGGGGGGAGAGAGAGAGAGAGGTGAGGGGGGAGAGAGAGAGAGAGGTGAGGGGGGAGAGAGAGAGAGAGGTGAGGGGGGAGAGAGAGAGGTGAGGGGGGGAGAGAGAGGTGAGGGGGGGAGAGAGAGGTGAGGGGGGGAGAGAGAGATGAGGGGGGGAGAGAGAGATGAGGGGGGAGAGAGAGATGAGGGGGGGAGAGAGAGATGAGGGGGGGAGAGAGAGATGAGGGGGGGAGAGAGAGAGGTGAGGGGGGGAGAGAGAGAGGTGAGGGGGGGAGAGAGGGAGGTGAGGGGGAGAGAGAGGTGAGGGGGAAAAAAGAGGTGAGGGGGCAGAGAGAGGTGAGGGGGAAAGAGAGGAGAGGGCGAAAGAGAGAGAGGAGGGGGAGGGTAGAGAGTGGGAGAGAAAGGAGAGGGAGCTAGTACAAGCAAGGGCAGTACACAGACTAAAAACAACAAAGTACTGTGTCTGCTCCCAGGAGCTTACAATCTAGATGCTGCCCATAGATGCAATAGCCCATTACAACTATGAATGCATTGCACACTTTTTTTTAATAGACATTTTCAAAATAATGTACCAATAAAGTAAATAACTAAGAGATAATATCACCTCCTTTAACATCATGCAGACTAAAACAGCAGGTACTGTTCCCAAAAGCAAGATACTGCACCCAATACAACACAAGCATGAAAAGTCCTGATTTTTTGTATTATCATCTTGCAAAATAATGTGAAGATCAGGTGAGTAACCCTGACAGGACATGTCCCTCTCCCTCACATCATATCTGTTTATGTAAACAACACATCTAGTACTTAGTGTCTTAGTGTGTGAGTCCCAGCACTTCTGATCATACTGTATCATCCCAATAAACATGTTCTTACCTCACTCAGCTCCACATTGGACTCCTCCACATATTGAATCCCCACTCCAGCATTCATGGTTCCAGCTTGCAGGGTGTAGGTGTCTGTCTCCAGCTTGCAGTGCTTCCTGCCTCTATGGCACACACATCTCACCTCTCAGCCCCTCCTGTGCTGCACTCATTGCTCTGCTACAACTTACTTTCCCAAGTGTGTGACACTGCAGCCCTTACACACACACACAGGGTGCATGGAGGATGATCAGGTCCATAGAGCAGGGCTGTGCTGTGCCTTGCCTCTAGCTGCCTGCTGGCCTGTCTGTGGCTTGCATGGAGGACACCTCCCCCTAAAGGCTCAATGGGAAGAGTGTGTGACTGTCTCACTGTATACCTGTGTGTGTGTGCCTGTGTATCACTGTATACCTGTGTGTGTCTGTGTGTGTATCACTGTATGTGTGTGTGAGACTTGTGCCTCCTAGTACTTCAAGTCAAAAAAGATTCTAAAAAGATCCCCTCCGTTGAGCAGCTGTGCACTAAAGTTTCCTCTTCCCTCTGATGTGAGTGCAGGGCTTTGTGATCAAAAACAGCTGTCTGCAGCTGGCTAGAGTGCACTGAATAGGGAGGTGCTGAGACACACAGCAGAGAGGGAGCAGAGACACACACACACAGCACAGAGGGAGCAGAGACACACAGCACAGAGAGGGAGCAGAGACACACACACACAGCACAGAGAGGGAGCAGAGACACACTGCACAGAGGGAGCAGAGACACACAGCACAGAGAGGGAGCAGAGACACACAGCACAGAGAGGGAGCAGAGACACACAGCACAGAGGGAGCAGAGACACACACACAGAGAGGGAGCAGAGACACACAGCACAGAGAGGGAGCAGAGACACACAGCACAGAGGGAGCAGAGACACACAGCACAGAGGGAGCAGAGACACACAGCACAGAAGGGGAGCAGAGACACACAGCACAGAAGGGGAGCAGAGACACACAGCACAGAGGGAGCAGAGACACACACACACAGCACAGAGGGAGCAGAGACACACAGCACAGAGAGGGAGCAGAGACACACACACACAGCACAGAGAGGGAGCAGAGACACACTGCACAGAGGGAGCAGAGACACACAGCACAGAGAGGGAGCAGAGACACACAGCACAGAGAGGGAGCAGAGACACACAGCACAGAGGGAGCAGAGACACACACACAGAGAGGGAGCAGAGACACACAGCACAGAGAGGGAGCAGAGACACACAGCACAGAGGGAGCAGAGACACACAGCACAGAGGGAGCAGAGACACACAGCACAGAAGGGGAGCAGAGACACACAGCACAGAAGGGGAGCAGAGACACACAGCACAGAGGGAGCAGAGACACACAGCACAGAGAGGGAGCAGAGACACACAGCACAGAGAGGGAGCAGAGACACACAGCACAGAGGGAGCAGAGACACACACCACAGAGGGAGCAGAGACACACAGCACAGAAGGGGAGCAGAGACACACAGCACAGAGGGAGCAGAGACACACAGCACAGAGGGGGAGCAGAGACACACAGCACAGAGAGGGAGCAGAGACACACAGCACAGAGGGAGCAGAGACACACAGCACAGAGGGAGCAGAGACACACAGCACAGAGAGGGAGCAGAGACACACAGCACAGAGAGGGAGCAGAGACACACAGCACAGAGGGAGCAGAGACACACAGCACAGAGGGAGCAGAGACACACAGCACAGAGAGAGCAGAGACACACAGCACAGAGAGGGAGCAGAGACACACAGCACAGAGGGAGCAGAGACACACACAGCACAGAGGGAGCAGAGACTCACAGCACAGAGAGGGAGCAGGAGACACACACACACACAACACAGAGAGGGAGCAGAGACACACAGCACAGAGGGAGCAGAGACTCACAGCACAGAGGGAGCAGAGACTCACAGCACAGAGGGAGCAGAGACTCACAGCACAGAGAGGGAGCAGGAGACACACACACACACAACACAGAGAGGGAGCAGAGACACACAGCACAGAGGGAGCAGAGACTCACAGCACAGAGGGAGCAGAGACTCACAGCACAGAGAGGGAGCAGGAGACACACAGCACAGAGAGGGAGCAGAGACACACAGCACAGAGGGAGCAGAGACACACAGCACAGAGAGGGAGCAGAGACACACAGCACAGAGGGAGCAGAGACACACACAGCACAGAGGGAGCAGAGACTCACAGCACAGAGAGGGAGCAGGAGACACACACACACACAACACAGAGAGGGAGCAGAGACACACAGCACAGAGGGAGCAGAGACTCACAGCACAGAGAGGGAGCAGAGACACACAACACAGAGAGGTAGCAGAGACACACAGCACAGCACAAAGGCAGCAGAGACACACAGCACAGAGAGGGGCAGAGACACACACATAACAGAGGGAGCAGAGACACACACACAGCACAGAGAGGGAACAGAGACACACAGCACAGAGAGGGAGCAGAGACACACACACACACATAACAGAGGGAGCAGAGACACACAGCACAGAGAGGGAACAGAGACACACAGCACAGAGGGAGCAGAGACACACAGCACAGAGAGGGAGCAGAGACACACAGCACAGAGAAGGTGCAGAGACACACAGCACAGCACAGAGGGAGCAGAGACACACACACACAGCACAGAGGGAGCAGAGACACACACACAGCACAGAGGGAGCAGAGACACACAGCACAGACAGGCAGCAGAGACACACACACAGCACAGAGGGAGCAGAGACACACACACATAACAGAGGGAGCAGAGACACACACACACAGCACAGAGGGAGCAGAGACACACAGCACAGAGAGGGAGCAGAGACACACAGCACAGAGGGAGCAGAGACACACACACAGCACAGAGGGAGCAGAGACACACACACATAACAGAGGGAGCAGAGACACACACACAGCACAGAGGGAGCAGAGACACACACACATAACAGAGGGAGCAGAGACACACACACAGCACAGAGAGGGAGCAGAGACACACAGCACAGAGAGGGAGCAGAGACACACACACAGCACAGAGAGGGAGCAGAGACACACACACAGCACAGAGAGGGAGCAGAGACACACACACAGCACAGAGAGGGAGCAGAGACACACAGCACAGAGAGGGAGCAGAGACACACAGCACAGAGGGAGCAGAGACACACAGCACAGAGAGGGAGCAGAGACACACAGCACAGAGAGGGAGCAGAGACACACAGCACAGAGAGGGAGCAGATACACACAGCACAGAGAGGGAGCAGAGACACACAGCACAGAGAGGGATCAGAGACACACACACACAGCACAGAGGGAGCAGAGACACAGAGCACAGAGGGGGCAGAGACACCCAGCACAAAAAGGGACAGACACACACCACAGAAAGGGGGCAGAGACACATAGCACAGAGAGAGCAGAGACACACAGCACAGAGAGGGGACAGAGACACACACCAGAGAGGGGACAGAGACACACACCAGAGAGGGGACAGAGACACACACCAGAGAGGGGACAGAGACACACACCACAGAGAGGGGGCAGAGACACACACCACAGAGAGGGGGCAGAGACACACACCACAGAGAGGGGGCAGAGACACACACCACAGAGAGGGGGCAGAGACACACACCACAGAGAGGGACAGAAACACACAGCACAGAGAGGGAGCAGAGACACACAGCACAGAGGGGGCAGAGACACACAGCACAGAGGGGGGGCAGAGACACACACCACAGAGAGGGGGCAGAGACACACACCACAGAGAGGGGGCAGAGACACACACCACAGAGAGGGGGCAGAGAAACACACCACAGAGAGGGGGCAGAGACACACACCACAGAGAGGGACAGAAACACACAGCACAGAGGGAGCAGAGACACACAGCACAGAGGGGGCAGAGACACGCAGCACAGAGGGGGCAGAGACACGCAGCACAGAAAGGGACAGAGACACACAGCACAGACAGGGGGCAGAGACACACAGCACAGACAGGGGGCAGAGACACACAGCACAGACAGGGGGCAGAGACACACAGCACAGAAAGGGACAGAGACACACAGCACAGAGGGGGCAGAGACACACAGCACAGAAAGGGACAGAGACACACAGGGGGCAGACACACACAGAGCACAGAGAGGGAGTAGACACACACATCAGAGAGGGGTCAGAGACACACAACACAGAGAGGAAGCAGAGACACACGCCACAGAGAGGGAGCAAAGACACACAGCACAGAGAGGGAGCAGAGACGCGCACCGCAGAGAGGGACAGGGTCAATATAATGCAAATATGAAACAAATGGATCCACAGGCAGCTATCAAATATTGATAGTTACAAAATGCATCCAGGACATAAAATGAACCAGAAATTGTGAGTGTCTCTGGCTGCCAGTCAGGTACAGAATAGCAGGCAGAGTAACAAGCAGCTCTGGAATCAGGAGCACATTCCTTCCTTTATTAGGTATGTCCCCCTATGACCCCTGGAAAATCTAAAACTTGCAGCCACTCTGTAATGATCAACCTTTCTGTACTAACAAGTACATTAAATAGACATTGAACATTTTCACGAGTAATGTAAAATCACTGGACTTATGATAAAGCGCCCAAACTACCACCCGTCAAAGGAAATGTAGGAAAATATACTCTTACATGGGGCTACCAGGACTGCATACTTAAATGAGTGCTACACCTAGGGCTTCCTTATTCTGGGCAAACCTTCCAAATGCTCCCCGTTGTCATTCCTGCTACTGAGACCATAGGGTAGGGCACATGCCCAATGACCCATCTTCATAATCCTAGCAAAGGCATATATAAGAATATTTACAGTCATTAAAAGGACAGATAAACATATAGTTTTAAACATTGAACAGCCAAACAAATATATTCTTGCAACTTTAGCCTGCTTGTAGTTCCTATTCGTCCTATAGGGGTAGCATTACTCCTCTTTTTCACAGCTTAATACCTATCCTGCAAAACATTGCTGAGGAGTTCAAGGATGTTTACATGAAGGCTCAGTTTGAGCAAAAATAAGCAGGTAAAACATATTCTGATGCCTCTAGGACCCTGGAAGAATACATGATGCATTGGCGAAAGTTGCATGTGTGCGAGGGGGTTTACATATATGGAGAGCTACGGTTGCATTATTTCATATAATTCATGATAATTCTATGGACTTATATACTGAATTTATGTTACACACCATTGCATAGATTGCTATTTCTTTGCTCCAACAGCTGCAACATTTTCCAAATGAATTCCAAATATTTTAATTGTAAAAGAATTAAGCCGATTGTAAAACAGCAAAATATTCTTCAATGCATGGCATCATATGAAGGTCTTATTACAAGAGTTCAGCTATTTCCTTTGACAGGATTTCTCACACATACACTCCAGGGCTATTTCCTAGTTCCTTATAAACATTTAAATAAATATCCAATAAAAAAGCAGTAACCGATCACATCAGCTTGTATTTTGCCTAAAATAATGCTAGATTCCAAAAAAGCTTTTTTGATTTTGCTGCAGTAACAGAATCTTTAGTAAATATCCTGACAACCGGGGGGGTCCCCAGATCTGAAAACAAATAACCACAATCCACTTTTTGAGGACCACCATGTTTTCAATCCAGTAAAAAAATAAAAGGATCATCAGGGAGTGCTTGTTAAGACCAATGCTGCTGGAGCATAAGCACACTAGCATGTACATAAAGAGTCATTTAGCAACTGCAATCTGTTCACAATTTTCTTTACCGTGGTGATATACTTCGATAATCATCCCATCCAATAAACATTCAATGTTTATGTGCAGAGTGATGGATTACTTTATACGTCGCAAAGCATACGTTAATGTAAAAACCCAGGAGACGGAGGTGTACAGTAATGTACTTGATTAAAATAAACAGAAAACTCTGAACAGAAACAGAACAAATCTAAAAGGTTGGGGGATGTATACACACATTATATATATATATATATTCATACATACATACACACACATATTTGTATACCAGCTACTTGTGACGGGAATAAAATTCTAAGGCTGGCAATGCTGTTTGCTACACAATGTAAAGATTTTGCTTCTCTGAGAACCTTCGGGGCTCATCGCGAGCCTCCCCCCCCCCCCCCCCCCCCGTGTCCATCAACTTTCCTAGTTTGCCATGATCATCTTCGGCGCTCATCGCAAGCCCCACGACGATCGCCTTTGGTTCTAATTGTGGGACTCATTGCGAGCCCCGATGTTCATTGCGAGCCTTTCCTCACGCCTACTGTACGGTCCGCTCACTGTAGGGTTCGTTAACCCGCAAGTTTTGTGCTTGGGAATGCCATGTGTCTCTTTCCACCATCTCCCCCCTGTCCCTTCCTTGTGTCTTTCTCCTCTATGTGTGTGCTGAATGTTTGCTTGTTACGGGCTGACTGCTGTTGGTTTTATTTTCATAGTCCTGCATGTCTGGCGTTGTTGGTGTAAGTGTTACTGTCTTTGTCGTCGTGTATATTCTAAGTCCTGCGTGCCTGGCTCAGCTCTGCCTCGTTTTCATCCCGTTTCAGGTTTTTAGTGGGGGGTTTTTGTCCTCCATTTTTTTCCTCGCTTAGCTGATTTTCAAAAAAAGGGCAAATATGGCTAAAAATTGCTTGCAACCTCACTCCCAGGCTTCCTGTCTTTCCCGTGTGCGGTGTGTGAGTGTGTTATTATGTTTTTTTAATTGTTTGCTTGTTTTTCATGTTTTTGGAGTTACGCGCTGGAACTAAGTTTGACCGTTAATTTAGCAAATTGCGTTCCTCGCAGGCAGCGGCAAAGTACTATGTGCTTCAACTGCTCATTCCCTCCTAAGTCCCGCATACTTCAAACTGCTCACCTTGCTTCGTGAGACTCGCAGTGCAATGAGCGCCTTCGGTGCTCATTGCAGCATAAGTTGTTTGTGAGTCGACGTCTCGCTTCGCATCGCAAGGGACGCAAAAGCGTGACCAACATAGCAAACGCTCCCAACAATGACAACTATATATGTGATATTGTAACAAATTACCAGTGTCCTCTGGGTTTATGACTGTGTTTCAGGCACTTTTATGGAGGAGCACAGTACAAGAGGCTGTATGTGGTTTTACTAAAATGTATCCAGTGATACAAAAATAACAAACAATACAAATAAAATAAAGTAATAGACCTTGCTTCCACTAAAGCAGTACCTTAACCGATAAACACTTTCCTCAATAAGCAGCTCTAATCCAGCTGAACCTGGGTGGAGCAAAAACATACAGGCTATTAGTTTGTTAAATCCCTGGTTTGTACAGTTTTTCCAGGTCTCCACTCTGCTTGAAGCAGTCATAAGCAGCCACACTATAAGTGTCCCTCTATCTCCAGGTATTATTATTATTATTATAATTTATCAATAAAGCGCCGACATATTCCATAGCGCTGTACATAAATTAGGTTCACACAAAGATAAATACAGATTAACATTTAGAAAAGGTAGGAGGGCCCTGTCTTTGAGCTAGGAATCCAATGTCCATGGTGAATTCCCAAAGTACTAAGGATAGAAACTTGCAGACTTACAATAGGTATGACAAAACTGCAAACATGTGTCCATTAGCAGCCCCTCCCATACTCCAGGAGCAGTCTTAAATCAGGGCTGCCCCAATGCAGCTAATTAACTGGGCAGTCCTACTGAGGGAAGAGAGCTTTGCAGAGTCTGTGGCTAACATAATCCCCTTTGAGATTATATATATATATATATATATATATATATATATATATATATATATATATATATATATATATATATATAATAATCATTTAGTGTATGGTGAGCACAAAAGTGAGAAAAGCTCTCCACCGTACAAAGTACAGAAAACGAATAATACATTAATAAGCCCATTTGCCTGTCTAAAAGGCGGGGACATGCAAATGAGAATACAATGTACCTCACTCTTTTAATCCCAAAATAGCAACTTTATACATTGCTCCCTTAAAGCATATGCCCGCTGTATTAAACAGCTTTTAAGCAACGCATCGGGTTGGATTTTACACAAACCAAGAATATATGTATATGAGTGATTCTTGGTTTGTGTAAAATCCAACCCGATGCGTTGCTTAAAAGCTGTTTAATCAAGCTGTGGGGATGTTTTTCAGCAACCGGGACTGCGAAACTGGTCAGAGTTGAGGGAAAGATGGATGGTGCTAAATACAGGGATATTCTTGAGCAAAACCTGCACCATTCTGTGCGTGTAATGAGGCTAGGACGGAGGTTCACCTTCAAGCAGGACAATGACCCCAAACACACTGCTAAAGCCACACTTGAGTGGTTTAAGGGGAAACATGTAAATGTGTTAGAATGGCCTAGTCAAAGCCCAGACCTCAATCCAATGGAAAATCTGTGGTCAGACTTAAAGATTGCTGTTCACAAGCGCAAACCATCCAACTTGAAGGAGCTGGAGCAGTTTTGCAAGGAGGAATGGGCAAAGATCCTAGTGGTAAGATCTGGCAAGCTCATAGAGACTTATCCAAAGCGACTTGGAGCTGTGATTGCCGCAAAAGGTGGCTCTACAAAGTATTGACTTTAGGTAGGTGACTAGTTATGCACATTGACATTTTCTGTTATTTTGTCCTATTTGTTGTTTGCTTCACATTAAAAACAAAAAACATCTTCAAAGTTGTGGGCATGTTCTGTAAATTAAATGATGCAAATCCTCAAACAATCCATGTTAATTACAGGTTGTTAGGCAACAAAACACGATAAATGCCAAGGTGGGTGAATACTTTTGCAAGGCACTGTATATGTGATATTTATATGTGTATCCATAAAAATACATGGATTCTGGACTTGATGTCATTTTCAGAGATGTTTTGAATTTGGTGACTGTATCTAGTAATGTTTGCACTGCTTTTTTATTCTTTCCGTTAATTTTCTGTTATAATTATGTTTATAATCCTAGTTGTACAGTGAATCATCTGAATGAAGCTCATGGACCTTTGCTTGGTGCATGGACCACTGTTTGAAACCCTCAGTACTATAATTCTTATACCATACTGAGTATAGTACTATTAAATACTGCAACCAAACCAATCAATTAAGCACATAGGCCATGAACATATGAAATGATGTGTATTTGAACTCTAAACTTCCTTTAGTCTGGTCTGGCACAGTGGTTCTCATTAGGGGTTTTCATTTTAGCTTGGACTGGTATAGTAGACTGCTTGCTATTCGTTAGTTAAGCATATTACAGCAGGTATCCATGAAACTGTAATATTTAATCACGTGTCTGAAACTGATTTATTTAACATACTATTTTCGTACATTGTGGGAAATGCAAAACTGTCAATTTTAGATTAAAACAATTAATTCAAACTAGGTAACATTTTATTTTTCACTGCTAAATATTGATAAGGAAAAATCTAAACATTATGCATGCTAGGGAAAACATAAGGGCTTTTCTACGGTCTTGTAATGGGTTAATAATTGCAGGTCTTATCTGTAAATGGTTCCATATTATCTCTGGCATGCACAGGGAATTGGTGGTTATGTTTTCTACATACAAAGTGGAACCAGATAAAGCTTATCTTGGAATGTAATTTGTAACTGCACGTGGAACATAATATGGGCTATTTAAATGGATTTCTTTCACCATACCTACAAACAAATTTACAGTAAAATATTGATAATTGGCCATACACTGCAATCTGCCCTGCAATTTCTTACATGAGCTTCCCAAGAGTAAAGATAATCAGTAATATGCTACGAATAATCAAAGCCTAGAAATAATTGCTCCTTAAGAAACCTGGTTGGTTGAATTAGGAGGTAAGAGAGCAATGTCTGAGCCTGGCTTTTTCTCTCTTAATACTTCCCTGAAAGAATATAGCAGAAGAAAACAGGACTTAAAAGGCACATGGAAGGTTTCTAGATTATACTAGGAATATAATATACTGGTGTATATATTTACTTGTTTGTACTTTATATTATTAAGAAGCTCATTAATACACACACGGTTTCGTTAACCTGCAAGTTTTGTGCTTGGAAATGCCATGTATCTGTTTCCACCATCTCCCCCCTGTCCCTTCCCTGTGTCTTTCTCCTCTGTGTGTGTGCTGAATGTTTGCGTGTTGCGCGCTGAAGGCCGTTTGTTTTATTTTCTAAGTCCCACGTGCCTGGCTTTGCTGAGCCTCGTTTTCATCCAGTTTCGGATTTTTTTACGTTTTTCATCCGCCATTTTTTTCCTCGTTTAGCCGATTTTGGATACACCAAAACCCACAAATACGGCTCAAAATCGTTTGCAGCATAACTCCCAGGCTTCCTGGCTGTCACAGTGTGCTGTCTGTGACTGTGTTGTTATATTTGTTATATTTATTGTTTTGTTTTAAGGGTTTTTAGAGTTACGCGTTTGGCTCGCAGTTGCGACTCTCACAATGCAGCCTAAGTCGAATGCGCTCATCGCCTGCGAGGCGAGCTGTTAAGGCAATTAACCTTGCAGCACAAAGGCAATGAGCGCCGCGAATCGAGCAGTGAAGGCAATAAAACACACAGGACTTACACACCAAATGCGCATTTGCATTAGCCTCCGAGCATTTGACAAATGCTGGACTTAAAAAAAAAAAAAATTACAAGACGCGGGACTTAGAAAAAAAAAAAAAAATACGACATAGCAAAAATACGAGTTTAACGGCTGAACTGCGAACAGCAAAAAAACACAAAAAGCACAAATAAAATAGAAAATAAATACAAAAAAAATATCACTCGCAGCACGGGGGAACAGCCAGGACGTCTGGGAGTGAGGTGGAACGCGAATTTAAGGCGATTTCGACAACTTTCACCACCCGAAAATTGCCTTTGCGAGAAAAAAAAATGGCAGCTGAAAAAAATTTAAACGAGGCTACATGACCCCAGACCATGCAAAACACCGACAACCAAGTACCACTTTCAAACAGGAAGGAACAAACTACAAAATACACTATTACAAATGACGGAAAATGCTTGCGAGTCGCGTAACACATTAATAACATTACGAATATACAATGGCGCTTTACACAACTAAACCAACAGATTTCCCTCGTGCACACAAACAATTTCTAATGCACAGTTGGGATATTTATTACACTTTAGCATCAGGGCACCAACATTCAAACTGTACATTGAATGCGGACGGAAAATATAAACAGATTGTTAGTTCTTCAGGCTATTGATTGCTGGATATATTAATTACAAAAAGGTAAAGTATATTAATTTATTCAAGAACTAATTAATTCATTATTGATTAAGTAAATATAGATAAATATACAGTGGATATAAAAAGTCTACACACCCCTGCTAAAATGTCAGGTTTCTGTGCTGTAAAAAAATGAGACAAAGATAAATAATGTCAGAACTTTTTCCACCTTTAATGTGACCTATAAACTGTACAACTCAATTGAAAAACAAACTGAAATCTTTTAGGTGGAGGGAAGAAAAAAAAAAAAGATGTAGCTGTGTTCAGAATTAAGCAATCACATTCCAAATCATGTTAAATAGGAGTCAGCATACACCTGCCATCATTTAAAGTGCCTCTGATTAACCCCAAATAAAGTTCAGCTGCTCTAGTTGGTCTTTCCTGAAATTTTCTTAATCGCATCCCACAGCAAAAGCCATGGTCCAGAGAGAGCTTCCAAAGCATCAGAGGGATCTCATTGTTAAAAGGTATCAGTCAGGAGAAGGGTACAAAATAATTTCCAAGGCATTAGATATACCATGGAACACAGTGAAGACAGTCATCATCAAGTGGAGAAAATATGGCACAACAGTGACATTACCAAGAACTGGAGCTCCCTCCAAAATTGATGAAAAGACGAGAAGAAAATTGGTGAGGCTACCAAGAGGCCTACAGCAACATTAAAGGAGCTGCAGGAATATCTGGCAAGTACTGGCTGTGTGGTACATGTGAAAACAATCTCCCGTATTCTTCATATGTCTGGGCTATGGGGTAGAGTGGCAAGACGAAAGCCTTTTCTTACGAAGAAAAACATCCAAGCCAGGCTACATTTATTTATATATAAATTCTTATCTGTCGGTATATGAAGGAAACAGTAAGTACTTATTGTACGCTTTTCTGAAAAACAGTTGATAATGGGCAAAACATGTATTTTTTAAACAGGATACATAATTTATTAACTATTGTATGCTATTATTTTTTTGCTGTGGGTGATCACTGCCCTGACTGCTCCTTGCTTGAGCTGATTTCCTAACAGGGAGATTTCTATTAGTACTTATTAAAAGGAGTCCTCTATTTAAAATATTTTTTTAGAAGAACACAATAGAAATGTAGCAGCTACATCTGCCAGTGCTTTAAACAGAACAGAAAGCTCATTAGTTTGCAGGAGCACACTCGCCTGAGAAAGAAGAAAACAAAGTGGAGCCACACAATAAAGAATACTTGCATATAAAAGTTAAAATATAAATGTTTCATCTTTTTGCCCATTCTTAACTTTAGTTGTGTAAAAGACCATACTGAAAACTGTGACCACAGCGGCCCTCCAAAATACAGGCAATGGGAATTGCCAAATATAAACTGTAGCAAAAAATGCTATGCTCTCACTGCAACATCATTTCATATAATTAATTAATAAATTAAATACTTTTTTTTGTGAAAATGTTTGCCCATTATCACGTGTAGTTCTCTGAAAAATCATTTTAGAAATATGGGTCGACAGTGGCCTTTCATATATATGAATATATTTTATAATATGTTCAACAGACCGTAAGATGCAGTTAATTTACTGTTTGCATTTAGCTACTTTCTGTATGGCCTTCCTTTGAAGGATTAGTTTGCTGCAGGTGCTGTGCTAGTTTATCTGTCTCACTAAGAGGTGCTGTGATTTAATAATATATTTTTATCACTTGCATTCTCATTTGCTAAAACATATATCTTAAGTAAATGTATGCACCATCACAGTTTAATAGTCCCACATTAACAGTCCCTGGTGCTCTATCACCAAATCAGAAACACTATTAGGAATAGGCCTGTCTTATACATATTTACTCCTTTTACTTAGTCATTTGACATGACAAGATAGCAAACCCGGACATCTTATGGGTTGGAGAAGCCCAGCACTGGAAGCTACAATGCTAAGTTCATATGTACAGTAGACTCACTGTTATCAGGCACCCATGGGGATCGGTAGGTAGGTAGATGCTGGATAGATGTTGTTTCTGGTTGCTTGAGAGTTACATATAATAGAGGCCTAGATTAGCTGCACTTAGGATGCTCTGCTAAGTATTGTCAGTGAGGGCTGTTCTAGCAGCAGCAGCTTTCACTCCTCATTTACACACAGTTATGTTGGGCTGAAGGGTGCGGTGCTGAACACGGGGAATGCAACGCCAAAACTGCGCTGGCTCAGCCACTCATGTCTGTCTGCTTCCAGGTAACACTGAATTGCAGAGATGTAAAGTGGGTGACACCTAGGTGCCTGTAAGCATTTTGTGGCATGACACCTGGCTCCTGACTTTGTTGAAACCTGTAAAATTATTTTTTTGATTTAAAGTACAGTGTTCCTTTTTTTTCTGGTTGCTTGAGTTCTGGTTAACAGAGTCTACTGTAATTTGTTAAATTTAATTTAATATTCTTGAAACACTAATTTATTGCTAATCAGTTACAAAATAAATACACAAATTAAACTTTATTGCTGGACCACTATAAACAAGTACAAATTCAAATACTAATGAACCTACTAAACCTAAAAAAATGCAACTGCTTCCAAAATATAGTCTATAATCTTTCCTGTTGGCTGGCTGCAATATCGGCTACTAGGTGGAGTGGCAGAGTTGTCAGTGAATTTCTGGTCAGCGTAAAGCTTATAATCTGCTAGTACCCTAACACCTACACCCTACCCTAACATCTAATCCTTACCCCAACACCTAACCTTAACATCTGACCCCTAACCACTACCACTAATACCGAACACCTATCCCTAACACATAACCCTATACCCTAAGAAGTTCAATGAAAAGCGGCCGCCCCACCTAGTGGTCGATATTGCAGCCAGCCAACAGGAAAGGCCAGTGAACTGATCATTTTAAAATCTAATCTGTATTACATTTATTTTAAAATAAAATGTAACAAATACTGAAATAGAAAAAAAGCAAAATCAAAAATATCTCTTGATTTAATCATACACTGACAGTTTATGAGATAAGAGACATTGGTTCCGTATATATTGGCTTGGAGATATGTGATATGGGATACACGTTATGGGGCATTTAGAGATGCTTAGTTTTAATGACATCACCTGGCGCCAGTGAAATGGTGGACATGACTACTATTACAGGGTGTGTTTCAAGAGACTCTGTCATCTCAAAACCAAGTTGTTTTTTAGGTTATTAAAGAGCAGGAAAATATGATTCTATGTTGTGTTATCCATATTTTTCTAAAGTGAACCAGTCCTGGGAAATTCCATGTTGTTGTTTCTGTATTATATGCAAATGAGCGGCTATTGCATATTAATTAACTGATTTGATGCTAATTTGGGATTACCACCTGCTTATATGTCTCTCCCATAAACAAATTAAAGACTTGCAATGCTATCTGGTAGTTAGACCCCTCTCCCACCCTTATCAAGTACTCAGAGCTGCACATTAGCATACAGGATCCGAAAATTTATATTTCAGAAATGTTTTGCTGTACAAGAAACTGCTTGTACAATGTATAACGAATTTTAAATGTTCTTGAAATTAAATAATAATATTCATGCGGTGACAGAGACCCTTTAAGCTGATTAGGTTATGTTGTAAAGAGAAATCGGACTAGCATGATCACAGAGCTGTACATATGGTTAAAGCAAGGGTTGACACATTTTGTGATAAGGCAGCCAATCTTTTAAGACCCAGGTGAGAAATTATTCATAGTAATACAGTGGACCCTTGGTACTCTTTGTTATTTGGTCCCATAAGGAGTCATGTAAATTGGTTTTAGCAAGAGCAACAAGTACCAAGGTAGTACTGAATGCCAAAGCATTTTTTGCTTATCAAGACATGACTAATAACGAAATCGAGTGTTGAGGTAGTCAAGTAGTGATGGTCCACTCCCTATTAATAATAGCTAAAAAGTTAGGCCCCTTCTGGATCACTATCTTGTCATGAAGAACAGGCTTGTGTACTGCAATGAAGCTGTGAGCTATACCATGTACGGTCACCCAAGATGGGCAGGTAATAGTAGAGAGATCAGACAAATCGTGGTGCACTGGAGAAGGAACTGTCAACCCACTCGAGTATATTTAAAAAGAAAACCTTATGGATAGGCAAAACCAGATAGATGTGCCTGACGAGCTGAGGTCCATAGGGTCAGGGAGAGTCGGACATGCCTGAACGACTAAACAACAGAAACAGAAAAGTTAGGAGCCAACAGCAACATTTTTTGGGCCATAACTCCTTGGCTAGCCCTGGGTTACAGTGTCCAGGCATATTACAGAGATTTAGAAAATTATATTTAAATATATTTAACTATTTTGGGTGCAGCTGCACAAAGCATCAAAAACTCTGATTTATATAAATTACAGGAGCAAACTACTACTGTAATAAGTAACAGGAGAAGCTTGGATTTAAGATAAAATTTATAACAGCTGTTGACATTTCTTTAATAAAAAGTAAAAAGGGTACTAGTTATGTTTGAATATATCTGCTTGCTTTGTAATTTATAGCAAGGCAGTCATCCCATTTTCAATATACCGTACATTACATCAGAAGTCCTGCTCCGTAAATCATTATCATCTGACACATTAATGATTATTTTTATGTTACATTTATATAAAAAAGCCAGAACTGTGTTTATTGATTGCCTTTGTACCTGTTAATAACTAACCCCTGCTTTGCAGATTTGGACATGTATCTGGCAATGTGTACACCGTGTTAGGGTTGGAGGAAGTAACATGTTATCACTTAGAAAAGTGACAATAAAATGACACTGCACACTCAGGACCTCATTCAATTGCAATTTGGCCAATTGAGTAGAGCTCTAAATAAGCACAAAGCATATTGTTTTTAAAGAAGTTTTTAGTTAGTAAGCATCTATCCAAAAGCAAGGTTTTCACTAACTAAAAACTTATTTAAAACATATATGCTATGTGCTTATTTAAAGCCCTATTCAATTGGCCAAATCACAATTGAATGAGGCCCTCAGTGAGGAAGACAGTCTGTTTATACTACAATCTGGGTTTTAAAAACTGGGATCACTGAGGCTCACACATATTGTATAACTCCCAATGCAGTAAATAGCCAAAGAGGGACACATATATGCGTGAGAATGGATGCACTATTATTCTGATGTGTAAAATAAGATTTAGAGATACACACACCTAATATGCACAAACCGCTTCATGTAGATATACAGTCTGCAGTACTGACACTGCTGGAGGATCTTGTGGAGAATCCTTACACCATCTGTGCCGCATCGTGATATCGTGCGCCCGACGCGATTATGCACAGCAGCATCTAGTGGTGGATCCTGCACACATCGGCATTACAGAAAGTGGAGAGAGGTAAGGGGTGCAGAGAGACATCTGTATAGCTCCCAAAGCAAGAGAAAAATGGCCCCCGAAAAAAGAAAACGAAAACGAGGCACAACGACCCTAAAGCAGCAAAACACTGGCAATCACATACAGCTTTTCCAAAAAGCCGTACGAGCTACAAGATACACTTTTAGCAAGGACGCTAAATCATCCAAACCCGCGTACCACATACACATTCGGCGCCATTTTACAACACTAACTTACAGAATGCAGAAGTACACAGCTACCCTAACGGCTTCCCCTCGCGCACGCAGCCTATTTACACTACACACTGCACACATTGCTAACACTTACACCTCAGCTCCACAACAGTGCAAACCGACATTATATGCTGCAGGAACATCAAAACAGATTGTCAGCTCTTCAGCACAATGCTTCCTGCATATATTAATTACAAAAAGGTAAAGTATATTAATTTATTACTTATTTAATTAGCATACAAAAATACAACACTATCGCAATAAACGCAAAAGCCATTCACTGCGCGCCTCACAACAAGCACCAACGCTGCCCATAGCACACAAACTACACCAGGGGACAGCCTTGCAATAAGCGCAAAAAGCAGATCAGAGCCGACCTTACAACGACAGCAAAAGCGCCTCTGATAAAATAAAAAAAAATAGCAACCAAGAGGCTCGCAATGAGCGCCCCAGGATCTCAGACCACCAAAAAATGTAAATGTCTGTGGAAAAAAGCATTACCTGCAATTCAATTTTATTGCCCCGCCATTTTTGACGGGCAAGTCGCTAGTTATCTTATAATGACCACCCTATATGTTATGTCTCAACTTCCAAGACAGATTACTGATTGAAGTATAGCTAAGAAACATTAACAATCTGTTTTATGAAAGTGCAAACAACAATTCACACAGTGGCAATGGTCCTCATCAACTTGACTAAAAGCAGAATAATACCGAACACCCTTTTTAAGTGGATTTTATTTTTATCATCTCCTTGTATTCTGCTGCAAACTGCCTCATTGCCACAAAGATCCTGTTTGTGAAACGTAAACATCTAAAGTATTGAATGTTTTGTAATATAAAAGTTTGGCTATCTGAACTGTGTACAGTTGTGTATAAACAAGAACAAAGTGTTAGCACTGCAGACTAGTTTATCCACATTGCTACAGTTGTGCTCAAAAGTTTGTATACCCTGGCAGAAATTGTGAAATGTTGGCACTTATTTTGAAAATATGATTGATAATACAAAAAAAAAAGTACCGTATTTTATTGAAGGATAGTGATCATATGATGCCATTTATTATCACATAGTTGTTTGGCTCCTTTTTAGATCATAATGTTAACAGAAATCACCCAAATGGCTCTGTTCAAAAGTTTACATACCCTTGAATGTTTGGCCTTGTTACAGACACACAAGGTGACACACACAGGCTAAAATGGCAAATAAAGGTTAATTTCCCACACATGTGGCTTTTTAAATTGAAATTAGTGTCTATGTATAAATAGTCAATGAGTTTGTTAGCTCTCGTGTGGATGCACTGAGCAGGTTAGATACTGAGCCAAGGGGAGCAGAAAAGAACTGTCAAAAGATAATGGAACTTCATAAAGATGGAAAAGGATATAAAAAGCTATCCAAAGCCTTGAAAATGCCAGTCAGTACGGTTCAATCACTTATTAGGAAAGTGGAAAATTTGGGGGTTCTCTTGATAACAATCCAAGGTCAGGTATAAAAAGAAAGATTTCAGCCACAACTGCCAGAAGAATTGTTCGGAAAAACCCACAGGTAACCTCAGGAGAAATAAAGGCTTCTCTGGAAAATGACGGTATGTTTGTTTCAAGGAGCACAATACGACGATACATGAACAAAAATGAGCTGCATGGTCGGGTTGACAGAAAGAAACCTTTACTGCGCCAATGCCACAAAAAAGCCCAGTTACAATATGCCCGACAACACCTTAATACACCTCGCAGCTTCTGGCGCACTGCAATTTGAAGTGACAAGATCAAAATAGAGCTTTATGGTCACAACCATAAGCGCTATGTTTGGAGAGTGGTCAACAAGGCCTATAGTGAAAAGAATACCATCCCCATTGTGAAGCATGGTGGTGGCTCATTGATGTTTTGGGGGAGGAAGGGGGGTGTGAGCTCTAAAGGCACGGGGAATCTTGTAAAAATGTATGTCAAGATGAATGCAGCATGTTACCAGAAAGTACTGGCAGACAATTTGCATTCTTCTGCACGAAAGCTGCGCATGGGACTATCCAGCATGACAATGACCCTAAGCACAAGGCCAAGTTGACCTTTCAGTGGTTACAGCAGAAAAAGGCGAAGGTTGTGGAGTGGCCATCACAGTCTCCTGACCTTAATATCATCCAGCCACTCTGGCGAGATCTCAAACGTGCGGTTCATGCAAGACGACCAAAGACTTTGCATGACCTGGTGGCATTTTGCCAAGACGAATGGGCAGCTATACCACCTGCAAGAATAAGAAGGGGCCTCATAGACAACTATTACAAAAGACTGCACGCTGTCATTGATGCAAACTTTTGAACAGGGTCATTTCATTTTTTTTCTTTGTTGCCATGTTTTGTTTTATTATTGTGCCATCACATATATAGTTGTCAGTTCAAGGAGGTTGGTCACGTTTGCGGTTTTGTAACGCTTTGCGAGCCTCACGAATCGAGGAAGGCCGTCGACTTAGGCTGCAATGAGTGCAGGACTTAGCGAGTGACGCAAAATTATGGCCCATAGGACTTAGGACCACAGGCACGTATATGGACTGTGGGCCTCGCAAAAATACGACTTTAACGGCCGAATCACTGAACAGTAAAAAGCTGGAAAAAAACAACAAATATGCTGCAAATTACCTTACACACAACCGAAGGCGCTCAGAGGGCCCTTAGCCTCGCATTGCATGGCAAAAAGCATTGCTAGCCATAGAATTTTACTCCCGTCATTTTTGACGGGCAGTTTCCTAGTTCTGTTATAACCTTCATTTGAATATGAATCCCATAAGAAATAAAAGAAATGTGGTTTGCCAGCTCATGTTTTCTTTACAAATGGTACATATGTTACCAATTCGCCAAGGGTACGCAAACTTTTGAGCACAACTGAATATTGTACGGATCAGAAGCACAAGAGAGGGCCATGTTAAAGTTATGAATCTAAACACAACTTTTCTCACTGAAAAGACAATGTGACTACTTTAAAACCTCATATTCAATTTGCTCTTTGAATTTATTTTCCATTCAGGTAAATGTGTTTATGGTTGACCCCTCTTTACTACTACTACATAGTATTAGCTCAAGTCTTTCCTTATTTTCCAATTAGAACTTCCTTTCTGTTAATCTGAATTTTTAAATCAGTTTAAGACCATTGGTACACTTTTCCCTTATGTTTTTTTGGACCTTTCCTGTTGGCACTAGGTAGCGCGGCCGCTTTTTCGGTGAATTTCTTAGGGGTTAGGGTTAGGTATTAGGGGTAGGTGTTAAGAGTAGGGGGTTGGTGTTAGGTGGTAGGGGTTAGGGTACTAGCAGATTATAAGCTTTACACTAACAAGAAATTCACTGACATCTAGGCTGCTCCACCAAGTGGCCGATATTGCCGCCAGTCAGCAGGAAAGATCTGATCTTTTTTATTGAAACCCATACTGTTTATTTCATATGCTCTTTTTTCATTTCATTCTACATTTTATGTTGGATTCAATATTTATATCCTAGGAATATATTACATTTTAGTACCAATCTGAATTGTATTTATTGTCATTTGCTACACCGGTTCCTTTTTAGCTTTGGTATCTCTGCACCATCTAATAATATATTGGTAGAAAAATATAAAGCAAGACAGATGTTTTTATGTGACATAATCTTTGTCAAATAACCAAAAAGATTAGGAGTCAGAGATAAACTGGAGGATGTCCGTCCCTCTCTGTTGATTCTCGGTTTGCCAAACTATGACAGGTTAGCAGTAATACACTTCTCATTACAAAGAACAGCAAAACACATTTGCAATACATTGCCTAACAAAGAGCGTTAAAGTACATTATAGTAAATTTACATGAGGATCATACTTCATCACAATTTTATTAAAGCTCAGCCATTTGTTCAGATGATGACTTGTTATTTTCCATGAGGTAATCTTGTCGAGATTAGTTGTTCTGGCAACATGACGTGAGCATCATCAGTAACACATTGATTTCCAGAGGAGTTTGCAAAGCATGCATCTCTCCAGACAAGTCTAATAATTTCTACAGTTGAAAAAAATTCTGGACCTTTCCCATTTTATGCTAGTGCTGTGCACGGCACTGGAAGCCTCCTGTTGCCAGGGGAGCTTGCGTCCCACGTCCCAATGTACTCCGTAAGCCCCTAACCCCTTACACCCGTTGCTGGCCCTAACCCTAAGTTCCTAACCCCCTACACGCTTTGCCGGCCCTAACCCTAACCCCCTACACCCCTTGCCAGCCCTAACCCTAACCCCCTACACCCCTTGCCAGCCCTAACCCCCTACATCCCTTGACGGCCCTAACCCCCTACAGCACTTCCCGGCCCTAAACCTAACCCCCTACACCCCTTGGCGTCCCTAACCCTAACCTCCTAACACTCTTAGCCTAACCCTAACCCCCTAAAACTAAGTCCCTAAGCCCCTAACCCCCTACATCCCTTTCCGACCCTAACCCTGTAAACCTAACTCGAAAACCCCTAACCACTTACTGGCCACAAGGAGACAGCTTCATCAGAGCAGGGCAGTGCAGCATGCATGCGTGCACATAACAGATGCACGTGCACGTGTGCGAGCATAAAACACAAAAGCACCAAAATTATTATCATTGTGTATTTGCAGTTATTGCCTCTCTCTTTACAACTGTTCAGTAATCTGCCATCACTGCTTTGATGAGGTGCGTGAGATATTAGGAACCAGCCTACCCTACGTTCAGTAACTAACATAACAAAATACGTTTTTAGTAAACATACACCCGTATAATGCACATAGAGATATGTCATGTATTCACAATATTTACTTTCAAATGAGGTACATTTTTATTCAGTAATGAGATGGCCCAGACATGGTAACCGGTTTGTGTGCGGGAATATGCAATAGAGAGAGAAGAGATAGAGAGAGAGCGCAGGACTGCAATCTTCACACGTCTAGTCCTGTGTTTTAAAATAAATAAATGTCTAAATGTGTTGAGAATTGGAAAAAAAAACGTTGTTTTAGTAAAATACTTCAATACACTAAAAAGACTATTTATTTATTTTTTAGTGCACTAATAATTCCTGAAGTACTTTTTGGCAGCAGAGGTTTGTGTCAGTGTTTGGGAAGCCTGTCTGTGGGGATTCAGTCTGGCACCATGAGCTCAGACAGCTCGAGGAGTGAACAGTGAGGGTGTCTGTGCTGCGGGATGAGGAGGCTCATTAATCTGTCTGAGAACTCCCTCTAATGACGGTTCATGGGAGCACATGGATAACCAGCAGCACTCGCACAACATCAGAGTGGCGTGTTTAGTTTGTCAGCGCTCCTCATCCGCTCTACTTACAAACAGAATCCATGTCTGTACACATTACACAGGGCTACGGCCCTTTAATTTGTTCTATATGGCATTTTAAACAACTAAGCTTGGACAACTTTTAAATTTAAGCTTGTGTATGCAACTAACCATAACTATATGAACCCATTTTATTTTCTCAGCTGCTACTTTCTCAGGTGGATGGGCCCTGACAGTCTTAGTTGTCACACCTACCAATCTGTAGATATACGCTTCCTCTGCATTTAAAGTCTCCTACCACTTTAGTAAGTAGATCAACAGAAACCAGAATGGTAGATAATACTGCAGCAAATCTGAATACAAACGGCAACACATTACATGCTGTTTTTCCCCACTCATTATTATCAAGTTAAGTTAAATTTTATAATTTGGATATACGTCTTCAGTGGTGTTGTAAAGGAAGTTCAGAAAAAATACACTTGTTTGTCAAGTATGTCCCAAACAACAATATTAACAGCTTTGTTAGTCATGGGCATAAGCCATTTTTTTTTAAGACTGTTTATAATTACAGTAATCAGTTTTGTGTTTGTTACACCACTTCTACTCTTTTTTTCTACTCCTTTTGACACCTTAAGGGTGGTAGGGGGAACCAGATGTAGACTCCTTGCTCCCTGTGCCTTAGGGAGTATAGCTGCATGTCACTGACGAGGCCCATAGAGGTCGAAATGCTTCTGGGGTTTGCGGTTTCTCCTGTTCAGGGAAGAATTGCTTGGTATTTCAGGGCTTGATTATTCTTATTGAGTGAGACCAGACTGATATACTACAGGATATTTTCACATGTGAACTAAAAGAGGTTGCTCTCCGAGTAGGTAACCAGACCTATAGGGCAAACCTACTTAGGTGTAGTACATTCTCAGATGAGCGCCTCTGACTTTTTTTTTGTTACACCACTTCCTCAGAGCTGGATCCTGAGGGTGTGTGTTTTATTATCCTTTATTTATTTGTTACATGCCACAATATTCCGTATACAGGGATTAAGTACAAAACAACATACAATTTTGACACATGAAAAAGAATGGAGAGCCCTGTAATAATGAAAAAAAATACTGGAAATTGTTTTTCTAGATCTAAAAGTTTCCTTTTAGAACAACATACGATTTATAGTTACATAGTAATTGAAGTTGAAAAAAATACTTTTTAGACCTCATCGGATCCTTGTAATATGTGGATTACCGTAATTGATAATTGATCCAGAGGAAGGCAAACAGAAAAAAAAACATTGTGACATTGCAATTGTCAAAAGTGGAAAAAATAAAATATTCCTTTTGACCACAGATACTGGCGATCAGACTCCTTCCTGGATCAATACTCCCTCTCTAATTATCCAGGATAGCCTCAAATGCCCTTTTGAATCAAAAATATATCCAACACCTTTTTAAGTTATCTAACAAATCCGCTCTCACCTTACTGTGAAGAACCCTTTTCTTTCTTTAAGGTGGAATCTTTTTACTTCTAACCTCAAAGGATGTCCCCTTGTCAGTTGAAAACCTCTTGGCACAAAAAAAGTTCACTTGTATTGACTCTGTATGTATTTATATAAAGGTAATCATATCTCCTAATAGATGCTTTTTTTTCTAGAGAAAACAACTTTAATTAGGTTAGACTTTCTTCATTGTACCAATATGAAGAAAAATAAGAGAAATCTCTTTAGATGGGACAGGCCCTTAGTCTTTCTTCATAACTTAGCCCCTCCATTCCCTTATTAGTTTTGTAGCCCTTCTCTGTACCTTGTCCAGCTCTAAAATGTCCTTTTTATGAAGTGGTGGCCAAAATAGTACTCCATATTCCAAATGAGGGCATACTAGGGATTTGTATAGTGACAGAATTATATTTGCTTCCCTTGCTTCTATACCCTTCTTAATACATGCTAATATTTTACTTGCCTTTGCCGATGCTGCTTGGCATTGAGCACTGTTATCTAGGTGGTTGTCCACAAGCACTCCCAAATCTCTGTTTACATCTGATACCCCTAGATTTGCTCCATTAACAATATGAATGGCATGACTATTTTTCCTTCCCAAATACATAACTTTACATTTATTCATCTTAAATCTCATCTGCCATTTAGATGCCCATTTCTCTAAGTTATACAAATCCCTTTGGATTTGTCTATATTGTCGCATGTGAACTAGAAAACACCAATATAGGTAAAGATTCACTAGTGCAAACTTGTGGCAAGTGGAAACAACTAGCATCAGGGCCTCCTTATAAGGTGACTGACCTCTAAATGTAATTGTAACTACCTCCAACTGTATATCCCTGCGTAAAATGTCGGTGCTTCATAAATACTAAGTAATAATAATCTTTTGCAATGTGTTAATTTTTTATTTTGTCTTGTACTTAACCCCTGTATAGCTCTACGGAATATGTTGGACCATTACAAATAAAGGATAATAACAATAATAATAACCGTGAACTCACTGACACGTATGCATTGCTGTATTCACTTATGGTACCAAAAAAACGCAACAAATTCACTACAAAAAAAAACGTCTGTAGCTGTCTGCTCGGGGAGGTTTTGCTCATATTCATCAGATCTGTATTATTTCACTCATCCCTACAGACTCATTAGAGCTAGTACAAACGTTTGAATTGCTTGAAAAGATATTTTCTCATTACACAAAAGCCGAGCTTTTCCCAATCCATTCATAGCCAAACACTACTGCAAAAGGAAATTGGATATTGTATAATATTAGATTTTCTTTATTAATATTGGTGTTAGGCAAGCTTCCAAAATCAGCTGCATTGCAGTAGGATATAAATTTTACCCTCAACAGCAATCCCAAAATGGGTAGTGCGCACACAAGGTGCCCTGTGCCACAAAATGCAATATTAATCAGCCTGGTAATTAAAGGAGAGATTTTTATGGTTTGCAGATCCACAGCTTTGCTCTAGCAACAGCAATAAAAGAAGTTAAAGCTCCTCAGGTTATTCCACGCTAACAAGAGCGGGGCAGAACAAGACAGCAAGTTGTGTAATTAAGGCCGTTATTTCTGCTACTTCTGCAAGACTTCAACAACAAACAGGTGCCTCAAATGAGTGCCCAGAACGTTTAAAGGAACAGTCCTATTAAAGGATCACTACAGTCCCATATTTTTAGAGAACAATTTAAGAACTTCAATTTAGAACGGGCAAAATGTTTTTATAATGACAAAACACTCTGTGATGTGCTCATACATACCTTAATTAAAGATAGTCAGGAGAAGGTCCTGATTTTGTTCCACAAGCAGTATGTACAGGGATTGTAAAAAAAAAAAAATGAATGTAATGTTTCAAATTTTCTGTTTTAAATAATAGTGGATTTGAGATTTCAGTATAATTTAAACAGATTTATTAGAAATACTGTATAGATAAGGTGCGGAAGGAGACTATTAATGAATCTTTCTGCAGTTAAATTCTCTTTATTCAAATCAGTGGCTGTGAGGCTTTGCTCTCAGCTTCCTAGTCAATTGTCCTAAATCACTTGGAGCATGTATGTACATTAGTATTAGAGTCCATTTTGTGTTTGTTACATCTGTTCCTCAGAGCTCAATCACGAGGGTGTGAGTTTTGTAGCGAGGGATGAGGAAGGAGTAAAGAAAGAGCCTTTAAGATAATTGGATAAGCCTGAAATTGACACCACACCATTTCTCCCTTAAGGTCTCATAGGGAGACTCCTTGCTTCAGGAAATGCAAAAGCATCATCATTTATTTTGTTCTAATTAAATACTAACTGTATGACTTTTTCCTGCTTAATTATGGCCTTAGTTACACAACGTTTTCAAGCTTTTCACTGAGCAGTGGTCCTTTAAGTTCCTAGCAGAGGGTATTAAAGGCATATCCAAGTTTCCTAGGTTATTAGATTTATGCACTCTTTATGCAAAAGGCATCATTTATGTATGAAGCATTTAATAAAATATTGTATTTTTATTAATATCTAAAAATCCCTCTAATTATGTTGACACCCCCAAAGGTGTCTACACAGGCCCCGATCCCCACCCAATCAGTATGCAGCATTACTGGAGCAATTTTTAACTTATTACACACCTTCGGTGCCTTCCTCGGCCAATAGGAGAACACTGATGTCAGCCTTGAAGTCACTACTGGGATGTACTTCCTGCTGAAGTGTCTGCTCTGCCTGTGCTGCCCACGCCCTTCACCACAAACACACTACATATCCCAGGCTGCTTTGCAGCACAAGCAGGAACCCACAGGTTTATTGAAATGCATCAGCTGCCTGAGCCTCCACCTGATTGGCCAATTTTTTTTGTATTTTATGCTAATTTACAGCCTTATGAAAATTGCAATTCGGCCAATTGAAAAGGGCTCTATTTAAGCACAGAGTATGTTTGTTTTATAAAAGTTTTTAGTTAGTGAAGACCTTGCTTTTGGATAGAAGTCCACTAATTAAACACTTCTGTAAAAAAATGCTATGTGCCTATTGCTTATATAGAGCCCAATTCAATTGGCCGAATCACAATTTAATAAGGCTGTTAGCCTGGGTTTCGAGCGGGTATAAACCCTAATTTTCAACGGTCAGAAATTACAAGTCATTTTGCTAACTTCACGGTAAGGGTTTGAATGTTTATTTTGGTATTTTTCATACACTGTTTATTCTCCTCTATCAGATGCACTCATAATCCAGCAAACTTAGATATGCCTTTAAATCTCCAGTGAGCAAACATGTCCATTCATATTTGTGAGTATAACCTGATCTTCCTCCACATAAAGCAGTATCATTCTAGGAGCTGCATTTTTGGAAACAGGGAAATATTGAATTCCTCATGAATACGACCAGCTAAAGTAAGTGTTCACTGCAGATAAGAACTGCCTGTGCATCTTATGGACTCCAGGAAGCAAGTAAATATGAAGGTAACTATTAATACAAACAGGAGTTGCATGTGAATGTCAGTGTCCTCAGGCATGGCATAAATAATTGAGTTCAGACATAAGAGATAGCCAAAATATGCTCTGTTAATTGGGCTTATGGGTAAAGAGTGCTGAATGATTCATGTACTACATAAGGTGCTACAAAAAGAAGAGGGATAACGAGAGCTCAGGACATCCTGCCAGGCTCGGGACACAAATGTCTAACAACGCAAATAAGAAGGATTTCCAGTCCGTTGTTAATCTTTGTTCCACTATTAACAGTGTTAAAATTAGTGAGTTTTTATTCCGGGCACTGCACGCGATAAGACCAGGACCGGAATCACAAATGTTGCTCTTACATGGAGGAGTTCACTTATAATGCTACATATGTATGATGGGTGATGTGAATTGATGAAGAACACTGTACATGAATGTAATTGGCCTAGTATAGAATTCTTAGTGTCAGAAATGTTATTTTATATTAATACCAGCAACTTGCCCGTTAAAAATGACGGCAACACAATTTGCAGCCTGGCAATGCTGTTTGCCACACAATGTGAGGCTATGGCCCCTCTGAGCACCTTCGGCACTCAGTGCTAGCCACAACTTTCCTGCTTTGCAATGATCACCTTCGTCGCTCATTGCGAGCCCCGCAATAAGCACCTTCAGAGCTCATTGCGAGCCTGTCCTCCGGTGTAGTTTACGCGCCTCGCATTGAGTGTTACTGCCTTAGGTTAAGTGTTACTGGCTTTTATTAAGTGCTTAGGGCTCATATTTTCGTCCTTAGGCCTCGTTTTACATCCTTCGGCCACATTTTCGTTGTGTTTATGTTTTTTTGGCAGACATGTTTATTCTTGCTTAGACAATTTTCGCTTGTGAAAAAACGGCAAATATGCCTCAAATTAACTTGCAACCTCAGTCACAGGCTGCCTGGCTCTCCACCTGTGCTGTGTGTGTAAGTTAACACACATATTTGTATGTTTTTGCAGGTCTTTACATTTCACTGGTTCGATCGTTAAAGTCTTCATTTTGCAAGACCAGCAGTCCATCTACGTGCTTCGGATCCTATGTCGTACGGGCCAGTAATATTGCGTTTCTCGGGATGAGCGCTTCGACACTCATTGCAGCGAAGTCCACTTGCGCCACTGGCGATGAGCAGAATTATATTGCTTTGCCTTGATATAATTATTCTGCTATAAATTATTCTGTTGTCTGCCTTGGCGGTCTATATTTATATACTACAGTTATTATGAAGCAAATCAAGACACATTGTTCTCACAGACCATACTGACAGACATATGAATTGGGATGTTATTTTTTGTGGAAAATGATTTTGAGTTTTACGGATGATATTGATTCACTCTTTTTCAAAGTGGATACAATCGTGTCCCAAGAGTTAAAATTAAACTGGGATACTATGACTTTAAATCAATACATTAAAGCCAAGAGAATCCCTAGAGGTCTCAGGATTTAAAAAATTCCTGAGTTTTGAAGAACAAGAATTGGACTTATGTCAAAATGGAATGATATTTTAACAAATTGTTCTTTCCAGTTTATGAACTTATAGATCGATTCAAGACTGTTCAGCAACATAAATTACAAGAAGATATTAAAATGTTATAAATGAAATTGTCACCACTGTGTCCCCTTTAAAATGTATGATGTTACATTGAAAGCTAATGTGGAATTGGAAAGACAGTTTTATGAGAAAAAAATGCTTACATTTTTGGAGAAATAAACGTGAATAAGATAAATACATTGTTTGTAAAGGGAAACCTGAGTTTTTATCAAACATAAATTTAAGAAAACATTTAAGAACTTTAAAAAAGTTAGTTTCTGTGACACAGGATATGAATCACCAGATTGGAAACTTAGGGATTATTTTACAGTAGCTAATACACCATTTTAGTTCTTAGGATTCTCCACATAGAACCTCCAAAAACCTCAGGGAGGATTCCACACCCGTTTTGGTACCAAGAGGTGTAGAAAAAGAAGGGGAAAAAGCACATAAATCCAGACCGATATCTCAAGAGGGAAAAAAAACATAAGAAAAAAAAAGGTCGGTTAGGCAGTCATACTATTAATATTTCTTCATTTATTATAATTACTTCTTAAATGCAAAATTGTCAAAGGGTATCAACTTCTCTCCTCTGTCAACAAATTTTAATTAGTTTGATACAATATTGGATGAATATGGATTTGTTAGATTGTTAACTCTGAAGAAACATTTCTATGAACCTGATTCTAAATGTGGGAATGGAGGAAGATGTTTCTGAGGTAGTTACAGTGCCTTGCAAAAGTATTTACCCCCCCCCCCCCCCCCCCCCGACCTATTTTGTTACATTACAGCCTTAAATTCAATGTTTTGTTAATTTGAATATTATGTGATGGATCAGAACGTCTAAGTCGGTGAAGTGAAATAAGAAAAATATATATATATAAAACTATTTTTTAGAAATAGAAAACAGAAAATTGTCATGTGCGTATGTATTCACCACCTTTGTTATGAAGCCCATAAAAAGCTCTGGTGCAACCAATAACCTTCAGAAGTCACATAATTAGTGAAATGATGTCCACCTGTGTGCAATTTAAGTGTCATTACATATACACACCTTTTTTGAAAGGCCCCAAAGGCTGCACTAACCAAACACTGCCATGAAGACCAAGAAACTCTACAAAAAAAAAAGTAAGGGACAATGTTAATGTTAAGAAGTACAATTCAGGGTTAGGTTATAAAAAAATATCCAAATATTTGATGATCCCCAGGAGCACCATCAAATCTATCATAACCAAATGGAAAGAACATGGCACAACAGCAAGCCTGCCAATAGACGGCTACCCACCAAAACTCTCAGACCAGGCAAGGAGGGCATTAATCAGAGGCAGCACAGAGACCTAAGGTAACCCTGGAGGAGCTGCAGAGTTCCACAGCAGAGACTGGAGTATCTGTACATAGGACGACAATAAGCCGTACGCTTCATAGAGTTGGGCTTTATGGCAGAGTGGCCAGAAGAAAGCCATTACTTTCAGCAAAAAACACAATTGCACGTTTTGAGTTTGCGAAAAGGCTTGTGGGAGACTCCCAAAATGTATGGAGGAAGGTGCTCTGGTCTGATGAGACTAAAATTGAACTTTTCGGTCATCAAAGAAAACGATATGTCTGACGCAAACCCAACACATCACATCACCCAAAGAATACCATCACAGTGAAACATGGTGGTGGCAGCATCATGCTGTGGGGATGCTTTTCAGCTGGAACTGGGAAACTGGTCAGGGTTGAGGGAAAGATGGATAGTGCTAAATACAGGGAAATTCTTGAGCAAACCTGTACCACTCGGTGCGTGATTTGAGCCTAGGATGGAGGTTCACCTTCCAGCAGGACAATGACCCCAAACACACTGCTAAAGCAACACTTGAGTGGTTTAAGGGGAAACATGTAAATGTGTTGGAATGGCCTAGTCAAAGCCCAGCCCTCAATCCAATAGAAAATCTGTGGTCAGACTTAAAGATTGCTATTCACAAGCGCAAACCATCCAACTTGAAGGAGCTGGAGCAGTTTTGTAAGGAGGAATTGGCAAAAATGCCAGTGGTAAGATGTGGCAAGCTCATAGAGACTTATCCAAAGCGACTTGGAGCTGTTATTGCCGCAAAAGGTGGCTCTACAAAGTATTGACTTTAGGGGGGTGAATAGTTATGCACATTGACTTTTTCTGTTATTTTGCCTATTTGTTTTTTGCTTCCCAATAAAAAAAAAAAAAAAAAAAACATCTTCAAAGTTGTGGGCATGTTCTGTAAATTAAATGATGCAAATCCTCAAACTATCCATGTTAATTCCAGGTTGTGAGGCAACAAAAATGCCAAGGGGGGTGAATACTTTTGCAAGGCACTGTAGGTCTACGCTGGACTGGACCCTTCTGATCTTTCTACTCATGAGACTTCTAGAAGCACTATGAACTATTGCGGTTCACCATGTCACTGTGCACCTCCTATATGCTATAGTGATAGATTTCCAAGTTGTTTGAATGATACCCAGTCATTTTAGGATCATTGTGATATTTCTACACTAGAGTTTTGGCAAATAAATCTGATAATATTTCAACTTTGGGTGAGCAGATAATAAAATGAAACCAAATTTAGAACTAAATCTCTTTTTATCCAGTAAATTAGCATACTTCTGATAAAGAAGGAGCTATAGATGCGATGGACGCTAGACAATATGAATATGAAGCCCTTTACCAACTTTGTGTTATTCATATACATCAGGTATTGAATTATGATTACACTGACCAATTTAAGTTGCAACTTACTTCTCTAAAGATGTGGCACTTGATAGGGGTACAACTGACTTTTTGTTAGTTGATTTCTCTGTTATACCCATTTTTCATATCTTTCCAAAGATACATAAATCTATGTCTGCGCAACTTGGTTCCCCAATAGTTTCAGTAATTGGATCTCTCAATGAAAACCTATTGGTTGATTTTTATTTACAATAGTAAGTACTTAACCCACAAACAAGCCTGGATTGGATGACATCCCTGATGCGCACAGGTTAATCGATCACTTCTTCATCCTGGTTGACTCACCTGTGCGCAGAAAGGATATCTTCAATGGATGGATAACTCTAAATGGCTAACTGTGGATGTGCCATCCCTCTGTTCATGTATTTCTCATAATTTAGGTTTGCAGCCGATAGATTTGTTTTTTTTATTTTTCAAATTATTCTCAAATTTTATATTTTTATCATTTTATCCTTTGAAAATTTGCTAACATTTTCCATTTTGAATGCCTGTTTTTTCATTATATCTCAAGGTGTAGTATAACTATGGCTGCCAACTGTGCACCCTCCTATGCCAACCAACTTTTAGGTTGGTGGAAGATGACCCACATTTTGAAGATATGGCAATTTATTTATTTCCATGCGCTCTACTGATTATTTCAATTTCGTGTGAAATGATCTTTAATCCATCAAAGAACAATTCTGATGTATCTCAAGAATATTAATTGTAATATTATATCTACCCATGTTTATCATAAAAGATCTATTAAATTTTTAGATTTGTCTTTGAATGGTGACCCAATTACAGGTAAAACCTTGTCTGAACATATTAGAAAAACAGCTGCTGGGAACTTAGAGCGGATTTGGGTCACATTTAAACATGTAATTACAGCTATTCCGAAGGGTCAATTTATTAGGTTAAAACGTAATTGTACCCAGTGTGAATCATTCGAAAAGCATGATATGGAACAAACTAAATGCTTACGGAGTGGAGGTTATTCTCCAACCAAGATATAGAAAGCTAATAAGTTTGTGGATAAGTTCATTGGAGAATATATCCAAACACGTTGATAGTTCGGATGGGTACAAATCAAATTTTTTCTACATAGTGCAGTCGATAGTACCTTCATATTTTCAATATTGTTAGGTCTGGTCTTTCTATTGGATACACAGATATGGCTCTATGCTCTTCTGTTCAGCGGGTTTGTAGATTTGCTATCAAAAAGTCTAAAATCCAAGGGTGCCACCTTTACATCCAAATCTACAGGAAAATATTTATCATTGCTACCTATATCCACTGTAATGCTTATGTAATTTATCTTTAAATTTGTGAAATTTGTTTGAAATTTGGAAGAACTGCATGTACCTTAAAAACATAGAACTAGAGAACATCTTAATGCAGCTGATTCTCCAGACCCTATGACTCCAACTGCACGTCATTGTAAGGATTCTTCTATTCTTAAATTCCACAGCATTGAAGACGTCTCACGTTAGTGATGTCATCGTATGGAGCCTAACTGCAGATACACGCAATAGTGATAGCCAGTGTCCTCTCCCTTATACTATTCCCAAAATCCTAACTATTTCAGTTTTAAAAAAGTATTGAGGTCTATTTAGAAGGAAATTTCAGTACAGCAATATAGTGGGTAGAGGAGAGCAGATGATAATTTTCTATAACATTTAGAGTCTTATTAAATAAGTGGATACAACCTGTTTTTTTTATATATATATGTGGAGAATAGGAATCATGCAGTAATTTCAATCATTATAGATGGAGCATTGCACAATATTAGCACTTTATTATCTATTGACTGAAGTATTATATATATAGGCACCAATTACTTTAGCACTAGCACCTTATTAATACACTTTCTGTGAATTTACCTCAAATACACTGAGCACTTTATTTCATAGACACAAACGTATTACTTGTTCAACGGATATGATCCACTATCCCTTTTGTAGAAATATATCCATTTAGAGGTTGTGGACCCAGAATATTGAGACTCTGGAAATGTTATGTATAGTGTCTGAGATTCACGTTTTTTTAATCATCACCATTTTAACAATGTTAATAAAGGTTACATTTTATATGAGCTATTTTTAGTGAGATTGGGTCAGGGTGTGCCCCATTAAAAGAGATATTTTCTATGTTTCTTCAACATTTTGCTCAACTAGTCATATTTATCTCAGGGAGCACCTCATGAGACTTGTGTTTAACATATTTAACCACTTAGAGCCACCATACTCCTTATGTGTACTTTTACTTCAAATACCAGAATCACAATCTGTTTAAATATGTTTAATACATTTTTGTAAGCTATGATATAATCCATTTTAACATACAACAACTCTGGGCATCAGCACCTGTCTCTATTAAATATACTATTGTTGTTTAGTTGTTCAGGCGTGTTAGACTCTCCATGACCTTATGGACCGCAACATACCAGGTACATTTGTCATTCACTGTCCCTCTGATGTCCATCAAGTTCATGTTCACCGCTTCAATGATCTAATCCACCTCCGCTTCTGCCGTCCCCTTCTTCTTGTGCCCTCAATCTTCCCAGCATCAGAGTCTTCTCTAGGAAAACCTGTCTTCTCGTGATATGGCCAAAATATTTGAGCACCTTCAAGTGAACAGTTTGGTTTGATTTTCTGTAGTACTGATTTATGGGATCTTCTTGCAATCCAACGGACTCTAAGCAGTGTTCACCAACCCCACAATTCACACGAGTCAATTCTACGTCGCTCAGATTTCTTTATGGTCCAGCTCTCACATCTGTATGTTACTACTGGGAATACCATAGTTCTAACTATGCTGACCTTTGTGTAATATCTTTACTTTTTACTAGGTGGTCCAAGCTTGCCATAGCTTTCCTCCCCAGAAGCAAATGTCTTTTAATTCCATGGTTGCAGTCACCATCTGTAGAGATCTTGGATCCCAAGAAATTTAAATCTGTCACTGCCTCCACTTCTTCCCCATCTATTTGGAAGCAAGTGAGATTGCCGTTTGACATGATCTTTGTCTTTTTTACTTTGAGCAGCTTGGTAGCTTTTGCAGTCTCTTTTTTTACCCTTATTAAGTCCTTTAGTTCCTCCTCACTTTTAGCCATCAGAGTAGTATCATCGGCGCATCTGAGGTTGTTGATATTTTTCCAGCAATATTGATTCCAGCTTTGGATTCTTCCAGTCTGGCGTTACACATGATGTACTCTGCATATAAGTTGAATAAATCTACTATTACATGTATTTATATTATTCTCATTGATGTGAGATTGAGGTCTGTGATCTGCCCATACCAGTATTTGAATTCCACTTTGGTAGGGTTTGATTTATTTAAACTCTGTAGTCAAGCAGTTTTAATTATGGCATCATCTCTAATTATAAATGCTTGCTGTACATGCTTTATGGTATGAAACTCCTATCCATGTATTTTTTGTGTCATTTTTGCCTGCTGTTTTTAATGACATTTTGAACAGAATAGATTTTTTTTTATTACTCACAAGATAGTTTTTTTTTTTCTTTAAAATTATCGAAGATGGAAATGTAGCTGTTTTTAGAGCACAGTTATTTATCTGATTCTCCGTAAAGGAGGATTACCATTTCTTACAGGACTTTATCACATGGTTCTGGTGTTATATGCGAGAATCAGAGTAATTGTTGCAAAGAGCCCACTTTACCGTGTTACATGTCTGCTCGACGCTCTCTTTTATTGCTGTTTATATATTACATGTCACAATTATGACAAGAAAAACCCTGATAACTACATTAGATCATATGAATATAATATAGATGATAAAAATCATGATAAAAATAAAACTCGGCTGCTAAACACACCGACTCCAGTCTGAAAACAGAAACACCGGGAAGCTAAATGTATAATTTTGTCTATGTATTTGAGGTGTGGTTCTCAAAATGTTTTAGTTTCCAAAGATAACATTGTATGTTATGCATATGTGCTCAGAGCCATTGTGATAAGTGTTATAAAGCAACATTTAAGTGGCGCTTTCACCCTAACAACATTCTTGACTCACTGAAAGAGCATTAAAAACTGGTTAAGCATTGTACTACCTGTCTTTCTCTAAAGTAAATTATTCCTGAGATATGCAGCATGCTAATGTGTGGCTCCACATGCTCCGGACTGCTTGTTAAATATAGGGTAAAATATCTAATTGTATGGAACAATCATGAGACATTTATTTCGCCAACATAGGAACAAAAACGCTGACTGTGTTAATAATTAGCACATCAAAGCAGGCAATTGGTATTAAGGAGCTGCAGCACACCACTCAATAGATATCTCAGGAATAATTAACTTGGCTAGTATAATGTAAAGTCAGTTTACATGTTCTTCAAAAATAAACTACTTTGGTGTTGGCAGGGTCACCTTATAAAGCATTTAAAGGCACTGTAATTTGCTATGACAATGTACATGTATGACTTGTTGCATCCTAACAGGTTCAAAGCATTATGTGATAACGCTGACTAAACCATCTCAGTCTTGCACCTGGCAGGAAACAGTTTCTCGTATCATCAAAATCATAAAAAATATATACTTTGTATGAATACAAGGCAAAGCTCATTCACCCACGTGAGACTGATAACCATCTCCACTGACTTCAATGGACAGGGAATGAGCAGTGGTTTACGTATTCAGGTTACATGATGAAGGATGGAGTTTAGCCCATCAGTACAGGCGGTGCCCCAGGTCACCTGGGAACGTCTTTAGGTCAGATTTGTATGCAACTCCGATCTCTGATTAATAATGATAATAATAATAATACCCTTGTCTTGTAATAGTAAGTTACAGAAACTATTGTGTTCTTTCTTTTAATTCAAAGAGAACATAAAAACAAAAAAGCCTTGGGAGCCCAGTCTTAAGTAGGGGTTGTCTGTAACACGGGGACCTCTGTATAAGTGACACGGTTTATTAGACAGTACAATCCTTACAAAGAAAAAACAGTTCTAGTTAATCCATGGGGAGGTTTGGTATTAAAATATAGTTTTTAATCATAAAGGCTTTAATTGATCTCAACAAAAATGGTAAATATAAACATTGGAAATTTCTGTGGAGAGCACTGGTGCTATAAAAAAAAATAAGAGTTGGTGAGAAGACATGTTTCAGGCTGAACTCCTTGATCTCTACGGATCATATTCCAATGTTAAATACCTCTTGCCAAGGGCTAGTATTCCTCCTGGATCCTGAGAGCATCGGGATCTGCTGACAGCTTCAGTCTCACATAATCTAATCATTAGCGCCTTCAGTTATGGGCTGGCCGTTTCAGGGTTAAAAACAAGCAAAACAACTATATTGACTGAAGGGGCCTTCTTCACACCGACACCCCAACGTTGTGGGAACAAAAAAAAAGAGCCAGGTGATGATCTGTATTGTACCACGTTGGGATTTAGCAGAACTGTCTAACCCCTGTAGTATTTGATACCTTTTAGAAGAAAAAAAAACTTACGGAGTACCTCAAAGGCTTTGAAAACTCCTTCCACTTACAGCAAGCTTAAACAACATCTCTATCGATCACATATTTGTGTTTGAGAGAAGCTTTTGAAGAAGCACTATGTCCCAAAATGATTCTGTCTTGCATTTAATAATGAATGCTGTTACACCAGTGTTAAATATTTCAAAATCGGGAAGAGATTTTGACTTTGAGATTTTAATTTCTGCTCGTTCTTCTATGCAATTATTGGATTTATTTTATACCATGAGATTCAGTTGTTAGTACTGTGTGCAGTAGGGAAGATTTATAGTTGGTCACGGTTCCTGATCAAGTAAAGCTTTGCTCTGCACCAGATAGAAATAGAGGTTTATTGAGAACCATTTGAACTGAGAACTATGTAAAATGTCAGGGAGAACCTCTCCACTGCTATGTTATCCTATGAGGCATATACGCTAAGATGACCTGGAAGAGGAAAGTCCTCCAAGAGCTCAAGGACTTTCCTACTGCTCCAGGTGCACATACCCCACTACAATAAAGAGAGGCCATATGCATCTATGCATGTCATATGATTTCCATATAAGTTATCTGACCACCACTAAGCTACCAGGAAAATAGTTGAGGGGAATGGGGCACAATATAAGCAAATAAATTCCATCAACAAATAAAAAACAAACATGAGACCCCTCTTTAGAAAGCTGCAAGTGATTGCCATTAAACTATCAATCACCTGCACACATATTTATTTATATGCTGGGGTAAAAGAGCCCCTTCCCAGAACCCACACTAAAATAACTACAAGACCCTTGTATTTAATACAATAGGTAGATTATTTTAAAAACAGGGAAACTTCCATATACCTTTAAAGGTATATGCAAGTGAGCTGGATTATGAATACATCTGATAGAGGAGAATTAGTAGTGTACGAAAACATGTTTTATATAGAAAAGTTCAGTTTACTTACAAAAGTTATTTGCACAAAAGTCAAATACAGTGGCTCACACCCACAGGACACTTACATAAGCCGGGTACCCACAGGAAATACAGCAGCATACCCACAGGAAATACAGCAAGATACATATTTTGACCTTTCTGGTACAGAGTACAGGAAGTAACTGTTGCAGATCTTGTACTGAGAACATGCCAGAGGCCACTAAGGTGAAGAATGATACAATGTATTATCCTGATTCTGAATTTGAATGTTATGCTAAATCAGGTGGGATTTTCTAGGAGTGTACACGATAAAATGCAAATGCCAAAAAACATAGGACGTTTTGCTAACTTCAAGGTAAGCTAATTAATGTTTATTTTGGGATGTTTTCAAGTATATCTCATTGAAAAAAAGCAAAATTATACAGCCTTATTAAATTGCGATTTGGACAATTGAATAGGGCTCTATGAAAGCACAGAGCATATATTTTTTACAGAAGTTTTTAGTTAGTGAACTTCTATCCAAAAGCAAAGTCTTCACTAACTAAAAACTTCTGTAAATAAAATATGCTATGTGCTTATATAGAGCCCTATTCAATTGGCTGAATCACACTTTAATAAGGCAGATAGCCAGCTTCCTGTCACAGTAAGAAAATGACAAAATGAGCATATACTGAGCAGCCGATTCAGCAATGTGGAAGTAGAATGCAATACATTTTATGACCTCAACTGGCCAAAGTACATTTTACAGGAAACACAGGATCTGGGCATTATTCTTAACACACTGTGAAAAACAGCTATATATTGGTCAGCCAAAAAAACACTTAGCAGCACTTGTCAAACATGATTGCCTTCCCCACATAGCAAAATTGCTCAAGCCTTTCACTGGTGGAGGAATGCACAGCATTGTTACGTCTGCCAGTGAAAGGGTTAAAGAACCAGTGTAGTCCAGTACTTTCTATCACACTTTCAAGAGCATGTTTTATACATTGGAAAATATATTAATTGAAGAAACTGAAAACTACATCAACAGACATATACAAATCAATGTGTTTGATTTTTAGCTACAGCAAATAGTTCCTGAGATAATCATCACTGTTTGTGTGTCTCATATATGCAAAAGTGCTAATTAGTAGAATCGGATAAAGGTGGTGGGGACTCCAACTGCATAATAACACTGGATTACATTATGCGGCCACCAAAAAAAACTGTAAATAAAGGATGGTATTATCAATTTGCACATCAAATCAGCTAATTAGTATCTGGGTGTGACTCATTTGCATAATATTACAATACAAACATTGAGGAGTTTCTCAGTAATGGTTTATATCAGAAAAATGGATAGACCATGCTCTTTAAGTTTACCTTGCTCTCTAAGAATAGGTTAAGAAAAAACATAACTGTGCCCCTGTGCATTAAGACACCTAAACACGAAAACGAAGCACCTAAGTATGCTTGATAAATTTAAAGGGCCACCTAATCATTAAAGCTGCTCCTTACCATCACCTAGAGCAGAAAATGTGGGACGTTTACGGTCATCTGGTTGGGGTTAGAGGTTGGGGATAGGGATTACGGGTTAGGTTAGTGGATAGCAGATTATAGAAAAGATCCAAAAATGTGTAAAAAAAAAAAAAGATTCAATTTAAGCTTTTTTTACAGTTTAATAGTTATTTAAAAATAAAGCCTTGATGGCTTTTATGGCACTCAAACTGTTGATTTAATCTAACCCTTATCAGGATACATTGAGTTTATAGGCATATCCCATCAGGTGAGAGGCAGGCAGTTCAAGGAATAACCAGGTGATAAAAAAGCTATTATACAAAAAGTGAAATATGCCCCAATTTTAAGAATTCACTGCTTTTTGATGATATAAAGCAGTACTGATGAATTCAACTCATGATTGTTGTCAAGCTCAAAAACATATTTTATATTTGCCACTGAAATCCTGCTAATATGATCCGCTCCTGTTAATTACACTTGTGCCATTTATAATTTGAAGCTGGAATCCCAGAGGTATCACAGACAACATTTTGCTGAAAACAAGTCCCTAAAATGAAAAGGCATTTGCTCGGCTTCATGTTCATTAGAATTTAAATATGTGCTAATAGACGGAAATGAGCACTGCACAAAATTACTAGCAGCATGATTTAAACAATCAAAAGAACTGCGGTATGTCTGGAATTTCAATTTAAGTTTGGGTTTTTTACACCACAGAAAAATGGCACTTCTCCAGTACAGCTTAAAGTTTATTGATAGAGCATAATTTAACATTCAAGCAAGGAACAGAGCATTAAGTATTATTACATTCAATTACTCTGAGCTGCACTAAGCCACACATAGTTTCCCAGAGGTACGGAAATGTTATCAAGAATTAATAACACAAAATGCAGTGTGTGGGTTATCAATACAAGGTATAAATGAAATTGATTCGCAAATACGACGTGAATATGGAAATTTAAAGGACCACTGTAGTCATATTTAAAAGGACCACTGCACAATGGAACAAAAACATTATATATATATATATATATATATATATATATATATATATATATATATATATATATATATATATACACACACACACATATATATATATATATATATATACACACATATATATATTTATTTATATTTATACTTGCGAACCAGGTCTGACTAATTACCCAGGAAATAAGGCACACAGCTAAAAAAACACAGTTTGATGTTTCTGCTGTATTAGAGGAGTGTTTACATTTTTGGAGAGCTATGGTTGCATTGAATGATGCAAGGTATCTGGTTCTGGGCCAGTGAGGGGGATGGAGTGTCGGGTCAATTTCAATATTATCCTATTATTAAATAACGGCAATGGACTTCTGTCTATTCCATCCTCTCCCACCTCTTTCTCCACTGATAACTACAAACAAATCTCCATCTTCCAGCTTTCAGGATGTGATATAACACAAAATGGATTCCTCTACTTATAAACAGAGTCTTCAAAAAGTCAGATTTTTTCCAAAACAGTTTGACGTGCATGACTTCTACATCTACTAATATTGTTAGGTAAGAATAAATGAAAAAAAATAGATGATGCATGCTACTAATACTGTTGGTACATACTTGACAAACAAGTATATTTTATTTCTTGAACTGCAGTGGTGTTTTAAATACGCTATTTTGAAAAACTATACTTGAAAATCTGGAAATGTGTTTTTTTTTTTAAATACATGTACGTAGTGCGATCTAAAATCTAGTTTTGTTCCCACCAAAGTAATATACTTGCTTTCCAAAATGCAGAATGAAAAAAATTACCATGGGGGTCCTTTCAATTGCCAGTAAAGAAGTACATCCCAGTTCCCAGTCATTGCAGAAATCAAAGGCACACAAATAAATAGAACTGCTACTGTTTATTTAATATTTTGTGTGAAAGTGTTAGATAACAGAGCTTTCTAGATAGTTTTTTTAAGCATATTAATGTTCCTATACAAACTAGGCATGTTCTTGTTCTTTATCAACCCCCTGGTAATAACATCAGCTTCATATTTCTGTAATTAGGGTGGTTATAACCCAATAGACAAATGCACTGTCTATTGGGTTATAAGGTGTCAGAGAGTGTGAGCATACCCATTATCAAACATAGACCAATCCTATGCATATTTGAATTAATCATTTCTGTATCTTCTTTTATCACATGATCCTGCCTGTTATTTTCTCAAAGTGGCATGCCTCTTAAAGCTAATTAGCTTCTGCTAGATCTGCTTAATCCACTGGCACTTATAGATGCCACACTCAAAATATAATCTTCTTGTATAATCAAAGTCCCCTACCACCTCAGGAAGTCGATTAGCAAAAATCATAATGGTAGATACCACAGCAGCATAATTGCACATAAAAGCTATAACATTAAAGATGGTATTTTATTTTCCAATTCTAAAAACACCTTATCCATTATCAGGTGTAGTTCTTCAAATATCTTGAACATGTGACCTCAGTAGTTCTTCAGCACATAAATAGCAGCTTATGGGCAGCCTGTTCCCCAAGGCAGGGTTCTGTTATGGAGGACTGCCAGTGACCCCTTTATCCTCCATACTGGACACTGCAGTCTTCTGCGAGGAAGGGATCTCTCAAGGAGACAGCAAGTGCTGCTATTTGCTTATACACATTACATCCCTATATTACATATAACTACAGTCAGTTTACCTAACACATTCAATTAATTTGTTACATTTACAAAAGCAAAATGTAATCTCGCTGTCTCTCTCTCTCTATATATATATATATATATATCTATATACATTTCAAATGATTTTAAATAGGAGAAGCAAAACGTGACCAGTCTGTAGTCCAGAACAACGGTGCCTACAAGCTTTGAGAGGCTGAGACATTATCTCCACAATGCACAAAAAAAGTAATATCTATGAGGTCAAGATGTACCAGCACCACATGCTTGTAATTTTAAAAAAAAATCTGCTGACAAACAGAATGAAAATCTTTCATAAATGCCGTCCTAATGGGTTATATTTAATATGAGTTTATTTCATCCATTATATCATTTGTACAAAATAATGCTGTCCCTATCTGACTCCACACTGCATCAGTAACGTGTACGCTCATGTGAGTATATTTATGCAATGGCACAAAATACAGATCATAAATCCAAATTGACTGGCTACTAAAAATCATTTTTCAGTACTATAGAGAAAATATTTTAATAGATGCTGATTTACTTCCATCCCTCTAAGAGGACGCATTTTCTCGATATTTTTGCCCGATGCAAACTGCAGTTAAAGTCACACATTAGAGGTGCCTAATATTGCCAATAATTACGTATTACTCCCCCCCCCCCCCCCCCCCCCCGCCCCAGTTCCTACAGCCATGCTCCCTAGGGCTGAATCTATTGTTTGCAATGTAAGCCATGTGCAATGCAAAAGATTGGGTATGTTTAAAACTTATGGCGTAATTTATCTAATCAAACTACCGTAGTTACTCCTTGGAGTCTGAGCATGCCCACTTTGTTGTATCGCTCATGGTTTGCACCAAAGATAATAGGTCCAAAGCTGCAAGGGTAGTTAGTCATCAATTATTGTCAATGAGTTGGGATAATTGCGTGTATCAGAAAGGCCGATAAAATTAAATTATATAATTTTGCTTCTATATGAGGATTATAGATATCACAGGTCTTCCTTGATGTTTTTACCAACTGTTATCTGTGGATTTCTATACTTATCGTTGTAAATTTCTTTATGTATGTCCTTAATAAAGAACATTGGAGAAAAAAAGAAAGAAAGGCCGATTTGATGGTTTACTGTAAGAAAATACAATTTTTAAATAACATTCAATCAATAAAATACTTTTTATTACCTTAGTAATTTTACCATATTTGGAACCTCAGCTTTGTCACTTTAGATACACAGCAAAGCAAACTCAGTAGTCTGAAGGGCCTACAGACCACAAACATGGAAGTAGGTGCATGTAATACTGGTTTATGAAATAAATATCACCAGCAAACCAGTCTAGCACTATACAAAGCCTCTATGTTGTGCAAAAGGTAATCTATAAACTATTAATACATATGATTTCTCCTTCTGGATCGCTACCTTGTCGTGGTGAAGGGGCTTGTGTACTTCAATGAAGCTGTTAGCCAAGGTAGAGTCACCCAAGATGGGCAGGTCATAGCAGAGAGGTCAGGCAAATCGCTGTCCACTGGAGAAGAAACTGGCAACCCACCCCAATATATTTGCCAATAAAACCTTCATGGATAAGCACAGCCAGGACATAACTATAGTCATGCCTGGCGTGCTGTGGTCCATAGGGTCATGGAGAGTTGGACACGACTGAACGAGTTAACAACAACACATATGATTTACAATGCAGCAAAGCGCTTTTCAGTTGTCCGGTTACATTTAGCATGTTATTACTCCAACCATATATTTAAGATAGCACTCATACTACATCTTATGTCTCAATACACATCTAAATGCACATAAAAAAAACACAAAGAATTATGACTAAAATATATGGTACACCAGACACGTGTTGTTCCAGTATCTAATAATTCTTGGCTTTAAAATATGTTAAGCAAGGTAACACAATTTAATCTTAAAAGAACATATCTAACAAGAAACATCAAATTAGACATAAGTGAATATATTAGCAGAAATGGAGTGTTTTAAAAAGGACCCTGTCGTACCAAAGTCAGTTTGTTGTTTTTTTTAGTTATTCTTAAAGACTATGATATACAATTTTGAACCATTCCTGAGTTATTCAGCATAGTTTCAGCTGATTTAACATGCAAACGTTCAGCTTCTGAATACTAATTACCTGCTTTAGTGTATTACATTAGGATAACAGTCTGCTTGTCTGTTCTGTGCTGGCAAAGGCAATGACCCTCCCCAATGTTATCATGTAGCTAGATCCATCTCCCACCCTTCTCAAGCATCCAAGACACCAATTAGCATAACGAACCATACAAAGTATGCTGTATTTGTCAGAAAATTGCTCATACAATGCATAGACATTTTTTTCACAGCTTTCTACTAGACTTGTTGATGTTTCTAGAACCAATTGTACTTCAGAATAAACTGAACTTACTGTGTTAGCGAGCTCGAGATAGCTTCCCCCCACATTGTTGCTGAGATTGGTGGTTTGACCCAGAAGTTTTTGTAAGGCTGTCTGAGTCACAGATTTGCCTCCAAACTCCAGAAACTTTTGCATGATGGTATGGTTCTGTGGATCAGGGCTCTGCAGGTCCCGGGCTCCAGAGTCATATTCCCAGCTCTCCCGAGCTCCCGATAAGGCACCTATGTGACAGATACAATAATTAAAATAACAATTAAAAAATAAATACACTTTTTTACTCATAGAAGTCCCATAAACAATATGTTACTTTTTATTTTGGTGTCTCTTTTCATCATATTGCAGATGAACTCTCAAAAGGTAAAAACACATTAAATGTAAATTAACATGTAAAAATGGATACAGAAAAGTTTGCATTTAGTGGTATTGGCAAAAATGAACAAAAGTTTACTTCATGAAATGCATTTTCTTGTTTTTATTAAAGGCATATTTAAGTTTCCTAGATTACGAATGCATCTGATAGGGGAGCATCAGTAGTGTATAAAACATTTTTTTGCATGAAAAATGCCAAAATAAACATTAACAAACTCACTCTAATGAGTAGTTTGAAAGCAGTTGCTAACACCCCTGCATATCTAAGGTAAAATTAGCTTTAAAATCATAATTTGTTTTGGACAGTCACAGGCAGCTACACATTTTAATACACTGTAGCAATCTGTGATAGCATCTTATGCAGGAAGGAATCATGGGATATGTAGTCATCTGCAGCAGGAAGCAGGTGAGGACTGACACTGCTCTGTAGATCTCTACATTGATCTGCTGCTAGCTTGAAGGCTAGTAAAGGGTTAAAATCAAATGCAGTGTTTCTGTTGGTAGGTGCACTGTACTTATGTTATCAGCTTTGGGAGTGTGGAAAACAAGTTGTATTGTTAAATAAAATAAATTGGTAAGTGTATAGAATGACTCCATGTAATGTTTGTGTCTGATATAAGCAGCTTGTGTTAGATTAGAGAAATGTAAAAACTGGAAAACTTAGCTATGTCTTTAAGACATAAAGTAGTTCCCTCTAGTTAGGGAAGGAGAGAGAAGGAAGGAGGGAAGGAGACAGAAGGGGAGAGAGAGAGGGGGGAAGGAGAGAGAGAGGGAGAAAGAAAGAAGGAGACAGAGAGTGAGAGATGGAGAGAAAGAGGTGGAGAGAAAGAGGTGGAGAGAAAGAGGTGGAGAGAAAGAGGTGGAGAGAAAGAGGTGGAGAGGGAGCGAGAAGGAGAGAGACAAGGAGAGAGACAAGGAGAGAGACAAGGAGCGTAAGCGGTAGAGGGAGAGAGAGAGAGAGGAGAGTGAGAGAAGGAGAGTGAGAGAGAGAGAGAGGGAGAGTGTGAGAGAGAGAGAAGGAGAAGTGAGAGAGATTGAGAGAGAGAGTGAGAAGGAAAGGAAGGTGGACAGATTAAGAAGGAGGGAGGGAGAGAAGGAGAGAGAGAGAGCGCGCACAAAGAAAGTGAGCACAGGAAGAGAGTGTGCACAGAGAGAGATAGAGGAAGCAGAGAGAGAGGTTGAACAAACAGACAGAAGACACCATTTTATACTGTCATTTTTGAAGGGCAAGTGACTAGTTACATATAAATAGGTAATTCATTTAAGGCCGTATTTTTTATTTTGCAAAAACATTTCTCCAATGCACTAGTTATTCAGAAAAAAATTCTGAAACACTAAAGTTGTCTCTGAATGGGCGCAATATACATAATCAATAGCTAAGGGCCACTGTAGTTGTCAACTTAATTTGTCTATTTAGTAACATATTGACAAAAATATCTGTATTTGAAACAAATAAATTCAATGTAGCTTTAAAATGACATGTCACCTAGCGGACATCCCCTAATAGGTGTCCATGGTGTGGGGGAAGATCTGCCCAGAAGCATGTCCGTAAATGTTTTTTTCTGACATCCTTGATTTGCCTGCATTGCAGGGATAAAGGAATATAAAGACTATTATAAGGACAACACCTTGGGTAGATTCTCCACAACCCCTGGTACACCCTTTAGGGCTGGAGAGCACATCTGCTCCAGTCTATAACACCAATTCCTTAAATGTAAATATCAAAAATGCATTTTTTTTTCATTCAAATGCAGATTTCATGGTGACCAGGTATTAAATAAACTAATCAATTCCCATTGTATGAGCACTACAGAGGCCCTCCAACAGAGGAGCACAGATATAGCATAATAAGAGCATACCTAGAGAATTCCTATGTAAGTATGCACAGAGATCAATGCGACATCGACTTATTGCAGTGCTCATATTTACAGCTGTTTAGTTTATTAACTGATATGCAGTTAACCTTCAGCCTGCAAGCAGAGGAAATATGTCTATATTAATTCCTTTTACACACCGCTATGTGCCAGAACCTCTGGGAGCAATGCATTTAAAGTGAGAAGGTGTATGAGGACATTCCCAAAACACATATTCATATATTTTATATTTTATCACATTCATCACTTTGGGATTTGTTTTATTAATTACATTTTGCTTCTCAGTAGTTATTGATCCAGCTAAATAAAAGTGTAATCTTCCTATATACGAAAATATGCAGCACCTTCTTACATTGATATGTCCCAGACTACAAATCCCATGGTAAAATCTGGGGATACTGTCTTTGTAGCAATGTTGCAGCTGTCTCTCATTGGCCAAAACAAAGGATTAATTTTATGCAAATTTTGCTTGCGTCTATAGGGGGCGTTAACTCTCAGATTAAACTGTCAAATAATATAAGACATTTAGCTAGCTTCAGGATAAGTTTATTGATGTTATTTTGTTTTGTTGTTTCCATACAAAATCTATCAGATACATTCATAATCCAGGAACCTTAGATATGCCTTTAAACTTTTTTTCAACCATATAAAAAGCACGGGAAGTTTTGATGTAGAAAAATAAATGTTTAAAGAACCACTGTTTCAAGATGCACTAATAAATCTTGGACAATATTTTGACTCTATGTTTGTATTTTTAAGAAGCATTTCCTAAACAAAAAGTATTAGAAGTACAAGAGGATCAATAAAAATGCTATTATATAGTTGTATCTATTACTGAAATGCTCTACACCTCATCTGCTGGCTGTAACCTCCACAAGAGAAAAGTGGGGTCTAAGCTTAAAAAGGCGATAAAAGCAGCAGTTCAAGTACTATCTAATACTAATATCTAATACTGCTTTGTGAGCCCTTCTCCAGCTGCAGATTCTCATTCGGCCCTCTTGAACCCAATTTCTCTGTTCAATTTTCACAGCTCACATCACTAAGACTTTAGAAATAGAGTCACTAAAACTTAAGGAAACGACTGCCACGAACTGCAAGAGAAATCATCTTTTTATTTCCAAAAAGGAATTGACAGGGTTATATATGAGCCTAGCATCTGAATATTTCTACTGCAGGTTTTGCACATATTTCGGGACAGAAACACGATACAAACAAGCCCTTTATTAAGATATGTTAAATACGAATAATTCAAGTTGAACAATGAATTTTATGTTTTTCTTAAAAATCACTTAAAATTGGCTACACATTGCACAAACCACTTTTACAAATAAATAAATATAATAATAATAATACATTAAATATTCAAACACCTTTGTGTGACACAGTTTGTTAAATATGAACACTTGTCTATGATTTTGTGTGTTATCTTCTCTGCTCTGTGTTATCCTGCATTTGGGTACATTTCTACAGGAGCAGGACTTGCAGTTGTCACTGTGACTCATGGCCGTGTGTAGGTGTGAAATGCTAAAAGCTCCAGTGATACAACAAATCTCTCTTACATCTCCCTCTTCTGTCTCAATACATTGATAGATAAGACAACCATTGTTCCTCAGACTTCAAGCTATCGGGAAGTGATGAAGATATTTACTGTGGTGTAGTCCAAATTGTGCTGACTTAAGTGTCCCTTTAATTAAATTTTCACAAGTGACATTTACATACCATTGTTGCATACAAATGTGTTTATAATGGTTTAAATTGACATGAAATGCAAATGTTGCTATTGTCCATTAAAAAGAGAATGTTTGATAATTTAAAAAAATTGTTTTTAAATATTTAATAAGCTTATTGGAAACAAACCGGTATTGTGTTGAAAAAATACAAATATCCTTACATTTTATAGTGTATGTACAGTGGATATAAAAAGTCTACACACCCCTGTTAAAATGTCAGGTTTCTGTGCTGTAAAAAAAGGAGACAAAGATACATCATTTTAGAACTTTTTCCACCTTTAATGTGACCTATAAACTGTACAACTCAATTGAAAAACAAACTGAAATCTTTAAGGTAGAAAGAAGAAAAAATATAAAAATAAAATAATATGGTTGCATAAGTATGCACACCCTTAAACTAATACTTTGTTGAAGCACCTTTTGATTTTATTACAGCACTCAGTCTTTTTGGGTATGAGTCTATCAGCATGGCACATTTTGACTTGGCAAGATTTGCCCACTCTTCTTTGCAAAAACACTCCACAGATTTTCAATCGGATTCAGGTCTGGGCTCTGGCTGGGCCATTCCAAAACTTTAATCTTTTTCTGGTGAAGCCATTCCTTTGTTGATTTGGATGCATGCTTTGGGTCGTTGTCATGCTGAAAGATGAAGTTCCTCTTCGTGTTCAGCTTTCTAGCAGAAGCCTAAAGGTTTTGTGCCAATATTGACTGGTATTTGGAACTGTTCATAATTCCCTCTATCTTAACTAAGGCCCCAGTTCCAGCTGAAGAAAAACAGCCCCAAAGCATGATGCTGCCACCACCATGCTTCACTGTGGGTATGGTGTTCTTTTGGTGATGTGCAGTGTTGTTTTTGCGCCAAACATATCTTTTGGAATTATGGCCAAAAAGTTCAACCTTGGTTTCATCAGACCATAACACCTTTTCCCACATGCTTTTGGGAGACTTCAGATGTGTTTTTGTAAAATGTAGCCTGGCTTGGATTTTTTTCTACGTAAGAAAAGGCTTTCATCTTGCCACTCTACCCCATAGCCCAGACATATGAAGAATACAGGAGATTGTTGTCACATGTACCACACAGCCAGTACTTGCCAGATATTCCTGCAGCTCCTTTAATGTTGCTGTAGGCCTCTTTGTAGCCTCCCAGACCAGTTTTCTTCTCATCTTTTCATCAATTTTGGAGGGAGCTCCAGTTCTTGGTAATGTCACTGTTGGGCCATATTTTCTCCACTTGATGATGACTGTCTTCACTGTGTTCCATGGTATATCTAATGCCTTGGAAATTATTTTGTACCCTTCTCCTGACTGATACCTTTTAACAATGAGATCCCTCTGATGCTTTGGAAGCTCTCTGTGGACTATGGCTTTTGCTGTGGGATGCGACTAAGAGAATTTCAGGAAAGACCAACTAGAGCAACTGAACTTATTTTGGGGTTAATCAGAGGCACTTTAAATGATGGCAGGTGTATGCTGACTCCTATTTAACACGATTTGGAATGTGATTGTTTAATTCTGAACACAGCTACATCCCCAGTTATAAGAGGGTGTGCAGACTTATGCAACCACATTATTTTATTTTTATATTTTTTCTTCCCTCTACCTAAAAGATTTCACTTTGTTTTTCAATTGAGTTGTACAGTTTATAGGTCACATTGAAGGTGGAAAAAGTTCTGAAATGATTTATCTTTGTCTAATTTTTTTACAGCACAGAAACCTGACATTTTAACAGGGGTGTGTAGACTTTTTATATCCACTGTATATAGAATTTATGACTTTTGTAGCATTTGTGATATTTTGCTAGATGTAAGCTTTGAAACTATTTTCCATTGCAGGCAGTGAGGTATAATTTAGCTTTTCCATGATTCTGCAGTTTCTAAAAAGAGACAGTCAATAATTATTTAGCCTAAACAAAATCTATTTCGGTAGTCCACAAGGCAACATTTGACCTATGCGCAAGAGATTACAATTTGAAAGTGTGTTTTACTATGAACACTTACTATTATAAGTTTTGGGACCCTTTATTAGGGGCACACTTTACAGGGACAGAGTCAAGTACAATAAGATTATAGACATGGTGGGCTCTGTTACATAGACCGTGAACAATAGTAGACAATGGACAATAGTTAATCAGTAACCTACAACAGCTATAAAGCCCCTTTCCCCATGAGTTATACCATATTATCAATCACAAATAAACCTACCGGTATATGAAGCACTATGGTCTACCAGTTGCAGAACTAAAAGAAAATGATTCACAAAATACATTGCATTTTTCTGGAAACATAATGCGGTATTCTTCTCTAGTTTCCTATGTAAAGGCCCACTGTAGTTTAGGAAAAATGGTACATTTGTAAAACATGTAATAAACCCAAGAGCAATTGCAGCTGCCTTATCTGTGAAGCTAAAAACATTTGCAAACTCTGCTTCTGTGTAAAAGGTTTCATTATAACTGTCTGCAGCACTTCATGTTAGCATTGAGGCCGTGCGTCTTTCTATTGAGCAGAAGAGTGAGGAAATATGGAGGAGTGAGACGGCCGGGGCATTTATTATATATTTGGATGCACTACCTGCACATGCTCAAAAGCAGTATTTTGCAAGGTAAACTGGTGTGTGCTTTTGTCTAATGATCAGTGGAGGTATGGTGTGTGTGTGTGTAATTTTATATATATATATATATATATATATATATATATATATATATATATATATATTATACATACACACGCACATACATATACACGCACATACATACACAGTAGAGGCATCAGATTTTTTCATGAACTCTGAGAGCAACCTCTATTAGCTCACTTGTGCCTTTCACACAGAGAAAAATTCATGTAGTATATCAGTCTAGTCTCACTATAAAGAGGGATCCAACCCAGAAATGCCAGGCAATTCTACCCTGAACACGAGAAACTTCAAGGCATACGCCTCAGCCTTAATTGGGCCTCGTCAGTAGGCTATGTATGTGCATGTATATTTTTTCATTGCAAAAAAAACAAACTCTGTGTACTTTCAATAAGCAGACATGTTAATAAGATCCAGGGTGTGTGTTGTTTTCCAGGGGGGTTCATGTTCTGCTGCTTATGAGGTTTGTTTAATTTGGATTAATGTGTGACTAATCATATTTCGTTGGTACATAACAGCAGAAATTAGACAGGCCATTTACCTGAGAGAGGATTTCAGAGCACACCTGAGAAGATTGTAGGCAAATGTGAACAAATCCAGGGATTGTAGACAGGTCTGAGCCAGATCCAAAATGACAAGCGATATGTGTGTGTTAGGTTTCAGGTTCAGCCATACTGGCACCAAGAATGTGTTTTAATCAAATGGTTTCATTCGTATCTAAGATAAATGGCTTGGTGCCCCTTCCACTAATCAAAAAACAGAAATTAAATCAGGGATGGGCAAAAAGGTGCTCTGGAATCACATGTGGTCTTCAGACACTTCCACTACAATGGCCATCCTATATTCTAATACAGAGATACCAACATCCGTCCTCAATGGCTGTTAACAGACCAGAATTTAAAATTTGTTCTTCTGGTCTTAGTGATCCCTGAAGACTGGAGCTTCCGGTCCCTGCTTTAGACTCGTGTTCCTGACCTCCAGAACGGAAAGATCAGTAAGAGGTCAATTATAAATCTTATTGAGCACAGGTTGGTTAGTCAGTTTATCAGTTTAAGAGGTATATTCCCAAAATATGTCCTGTCAATGATTCCAAGTACTCAACTTTTATAAACACTCGTTTAACAAATCTCTCTCAAATAACATCTTGCTTGGTCTCCTCACAAAAAAAAGAGTCCCTAGAGTGCCCAACATGCATTGTCCTAGCATGGTAAATGCCCAGCCTGTATTACAATATAATAGCATCTAGTCACCTCTCTCAAGTAAAGGAGGAAAGTGATCAGGCTTTTTCAAAAAATATGATTCAGACTATAAATCATAAAACTACCTTTTTATTGGAAAACAAATAACACTGATGCAGCCCTAGATAGAAGAATCCCTAATATTGTGGGGGAAGTTGTGTAGGTGAGTGGTGTTTACATCACAGCATGTGAAGAAAGGTCAAGAAAGCCCCATCACCTCGGCACATAGCATTTATTTTAATACTATATCTATTATAGATGGCTTTATTATTTGCTTCATAAAAAGTTGACATGTTATAAAACAAAAAAAACAAAACTGTAAAATAGTGGACTAGATGCTCACGGTTAATTACCTGACAATTACAATGGCCCTTTAAATTTTCAATTTCACTTTTGCAGAAGTTTGTTAAAGCTGCGATTTTGGGGGAAAGCTTCTTTGTTAGATTATTTTGGTCCATTATACTTTTGATTGACATCCTACCGGTGAAGTGGTCATGTGAAAGTGTTAATGATAAAAACAAACACATCTCAGGTATCAGTCACTTTTGTTGTTCAGTCATTCAGTTGTGTCCAACTCTCAGTAATCCTATGGATCGCAACACGCCATGCACTTCTGTCAGCCACTGCCCCTCTAAACCCGATCAAGCTCATGTTCATTACTTCAAATGTCCTCATCTATCTACCGAAAGCTAGAATAAAATACAGCCAGTGCCAAGAAAATGTAAAGTGTCTAAGGGAGTCTTGGATTGCAAACTTGCTTTCGATTAATGCAACCTGCTCAAATTGGTCATAATGAAAAAGTTTGCTAGCTATTTAATATACATTATGAAAGGTCTCTTCAGTAACATTAGGTCTTTGAGACTACAGAGACCAAACTTTATATTTTTATATACATAAAATATACAGAACAAATAATAAATATGATAAAATAAATGGATAAATAAATATATACAGCCTTAAAATTAAATTGTGATTCAGTACATTTAAAAGGGCTTTATTTAAGCACACAGCATATTTTTTTTTACAGAAATTTTTAGTTCGTGATCTTCTATCCAAAAAAAGGTCTTCACTAACTAAAAACTTTTGTAAATAAAATATGCTGTGTGCTTAAATAGAGCCCTTTTAAATTTACCGAATCACAATTTAATAAGGCTGATAGTTCAAATGTTGTTAAAGTAAATATGGTAGGAACAGAGAACTACCTGAATATAGTGAAGAATGAATTGCTCTACTGTGTGAATAAGAGTATGGTAAGTATGATAGAAGACTACATATGTAGGTCAGGGGTGGGTAAGTTCGGTACTGGAGAGACCCACACAGGCCAGGATTTGAGGATATGTTTTCTGTGCACAGGTGAGTCAATCAGGATGACTGAAGAAATGATTGACTCGGCTGTGTGCAGCAGGAATATCATCAAATCCTGGCCTATGTTGGGCTCCAGGACTGACCTTGCCCACCCCTGCTGTAGGTTATACTTTTGTGCAGGACAAGAAATCAGGAACCCTTCTATTTTTGTCACTGTATTTGGGTGTATCTGCTTCAGGGTCTGATGCATGAGTCAATGACAGGTTTATGAGCCATTAAAATATCCCATAGCTTTAAAATATAAATGCCGTACCCTTGATGTCATATTCAAAACACCTAGCTCATCTTGCAGAATCTGGAATCACCGACATTTAATAATTTAATGCTATCACCCATTATAACTTATCCTTGTTGTCCTTAAAGGAGGAGAGACAGGAAGTGATTGATGTTTGCCTTGTATTGTGAACATGATCATTAGCTATCTGATATTATTATAACTGAGGGTCTCAAATACAGCCAGTCCAGTGCAATGTTAACTGGCCATCGGTTTCTTTCTTGTGTACCTTTGAGGGAGCTTTACTAGGACCAATACTCCATGGCACAATGCTGTTCACAAAAAAGGTTGTGTATCGGGAACATTTCAAATGTTTACCCTACTCACGACTGTAAACCATATGTTGTGGTTAGCCATGAAAGTAAATCTGTTGTCCACCAGATACCAATATGGGGCCTGTGTTTGAACTAACTGCATACTAAGTAGATATGTATAACAGACATACATGGCATTTATATTTAGTGGCCTTTTGTTCTTTCCCAACATTCACATTCTGTGTTCATTGTTAAAATCTGATTTTTATTAAATTGTTGGAAAACTTACGTTTCTGGCAAAACTTTGTGCTTAACAAGTTTGTATGTATAGCAGGCCATGCCAATTGGGTGTCTTTGCCTTTCTTGGTTTTATGGGGTTATATTACATCTATGGTGTAGTTATGCTCTGTCAACCATGTTTAGTGAGTTTTGGGAATAGCTGTGAAAATGTCAACCATGAATTTTTGTCACCAGTGGGGAGCTGTGTAGGTCATGCATGTCTGTAAAACTGCACATATTTGATATCATTATACCAAGGGGACTCATGACTTTTGAAATACTAAAATTGCAAATTATATCATATTTGTACTTAAAGTGGTTATGATCTGAAAATGGGCTTCAATGAGCCAAATGTGCTTCATCAACCAAATTACATTCTCTAACGTTGTATTGCAAAATACTACATTGTATGAAAATGGATAAAATCTTGACTTCTCAGATAATGTTTTATGGGCTTCATGTTATATATTAATACTAAGCTGAATTAGTCTATTAAAATGAGAGTTACAAATCACAAAATTAGCAGCTTTGCTGTACTAGAGTGACACAGGACTACAATAACTAAATTGTCAATTCATATTTAATAAAATTACTGGGCTATATACACCTGTAAAGTAACATCATAGTGAAACCACTTTAGACACCCATACAGGGTTAAGTCTTACATGTACTCTGCCAAAGTTGTAGAAAGTTCTGTGTGTAGAAACCTTTCTAAGGCTTAGTTGTATTAAAAACAGCTGCTGGAGTACATAGTAAGGGAAGCTTGAATTAAAGGGAGGTTTCTCTGTTCTTAACATTAAATTAAACTGCCTACGTGTTTGTTTGCATATTTAAACATACTCAGCCTTATTGAATTGCAATTCAGTAAATTTAAAAGGGCTCAATTTTAGCACACAGCATATTTTTTTACAGCAGCTTTTAGTTAGTGAACTTCTATCCAAAAGCAAGGTCATCACTAACTAAAAACTTCTGGAAAAAAATATGCCGTGTGCTAAAATTGAGCCCATTTAAATTTACCGAATCACAATTTAATAAGGTTGACTATTATTAACAAGTGTTTAAAAGCTCTGTTTTTACTCACCTTCCAAACAGTCCCTGCAAAGGTCTGCTCATGCATAAATTATTGCTATAGTTCTAGACATACTAGCTAATGAAAGACTGGATCTCAGTAGCATTTCAGGAACATCCCCCGCAACACTGTCTGTGTTTCTGTAGTACTAGATGTACTAGCAAATCATTGTGTGCATGGGGCGACAGGGGGCGGACTTTTGAGGGACTGTTTGGAAGGTTTCACAGAGTAAAAACAGCGCTTTTAAGCACTTGTTAATGAAATGATGTTTAAAGATGCACAAAAAAAACTTTAGTTAGTTTATAATAATATTAAAAACAGTTAGCTTTGCCTTACACATCCTCAAATATCTCCACCTATCAGATGACTGAAGTGGATGGAGTGACCACCTGATATTTCTACAACATCCCACCAAGGGCGGTGCATAATAATCAGAGGCCCTGCCTTCAAAAGAAGGATCAATTACCATTGCTGGGTCTGCTGACAAATTATGCCATTGTTTTGAAGGGTAGGGTCACAAAAAGAAAAGGAAAAATGTTCATGTATTTTTATCAACTTTTATAACGGAGCTGAACAGTCATTTCTTTGTTTAAGCCCAACTGTACAAATATATACAGTAATAAAATAACAACAACCTGAAATATGTGTGATATAGTAATAACTTCTAAAAAAAAAATACACAATGCAGCATTTTTTTAGGATAATCGCACCCTCACCTAAGCTGTTCTCACTTCCAGTTGGCCAGGAGGTTATCCTATCTCGTAGCTTTTTGTTTTTACAGGAGTCGTCAGACAGGTCCACTTCTTCCTTTCTGATCTCACGCACCAGCTGCATACGGCACCGGGTAAAGTCATGAAACGAGATCTTTCCATTTTCATCGGCCCCAAGCTGATCCATGATTTCAGCCACTGACTCTTCCATGTTAAGCTGGCGGCAAACCATTAATAAATCATTCCTAGAAAACAGATTAGGATATTGTTATTATTATTGTTTATTTGTAATGCACCAACATATTCCGTAGCGCTAAGGATAGGTATAATGGTAGGGGGAAAAAAACTAACGTAAATGATGCCAACCTGAGATAGGCATAAGGCTGTCCTGTGGGGTAATTAAGGCATGCTTTTACCAACACCAGTGTAGTAGATGAGCCTATTGGTCCTTATCTGCCTATTTAAAAATAACACAAAAGGAGGTGACAGATATGGTCTAATTTAAATCTATAAATAATAACAAATACTTTATGACCCACCAAGCATAATCTGTTACCTAATTTTAAGTGATATTTGTAACCAATGATATCTAACTGGGAGTGCAAAAGAAAGGCTGATTAACAGACAAAAATATACTTCAAGGTGTGTTTACTTTAAGGAAATTCAATTTTAATATGTTGATTGATAAAGTAGCAGTTATTACATATACATTTATATATATCCATTTTACCATATTTAGAACCTCTGCTGTGTTATATTAACAGAAATCTCATTTACAATATATTCTTAAAATGGCTAAATTGGTCACTGCCTCTGACTTGTTCGTGGCTGTTTTTGTTAATTTAAAGCTTAGATGTGTTGAGGTATGAAATTGTCAGTTTACCAAGACAAAAATACCCACCCCAGACATAGATACCCACACCAAATCTTACATTGACAATAGTCATCAGTTAAAAAAAAACAAGGGTGAGAAGATACATTCAGCGTAAGAGACAGACACACATAAGATGATTCAAATATGGGTTTAAAATCTGTTTGTACCTAAGATGTTCCCATTACAATCCTCAACTAATAAGTCCTAACTTGCAGCCACAACATTATTATTATTATTATTATTGTCCATTTTATGTAGCACACTAACTTATTTGGTAGCGCTGTACAGAGGTTAAGTACAAAAAGAAAAATATTAAACACATGGCAAAAAGTAGGGGCCCTGTTGTGAAGAACTACCTACAAATAAGGTCCACAACACAAGCTGAGATCCCACTCCATGCTGATGATAGCCAGTAAGCTTGAAACAGCTGTACATGGATAGGATACTCAGCTTGTGTAAAATCCAGCCTTGGCTTTGCAGCATGCATAAGCTTAAAGGAAGCCATGTTTGATAATAGCTATGGATTGAAGAGAGAGGCATTTGTGGGCACATTTGCATGTCCCCGCTTAGTTTCCCAGAATGTAGTGTAATAACCGATTTTCTCGGAATTTTGAGCTGGAAGCAGGTTTTTTAACTTGTTTTAGACACTCAAATGTGAACACAGATGTACTATTTATTTACTATATATATATATATATATATATATATATATATATATATATATATATATATATATACACACACACACACACACACACACACATCACATATAATAGTTGTTATAATCGTCGCAACGCTTTGTGAGCTCGCAAGAACAGCGTCCCTCCTAAAGCGAGGGACGCAGTTTGGTCCACAAATGCGGCCCCTCAAAATGCGAGGGGCCGCATTTGCGGAAGGTGGAGGCTCCAACGTTGGCTGCAATGAGCCGAAAGCTCATTGCAGGCCGCAAACGCGGCCCCTCGCAAAGGGGCCTCACACGCAGTTACAAACACCCACACAAGCACGAAGGACGCAGTTTGGTCCGCAAATGCGGTTCCTCGCAAAGCGAGGGGCTGCATTTGCGGAAAGTGGAGGCTCCAACGTCGGCGGCTCATTGCAGGCAGCAAATGCAGACCCTCGCAAAGCGAGGGTCCGCATTTGCGGAGGTGGAGGCTCTACGGCGCCTCACACGCGGTTACAAACACCCACACAAGCAGCACTTTACCAAAATAGATCTAACACGCAATCACTATATACAGACTTACATTAAAAAAAAAGAACCGCAGGACTTTACGGACTTAGCATAAAAAAATACGAGACGCAGGACTTAGAAAAAAAACTATTACGAGCTCGCAAAACTACGACCTAACGGCCGAAAATCCCACGAAAATCCCCTAAGCAAGAGAAAAAATGACCGCCGCAAAAAATGAAAATGAGGCTACAGGACCCTAAACACGCAAAACACCACCAAGAACATACGGCTTTTCAAAAAAGCTGTACGAGGTACAAAATACAAGAAATACTCTTAACAAGGACGCTACATTAAACACAGCCGCGTACCACATACTCATTCACCTCCATTTTACAATACACTAACTTACACAATGCGGAAGTACACAGCTACCCTAACGGCTTTTCCTTGCACACGCAGCCTATTTACACTACACACTGCACACATTGCTGACACTTACACCTCAGCTCCACAACAGTGCAAACCTACAATGTATGCTGCAGGAACATCAAAACAGATTGTCGGCTCTTCAACACAATGCTTCCTGCATATATTACTTCTAAATAGGTAAAGTATATTCATTTATTAATAATTTCATTAGCATACAAAAACAAATATACACAAAAAACGAAAAAAACACTCACAATAAACACAAAACTGATTCACCGCGCGACTCACGTGCGCCAACGCCGCGCACAAAAAGCCTTGCAATAAGCGCAAAAAGCAGATCACCGCCGACAAAACAATAACAGCAAAAGCGCCTATCAGAAGAAAAAAAAAAACAACAAACAACAGCCTCGCAATGAGCGCCAAAGGCGCTAAGCGCGAGGCTTGCTATGAGCGCCGAAGGATCGCGGACCACCAAAAAAATTCCCTGCCTTACAATTTCATTGCATTTTTGATTGGCAAGTCGCTAGTGTGTGTATATATATATATATATATATATATATATATATATATATATATATATATATATATATATATATATATATATATATATATATAAACACACATATTTATATATACATACTATATATATAGTAAATAAAAAGTCCAGCTCAGAGTTCCGAGAAAAACAGTTATTACACTGCATTCTGGGAAGTTGAGCTGGGACATGCAAATGCCTCACTCTTCAATCCGCAGCCATTATCAGACATGGCTTCCTTTAAGCTTATGCATGCTGTATTACACAGCTTTAATGCAAACTCAAGGCTGGATTAAACACAGGCTGAGTATCCAATCCAGGTACAGCTGTTTCAAGCTTACTGGCTATCATCAGCATGGAGCGGGGTCTCAGATATATATATATATATATATATGATACAAGCAAGCATTTATTGTTTTGTAGGATAATTTCAAACAACTAAAGTAATATTACTTTTTAGGCACAGACCTGTATAGTGTTCTGATCCATTTAACATGAAGTCTACATCAAACATATCAAGCTGTGGTGGCGTTAATACAATATTTCTCATTGGTTTACAACAAAAACACCTATTAAGTGCTAGCAGCTGCGCATTTACAGATCCTTTTTACAGTTGTCCACAAGACTGGTCTCATGGGCTAAGGTTGACCCCAATGAGAGTCACAAGAACACTAATGAGATGACAAGCACATTGGGTTTGAATCACAGTTAATCATTGTCAGGAACCACAAAACAGATCCGGTAAAAACTTACATGGAATGTTTATTAGAAAACAGGCCTTGCATATAAGCTTTGCAGAAGTAGTATCCCCTCTTTAAGTGGCACGTTTAATTAGAGTTTAGTTAAAACTTTCTGTACTAAGGAGGAAGATGCCACCTCAAACTAACTTGAAGCGGACCTTGCTTGAAATTTGATCACCCATCCAGAAAGAAATACTGGTATGGTCTGTAGCAGTGGTGGGCAACTGTTATGGATGATAATTAGGAAAATGTCTTTTTACATGTTATTATCCTTGTCTGCATTCCTTACTCACTTATAATGACAAGGAGGTTATCTAAAATGGAGAATGAAACTACAAACAAGATGGAAGACAGAACTACAAATGGGAGTGGCCTGATGATGCATACATCCGTGACCAAATAAGGACAAATGGACGGCTCCTCCCTAAACTGACCAGTATGATGACGACACACTGCAGCAATTTTGAACCAATCAATAAAGCTATTAATTCCTAGACAAAGGAATCATGTGACGCTTGATCAGATAACGTTTTCTACATATAAACGTGTAAACTACCATTTTGAATACAGAGCGCTTTGAGAACTACTATACAGAAACACCGTGTCTGTGTCTTATTTCTCTGGAATGTGCACATTCCACACTAATTGGAAAAGCAACAGATATTTAATACAGACGTTACAGTCTTATCCAAATCATTTGGCGCCTCAACGTGGGGCCTTGAGTTTATGACCTGACAATAGCCGAGAAGGAGCGAAGTGGTGACTTTCAACAGCAGAAGGAACCTTCAGAAAATATGCCTGGTAAGGTCATTATTTAGTACTTTGCAAGTCGCTATTTCTTTCTCGGCTATTGGCAGGCATTCAAAGCACAGATTATTTAACTTGCTCAAGGTCCGTTTTAAAAAAACCTGTGATAATAGATATCTGTTGCCGGTGTGTGTGTGTGTGTGTGTGTGGACTGTTGGTATTGTGAATTTGAATTCTTTAGGCATATGGTTCAGGACCCACACACGTGTGTTTTTGACTGTCTGGAAGACGTTTGATTTGTACGCAAGGTGACGTGCAAATACATAATACCAGAGGTCACAAATACTAACTTGCATATGTGTGCCCCGGGGAAATAGATATTTGTTTCCCTGGGAAATGTCTGTGCATGTTGGATAAGACGTCCTTTAAGGGTCATGATGTTCGGGCCGGTAGTAGCTTGAAAACTTTAGGGGACGTCTGTCATTCACTACGGGTGGTTACGTGTGTGTGTCATATATGCGCATGGTCTTGAAATCATATGTCTTTTGAATCTTAAGTTTTCTGCAGAAAAGGTTTGATGATTATAATGTTATATGCTATGTCACTGCTGGTTGTTATGCATGTTTTGATAAGAAATGCAGTTTAGAACTTCTCTCCCTAAAGAAAAAAAAAAAAAAAAAACTACAAGCTGATTTCTCTCTCTGTGTGTTTTGTTTTGACCTTGATCAGAGAGAGACACTGAGAGAAATTCCTCATCCACCCCCTCCCATCTGGTTTAACTATTTGAAGGACGAATCTTAGAATTCTTCCTACGCCAATGCTAGGTTGTATTTGAAGGTGTTAACATGTTTTACTGTATTGCTATGCTGTTTAAGGTATGAACACAGAAACATTAAGGAACTTTTCCTTACATACATTTATATAATATTCTGATTGCTTTCGTTTATAAAGTAGAGGGATTGTCTTGTGTTTGCTGTAAGTAAATGTGTGAGTATTTGCTGTAATTCCTTTTTCTTTGCAATACAATTGAGGAATACAGGTTAGAGAATTTGTGTCCACCACTGAAATCAGTGGAGGATTTATAGTTTATCTTGTTTGTAAGTATGAGACAGATGTGTTTGTGAAGTACATACATATGCGTGTATTCTTTTGAAATATTTTGTCTGAAGTTTCTGTGTGTTCGATACTGTACTCTTTGAAGAGGGAGGTGACCGGTTTGCATTGTATGAGAGGGATTGGCCACCCCATCTTATGACAAAGCAAAGCAAACCACTCCCCTTCCCTCCTCCCATCTACTCTGTGTGCGTATTAGAGTTTTATGTGAGAATATGTCTGTCTGTATTATTGAGAGAAGAATGGTGTTTGCTACATTTTAGTGGGTTGTGGAACAAAGAAACCAACCCCTTTTAAAATCAATGACGAAGCAATTTTCTAATATGCTATCTCCCCTGGAGTTGGTGCCCTGTATCCACTACTCCTTGGGAATAGTAATCTTTCTTAAAAGGAAGGTATAGGAGACATTTAATGTTTTATTAAGCTTCTTAAGCTTTTATTAGCAATCTCTGCTCATGTAAATCAACTCCTACACGCCTGTCTGCAACGGTGATACAGAATTCTGTGAGTTATTAATAGAATGCGCTCCGGATGAAATAGTAAATCAGGCCACTCCACAAGATAAAACAGCCAGTGGTAATCAATCATTCCTGCTGGGAGCAGTCTTAGAGGAAGGATTGAAGAGAAGGGAAGTTTTTCTCTGTCCCCCCAAGAGATCCTTATTATCCTCAGCAATTGAAGTTTAAATCTGATGTATTTATTGATTATGTGTTGTTTTATCTCAAGCACTGACTAAAATACATGCACAAGTGTTTTCTCCTATTCCAGATCCAGAAGTAGACACTGGTACTCATCAACTACTTCCTGGAGCTTGGGTCCTGGTCAAGAGATTTGTAAAAAAAAAAAAAAAAAAAAAAAAAAGAAGAATCCTCTGGAATCCAGATCATGCATCTTATTGCAAGCAGCACCAGACCCACAGCAGCCAACATCATGATGATCATAACACATATCCTTTTCTGTCTGTTCTTAACTAAAGTAGAACCTTCTGCATTCATTAGTGAGAAGAAAGATGGTATTACATTTTGGTACAATCCATCTAAACCACATATGATCACATTGTCTTTTGATTATTGTCATGTTGTATGTTGCCAACAGCTAAGCGTGACTCAACAATGTAACTTGTACAAATACACTCACAGCACATGTATACACATATGTGTTACAGACCAGACTTGGGGAAAGATTGTAGTCATTGGGAAGCTGTAGGATAGAACACTGGGACAGCTTGAGGCTACAGACTAAAGAGTGCCTTAGATAGAACAGATTTGAGTGGAAGCCCTTTACTTGAACGTATGACTCTAATAAAGCCAGGCAAATGCTCGCCAAATGGCAAGACTGGAGCTAACATGCGACTCACCCCCAGACCCACAGACGCAGGTACATACCTAATAGGTGGCTGGGTTAGAGGAGAAGCAAAAGGACGGATTGGTAAATTTATGCTCAGAGATCTAAATGCACCACTCATATCAGAAGGACTAATGCAAGTACAACACACTCAGGCATTACCCCAGATGACTGATATCAGTGAACCTAGGTACGAAGGAACCCTAGCAAATGAGATTGGGTTCACAAACCTCAATTTATGACTGGAATGGACGACATATAACGTAGAGTCACATAATAAGACTAATTGTTATGTTTGTGTAAGGGCCAGACCTCACCTAGGCACTGTTCCACTTATGGTAACTATGAAGGAAGAAGTGGAGTGTTAGTTGGGAATTATGGTAAGTTAAGTACGGGACTGAAGCGAATAGTTCCTAGAATATTATAGTAAGTGATTTGGAAGAAAGATTTTGCATGTGAATTTGATCTAAAGTGGAGTCTGTATTTGAATAGTTTGCAAACATTAAATACAGGAAAAGAAAACAGGCAGCCCTTAACCCCCGAATTAATCCTTCTACATATATGATGTATATAGCCCGTGGCTATCCTCTGACAGTTCTGGCACCACATGATGTTGCGGCCATCATACAGCAGACTACCTAAGCACATGACTACAGCCAGACACCTCCGTCTGCAATGTTCCCTTCTTCTACCAGACAATGTTACCTTACAGAGATGTTATGTTCTCAATCCAGCCACTCTCTTACCATTTCCAGAGGGGGGAGACAGGAAGATGGATACTATTGTACAACCTGATTTTGAACCCAAACTCAGGAATAACCAATCTCTATGTAAAAAGACGTCTACTAGAAGGTGGTGGAAACGGCCAGACGCTCACAGATGTGACACAAGACCCTCTATATTGCACGCTGTGGAATAAACATTTCCAGGCCGAGATTTCCAATATGAAGCAAGTCTCACTAAATTGAAGCAGGTCACCTTAAACCTAAAGACATTGTACAACAATGCAGCAGGAGATAGTGCACTTACGGTGGAGCCCCCACAAGAAGCAGAAGCGCTCTACAAGCATTGGGATACAGAAATTCCACATGTTGCAATATCCAAGTTCGCACCGGATGGATGGAAGACATTGGGAGCTGCATTAAAATGGTGGGAATTTGCAGAGGAAGAGGAGTTGGAAGAGGAAGGAGTGGAAAAGAAAACTCTCCACTGGCAAGCAGACAGCACTCCCAGTATACAAGCCAGAGACCCATATGCAGTCCCAGGACTCACAAATCCACCTCATGACTGCCTTCAACAAATGGAAATGGAGACCTCACACCTTGCGAATGTAAAAGACCTTGCCCTGACAGACCCAGACATCACTCTGTATGTGGATGGATCAAGGTATGCTGATGAGAATGGGAAAGATCACACAGGATATGCTGTGACTACAGAAAAAGATGTGATGCGAGCCTTCTCACTACCTTCCTCCATGTCAGCACAAGAAGCAGAGTTGATTGCATTGACCAAGGCTTGTGAGATTGCGACAGGAGTCCGAGCCAACATCTACACAGACTCAAGATATGCTCTGGGAATGACTCAAGACTTTGGAGTAATCTGGAGAGCTAGAGGATGCATGACAGCCGCAGGCACTCCAGTGAAGCATGACAAAGCCATCCGTGAACTACTAGATGCTTTAGCACTCCCAAAGGAAGTAGCCATACTGAAAGTAAAGGCACATGGGAAGCTAAATTCAGACGAAGCACGAGGAAACCATCTAGCAGACCAGACGGCTAAGAAGGCAGCAATGATATCACAGGAAATGGAAAGGAGAGAGGTGGATGGAGAAATAAACATTTATACAATGCAGACCCTGCCAACAGATTTAAGATTGCTCAAAGAATTGCAAAAGACGGCAGGTCCAGAAGAAGTGAACAATGGAGGAAAACGTACCCCATGATGACTAGTAATCCCCACCCAGGGAGAGGTATAACTGTGTACCCTGGAAATTATACGTGTTACAGGAGAAACGTTTCTCAGGGGTTCAACTTACAGAGGTTGCCTTATGGATTTTGTCACACATATAGAGATGGTTCAGCCACCATGCTAGTCAATCAGATACAATCTTTGGGGGACATATGTTGGTTGTGTGGAGATATGAAACTCAGGGTAAGACTGTCAGGAGTATGGCGTGGGGAACGTACCATGACTAAAGCCATAATGCCGTTACACATTGTTCCAACCTATTATGGTGATCTAGATAATGTTCCTCAGACACAGCCCAGAAGGAAGAGACATACATCATCATCTGAACCTAAAGAAAGTTTTGATTCCCATGTGTACATAGATTCTAGTGGAGTCCCAAGGGGGGTGCTTGATGAGTTCAAAGGCCGAAACCAGATAGCCGCAGGATTTGAATCACTGATACCAATGATTGGTGTAAAATGCTCCCCGACACCGACACTGACAACTGTTGCACCTACATACCTGATAATATGGGTCCAAACGGTAAGATTACTTTAGCCATTAAAGAACTAAACAACTTGGCACAAGAATTGAAGGAGAATCCTGGAAACACAGACTATTGGGATAAATGGTTTGGGTGGCAGAGAGTATTGTTACAGGTTGACATTGTCTTTCTTTCAATACTGATAATTCTTGCATTTGTTACCTGCTGTATTACCCCATGTGTCCGAACATATTTTTATGAAGTCAGTTACTGGAGTCACATCAACCTTTGTGCACCGAGAATTTTGTGATGATGACAACGGTGAGGAGTCACATAGAGTGTTTACGGTCTATTGTATCTAGGAGTGAGGTTTCCACATAAACCCCTTGTCCCACATGTTCCTGATACAAGGGGCTAGGGAAAGGCATCTGACTTGTCTGTGACAGTGGCAGGAGGGGCCATGGGTAAGCCATGGCTACTCAAATGTACAAAGAAGAACGGGCGTTCACAGCACAGATGTTTAGGGCTTTCTAGCAGTCATGCACCTCATCCTCAGGGACAGATATACACCTAGTGTTTAGGGGGGAGTTTACCCCTCATCACGCACTAACATAAGCACAGCTGCTTTTCTTAGATTGCACATTCATTAATAACATAAAAACAGTACATTTTAGGGGGGACTGTTATGGATGATAATTAGGAAAATGTCTTTTTACATGTTATTATCCTTGTCTGCATTCCTTACTCACTTATAATGACAAGGAGGTTATCTAAAATGGAGAATGAAACTACAAACAAGATGGAAGACAGAACTACAAATGGGAGTGGCCTGATGATGCATACATCCGTGACCAAATAAGGACAAATGGACGGCTCCTCCCTAAACTGACCAGTATGATGACGACACACTGCAGCAATTTTGAACCAATCAATAAAGCTATTAATTCCTAGACAAAGGAATCATGTGACGCTTGATCAGATAACGTTTTCTACATATAAACGTGTAAACTACCATTTTGAATACAGAGCGCTTTGAGAACTACTATACAGAAACACCGTGTCTGTGTCTTATTTCTCTGGAATGTGCACATTCCACACTAATTGGAAAAGCAACAGATATTTAATACAGACGTTACAGTCTTATCCAAATCACAACCACTTGAAGGGCTTCATATGTGGCCCCTGCGTCCGATAAAATGGAAAAATAGGTATTTTTAAGAAAGCAATTAACAATTAAATGAAAACCGTGATAGCACTCTAGTGGGAATCTCGGCCTTTCAACATGAAATGATTTCAAGATCTCTCTCTATGTGCAAACAGGTGGATCCATCAGAACAAATTAAACCCAGTAACTAGTGCCACAGCAGAAAGAACTTGACTACACATTCAGAGAGATCCAGAAATCCTGGATCGAAGGCCCTGGCTGCCCAGCACTGGTTAATTCATTAACTGCTTTCTTATCTGTCTTGCCAAATGATAGAGGATATTAGAAAATCACACAAACTTTATTAGAACTATTTTTAAAACTAGAACTGCACACATTAGTTGACATGTGGGAATATACAGTGCCAATGCTTTCAAAATGTCTGTTGCAAGTCTCATTGGATTTCAAAGCAATGTGTAGAGAAATCAGGATAAACAAGCAAATCAAGCAAGGCAATATATGCCCACAGTAAATAAATGTAAAAATGGATAAGAAACCAAAGGCATTTTATGTTTTGCACTTTCAAAAGCATTTTACTCAATATCAAGTATTGTTCTTAGAAACATAAATGACACAAACACGAGAGGACGTATGGAGCTGTCCTGCATTGTATATAACATTTGTTAACTTTCTTAACATATTTACCACTTCCATAGTCTATTTCTTCAAAAAAGCATTACTTAATAATGTTCCTTAAATGTTACGGGACATGGAGGGTTCTTTGTTCTTAATATTAAAATAAACTACCCAAGCATTAAATTTGCATATTTAAACATTTTAAATGCTTAAAATCTGTTTTTACTCACTGAAACCTTCATAACAATCCCTGCAAAGATCCATCCCCTATAGCTCATGCATACAATGGTGCTATAGTACGAGATGTACTAGCCAATGAAAGACTGTCTCAGCATTATTTTTATCAACATGTTCCTAAGACACAGTCTGCCATTGGCTAGGTACATCTCGTACTATATAAACACTGTATTCAGGAGCTACAGAGGGTGGACCTTTACAGGGACTGTGTGGAAGGTTTCAGGGAGTAAGAACAAAGCACTGGTTGATTAAAGCATGTTTAAACATGCAAAAACACTTAGGCAGTTCATTTTAATGTTAAAAACAGGGAACCCTCTAAATGTAAGTGCATGAATGTCAAAATACACACAGAGAAGAGATTTGTTTTAGCATCTTTAACTTAATGCTTGTTTGGCAGCGTTCTTTCCAGAAGTAAAATACAATTTATTACAACTTGTCAGTAAATTATCCTAGCGTTAGCCAGGCTGTGGTTCTCTTGGGCTCCACAAAAATACTTCTTTATATGAAGGTGGTTTACATAAATCATATCTCATTTGTATTTCATTGCTCTTTAGAAACCAGAAAACTGGTCAGTACCAGTACAAGTGATTGGAATTTGTTCTTCCACAATCCCAAGCCTACTATTAAGGAGCTCTTATAAGAGAAGAAGAATCCATAATATATATTGAACCCGCAGTGAGGATCTATTTTTCTTATATCAATGTTTCATACAAAGTCATAAAGTGGTCAGTTCTGGATGTAATTAATGTCAAGCAAACAATCCTTACACGGCCCCATGGGTTTAACAACTCACAAAGCAGTATTGAGGAAAAGAAATGAGATCATAAAGATAGAGAATGATTTGGGCAACTAAACAAAAAAGGCCCATCTCATCTGCCCATTCTAACAAAATGTATGCTTAAAGGGCCACTTAGGTCTTATATTTGCAAAATGCTCTTTTGAAAAAAATATTTAAAACTTTTGCTACATTGGGTAGTTCCTGTACATCAGTGGTACCGTGGGCAGTTACTTTATATCAGTGGTACCGTGGGTAGTTCCTGTATATCAGTACTATAGTGGGCAGTTACTTTATATCAGTACTACAGTGGGCAGTCACGTAGCGATTATCGACTTTGTTAAAGGGATATGTAAGTGAGCTGGGTTTCAAATGTTTCCTAATAAACAGCTACTGATTAGTTGAAAAATATGTATTACCGTATTGGTCCGAATATAAGCCGCTCCCACATATAAGCCGCACCCGTAAAGTTCAAGGGGAAAAAATTGAAAAAAGATAGTACTCAAATATAAGCCGCACCCGTAAAATTGGAGAGAAAAAGACTCTCAAAGTGATCAGCCATTGCAAGAAACAGGCATTTTTTGCAGGTTACAGGCTTTACAGGATGTTATAATCACTAAAACCGTAAATCGCTATTCAATATCGCAGTCTAAGGCACTAAAGTCGGCACCCTTAACTCACAATCGCGCACCCTTAACTCGCAATCGCGCAATTCGGCAGTAATTTTGCATTCGTGAATAGAAGCCGCACGCGTTACAATCAAAGTTCGCAAATCTGCAATGATTTTTTTGCGGTCGCGAATATAAGCCGCACCCTTAACTCGCAAGCTCAAAAATCAGAAAAAAGGTGCGGCTCTTATTCGGACCAATACGGTATATTAAAAAGTTGAATGTACTTACATATTTATATGCTAGATACTGATATCTGGATGTGCACACCCCTAGGAAGCTTACATAAAGTGTACCCTGCAGGGTACAGTGTATGACCTCTAAAAGGAAATGATGGTTAGTGGGGTCACAGCTGAAATTGCCCATAAGGAGACAAAGAGAAAAAAAACAGACAGCAACTGCCAGATTGTGATACAAATGTTTCAGTATTTACTTCCTCTTGAAATTTTCAAATTGGACACCAATTTAGCCTGGGTTTGGAGGGTGTTAACCCAAATTTACAACGGACAGAAATTAAAAATATATTTTGCTAACTTCAAGGTAAGTGTTTAAATACTTATTTTGGTATTTTTGCAAATAAATGTTTTCATACACTACTAATTCTCCTCTATCAGATGCACTCATAATCCAGCTCACTTACATATCCCTTTATGTGGGAGCCTTAAAGGGACACTGGGAAGGTTGTTCTCATTATAGCTATCAAAAGATAATATTTGAAAATGTTGTATATACTGAAGTAAAATGCTCGCAAGAGCTTGTTAACTTACTTTCCAGTTGTCTTGCCTTCTCTTGTGGTTTACCTGATTTCCCCTAGCAACTGTTCTCTGTCTCCCTAATAACAAGATTTGTTCAACCAATCACATGTGAGACAGTCGCCCCTAATGAAGAAAAAAACCATAGGATGTATCCTCTGATTGCCTTGATTGGATGACAATCAGACCAAATGCCTAGGAGCGAAGACACAGAGTAAGACAACTGTAACATTAAGTTATTGCTTTTCTTTAATAAATGCAATGATCCTTCTATATTTAAATATTATTTGTAGAAGACTGCAAAAAAATCCATTACAGTGATTTTTTTTACAAAACAAAACACTGAGTAAACTAGATCTACTACGACACCACTACTAATACTAGTGATACTGCCGACTCACAATTCAGACTCACACATGACAAGATGGAAAAGGAAACTGGGTACTTCTCACAAGACATCAAGATCATTATAAACACAATATTCAGTGTATTGTTATAATAATAAGAAACTGGTTGGTGGCAGAGTGTAATTTACTTTGACTGTGTTACACTTTGCAGCAAGGAAGTGGTAGTAAACTCTGCCATCAATATTAAATAGTTTGCCGAAGATGGGATGAGATGGAGACTACAAATAGGGGAAAAATGTTTTATTTTAAATGCAACACCTTCTTATAAAAGATCAAACGTTTTAATCAAAATAAACAGAAAAGTGGTATTTACTACTTAACAGTTATGGCAGATAGATTATTGTAATGCCTCTTTAATCCTAAAAAAAGTTAAGTACGCTATACTGATAAAGTCACCCAGAAAATCATTTAATCCTTTAGATTGTAAATGTGTGAGTTTTCAAACTTGTGTCGGTGCTTTGGGAAAGCACTGTGTGCGTTTGATTTTAAGCTCAAAGACAGGGCCCTCCATTCTTTTGCAATGTGTTAATATTGTTTTGATTTGTACTGAACCCCAGTATAGCGCTACGGAATATATTCGCACATTACAAATAAAGGATAATAATATTAATAATAAAACGAAAGTCAAACCTTTTTAGATAGAATGGACCAACTTAGATATTTCTGTATTTATTTATAATTTGGTGCCTAATGGTTAATGGCCCTACAAAGATTCAAATAAATGAATCCTGCATTGAATTAGAGAAAAGGGCGACTAAATGCTATTTAATACGAGACCCCGTACGACAGGAGACTGTTCACTTTCTGGACACCAGTACACAATCTTCTGTCTTCTAGCAATAAATCATGTGTATTGGAATTTATATATAGACATACAATAAAGCCTGCTAAATGGCAAAGTGTGTTGCACGTCTTCATTACCACAAACGTTTATTCATTTTCCAGAACACGCTGTGTTTAAACCACCCAAACAGATGATGGACGCTGCATTAGAATATAACACACACTGATTAATTTACCGTCCCAACAGGACATTAGCCCAGGAAACCCTTGCAAGTAGCATTGAGGAGCTACATTATCATGTGTGCGCGGATAATCAAACACACCTTTTATGTTTAGTGTCAGCATTGAAGTATAACTGCTAGCATGAGTGCTGCCATCCTAGCATGCCTCTGCTGTGCTGTAAAGTTGCATTACCACTCAAGTGCTGATTAGCCTGGCTAGGCTTAATGAATGTGTTTAAGGCTGCCTTCCTGCTGGGAGCCTCAGAAGGCTATTATATGCTCAGGATTTAATAGATGTAATGATGCAACATTACAAATTCCAAAGCAAAAGGAGATGCTCACAGAACAGCTGTCTGCCCAGCCATTAAGCAGAGGGAACAATCGGTGGGTTCAAGATTTGGTGACAAAGGGACAACAGAACTAAATACAAGGTATCCTATTAAACCTAATAGCATGCTATGTTTTTGTGAGCATGTTTTTCCTTGAAAGACAATCTTACTATTGTGTCTAATATAAATAACAGGAATGCAACAGGACACAGTTACATTTATTGTCAGTGTTTTTGAGAATATAAAGGCAACATACCTATACAAAAATGTCAATATACATAATAGTTTATAAGTATATTATGTCTCTATAACACAGTGAGAAGAAAATGCAATGTTAAAGGACCATTGTAATGCATTTCCCCCACTACAGTGCCTTGCAAAAGTATTCACCCCCTTGACTTTTTACCTATTTTGTTACATTAAAGTTTTAAGTTCAATGTTTTGTTAATCTGAATTTTATGTGATGGACCAGAGCACAATAGTCTAAGTTGTTGAAGTGAAGCTTTAGCTGTATCATTATCAGTATAAAGTCATGTGAAACTGAAAAGACTGAGCATGTGCCAACCCCAGGGTGCAATTTCATTGTTCCTGGCCGCCCATTTTGGAGCATTGCCCGGTTTGAGGGAGACAGACACGCATTGTGGGGATGCATGCCCACTTGGCTGCTCCGTAACCTCGCCCGACGACTCCTAATTACCGCCCGACGGCTGAAGATTCCTGGGGAGAACACTGAATTAGCATAACTAATCTAGTTACCCTCTGGGACCCGCACACGCTCATATCCATAGCTTTAACCACTCTGACCCTTTAAAAAAAAGAGAGAGACTAGTATAATCAATTTATTTTCTAAAAATAAAAACATATTGTGAATATACAGTAGCTACAGAGAAACCTTCCCTTAATGCTACCCCTATGGTCATTCGCTATAGTGCTCTTTTCCGCTTTAATTCCCCACTCAGAGCTAAACCTCACACGCCAAATCTTGTTTGGTGATTAAATCCCTACTTAGCGCTCTTCCGACATTGAAATGGAGATAGAACGCCTCGTTTAGCGCTGTTTCACATAGCAATCCTTCGTGCAGGAACGCAAGTGGAGAGCTAAACAGGGTATTCCTGTATTCTCCTTCATCTTTTGGCATTGGAGACAGAGTGTATTTTCTCCCTGATTTTGCTGGAAGTAGTAAACTCTGCCACAGTGCTAATTAATTTATAAAAAGGTGCAAAAAGCTCCAACTTAAATATTAGTGTAAAACAGATATTTTAATTTAACATTTTTTCACAAAAGGATCAACTTTTTGGAATCACAATAAATTTAATTATCTTAAACTTTACTACTCGAGTTAAATTTTGGGTCATCACAGTAGCCCTTTAAACAAAATTTCAACCACATTAACGCTACCCAAAGCAGTTTCAAAACTTGGGAAAAAACTCCCTGACTGAGAGCACCAAATGTTAGAGAAAGAACCAGTTCCTAGGTGTTCTGGGAAGAAGATATAAAGGCATTATAATGACTGAAAATGCCACCACATGTAACAGTGCTGTAGGCAAACTGTCCTACATTTAATTAATACTTAGAGATTTTATGGGATCTTTCAAATGTTAAGTCTCTGTTTTAGGTAATGACTTTGCTATAATTTTCATTATAACCCTATTTAGTCTAAGTTTGATCCAGTTTCCACTCCCAATGAGTTGCTGTGCGTGATATGGTTTTACATACAAGTGAGACTATAGTGAATGTGTTACAGGATTGTGCTTGAGTGTGCCAAATGACTACATAATGGGGTTGATTCTGTGAGAGACAGTTTTGTGTGTGGGACAGGGGTGCCCTTTACAATTTTAACTTCAACCTAAAATGATTAACTGTGGGGCTCTTTTTTTCTGACTTGTTTTTGTCTGTTTTCTCAAGTGTGTGTTCTTGCAAACAAATTAGCTTTCCATTAGTCTAACTGAAAGCACTGGCAGTTTTAGTTAGCACTTTCCCATTGGGCAGATACAGTCTTCCGCTCTGCATTCATTCATAGTCAGGAAGTTGATTGCGAAAAACAAAATGGTTTCCACATCAGGATAATTGCACATAAAAAGGCCATCAAGTACAACTGTTTAAGATGTCCTCTGATCTGCAATATGCAGATTAATTGCGAATTGATCCAGGGGAAGACAAACAGAAAAAAAAAAACAGTGAAACTTTGCAATGGTCTCAAAAGGGGGGGATATAAATTTCCTTCCTGACCCCAGATACTGGCATTTGGACCCCACCCTGGATCAATACTCTCTTATTATACAGGATAACCCTGAATGCCCTTTTTATTTAAAAATATATCCAATCCCTTTTTAAAGTTATCTATCGAATCCGCTGTCACAACCTTCTTTGGTAGTGAATTCCACAGGTTAACCATCCTTACTGTAAATAACACTTTTCTTTCTTTAAAGTGAAATATTTTTACTTCAAACCTCAAAGGATGTCCTCTTGTCAGTTGAAAACCTCTGGGCACAAAAAGTTCCCCCGACAAATCTTTATACTGACCCTGGATATATTTATATAGAGTAATCACATCTCCTCTTAGACACGTTTTTTGTTGTTGTTGAGAAAATACATTTAATTTGGTTAGTCTTTCTTCATAACTTAGCCCCTCCATTCCCATTTTTAGTTTTGTTGTCCTTCTCTGTACTTTTTCCAGCTCTAAAATTTTCCTTTTTATGAAGTGGTGGACATAATTGTAGCCCATATTCGAAATGAGGGTGTACTAGAGATTTGTATAGTGGCAGAATTATATTTGCTTCCCTGGCTTCTATACCCTTCCTAATACATGCTAATATTTGACTTGCCTTTTCAGATGCTGCTTGGCATTGAGCATGGCTATTTGTCCTTCCCAGATGCATAACTTTACATTTATTCGTATGAAATCTCATCTGCCATTTAGATGCTCATTTCTCTAATTTATGCAAATCCAATTGGAGAGAAAGTGATTTCATTACCTTGCACAACTTAGTGTCATCAGCAAAAATGAAGACTTTCCAATCCTACTTCTAAGTCATAAATAAATATGTTAAAAAGGAGAGGACCTAATACTGAACCCTGAGGAACCCCACTTACCACATTAGTCCAATCTGAGTATATTCTATTTACCACAACCCTTTGGCTTCCTGTCTTTTAGCCAGCTCTCAATCCATGAGCAGATATTTACTGCAATTCCTGTACCCCTTAGTTTGCTCAATCATTTTTTTCAAGTGTAGTTCTTCAAAACAATATAAGTCCAATATAGGATTACATTTGACCCTTAACTAAGACTCGGGGAGATCTTATGCTTATTCCAGGCATTTAAACGTTTTTAACAAACCACTTCCACTTATCTACTTCAGTTTTATATATATGAAGAATTGTATCATATCACCACCTCTCCCATCTGTCGATTTATAAACAAGAAGGGGGGGGGGGGGGGGGGGGGGGACAAAGAAAGATAGAGAAATTAATGGATAAATGCAATAATTATTATAGTTATTTTATTATTATAGTTCATTTATAATGCGCCAAAATATTCCGTAGCGCTGTACATAAATTAAGTTCAGACAAAGATAAATACAAATAATACAATAATAGTTGTGAGCGTACGAGTCGTTGCTCACGCTTGCGGGCTCGCGTAGCGAGCCCGCGGCCCTCGCGAAGCGTAGCGAGGCGAGCCGCGGGCCTCGCAAAGCGAGGTCACTGGGCAAGGGCCTCAGTTGCTGGCATGGAGCGCCGAAGGCGCTCCATGCCAGCAACTGAGGCCCCTCGCGAAGCGAGGGCCTCAGTTGCTGGCGAGGTCACTGGGCACGGGTCTCAGTTGCTGGCATGGAGCGCCGAAGGCGCTCCATGCCAGCAACTGAGGCCCCTCGCGAAGCGAGGGCCTCAGTTGCTGGCGAGGTCACTGGGCACGGGTCTCAGTTGCTGGCATGGAGCGCCGAAGGCGCTCCATGCCAGCAACTGAGGCCCCTCGCGAAGCGAGGGACTCAGTTGCTGGCGAGGTCACTGGGCAAGGGCCTCAAACCCTCGCAAAATTCACGTCGCTACTCGACACACAAATTACGACACTCGCTAAATTTTACGAGGCACGCAAACAACGTACGAAACACGTTACCACACATTACGACCTCGCAAACATCGGACGCAACACGCCGACATACAAACATTTAAAACACAATACATACACACAGCACATACATAAAAAACTTACCTACACCAAGAGGGAGCACCCAGGACCTCAAAAATGCAACTTACACCTCGATTTTACTCGAAATAAAACACTTTAGAGACTAAAAAAAAAAACAAGCGAGAGAAAAAATGGCCGCCGAACAAAACGAAAACGAGGCTACAGCACTCTAAACTCGCAAAACACCACAAGAAACTCGCAAAACACCACAAAACACCTACGGATATTCCGATACAGACCTATACCACACATTACTCGCCATTTTACACCAATGCGGAAGTACACGACTACGCTAACGGTTTGGTCTCGCGCACGCACAGTGTTACACTGCACACATTCAGCATGCTTATACAGCAGCTCCACACCACTAATGCTGCAGCAACATCAACACAGATTGCCAGCTCTTCATCACAATGCTTCAAAATAGGTACACTATATTCATTTACTAATTTAGCTACCTTACAATTTCATTGCCGTCATTTTTTGACGGGCAATTCGCTAGTAATACAATAATAAGGAGGTTCAACAAAAGATCTAGGTGCATATAAGGAATTAGCCTCAATGGTCGACACTTCAGACAGCTCCAGTAATAAAATTCTGAACCCACAATTCAAATCAGGTCTGCAAAGTTTTCAAGTTACCCTGTAGTACAGAAGTCCGCCATTTAGCGCTCCCCATGTGTTCCTGTATGCAGAAGCGCTATTTGAAAACATCGATAAACAGGGCATTTGCAATAGTTCTCAGATAGTACTGTGGCAAATAGGAGAGCACTGAGCGGGCACCTATAGGGCTTAACAGGGTCTGGCTCTCAAAAGCCGAGCTATCGCGAGGTTTACTGCAACGCAAGGAATTAAAGGGAAAAGAGCGATAAAGCGAATCAGCACTCAAAGGGGTAGTGTTACAGGGCATACCTGTATTTACTAAGCTCACTAGTAACAATATTGCAAACTAAAGTCTTGTGAGCCCCTCCTCTTGTACCAGTTCTCTCAAAATACATATTATACTCATGTAGCAGCCATCTCTCGGTTTACAGATTCAACAGCAGCTGCTTTAAAAGGTATATAGACATTTCATTGATTATAAATACAACTGATAGAGGTAAAAAAAAAATCCCCAAATAAACATTAAGAAACTTTCCCTAGAGTTTGCATAATATCTATAGTATTGTGGCAGTTGCATTTGAGAAGGAATGCCACTGAAAATCCAAACTAAGTTAGCATAACATTCATAATCGGTTGTAGCCAATCAGTGGCAACTATAAAATTGTAGCCTGATGGAAACACAGTCCCTGCAGCAAAGCATCATTTTTCCCTCTCTCTGCTGCCTTGAATGACACTACTGCTCTGGATTTTTGCATTGTCCTGCTACTTGCTGGAAGGTTAGTAAAGGGTTAAAACATACCCAAATGCAGTGTTTCTATTGGTAGGTATCAGGTGCCTATGTAGGCACCTCTGGGGGTGTGGAAACCAATTTATTTTTTTCTGAGTTACTGGAACATTTATAACAACTATACACCACCTTCTCTCTACACATACCAGTTTCTTACCAGTGTGAAGACTATATAGGTTTATCTGATGCAGATATTTGTTTTACTAGATTTAATACTGCATGCTGGTCCGACTTTTATTACTTCCTAGTGCAGACTGAAAAACATGGGAAACCTCCATTCTAAATATCAGGGTAAACAGCAGTTTGAGTGTTCACGTTCTCACAAAAATGGCAACTTTTTTAAATTACAATAAATTAAAACATTGTTTACAGTTAACTTTACTTAAAAAAAAAAAGTTATGAAGGTTTAACCATTAGAGTGATCCATAAAAAGACCACTGTAGTTCAAGAAAAAGGAACTTGTATGTGAAGTATGAAACAAATAACAACTAGTAGCGGTGTAAGCGATGGACATAAAAACTATTTTTTGCAAAATTTTTGAAGTCCAAAGTTTTGGTTACATCACTTCCTGAGAGCTGTATCCTGGGATGTATAGATGGAGGCATGGAAAGTGGGAGAGACCAAATGGCTTTGTTAGATAATTGGATCAGACGGCCAGTGAAACCACCCCCATCCCCACTCACAGCAGGCTATTTACATCAGAAAACAAAAGTATTGCTCCACAGAAATATACACTCTCACGGATACAACTTCCAACATATAGTTACCTAGTAATGAAGTTGGAAAAAAGACTTTTAGTCCATCAAGTTCAACCTTTTAAGACCTCCTCTGATCTGCAATATGCAGATTAAATATTAATTAATTAGTTGTTAATTATTAATCAATTATTTATTTTTTTATTTTTGTAAATTATTAATTAATCCAGAGGAAGGCAAACAGAAAAAAAAAAACAAGTGAGACTTAGCCAATCGTCTAAAAATAAAAAAAATCCTTCCTGACCCCAGATACTGGCGATCAGATTTCTCCCTGGATCAATACTGTCTCTCTAATTATCCATATTAACCCTGAATTAACTTTTTAATTAGAAATATATCCATTCCCCTATTAAAGTTACCTATCGAATCTGCTGCCACCACCTCCTCTGGTAGAGAATTCCACAGATTAACCACCCTTACTGTGAAGAACCCTTTTCTCTCTTGTCAGTTGAAAACCTCTTGGCACAAAAAGCTCCCCTGACAAATCTTTATACTGACCCTGGATGGACTTAGCCCCTCCATTCCCCTTATTAGTTTTGTTGCCCTCCTCTATGCCTTTTCCAGCTCTAAAATGTCCATTTTATGCAAGGTTTATATCATGGAAGCTTCCAAGGACCAGCAGAGGCATCAAAATGTTGTTTTTTCAATCAAAAACTAACTTAATTACCTTTTCTCTTAAGTATGCTTAGTTAGACACACCTTAAAAGTGTAACATTAAAATTGCATATCCTCATAAAACTTCTAATAATCATTAAAAGTATATCTAAGTTTCCTTGTTTTTAAGTTTATCTAATCCAACAAATGCTGCTTATATCAGAAACACACATTACATGGAGTCATTCTATACACAAACAGATTTATTTAAAAAACAAAAACAAAAAGTTTTCCACACCCACAGAAGTGTCTACATAGGCACCTGGTACCTACCAATAGAAACACTGCAGTCAGTCAATTTTTTTAACCCTATACCAACCTTCAAGTCTACAGCAGCACAATACAGAAATCCACAGCAGCAATATCGGAGCTCTTCCTTGCTTCCTTTTGGAGGGGAGAAAGACTAAACATCCCATTGTGATTGGCTGCAGTAACAATGTTACAGCTGCCTGTAATTGGCCAAAACAGATTATGAATTTTATGCAAATTACGCTCGGATTTTCAGGGGCTTGTCTTCTCAAAATCAACTGCCAGAAAACTGAAAAAATTTGCAAACGGCAGGGTAAGTTTGTTAATGTGTATTTCGGGTGCATTCATAATCCATTAACTTCTATATACCTTTGATAATGAAAACTTGTTCCCAACAGCAGTAAATATATAAATCCAATACAACATGATGGGAACTAATATCAATGATTTCTGGTGTTCTCTCCCAGTCGTGTTTAAATTACAACTTGTCTAAGATTGGTATAATGTTATATTTTATGATACAGTAATGTATTTATTATTATTCAAATATACTAGGTGCATAAAACAGAGCAGACTTTAGAGAGAATAATCCGTATGTTAGAAAAGCTTTAGCAGATGGTTTGGGAGAGTGATTGTGTCAGAATTTAATTTTCTTCCACAAATAAATTAGTTTTCTGAAAAATGGTCTCCTTAATAATGAAGGAAAGCTGTGACTTGTATTTATGGTAACAAGATCTGATAAGTACAAAACATTTCACATTCAACACAGAATGTTTTATTACCTTTTTTTAATCAAGCACAATGATTTGCACAGCAAAAACAGGGAATAAAGCAAATTATTTATTCATTCAATTATGTATTTATTTAAAATATATTCAGGGGAGACTATAGCTGGGGTTATCAATCTTGTTTGCAAGCTCATCCTAGGATACAAACACAGAATTGCCAGAAGAAAGATGTCTCTGAAAGGGTGGATTATCACATTTACCCCATTAAGAAAGGGAATGTGGCAGGTAGTTAAAAGAAATGTCTGTCTGTTGCATCTAAAGTGACAAACGACCCGTCTCATGGTCTTATTCAATATGGTGAGAAATTGGCTATGGTCTGGTTAATAATGCATTCATTTTCATACAAGTGTCTGCTATCTGATGAATCTCTGACAGCGCTTTCTCTATTGAATAAGGTGTCCGAGTCTGCCACTGCTGGCCATGTCATATTTACACTGGCGTTACCAATATGCCCAGGGAAACTAAAATGTTTTCACTAAGTTTATAAGCTCTAGATGGCAAGCTCATAAGGACAGCACTCCAACCTCAGAGCATTATTATTTAAGCAATTTAACCCACGTTAACTACATTAACAGCTGTGTATGCTATGGACATAAAACATTTTTGGGGGAAGAATCTGATCTTTTGAAGGAATCCATTTTGTGTATGTTACACCCCATCCTCAAAGCTAGAGGATGTGGTTGGTTGTAGTTATCAGTGGAGGGGGGATTGTGGGAAGAGGGAATAATAGAAGTCCAGAGTCTGTTAGTTTCAATCTTATCCAGTAATCCTGACAGAAGCAGACACCTTGCATCATTCAATGCAACCATAAATGTAAACACCCCTCTCACACACAAAACTTCCACCAGTGTATCATGAGCCCTCTGGGGTCCTGCAGGAGCATCGACATTTTTTTTTTTCTCTGAATTAAAAACTAGGTGTATGATTTTTTTCCTGCTTAAATATGCTCTTAGTCAGATTTAAAGTTTCTAAACATATAAATGTTTTCAATGAGCAAGTGGTAGTAGATATAAACTAAGTTTTGAGTATAGACGACACAAAATCACAATAATGATGGAATAATTTTCTAATTTTACCTCTAATTTTTCAGATATATATCAGGTGCCAATTGTTTTTACTATAGACATGTTACCTGTGAAATGTATTACAGGTTGAGGGACAATCTTTACACTTTGTGGGCCAATTAGTTTACGTTTGTGGTTGCCATCTATAGCCCAAATACAATATATGTGAATAAAAGTGATACATTGGATGCTTTCATTTGTATGCTTATGAAAAGCATGCAAATGAAAGCACCCAATGTACCACTTTATATTATTGTGGAGGTGGACTAAGAAAGGTTTTTATAATGAAACTTTATCATTCAGTCACTTCCGACAGTTCCTGGTATTCCTGGGTGGTCCCTCAACCAACTACTGACAAGGCCCAAGCCTGCATGGCTTCAGGGTGGTGTGAACTCTTGGTTACCTGACTTGGAATCGAACCCTGGTCACAGCGGTGAAATCCCTGATTCCTAACCACTGGACCACCAGGGAACCCATGATATTATACCCGCCCTCTAACATTCTTCAAGTTATTTTTTATGTATCTACTACTTTAGATATGTGCACATTTTTGTAATTATTACAGTAGACTCACTGTTAACCAGCACTCAAGTAACCAGAAAAACAAATGAATAAAAATGTAATTTTACAGGGCTCAACAAATGCCAGGAGCCAGGTTGTCATGCCACCAAATGCTTACAGGCACCAAGATTTCACCCACTGTGCATCTCTTTAATTCAATGTTACCTTTAAGCAGACAGGCATGAGTGACTGAGCCAGTGCAGTGTCGGTGTTACATTTCCCGGGTTCAGCACCCTCCAGCCGAACGTACCTGTGTGTAAGTGAGGAGTGAAAGCTGCTGCTGCTAGAACAGCCCTCACTGACAAATATACTTAGCAGAGCATCCTATGTGCAGCTAATCTAGGAATAATAGTGACTCTCAAACAGCCAGAAACTACATGTATCCCCATGGGTGCCAGTTAACTGAGAGACTACTTTATTATATTTTATTTGTAGAGCACCACCAGATTCAGTAGGGCTAGGGCATTTGTAAAATTTGATAAACATTTAAATACAGTTAAAATGTTTTAAAAAGACACAAAGGTTATAGATTGTTTATACTAAACAACGGCGCACTATTACATGTCGTTACGGACAAAACCACTTATATTTCTATCATAGGAATACAACTCATGTGACCAATATGCAACATTAAACGTAATGACTATTCTTCTGTTTAGAAATGAATCTGCTTATTATTAAAAACAAATATTACTCTTCCAGCTAAGAGACATTTAGACTTTTATATCAACTTGTCAACAAATCTTCATTAAATAGTCCTGCATTACACTGCATATAAACTACAATAGGTGATGGTTACTTATTTGATATAACAAATGTGCATGAAGAGTCGCTCTTGCAGGAAGATGTTTCTAGCATTGCTGTGTGTCATGGAGGACCTGTGAGGCCTTGTAATGAAGGTCCTGCCTGTCACTGTCCTGCCATGAACACATTTCCACACCCACATTCAGTCCATACTTGACATTTCTGTGCTCCTAAGATGTGCCACTGCCCTTTACTTGTATAGACATGCAGGACCTCATGGGGAGTGGTCAGCATCTGCACCACAGACACAGGCACTACACCAACTCATATGCAATAAGAACAGTCTAAATATATACATTGTGGGGCATTGTACCTAACCCCTGTATTGCGCTGCGGAATATGTTGACGCGTTATAAATAAAGGATAATAATAATAATAATACATGTATGGGGTGTGTTTATATGGTGATGAGGAGGAATAAGGGAACCTGGGGAAGTGGGACTGTAGGCTGTGTGGAAACTTCAAGCAGATGGCGAGGACATGGATAATGGTGGGGGAATAGATAGGTAGATAGATAGATAGATAGATAGATAGGATATTTGATCCTAAGGTATACCATCTAAAAATACACCTTATTTCACCCTATACAAAAAGAGTTAAAGGACAACTGTAGTTCAAGAAAAAAAAGTCACGTATATACCAAACTAACATTACCAGCTGTGTAAGCCATGGAAATAAAACTATTAACTATCTAAAATATTTTTTAGAGAAAAATCTATCTTATTGATAACTTTGTTTATGAGTACAGGTATACATTTTGTGTTTATTACATTGCATCCTGAGAGTTTTAATGGGGGTGTAGGTTTATAGTTATCAGGGGAGGGAGGGCTGGGCGAGGAGGGAACAGGCAGAAGTCAAGAGCCATTGTTTGATCACTGAATGAGACGTAAATTGACACCACACTCCTTCCCTCTCACTGGCCCAGAAGCAGGACACTGCATCAAATGATGGGCCCACAGCTCTCTAAACAAACACATGCCTTCCACCAATGAATCATGGATGCCTCCGGGGTCCTGCAGAGCATCAACATTTATTATTTTAAATAAAAAAATAGCTGTATTACTTTTTCATGCTTAATTATTCCCTTAGACTTAAACGTTTTAAAACATATGTATTTTTTCATCCTTTAAACATGGAACAGAACTGTGTTTTAAAGCAATCAGAAGAGCATGTCTATACATTACAAAAGTTATTTTTTGCATGAAGAATATTAAGTAAAACCTGCTTAAACTTCACTGAAACCAACATGAAATGCAGAGAGCATACTTTAGTCTGCAGATCAGTTAAACGTAAATATTTTGCTACAAGATCTTTATTTGAAAAAAGAAAACACACTGTACCACAATATCAAAAACCCTCTTTCTGATGCAACAAGATGTCCATGTAAAGATCCCCAGCCCTAAAAAAAATATATAGTAAGGGGTGGACAGCTTCAGTGTGCAAATGTATTGCCAAGTTGAGTTCCTGCTCAGGTGGTGCAGCAACTGTCTCAGTTGGAAAGTTGTGAGCTCAGATCACACCAGTTCTTTATATGTACTATTTATTTACTGTATTTGACCATCAAGAGCAGGGGGCATTACTACCCACAAGAACCATTTGGGTTCTTGGAAATCTCGGCACCAGCACCCTGATATCTGGCTTCTGTATCAGTCAGGGTCTCTCCATCAGGAATCAGCGTTTCCAGGAGATCCAGTAACCTTCCTGTGGTAGTGACCAGGACAGATTACTTGCAGGGTGGAGATAGGTTCAGTATCACAGCTTCCAGGAGCAAAATAAGAGACACACAATTTCTATATGTCTCCAGAGGTGAACAGTTTTATTTTTGAAAAGTCAGCAATATTTATAGCAGTTAGATACAGAGGGTCTGTACACAATGTAACAATGAGAGGGTGTAGCAGACAATTACACATATGGTGGGAAATACAGGTCGATGCACTGCACTCTGGGAAAACTACAATGCACGCTCACTCTGTTAATCCATAACCACTAATATATACATATATATTAGTGGTTATGGATTATATATATATTTATTTATTTATATTACACACATAAACACTAGGAATAAAATTGTAAGGCTGGCAATGCTGTTTGCCACACAATGTGAGGCTTTTGCTCCTCTGAGCACATATATAGTTGTATCACATACGAGTTGTCGTCACGCTTTGCGAGCCTCGCAAAGCGAGATGAGCCACGTTGAAGTCGCTCATCACGGGGCTCACTATTAGCAAGGCAAGCGGGTGAGGCTTGAAATGAGTGCCAATGGCGCTCATTGTGAACCCCACAATGAGCACCAAAGGCGCTCATCGTCGGGCTCGCAATGAGTGCCGGAGGTAATCATTGAAAAGCAGGAAAGTTGAAGTACACGGGGGGAGAGGCTCGCAAGATCTCCAAAGGCGCTCAGAGCAGCAAAAGCCTCACATTGTGTCGAAAACAGCATTGTCAGCCTTACAATTTTATTCCTAGGGCCTCATTCTATTAGCGGCCGCAGCCGCTGCGGGGCCGCTATCCGGTGCCTTGCTATCTCTTGCGGCCGCTCGCGCCGGAGGAAAGCCTTTGATCTAAAACGTCCGCAAGAGTTTCGGCCGTAAGAAATTCCTATTTGCAATTCAATTGCTCCGGGAACCCTCTCTGCAAGGCTAAAACCGAGCCGCAGCTTACTTGCAGGAAAGAGGTCCCGCTAGCACCAATTAAGCACATAAAAAAGCTCAAATAAAGCCATCCTGCACTTTGAGAAGACTATAAAGGGATTTTAGGTGTTAGAAAAAATAGCACATAATTATCCGATACTCAAATCCGTAAAATATTTTATTTTTAATATCCGTAAAATATCCATGTAAAAAGTCCAGAGTGCTTGGAGCACCTCAGACCCGCCCACGCCGCAGCCGGAAAATAAACAGTTAATTTGAACTCGGGTTTGGGCTGATGTGCAAGCTTGATAGTGGGTTTCTTTTAATCCTCATGTCCCCCAATATGATCCCTAGCATTTACAGAGCTGTACAGTGCAGGCTTGAATTTATTTTTGCGTTTTTATATTTTTGAGCTTACGGCCGGTTCCAAGATATGCGGCCGACCGTAAGAGGAGATCCTTGCGGGGCCGTATAATAGAATTGCGAGGTAACAGAACCCCCGCAAGGAATCGCAGCCTTACGGCCGATAATAGAATGAGGCCCCTAGTGTATATATATATATATATATATATATATACATACATATATACACACACACATATACACACACACACGCCATGTTTTTCCATGTATAAGACGGTATTTTTTACCATTTATTTAAAGTATAAATTAGGGGGTTGTCTTATACACGGAATGTTGCAATTAGATACCCTTGTCTGGTACTGTAATGCTGCATCTGGCCACTAGTTTTAAGGCAGGATCAAAGACACACATTTGGAAATGCATTGTTCCAATTAGATTGCATTACACTGCTAATGTGCATAGAAATGTGTATTTTATAATTTTTTATTGTGTTACATATATATTTAACACATATAATTTCCATTCCAGCAATGGAAATCAGTGAAAATCATGACAGAAAGTGCCCTTAAATATATGTGTAATACAATAAAAATGTATAAAATACACATTCCTATGCACACTTGCAGTGTAATGCAATCTAGGTCCAACTATTGCATTTCCAATACTTTTCTCCTGCCTTAAAAAAGCGCCATCTAGATGCAGATGGCCAGATGCAGCATTACAGTGTGATCCCGGTGTTAAACTTACACATCGTGAATGAGCTGTACAACTTGTGAGCATATAAATATGTATTTTATAGGTTTTTATTGTGTTACACATATATTTAAGGGCACTTTCTGCCATGATTTCCATTCCAGCTCAATATCTTTGGGATCCCTGTGTAAACCAGAAAAATGCAATGCAGATCGCGTCTGAGTAATAAGTGATGTGATCACAGGGATATTGAGCTGGAATGGAAATCAATGAAAATCATGACAGAAAGTGCCCATAAATATATGTGTAACACAATAAAAACATATAAAATACACATTTGCATATTTAGTTATTTCTGAATTTTGGGCTCTAAAAATAGGGGTCGTCTTATAGACGAAAAAAAAATAAATAAATAAATAAATATATATATATATATATATATATATATATATATATATATATATATATACACACACACACACAGACATTCCCCGTTTAGCATGGTATATGCGTTCCGAAAACCACGCTAAACGGGGCATTTAAAAATCGGCATAGCGCTCAACAGCGCTATGGAGAAAAAAAAACACACTAATCAGGGATTTTAATGCTGCGCGGAGTAGCATTGTGCGGGTATTACTGTATACACATACATTTTATTTATATATATATATATATATATATATACACACACATATACTAGTTTTAAGTCAGGTTACAGGATAAATCAGAAAATAAAACCAAAGTATAAACAGTGTGACAGTCACATCGTCCATTCTCATTTATGTAGTTTTGTGTAAGAAGGTTTTAAGGACTAAAAAAGCAACAACTAAAAATGCCAATAATAAAGTAAATTCTTGAACAATTAAATATTGTTAACAACAGTACCATGCCCCTTTAATGCTTTATATCATTCAGTCCCACTATTTCTAGGATTGAAGAGAAGTCTTTTTCAGACTATATGACCAGTTGGGAAAACTGTAATTGCTCATCGCAGCCAGTATTGCGCCTGTGTCCTTAGAGGACCCCGTCTGATTGGTCTGTAAAGCCCCCGCAGTATAATCAGCAAGGTACGTGAACATGAGAAGCATCCACACAATGAGATACATTTACACATTTATGGCTTGAGATTTCAAAGACATCTTTTTGAAGTTTCACAGATTCTTTCTGTTACAGTCAATTAAATGAAAAAGAAAACATACTTTTGACAGGCTCAGACTGATCTCCATTGCTGGCATGATTAGTAAGGGAGGATTATAAACTCACCAAGATACTGCACACTTTATTCAGATCATTACTATCTGCCAATAAGCAAATATTTAATGTAGTTGGGTGTATTACAAAATAAAGTAAATATTAAACGGGACACTGTAAAGGAGTTTTTTCTTTGCAGTCATCTAAAAATATTAAATACAAGGATAATTACATTTATTAGAAAAAAAAAAAACTTTCAAAACCTTGATAACTTACTCTTACAGTTGTCATACTCTGTCACGGTTCTTCTGCTTTCTCCTCCTCCAGTAATTAATTATTTTCACCCCAAATCTCTTGGTTTGCTAGTCAGTCAATCACAGAAAACATCCTGGGAACTGGTTTCCATGACACAATTGTTATTTTCCTTCAGGAAATACTCGTCTTTAATTGGCTGAACAAATCATGTGGTTAGGGAAGCAAAACATCAATTGCTGGGGGAGGAGAAAGCAGGGGAACCACAAAACAATGCAAGACAACCAAAAAGTAAGTTCTCAAGCTTTTGAAAAGTTTTTTACTCCAATTTATGCAACAATCTTCCTATTTTTAAATATTGTCTTTAACGATAAAGAAAAAAAAAAGGTTTACAGAGTACTTTTAATGTAGGGATTGACACATTTATATGGAACTTAGAGCCAATAAACTTATTATACAGGTTTAAAAACAAAAAAATTAGGCTCTCACAAGCCCTGTTTTAAAGGACCAATTAATTCAGCACAATTTAGACCACATCACAGTAAAGATCTCCTAAAAGCATGTTGAAATACTTTTTGAAGTTTTGAAATATATGGATTTTTCAGCAAGTATTCAATAAAGTAAACCATGTGTTTAAATGAGTTAGCGACTGCCCCCTTCCAGACATACAGCTACAGCTCTGTGTAGTGAGCAAAATTATATATATATATATATATATATATATATATATATATATATATATATATATATATATATATATATATATATATAGTTAACCTTCAGCAAATCTATCTGTGCAGAGCACGTCATGCTGGAATCACCTAAACAGATCGATTATGGTTAGTTTGAGTGATTTGTTGGTTTCAGGGGGAAAAATGCTATCAATTAGTGTCCTCATCCCAGGGCTCAGCATCTATTATTAATCATAAAACTGCCAGTAGGCAGGATATAGACTGTTTTTGTAACCTGACTTAAAAAATAAAATCCTTTAGATTTTGTTTTAGCTATTATTAGTGTAATTAAAAAATAGATAATTTTTACATACAATCTTGTGCTCTTTCACACCACAAAGCGTACTTACAGTGAGGTAAAGGACTCTTTAATGTACTCAGATTATCTTTAAATGATATCACAGCAAATACATAGAAATATATATGAATATATACTATATATTTTTAAATTTGGACCTCAGTTTTAAAAAGATGTTTTTACACAAACCCAAGCCCTGATCTCTGACATTATCCAAGTAATTCTAGCAGATGTAACAGGTAAGATGCAGGGTACAGGGCTGTAGGTCTTTGCTCTAGAGGGGCCTCGGGATCTTTGTTATGTAGTTATCTAGGTCCCTGTGTACCAATTACATGAAATAGGATCCTCACAGCAGAGATTCATTTCATCTACGACACACAGCTCTGCTCACTGGCAAAGCAAAAGATATCAGTAATTACTGTAAGAAATTAGAACAACATGCCTGGGCTTTTATTTATTTTGGATCTTGATGACAGTTTGCAACACAATGGATTAAAACCAGACTGAAAATATTATTGTAATGGTAAATTAAACTTCTGAACATTACCACATGAAAATGGCATTTATTTGTATAAAGTTAAACATTGGTTTTACTGCAACTACATCGTCTTTTTCCTTTTTTCTGTATCTTAACAGCTTATCAATCATTGTTTTTTTATCTATGGAGCAAACTTAATAAGCTCTCCTTTATTTAGAGCCATACTGTGCCTTCACTTTGGACAAACAGCAGTAACCTGCCATTAAAAATGCCATGACAAGGCTATTTTACATTAGTGTCCTTAAAAGGCCACTTAAAAAGGTATATGCAAGTGAGGTGGGCTAAGAATGCATCCTGTAGAATGCATCAGAACACACCTAGCAAAAAAAATTGCATGAAAAAATGCAAAAAAATTTTGCAGAAAAGAAAAAAATGTGCTGGGGGTGATGTAGACACCCCCAGCAACTGGGATTTGCATATTGGATCTCATTTTTTATGGGATATCCAATATGCAGCACATGCACATGCTGATTGGCTTAAGTAAAGGAAAGTGTCTGACATTATGTGACTTTCCACAGTAGGGTAGACTTCAGGTGTTAGCTGAGCATGTCACAATCCCAGGCCAAAAAGAAACAATGTATGAGTTATGCTAATTATCCCTGGGAATTTCAGGGGTGTCAACATTGAGAGAAAACAAAGCAAGAAATTCAGCAAACTTCAGGAGAACTGTTTACTTTGTAAAAAATGTTTGCATGAAAAAATTCCAAACACTATAAATTCTAATCTATCAGATGCATTAATAACCCAGCTCACTTTCATATACCTTTAATTCAGCACAATGTGGACCAAGTCACAGTAAATATCTCCTAAAAGCATGTTGAAATACTTAAATGCATTTTGAAATGCGTGCATTTTTCACTGGGACATTTATAAAGTGAAATCTGTGTTTACATGGGTCACTGACTGCCCACTGCCAGACCTGTAGCTACAGCTCTATGTAGTGAGAAAAAAAAGAGTTAACCCTTACCAAATGCATCTTTGCAGTGCATGGCCTGCTGGAATCACCTCAACAGGTCAGTTATGGATGAACTTTTTAGTGCAGTCCTGAGTTCAGGGAAAAAAACTGCTATCAATCACTGTGATCACCGTGTGCCTCTGCTATTTGCAGCAGCCAGTAGGCAGGATAGACTAGGTTTGTAAACAGACGTAAAACTTTAGATTTTTTAGCTATTATTTATGTATGAGCTCATTTTAACATATCAAATATTGTGCTCTCACACACCATGAAGAGAACTTACAAGGAGGTAAATGGCCCTTTAAAGGGTCACTGTAGTTGAATTTCATTTGTTCATTTAATAAATGATTGGAAATAAAATCAGTAAGTAAACTTACATTCTAACATTAGAGTTTCATACTTGAGCAGTTATGCTTCTCTCCACTCCAATTATGTGCCTACTATCAAGCTATTTGAAATGGGGGGGGGGGGGGGGGGAAGCAGTGCTTTAAAGGGGTCATGTCTTAAGGGGACATGAAAAGAATAGATTTCTTTGTTACAGCAGAAAGAGGGTATTGGGTGTTCTTTTTTTCAAATGATGGTCTCAGAGCAAATAAACATATTCAGAAGTGTAACTGCTTGTTTGGAGGCTCTGTCAGACTTAAGTAAGATCTCTGTATTTCCTGTCCGTTTCAATTAAGCTTTTTTTTTTTGCGTTCAGTCGTTTCTGACTCTGTGACCTCATGGACCATAAAACACACCAGGACATCTTTATATATGCTGATCCACTTGGTTTTCATGGCAGGGATAATGGAGTGGGTTGCCAGTTCCTTTTCCAATAGGCCACATCATACAGCTCCTGGTATTCCTAGGTAGTCTCCCATCCAAGTACTGACCAGGCCCAGCCCTGCTCGGTTTCGAACACAGGTTGCAGCGATAAAAGCACCAAATCCTAACCACTGGACCACCAGGGAACCCTCATTAAAGCTTAAACAGATTTTAATTTATATATTTTTCATGCAGAAAGCAACCTTCATAATATTTTATAAATGTTCTTTTAAATACATAAAAACCCAGTTGTGCCCCATGTCCTTTTACAGAGAGACATCTTTCATATGAAACAGAGAGATCAACAAATGCTTGTCTTGCCCCATAAATACCTGGAATTTCATTTCACATTAGATTTCACAATAAAACCATGGAGAATAGAAAACAGCCTTTGTTTTAAAGTTAATTTCATTCAGTTGGCTGCAGGTTTCACGCCACGCTCTCTCCGTTATACAATCACTTACAAGGCTTAATAACCGCTATGAGAAAAGTACCCGTTGAAGCTCAGCCATCAGGGCACAGAATGCTCATCATAAAAAATATACATTTACAACCTATAACAATCCAATGAATCGCAGCCCACTTTACAAAGCAAATAAGGTTTGTGTGATTGTATCCTTCACTGCACAATAATAACAGGCACCATCACAATGCAAACAGAATGTGGCATGTGGGGATGACATGAAAGTGAGCGCAATCGCACCTCATCATACAGGATGAAAGAGCCCACTTACACGCAGCACGGAGGGGGGGGCATAGGGGGTAGAGATGGGAGCGGAGAGATACTCATGTTTACTGGCCGTCCTCCACTCACCACTACTATAATACAACCAAACATATTCTGTACTATACAGAGTAAATTACATTACTCAAGCATAAACTGTGAATATCGGCTTCATAATCCAAAAAAATAAACTGCACAGAATTTTTTTAATTTAAAGCATATTCATTATTGGTACTTTTAAAAACTGCAGAATTTTTCTATATATGGTTGTTTGTTTTACTTTCCAACATCATTTTATCCATTATCAAGATTTATTATTCCAACACTGCCTTTATATTTTTCACTTTTATTTGCAATTATTCTTTAAGGTAAGCTTCCATTTTCTTCACTGAGCCCGTTTCTTTTAGCTTCTGTCTTATCACGATGTGACCTACTAGGTCTAATAGACCGAATGAACGGACTGGCATTTGTATAGGTCACATTACCTCCAATGTGCAGATACAAACTTCATGTGTATTCAAAGCCTACTCATCCTTTAGGAATTAGATCTCGAAAGTAAAATGGCAGATTCTACAACTCTACAATTGCATATTAAAGTATTTATCTTTTTTAAACATTTTATAATCATGGTGCTTACTTTCAAGTGCACTTCTTTAAAAAATAATACAGTAAAATCACGATTACCCGGCACTCAACCAACCAGGACTCTCAAGCAACTGGCACCTGCCTCCATTCCCCAATTGACAAAAACTCTCACTTAATCGCCATTATCCGGCACCCACATTTTTTATATTAAAAATGTCAACTTTTTTTCTGTCTTTTTTTTAGCTTGAAATGACTTAGATTAGATAGCAATAGCTGTTTAATAGATAGTTTAAAAGTTTTTAGTGGGTTAGGATTAATTAGGCTTCATAAAAAAGTGGCTCTCAACTAACCGGCAACTACACTTATCCGTCAATAGGCAGTCGCCGTGGGTGCCGGATAACGGGGCGTTTACTATATTTTTAATTTCTGAGCACAGTGGTCCGTCCTTTAACGCTGCTTCTCAGGCATCTACTTAGGGAGTTGAATACACCTAACAACTTTATTTCCCCAAGGCAGTTTCTTTCCAGAAATACAAACAAAAGTCTAGGTGGAATAATAACTAAGACTGCTCATGCAAATAAGCACGGTACATATTTCAAACTCTTGGTTTCTATTAAAGAATTAATCAGTATAAAGTAAATATGCCATCATTTTAAACATATTCCTATTTTTTCTTGCATTTCTCAAACGGCATACAGCCTTATTAAATTGCGATTCGGCAAATTTAAAAGGGCTCTTTATAAGCACAGAGCATATTTATTTTACAGAATTTTTTAGTTAGTGAAGACCTTGCTTTTGGATAGAAGTTCACTAACTAAAAATATGCTCTGTGCTTAAATAGAGCCCTTTTAAATTTGCCAAATAGCAATTTAATAAGGCTGATCATTTTTTGTTATAATTCTGAGATTAGGCACATTAGAAGATATGTCAAATTCTATTACGTTTTCTCCATAAGATAACTTATAGAGGTCTCATAGAGGTCCGTCACACTTCACCCTTTAGTAAGTTAGGCTTAATCACATATATAGTTAGTGTGCATCAAGTTACGATGTTGGTCATGCTGTAGCGGCCCATAGGGCTGCAACTGCGAGCCTCGCAAAACGAGGCGATCTGTTGACCACGAAGGATTTAGGCTGCAATGAGCGCCAAAGGCTAGCAGTTGAGGCACGCGGGACTTAAGACACGTACGACTTAGGACCGAAACTGCGTACATGCACTGTGCGCCTCTCACAATTACGACTTTAATGGTCGAACCACAAATCTGAAAAGACATGAAAAACACAAGAAATATGCCTCAAATTAACTTACACACACACACCACAGTGGGAGAGGCAAGGAGCCTGTGAGTCAGAGTGCAAGTTAATTTGAGGAATATTTGACGTTTTTTCACGATCGAAAAATCGCCTAAGCGAGAGAAAAAAATGGCTACAGAAAAAACGCAAAACGATGAAAACGAGGCCCAAGGACGTAAAATTAGCCCACAGGATGTAAAAAATAGCCCTAAGCAGTAACACTGACCGAAAGCCAGTAACACTTAATCCAAGCCAATAACATTTAACCCAAGCCAGTAACACTCAAGCGCAAGGCCTATAAACTACACAGGGGGAAAGGCTTGCAATGAGCGCCAAATGTGCCCATAGCCTCAGATTCTGTGTCAAACAGCATTGCTAAGCTTACAATTTTTCTCACGTCATTTTTGTAGGGCAATTTCCTAGTATCTAATAAAAACAGACAATGTTACTACGTGACACCAACAACTGATTGCTGCGCAGGTTTATCAACTATACAGCCCCTGTTCTAATAACTTATGCTGGTAAAGATGCAATGGTTATGAAAGACCCAGTGCAGATACTGAAAGTAGAGACATTTAAGGATTAATAAAGTGTCACAATGCTGTAAAAAATATCCAGATTACATAAAAGGGCAATTTATAAAAGCCATACAAATGATCGCTACATGTGAAATGTTCCCTAATATTATAAGAGATTTTATGTAAAGTGCAATGATATGGCTCCCATAAGAGTTAATGAACATCCTATGTATTTTTGTAAAGCTCTGCGAGTGCTTGCAGTGAGAGAAATACTGTATTTATCGGCGTATAACACGCACCAGCGTATAACACGCACCTCATTTTAAGAAGGAAATTTCGGGGGAAAAAACTTACATTTCAAATAAAGAACTTTGAAGCAAAATAAGGGTAGCTCAGAACTTTTTTTTTATTAATATTATTAACACTAATAAGGTAAATAACGTAAAATGACAGTAAAAGCAACTGTTTTAACAAAGAAACTTGGATATTATATGTTTTTACAAAAGTTTACTCAGAAATCGCTGCTTCTCCTCAACCCTCTCCTCAACCCTCCCTCCTCCTCGACCTCCCTCATCCTCAACCTTCCTCCTCATCCTCAACCTTCTCCTCAACCTCCCTCCTCAACCTCCCTCCTCAACCTCCCTCCTCAACCTCCCTCCTCAACCTCCCTCCTCAACCTCCCTCCTCAACCTCCCTCCTCATCCTCAGCCCCCCTCATCCTCAACATCCTCAACCCCCCTCCTCATCCTAATCCCCCCTCCTCATCCTCATCCCCCCTCCTCATCCTCATCCCCCCTCCTCATCCTCATCCCCCCTCCTCATCCTCATCCCCCCTCCTCATCCTCATCCCCCCTCCTCATCCTCATCCCCCCTCCTCATCCTCATCCCCCCTCCTCATCCTCAACCCCCCTCCTCATCCTCAACCCCCCTCCTCATCCTCAACCCCCCTCCTCATCCTCAACCCCCCTCCTCATCCTCAACCCCCCTCCTCATCCTCAACCCCCCTCCTCATCCTCAACCCCCCTCCTCATCCTCAACCCCCCTCCTCATCCTCAACCCCCCTCCTCATCCTCAACCCCCCTCCTCATCCTCAACCCCCCTCCTCATCCTCAACCCCCCTCCTCATCCTAATCCCCCCTCCTCATCCTAATCCCCCTCCTCATCCTAAACCCCCCTCCTCAACCTAAACCCCCCTAAATACTTCCCCCTCTCCCTTTCCCCTCACTAACCTGCTTCTGCTCCAACCTCCGCTCCTTCTTGACCCGGCGCGCATTTGACGTCACATGCGCGCCACGCCATTAGCATATACCGGGTGCCGGCACGTGCGCGCCTGGTCAAGAAGGAGCAGAGGCCGGAGCAGAAGCAGGTAAGTGAGGGGAAAGGGAGAGGGGGAGGTATTTAGGGGGGGTTAGAATGAGGAGGGGGGGTTAGAATAAGATAGGGGCGTTTAGAATGAGAAGGGGGGGTTGAGGATAAGGAGGGTGGAGGGAAAGAGACATGGCGTATAACACGCACATCGGCGTATAACACACACACACATCATTTGCCCCCTATTTTCAGGGAGAAAAAGTGCATGTTATACGCCAATAAATACGGTACTTATGTATAAACTCAACCTCCTGTAAGTGCAGATAAAACCCTTATAAGACACTCAACAAACTACAAGTTTCTCGGCAGGAAAAATCTAACCTAAAGAATCTAATTAAATTGAAGCTTACACAAAAATAACCCTAATGGTTAACATAGCCCTAAATATAAATACCAAAGAATAATCAACTAAATCATAAGGACTAATACCTGCTCAGACAATTAAACACTGGCACCCAATTAATGCTAAGACACACTTCATAAGGAGCCCCAGGATTTCACACTTACCCACCTGTCCTACAAATACATATACAACCCACTCAACAATGATTCTGTCTGAGCATTGTGTGTATCCCCTGACATAACATGGAATATAGGTTTAGTTAATGTTAATGTGTGAAATATGTCAGATTCAATGTTCTGTAAATGACTGCGTGATTATTAACACGTTACCGTATGATATAATAATATATTGATGGTAAGGCAGTACATTGACCAACACTCCAGTTTACTTTAGCCTTCTGTTAATGTATTCAGGTTCACTCAAGTAAAGCCCAGGTGCATGACTAGAAAGGATATTATACATTTATGCAACTGTCCTAAATCAAAGAAAATCTGAATACACAAGCAGAAAAAAATTACATTCCTGGACTGTTGGAAGCAATCACAGGACAGACATCACCACCATGTGTCAAGCGTATGTGCACATAACAGTCAACAATAATAAAATAAAGATGCAGACAGAGGCAATCAGTTTCACAAGTTTACTCACAATTATCAATTTATTAGTAGCATGGTCCCCAAAGTAATATGTCCATGGATCAGTGTGGTGCAAATAGATACCATGTGGCCAAGAGGCTAACTAAAAATAAAACCGCAAACCCAACTCAACACTGTAGAAAAATGTATAGCGCTTCTATGTCAGTCATACATGGTGAGTAGACCAGAATAACGATAAATTTAGAGAAGGGCATCTCTAATAATGTAATCCTAAAATGTAATGAACAGTAATAGTGCACAGCATCTACATATTTTGTTCATCTGGTCAGTACACCAGAATGACTCACTTAAGAGAATGGAATCCCATTCACCTATACACACAAGTGTTCTAGAAAAGTATAAACATATTACGGTAAGGCCAACAGCAGCACAGTACAGAGATCTAGAGTGCAAAGTCCGTGGGGGCCACAAGGGGCCACAGGGGATCCACTTGGACCACTGAAGGTCTGCGCGGGGGCGCCGGAGGACCTAATCTGAAGCACCGCCTGGCTTGAGAAGCAAATAACACACATTGCAGAACTATATACCTACCTGGCTACTCCTTCAACCTGGAATGACTAAATATTGTTTATATTTTTAACATACTTTTTTATCTTAGGTGAGCCAAGTGCCACATATATACAATTTTCATTATCCATTTTTCCTACCGTGTGTGAATATCAGATCATTGCTTCCATAACTATTTTTACATGGTCCATGGGTTTATGGTTTTGATGACAATGGAATACCCAGCAATCTTTCTATACATTTTCTATATTTGTAATTATTACTGTTTTATGTAACTGATATTACTGCAAAAGTAGAGTACTTCAAAAGTGACAACAAGGGAAGAGAAAATAGCACTGTGCCCGTGCTTTGGCCTAACTATCCCCTCCACCACTGTTACTCGTTGCCACCCTGCCTATTCATGGGTGCCTCCTGCTGAGCCTGGCAACATGGCCAGCGCACATGGCCCTCTATACACTGCTTATACAGTATTTCTACTTACATCCAGCAAACATAACAGAAAAAGTTATTTTTGCACACCTGCAGAGAAAATGAGCTCCATCTGTGCCACAGTATAGAACAGATATTTTGGAAGAAATATTTACTTGCAGACACATAGCTATGCTGGCATGCACCTCTTCATTGCCCCCTCCTCATTCTCTGTCTCTGCACTGTAACTCACCTAGTGTATAGACTCGTGCACAGTGTAAACTTTAAGAATGATGCTGGTATCAAATGGGACTGGATTATGCAGTAAAACATTACACATTGTATTAGTTGCTGCAATTTACTTTTTGCCCAAAAATAAAGATTTTTATGTAGACTGAAGGATGTGACGGGGTGAGGGAAAATAAGTAGATGGGAATGTAATTGGAACAGAAGGAGAATATAGTGAGGAGAAAGTGGATAATACGATATGGAAGAAAGCATGGAATAAGGAATAGAGATAAAAATAGAGTGGTGCAAGTTATCCTACATATAAATAAATAAATACCCACTGTGCCTTCTGTGGTCTGGGGGCTGAGCATCAAATCCTAATATACAGATGACAGACAGAGAAAGCCACTCATCAGTCAATTTATGCAGGGCTTAAAGAACTATAAATCAGGAGAGAGTTCCTGCCTGATAGAGTTCTGTTTGTATCACTCAACTAAATACTACATTTATTAGTTCTCCTACCCTGCATTTTATGATTGTTTTAATCTCTTTGCTGGTTTACTGAGCTGTCAGGACTCCTTGAACTGTTCTGATGAGTTAGTTAGCATGCTTACACAAATTAGCTTCCAATCCCAACAGATACACATATAAGTACATTATATAGGTAAATATCTGTGTAATATATTTTGTATCACCCCTCTGCATCCTCTGATCGTATATCCTCTCCCCAGGTTACTGCACCTTCCTCTCCTGCTCTGTCCATCTTCCTATACAGGAGTCCCAGCAAAGCAGGACCACCATAGTTGATAAATGATGATAAACTCACAAGAGCCTGCTTTGGTGAACATCTGTGATGTTAACACTGTCATATGAGAATGACAGTAAAACAATATGTACGTATTTGCTCATTATACATCTTCTGCATTATATTTTGTAGCTTTAAAATGGACTACTGTAATAACACTTTTCAATTTATTGTGATTAAAAAAATGGAGGTGATCATCTGTGAGAAGACATGCTGAAAATGTTTGGTTTCCCCACCAATTAAAAGAATATCTTGTATTGTAGTAATCACAATATGTGACTCAAGCTGACTTTAACAAGGATTATGGAAGGAAAATAGTGATAGAATTATCACAGACACACAGAATTAAGGCCTTTAATCAAGTGTAACTTCAACTATCACAAGGAGATGATGCTACCTGTGATTTTATACTGCAAATATGTCATCATTACTTGTAGCATATTTGTATCATTACTTTTACCACAAAGAACATTTTTAGAAACTTTGTTCCTTGGTACCAGGCTTTCGCAAATAAATGTTTTGGGGGGGCGGGTAATATTACACTGAAGGCATTTTTTGTCATTTAATACGTCTTTCCTCCTTGGAAGTTTGCACATACACAAAGTAATTAATTTAATGGATTTTAATTATACCATAATTAATACAGTTATAGTATCCATTTAAAGTATAAGCAACAAGGCTGATGAAATGTAAAAGACTTTGAAGCACTATTTTAGGAGCCAGAGAATGGTGAATTTATGCATAAAGAGAAATGTAGAATAACTAAAGTTAACAATGTTAAAGCCATGGCTCCTGTGTCTTTTGAAGCTCTAAAGAAGATAGCTCTACACTGGGTCACACATATAGACACCAGGCTACGGCTCAGCTAGTGATGTATTGGGCAATTATTATTATTCTTTACTTGTAATGCGCCAACATATTCCGTAGCGCTATACGTGGTTAAGTACAAGGCAAAAACTGTTTTAACACAAAAGAATGGAGGGCCCCGTCTTTGAGCTTAGAATCGAATATACATAGTGCTTTACCTAAAGCTTATAAGATTGAAAACTTATAATCTAAAGAAGCCCCAAAATTATATATATATATATATATATATATATATATATATATATCATATAGTGTTTCAGTGACAAAATCAATTTACACATCAAAATGTATTAATTATTACTGCCCTCTACATGTTTCCCTCTGTATATAGTTTTAAGCAACATATGTTAAAGCAGAGATCTAACAGCAACTTCTAAATGAATAACAGTATTTTAAATACATTTATTTTCGCTGTATATGCAGTATTGTAAATAAACTGCTTGATATTACCACTTTAAGAGCAGTAAACCAGATCTGGAGTGATTCATACATCAACAATTTATCAGTGTATAAAAATATATCTCAGCTCACCTAATTTGCCCTTTTCCTGTCTAATTTTTAAATCTCGAGGGTTATAGGGTACGTCTTTTTATAATTAAGTCATCACCATCAATGGTACACAAGATTATGACCACCTTAACTAGTGGCAAATCACGGGAGCCACATCTCCTAACTTACTGCTGGCTCCTAATTGTTAGTTATTATGCATGTGTTTTTATGTAGTGTCCATTTCTGGCTCCCAAACATAGTGTGGCTGGCTCCTCACTCACCTGTCTGGCATCTAAGTTTCATGGATATTTGGTATCTACAATCCTATCAGACAGCTGTACTATATGTGATATTTTGAGTCTGCCAACCTACTGCTTTGTAAAATGCGCTCTTTTACTAATAATTGCCCTTCTCTGCGCAATGCTACCTAACCCATATTGTGAAGAACCTTACTGTAGTTCATGATCATGCCTTTAAAAAAAATCTTGCATTAAAAAGTATTACATTTGTTATTTTTTTTAAACAAAGTGTTCTATAGTGCAGAAAAATACATTATACTGAGACAGGGAGGGGTTGTTCTCTCCTCTTGTGTCCTGATGTGTTACATAAAACTTATGCTTTTGAATGTAAATCAAAATCTGATAATACAAACTTTCATCAGTCCATTTACACTTCCTCTCAAATTTCTCTCGGTCAAAGACAGATTAGTGATACTGTATGTTATCTCTTTTAGAGTAGCGTTGGAATTAATTTTCTTAAATTCAAATAGATTTATGGGTTTCATGTAAAAAGAACTTTTGTAATATACAAAAATGTGTTCTTTTAAAATTATGAAATAATGTTTAGGACTACAAGGGCCCTTTAATGTACAGTATGTCAACACTTTCCAATTGTCCAATCTGCCATACCATCTGCAACAGTTGTCCCACCTGGATAAGTTACTATCAAAATAAATATAATTATTTTACTACCGGTTATGTTCTGTCATAATTTTGGTGATTGCTGTAAAACACTTTTCTTATAACTTGCATAAGATTGGTTCATCTCGTGAATAATGTTTGTTCATTATTTGCTGCCACATTTCAATGTTTTGAGTGGACAGATATTTTTCTTTGCAAAACCACACAACAACAAGGGTCTTAAAGTACATGTGTATTAAAGGTTTCATATTGTGTCTGGATACAAGCCAAAGGATGAAGTACACACATCCATGACTGCAGTAGAAACATTTGTATTTATATATATATATATATATATATATATATATATATAAAAACACACACACTAGCTACTTGCCCGTCGGTATGACGTTATTAAAATTTAAGGCTGTCAATACTGTTTGCCAGACAATGTGAGCACTTTCAGCACTTATTGCGAGCCTTGCGCCAAGCGCCTTTGGCTCTCATTGCGAGCCTCTCCCCCTGTCTAATTTACAGGCCTGGCGATGAATGCCTTCGCCGCTCATTGCAGGCCTTGCAACCCGCAACTTTCGTGGTTCTCAATGATCACCTCGGCGCTCATCGCGAGGCTCTCCCCCTCTGTTTCCCCCTCTCTCCCTGCCCTGTCTTTTGTTTTTCTTATTCCCCCCCCCCGTGTCTTTTTTAATCCGTCTATCAGCCCCATGTCTCTTTCCACCCTATCCCCCCTCTCCCTCCCCTGTGTCTTTCTCCTGTGTTTGTGCTGCAGTTTCGCGTGGCTTGCGATGAGTGCTGTTGCTTGAGTTGTTCAGCTAAGTATTACTGGCTTTGTGATTGTGTTTACTGTGTTTTTTCGCTTAGCCGAATTTTGATTGACGAAAAATGCAAATATGCCTCAAATTAACTTGCAACCCCCCTGTGCTGTTTGAGAGTGTGTAATTTTCTTTTGTAAATTATTTAGCTTTTTTTGGCGGTCTTTCGAGTTACGCACCTGAAACATTTTCGACCTTTAATAAGTAAACTGCGTGCCTCGCGACCAGAGGCAAAGTGCTCCATATTTAGGCGGTGATTGAGGCAATTGACATGAGTGCCTTCTGTGCTCATGTCTAGGCTGTTTTAAAGCCCTGCACTGAGTGCCTCCCTTTGGCGCTCATTGCAGCCTAACTACCGCGGGCCTCGTGATGAGAGTCGGCGGCTCATTGTGGCCGAAGTCCTACAGGCCTCGTGATGAGCACCTGCGACGCTCATCGCGAGGGCTGCAATTATTTAACACTGCGTGATCAACATCGCAAACATGACCAACACTGACAACTATATATGTGATATATATATATATATATATATATATATATATATATATATTGCGACAAAACCAAGAAGAGGTTGGCACATTGACACACACACCTGAAAGTGGACATTTTTTCATAGCGTGTTCGAGGGGTGCACTCGGGGTGTAGTCTCAGGAGTCTGTGCTCTTCAATATTTCCATGTAAAGAACTCTTTTGTTTCCTTGAGTTCTTATTGTGTGTAAGAACTCAGGACAACAAAAGAGTTCTATACATGGAAATATTGAAGAACCAACATATATCCAAATCAGATAAAGCTAGTCAGAAATATTGAGTGTCATTTATATATAAATAAACTGTAGAGTGAAAAAAACATTGTATTATCAGCCGTGATCCAACTAAAAACAAACTAATACAGAATAAATATCATAAAGTAAACATTATAAATACATGACAAAAATTATATTCTAAAGACGTCAACAATCTCTTTTTAAATTTAAATTTTAAATTTTTAAAGTCGTTCCAGTTTTTAAAACACATTTTTTTAACAAGAGTTATAATAAAAATGATGCTTTTTAAAACAATTAGTATGTGGCAATTGACATAATATTTTAGCCACATAAAGGGTGTTCTTGTACAACTTTGTTGGTTGTCTATTGGTCCTAACTCTTGGGCTCATAAGACAATTTAATTTAGTAAAATTATTAATCACAAATAAACTTATATCATTTTTTCGAGCATTCTTACTATTATAGGTTTTTGCCTGATGTGCTGTGCTGCTTAGCTCCGCCCCATTTGCATAAATAGAGGTCGGGCCAGCTATAGCATAGAACAGGAAGACTATAAAGCTTGATGAACTGCCATTGTGACTATTTTGGGTACATAGCTAGATTGTCACTTTATGTAACCCCAAATAATATTTGTGGACACAGGAACATTACTAGAAAAAAATAGACCTGTGAGTTTCAAATGCAGACTCCATAAATCCAGACCAAAACATCACATCATATAATCATGTTTTCTTTGCTTTTTCAGTTTCTTCTAAAGGAATGAAAATACCAGCCTGAAGTAAAAAATAAAATTCATATTCAATTTACAAAAGATAAGCTGCATCTCACTGAGTACACACAGAAGTAGGACATCATTTACACATCCCAGGTGAAGCTCCCTCATTTTCTGCCAGCTCTGCCTCGCAGCTTCCTGATGCTCTTTTATGTAGCATAGTATTTAGGTTCTCTGCTGCCCTGGGCCAATTCAGATTTGTGCACCCGCAAGCACCAATTACTCCTCTCTTCCCCTTGTCATTCTCCACCTTGCAGTACCATCTCTTTCAGGCTGTATTCATGCATTATATCTGAGCCAAAATGAAGTCTCCTTACATAGTAGTGTGACTGGGCCCCTGATGTTATCACCTTATTGATATCAAAAGAAACAACATACCTGCAGCTGTGAGCAAGGGAAGCTTTGACATTTCCAACCATAAAATTAGTTTTGGGTCCTATCCATCTCCCAAAAACACACACAAAAGTGTGCTTTTGTTCCTAATGCCCTATGTTCCTCCTCTTCATTTACACCTCATTTGTCCCTTTCTCCTCATCTTCAAAGTTTTCAATGACCGTATACAGCAGTTGCAGGCAATGTGAGTCCTAAAGCACAGGCCAGGATTTCAGGATTGCCCTGTGAGTTTTTTTACTGTCTGAATCTTTCTTGTAAGACATATATATACATGTTTTAGCTTATCTATGAATTGGCAGTTATACAATTGTACTGACATCTTACATTTTTTATGATAACCACATAGCAGATTAAGGACCGTCTTGTATCAGTTTTATCTCCAAAAAGGTTCAGAGCCTTTAATCTAATCATTATTGTTCTACTGCTTCTCAGTTATTTTATATATGGTATATATATGGTATGTCCTGATGTTAGGACAAGAACATATAGACATATTAATATGAAGGCAGATGAATCAAGATATGATTTTTATAGTGGCCTTAATGTTCTGGAGATCTGCAGTGAGTAGTACTGAGTACTGGAAGGTATTTATGTGTTCCCTTTCATAAATAACAAAAAAAGCTCAGATTTGTTTCAAGGCAAATTTAACCCTGTCTTCACAGAAAAGCTTTTTGGGTTAAGTCCAAAGCACTGTCATGACCTTTATGACCATATTCTCAGGTCATTAACGTATGGACAGCACTCTCCCATTCTCTCTAGCCATGTTCACCCCAGCACTCACTCTCTCTCCCCATGTTCCCCCCAGCACTCACTCTCTCTCCCCATGTTCCTCCCAGCACTCTCCCATTCTCTCTCCCCATGTTCCCCCCAGCACTCTCCCATTCTCTCTCCCCATGTTCCCCCCAGCACTCTCCCATTCTCTCTCCCCATGTTCCCCCCAGCACTCACTCTCTCTCCCCATGTTCCCCCCAGCACTCACTCTCTCTCCCCATGTTCCCCCCAGCACTCACTCTCTCTCCCCATGTTCCCCCCAGCACTCACTCTCTCTCCCCATGTTCCCCCCAGCACTCACTCTCTCTCCCCATGTTCCCCCCAGCACTCACTCTCTCTCCCCATGTTCCCCCCAGCACTCACTCTCTCTCCCCATGTTCCCCCCAGCACTCTCTCTCTCTCCCCATGTTCCCCCCAGCACTCTCTCTCTCTCCCCATGTTCCCCGCAGCACTCTCTCTCTCTCCCCATGTTCCCCCCAGCACTCTCTCTCTCTCCCCATGTTCCCCCCAGCACTCTCTCTCTCCCCATGTTCCCCCCAGCACTCTCTCTCTCTCCCCATGTTCCCCCCCAGCACTCTCTCTCTCTCCCCATGTTCCCCCCAGCACTCTCTCTCTCTCCCCATGTTCCCCCCAGCACTCTCTCTCTCTCCCCATGTTCCCCCCAGCACTCTCTCTCTCTCCCCATGTTCCCCCCAGCACTCTCTCTCTCTCCCCATGTTCCCCCCAGCACTCTCTCTCTCTCCCCATGTTCCCCCCAGCACTCTCTCCCCATGTTCCCCCCAGCACTCTTTCTCTCTCCCCATGTTCCCCCCAGCACTCTCTCTCCCCATGTTCCCCCAGTACTCTCTCTCTCCATGTTCCCCCCAGCACTCTCTCTCTATGTTCCCCCCAGCACTCTCTCTCTATGTTCCCCCAGCACTCTCTCCCTCTCCATGTCCCCCCAGCACTCTCTCCCTCTCCATGTCCCCCCAGCACTCTCTCCCTCTCCATGTTCCTCCCAGCACTTCCTCCCTCTCCATGTCCCCCCAGCACTCTCTCCCTCTCCATGTCCCCCAGCACTCTCCCTCTCCATGTTCCCCCCAGAACTCTCTCCCTCTCCATGTCCCCCCAGCACTCTCTCCTCTCCATGTCCTCCCAGCACTCTCTCTCTCCATGTCCTCCCAGCACTCTCTCTCTCCATGTTCCTCACAGCACTCTCTCCCTCTCCATGTCCCCCCAGCACTCTCTCCCTCTCCATGTTCCTCCAGCACTCTCTCCCTCTCTATGTTCCTCCCAGCACTCTCTCCCTCTCTATGTCCCCCCAGCACTCTCTCTCTCCATGTTCCTCCCAGCACTCTCTCCCTCTCTATGTCCCCCCAGCACTCTCTCTCTCCATGTTCCTCCCAGCACTCTCTCTCTATTTTCCCCCAGCACTCTCTCTCTCTCCCCATGTTCCTCCCAGCACTCTCTCTCTATTTTCCCCCAGCACTCTCTCTCTCTCCATGTTCCTCCCAGCACTCTCTCTCTATTTTCCCCCAGCACTCTCTCTCTCTCCATGTTCCTCCCAGCACTCTCTCTCTCTCCATGTTCCTCCCAGCACTCTCTCTCTCTCCATGTTCCTCCCAGCACTCTCTCTCTCTCCATGTTCCTCCCAGCACTCTCTCTCTCTCCATGTTCCTCCCAGCACTCTCTCTCTCTCCATGTTCCTCCCAGCACTCTCTCTCTCTCCATGTTCCTCCCAGCACTCTCTCTCTCTCCATGTTCCTCCCAGCACTCTCTCTCTCTCCATGTTCCTCCCAGCACTCTCTCTCTCTCCATGTTCCTCCCAGCACTCTCTCTCTCTCCATGTTCCTCCCAGCACTCTCTCTCTCTCCATGTTCCTCCCAGCACTCTCTCTCTCTCCATGTTCCTCCCAGCACTCTCTCTCTCTCCATGTTCCTCCCAGCACTCTCTCTCTCTCCATGTTCCTCCCAGCACTCTCTCTCTCTCCATGTTCCTCCCAGCACTCTCTCCCTCTCCCCCCAGCACTCTCTCCCTCTCCCCCCAGCACTCTCTCCCTCTCCCCCCAGCACTCTCTCCCTCTCCCCCCAGCACTCTCTCCCTCTCCCCCCCAGCACTCTCTCTCTCTCTCTCTCTCCATGTTCCCCCCAGCACTCTCTCCCTCTCCATGTCCCCCCAGCACTCTCTCCCTCTCCCCCCAGCACTCTCTCCCTCTCCCCCCAGCACTCTCTCCCTCTCCCCCCAGCACTCTCTCCCTCTCCCCCCAGCACTCTCTCCCTCTCCCCCCAGCACTCTCTCCCTCTTCATGTCCCCCCAGCACTCTCTCCCTCTCCATGTCCCCCCAGCACTCTCTCCCTCTCCATGTCCTCCCAGCACTCTCTCTCCATGTCCCCCCAGCACTCTCTCTCTCCATGTCCCCCCAGCACTCTCTCTCTCTCTATGTTCCCCCAGCACTCTCTCCCTCTCCATGTCCCCCCAGCACTCTCTCCCCCTCCCCCCAGCACTCTCTCCCTCTCCATGTCCCCCCAGCACTCTCTCTCCATGTCCTCCCAGCACTCTCTCTCTCCATGTCCCCCAGCACTCTCTCTCTCCATGTCCCCCCAGCACTCTCTCTCTCCATGTCCCCCCAGCACTCTCTCTCTCCATGTCCCCCCAGCACTCTCTCTCTCTCTCTCCCCCCAGCACTCTCTCCCTCTCCATGTCCTCCCAGCACTCTCTCTCCATGTCCTCCCGGCACTCTCTCTCTCCATGTCCCCCCAGCACTCTCTCTCTCCATGTCCCCCCAGCACTCTCTCTCTCTCTCTCCCTCTCCCCCCAGCACTCTCTCTTCCTCTCCATGTCCCCCCAGCACTCTCGCTCCATGTCCTCCCGGCACTCTCTCTCTCCATGTCCCCCCAGCACTCTCTCTCTCCATGTCCCCCCAGCACTCTCTCTCTCTCTCTCTCTCCCTCTCCCCCCAGCACTCTCTCCCTCTCCATGTCCTCCCAGCACTCTCTCTCCATGTCCTCCCAGCACTCTCTCCCTCTCCATGTCCCCCCAGCACTCTCTCCCTCTCCATGTCCCCCCAGCACTCTCTCCCTCTCCATGTCCCCCCAGCACTCTCTCTCTCTCCATGTCCCCCCAGCACTCTCTCTCTCTCCATGTTCCCCCCAGCACTCTCTCTCTCTCCATGTTCCCCCCAGCACTCTCTCCATGTCCTCCCAGCACTCTCTCCCTCTCCATGTCCCCCCAGCACTCTCTCCCTCTCCCCCCAGCACTCTCTCTCTCCATGTTCCTCCCAGCACTCTCTCTCTCTCCATGTTCCTCCCAGCACTCTCTCCCTCTCCATGTCCCCCCAGCACTCTCTCCCTCTCCATGTCCCCCCAGCACTCTCTCCCTCTCCATGTCCCCCCAGCACTCTCTCCCTCTCCATGTCCCCCCAGCACTCTCTCTCCATGTCCTCCCAGCACTCACTCTCTCCAGTCACCCAAACTCTCCTCCAGTAGTTGTGCTGTAAACTTGCTCCTTACCTACTAATGTACCCGTCCCCGTCCCCATCACAGGTCTGGAAGAGCCGCCTCATCCTCTCCTCCTCCCCGGTACTGGAGGTGTCGCTGCTTCCGCTGCAGCTGGTGCTCCCGATCACTTCCACGGCAGCCGCCATCGTGTAGAGCGGCCAGAGACTGCCTGAGCCCGGAGCCAGCCACGGACAGAGCTCCCCCGCCCCGCTCTCAGGGGCCGGCCCTTCCTGTCACCCTCCTCCCCTGTGCATTCCCGCGGCTCTCCCACTGAGGGATCCGGAGTGGCTGTGGGTACATGAGTGTGTGACAGTGTATTGTGCTATTATACATTATATTACATTATGTACTGCGTATCACCTTATACCCAGCCATGTGATGAGGCTGTGATCATACTGAGAAGTAATAGGAAAACACAGGGAAGATGGAAGAAAAGACAATGGAACTCTATTTACCTCTCAACTGATTATTACTGTTAGGAGAGTGTGTCCTTGTACACTCATGAGCTTTCCATTAGTCATTTAAATCATTGACAGCTTCAGTTGTCACATTCCAGATGTGCAGATAGATTCTTCCTATGGATTCAAGTTAAAGGGCCCCTTAATTCAGCACAACTAGCAGCACACCAATGTAAAGTTCTTGTAAAAACATGTTGAAATACTTTTTAAATATTTGAAATAGGTGCCTTTTTTACAGAAAAAAAATGAAATCTCTATTTACATGAGACTCTGACATTCCCCCACACAGACTCACAGCAACAGCTCCCTGCAGGGAGCAGAGGCAAAAAGAGAGTTATGCCATCCCAAATTCATATATGCAGAGAAATGACTGCTGGAAACTCCTAAATATGTTACTTGTTGGTTAACGGATTGAGGCTACATTCCTGAATGAGGAGAAAAACTATAAATCTTTGTGCTCACAGAGCCTTCACAGATCGGTGTTGGCAGAAGTTCCTAGTCATGGAACAGTCTGGAGTGTGTTTGTAAACAGACATAAAACTGTAGATTTTTAGCTGTTATTAGTGTAATATCATTTTAACATAGAATCTTGTGCTCTTTTACACCATGAAGAGCACTTATAGTGAGGTAAATGGCCATTTAATATCTACTTCATGAAATTGACCAACAGAAACCATATCCTAGTAACAGTAATAAGGTTGAAAAAAGACCTACTACATAAAGTTAATCTCATCTTATTGTTATAATATGTGGTTTCATTGTTAATTGATCAATAGGAGGGCAAAAAAACAGTTATCTATCAAATCCAATGTCACAACCTCATTTGGTAGAGAATTCCACAGATTATCCACCCTTACTTGGTAAGAACCCTTTTCTTTCTTTAAAGTGAAATCTTTTTATTTGTAACCTTAAAGGATGTCCCCTCATCAGTTAAAAACTTCTTGGCACAAAAAGCTTACTTGACAAATCTTTATACTGACCCTAGATCTATTTATATAAAGTAATCATATCTCCGCTTAGACAACTTTTTTCTTGAGAAAATAAGTTTAATTTGGTTAGTCTTTCTTCATAACTTAGCCCCTCCATTCCCCTTATTAGTTTGGTTGCCCTTCTCTGTACTTTTTTTCCAGCTCTAAAATGTAATTTTTATGAAGTGGTGCCCAAAATTGTGCTCCATGTTCCAAATGAGGGCATACAAGGGATTTGTATAGTGGCAGAATTATATTTGCTTCCCTTGCTTCTATACCCTTCTTAATACATGCTAATATTTTATTTGCCTTTGCAGCTGCTGCTTGACATTGAGCACTGTTACCTAGGTGGTTGCCCACAAGCACTCCCAAATCCCTTTCAATATCTGATACCCCTAGATTTGCTCCATTAAGATTATAAATTGCATGGCTATTTGTCCTTCCCAGATGCATAACTTCACATTTATTTGTATTAAATGTCATCTGCCATTTAGATGCCCATTCTTCTATTTTATGTAAATCCCTTTCGAGGGAAAGTACATCATTTTCTGATTTAATTACCTTGCACAACTTCATATCTTCAGCAAAAATGGAGACACCACACTCCAATCCCACTTCTACGTCATTAATAAATATGTTAAAAAGGAGGGAACCTAATACTGAACCCTGAGGAACCCCACTTAACACATTAGTCCAATCCGAGTATGTATCATTTACAACAACCATTTGCTTCCTGTCTTTTATCCAGCTCTCAATCCATAAGCAAATATTTATGGCAATTCCTATATCCCGTAGTTTGCTCAATAGTCTCCCATGTGGCACTGTATCAAAAGCCTTTGCAAAATCCAAAAAAAGACTACATCCTTGATCCAAATTCCTACTAACCTCCTCATAGAAACTAATTAGATTTGTTTGACATGACCTATGCCTCATAAATCCATGTTGGCTCCTACTTATGATCTTGTTCGAATAGACATATTCTTATATATTGTCCCTTATTAACCCTTCAAAAAGCTTCCCCACTACAGATATGAGGCTCACCGGTGTATAATTCCCCGGATTTGCTCTTGCTCCCTTCTTAAACATAGGTATCACATCTGCTTTTCTCCAGTCATCTGGTAGAGACCTTGTGTTGAGTGAAAAATTAAATATAATGGTTTGGCTATTACAGAACCCAGTTGCCTCAGTACCCTTGGATGTATTCCATCAGGACCCGGGGCTTTATTAACATTTATTTTTTCCAACCTCTTTTGGATTACTTCCTGTGTTAACCAATTATTTGGTGAAGGTAGTGTAGCCCCATTATGTCGCAGTGTCCCAACCACTGGTACCTCCCTTGTGTAAGAAAACCTATTTAGCTCATCTGCCTTTTCCTGGTCACTAATTATCAGATGGCCTGTGTCACATTGTAATGTTCCTATAGCTTCCTTCCTCACCTTCTTCCCATTAATATACTTAAAAAATATTTTAGGGTTAGTCTTACTCTCCTTTGCAACTCATTTTTCATTTTCTATTTTAGCCAGTCTAATCGCGCTTTTGCAAGCCTTGTTGATTTCCTTGTATTCCTGTAAAGCAGTCTCTGTCCCCTCTTGTTTGTATAATTTAAATGCCTGTTTTTTATTCTGTATCTTGATCTTGAAATCATTGTTAAGCCACATTGGATGGGATTTACTCCTACTTTTATTCCCACACGGTATATGCCGATGTGTATGTATATTTAGTAAGGATTTGAACGTTGTCCATTTATGTTCAGTATTTTTACCTGCCAGTTCTCTGTCCCAGTCTATACTTTGTATTGCTGCCCTTAGACCGGGTCAAATCTGCCCTTTTAAAAAAGAGTTTGTTGGCCCTTTACATTTTTGTTTTTTAATTAAACCTCAAATGAGACTGTGTTGTGATCACTGTTTCCCAAAGGTTGCCCTATTTCAACATTTGATACTATATCAATATTATTTGTGATGAATAAATCTAAGATAGCTTCATTTCTAGTAAGCTCTTGTATAACCTGGGCCAGATAATGATCCCTGGGTGTACTCAAGAACCTGCTCCCCTTAGATGAACTGCTGTCTCATTTATCCAGTTTATTTCATGGTAATTAAAATCTCCCATTATTAGAACTTGCCCATGCCTAGCTGCATTTTCAATCTGTAACAACAATTGTATTTCCTCACTTTCAGCTATATTTGGGGGTTTATAGCATACTCCTACTAATATTCTTTTGGAATTTTCTGCTCCGCTATTTAAATCTACCCACAAACATTCAACTTTATCACTAGGTCCACCATAAATATCTTCTCTGACTATAGGCTTAAATTCAGGCTTAACATACAGACAAATCCTTCCTCCTCTTTTACCATTGCCCCTATCTTTCCTAAATAGGTTATAGCCATCCAGATTACCAGTCCAGTCATGAGATTCATCCCACCATGTTTCAGTAATGCCTATTAAATCCCATTTTTCATTAATTGCCAATAATTCTAACTCCCATTTTTCCTGGCAAACTTCTGGCATTAGCAAGCCATACACATTATGTTATGAGTCTGTAGTTCTGAAGCACCTGCCTCTTTGCTTGAGTTACTTAGTAAAACCACCCTATTGACTATACTAACCCTCCCCCGTGTCCTCCCCCATGAGTTCTTAATTCATCCCTTATCCCCTCTACACTTTCTACCCCATTACTTATATCTAGTCCCCCCCCCACCCACCTTCTAGTTTAAAAACTCCTCCAGCCTATTCCCTAGCACAAAAGCTCCCTCATCATTAAGGTGCAATCCATCCCCGCTATAGAGATTGTACCCAAGTGAGAAGTCAGCCCAGTGCTCTAAAAACCCAAACCCCTCCTTAGTGCACCACATCTTACTTGCCTTTGCAGCTGCTGCTTGGCATTGAGCACTGTTACCTAGGTGGTTGTCCACAAGCACTCCAAAATCCCTTCCGACCACTGATATCCCATTAAGATTATAAATTGCATGGCTTATTTTCCCAGATACATAACTTTACATTTATTCATATTAAATCTCATCTGCCATTTAGTCGCCCATTCCTCTAATTTACTTAAATCCCTTTGGAGGGAAAGTCCATCATTTTCTGATTTAATTACCTTGTACAACTTAGTTTCATCAGCACAAATGGAGACAATCAGAGTTTTAAGTATTATTTTACATTCTAAAAATATTTTGCTTACTTTTAAATGTAGTTCTTTAAAATAATATATTTTAAACATGGGAACAAAGTGGTCATTTAAGGACCCTGCTCTTGTGAGAGCTTTCAATCTAATTAATAGTAGGATGCAATATATCTACCCAAAAAGACTGGCAAAAAATATTTTGTGAATTAACTACTAGAAATGCAGCTTTATACTTATAAACGTACAATACTGCAGGACCTAAATCTATCATCATACCTTCATAAGCTCAGCTCAAATTGCTACCAAGAACCTATAGCTTTCTACCACATTACACCTATATGTATCTATATATATCCAATCATTCAATACATAGGCCCATAATATTATTAGTTTGTCAACTAGAGTACAGGATTTACAGAAATCTAAAGTTTTAAGTCTGTTTACATAACAAAGTGTAGCCTGCCTACTGGCGGTTTCAGGATTAATAACAGTTGCCGAGCCAAGTGGTGAGCACACTGATTTATAGTAGGTTTTCCCTGAACTCAGGAATGCAGTCGAAATGTAACCTATATCTGACCTATTTAGGTGATTCAAGCATAACATACTCTCACAGATAGATGAGGTGAGGGTTAACCTCTGCTTTTCTTTTGTTCACTACACTGCGCTATAGCGTGCGTTTGGCTGGGGCCATGTCAGTGACTCAAGTAAACATAGATTTCATTTATTTGATGCACATATTATGCATGTATTTCAAAAATTCTAAAAGTATTTAAACATGTTTTTAGAAGATCTTTACTGTGATGTGGTCCAAATTTTAATGAATGAAGTGGTCCGTTTACTCTAAAAGAACACTTCCAACCAATATTTTGACGACTAACAATTCCAGAGACCAAAGGGATACCATTTTTTTTGCAACAACACACTATTTGCTATTTAAGATATACTTAATTTAAATGTAATATGCACACATTTCTCTGAGCACAGGCATATACTGCAGAATAGACACACTCCCGGGTGTATTATTTCATGTACTGAGATGGAATCAATTGTGGGAAGAGCGATTTGACGTTGAATGTTATGGAAGCACAAATTAAACAAACCTTTATACTATCCTTTGTGACTAATTCCAGCGCTTGTACCTACCTCAGTACTCACCATACATCTGTTTTACTAACATTTACAACAAGATAATACAATTGGAAAACTTTATTGAACACTTCAACAACGGCACTGTACAATATAATAAAAAATGAATGGCCGGGGTTGAGTGGTTTTTGTAGGATACACGAAATAGGAACCATTCAGGTTTTCGATTCAGTTTTCTATTTAGAATTCCTGCCGGAAGGGCACTCTGGGATGTGTGAATATTTGGACTAGGTTGAAACATGTAGGTTATGTTAGCTGTGCTAGAAATCCCCCTGTGCCTTGTTTTCACTCTGTATTTTCTGTCTCTGCTTTGTACACAATTACCCATCTCCTCTTGGTTTGCACTCTCTAATTGTCCATGGAGTAATGTATATACATACACACATACGCATAGCAATTATCCAAAACAATGCAATAAATATACCTCAAGCCTGACTGTGGTACAGACTTTTATAGGATGATCTGTTGGAGTATGTATGAATTTGTGAACATACATTGTGTAAGTACAGTGTGTACGGCCTGTCCGTGTGTGACTGAGTGCTAATAGATCTGTCAGTATGTGAGTAGCTCTATCAGTTTATGTAAATGGATATGTTAGTGTGTGAGTGAATGTGTCAGTGCGTTAACTGTTAGAACTACTTTAATCTGATTGCTGTCAGGCGTTTTTGGCTTTGAAGGACAGTCAACATTCACTACATAATCACCAAAGAATAGCAGAGCATTGTCTGTATATTCAGATCTTACAAACCCATATTATTATATAATTTTGCTCAGCCTGATCCATAACCATTCATTTTTAGTGTTAATAGATAGATAACTAAACTTGATAAATGGCATAAAAATTTTTTCACGAAAAACAACTAATCAGAATCATTATTCTTTACATCAAGGTTCCATCCATACAGTGGACACAGCTATGTAATACTATATTACTGTAATACTGTCTATATATATATATATATATATATATATATATATATATATATATAGAGAGAGAGAGAGAGAGAGAAAGAGAGTAAATAAATAAATAGTAAAATTGTGTTCATATCTGAACATCAAAACAAGTAAAAAAAAATTGTTTCCTGCTCAGAATTCCAAGAAATCCATTTATTGCACTGCATTCTGGGAACCTCGGCAGGGACATGCAAAAGGCCCCATAAACAGCTTCACTCTTTAATCTAAATACCATTGTAAACATGGCTCCTTTTAAGCACATGGATGCTGTATTACACAGCTTTAAGCAAAGCCAAGGATGGATTATGCACAAGCCAGGAAATCTACCCAGAGACAGCACTGTTTCGAGTTACTTCCTCTCATTAGTGTGGGGCTGGTTCCTAGCTTGTGTAGTAGATTTTGGGTGAGGTAGTTTACCACAACAATTATTTAATTTATGGTGGGCAAAAGTAGTACAGTAAATGAATAGTACATTTGTGTTCACATAAAAACATATAAACAGAGCTGTCTGTGGGTAGGTTTCCTGACTTGTGCATAATCCATCCTGGGTTTTATGTGCCTTTGTGGGCACATTTGCATATCACTTCCAGAATGCAATGCGATAACTGTATCTCTTGGAATTCTGAGCAGGTATGAAGTATGAACTTATTTTAGACATTCAAATGTAAAAACAAATGTTCTATTTATTTACTATATATATATATATAGAGAGAGAGAGAGAGTGCGAGCGTTAGCTGTTCAATGTACTACATGTATACTATTTGCCTGAAATTTTTATTAGAGAATAACACATTTTGAGACTATTAAAGTCATGAATTAGTAATATTATATTAATAATATAACACAGAGAATCACATCTCCCAAGTAAAGCAATTTACTGAGTGGCAATTAGGTAATCTCATCCTCCAAGGTCCCCTTTTATTTAACAAGAAACAGAATAGGGGAGCTATTAGAAGACAACAGTGGAGATAATCAGAATTACACAGGGTTGCATAAATAGGTAATACGTTTAATGGTTGATTTTTTCCGTACTAAAAAGTTTTTATCCATTATCAATACTGTGTTTGCGTCTTTCAGTCATGTCTGACTCTCCATGACCTCATGGACCTTAACACACCATGCTGATTTACTTGATATTCATGGCAGAGATACTAAAGTGGGTTGCCAGTTCCTTCTTCAATGGGCCACAGCATACAGATCCTTGTATTCCTAGGTGGTCTCCCAAGTATTGACCATTCAAACCTGCATAGCTTCAAGGTGGTTTGTCCCCTTGGTTCCTTGACTGGAATTGAACCCAGGTCACAGCAGTGAATGCACAGAATCCTAACCACTGGACCACCAGGAATCCCGTTATCAATACTAGTTCTTTCAAAAAGCATTATAAAAAGGTACTGGCAATATTGAAACTGACTGTTTTTTTTTGTGGGAATATTACCACAATATGGAGTGAAATGTGACAAAACCACACACATCGCACCAAAAGCTCTACACAAAGAGAGCATATAAACACTTTACAAGGTATAAAATATCACCCAGATGAGTTAAAAGATCTGCAGACTAAAGGCTGTGCTCTGAATTAGTTTCAGAGGTTGATAGTTTCAGGTTAAAAGCAAGGAATTCTTCATCGAAACAATAAATGAATGAGAGAGACTGCCAAATGTTCTTGGCACAGCTACAAATGAACTATACAGGACTTGAAATATAGAGTAAGGTTAAAGAAGGGGCAGACACAGCTAAGTAATGTAACGGGCAATTATCCTTTACCAATGGGACTAACCTAGGGAAAAACGTTAATCATTACTACATAGGGTATTGGATATGAGCTAACATTGGGGTGCTTTTTGGCATATTTCTTACATTTAACATTAAAAGATCCATGAAATCCCAAGTTAGGATTAGCAAATCTGGCATTTCACCAATTCACACCACCTTCCTTCACTAGATCCAGCATTGTAACACAACCATGTTTTTCATAAAATTGCCCTATTGTTTCTGCTTTCTATATGAGATGATGGAGGACGATCAACGTCCAAGAGCAGTGTGCCTTTCCATACAAGTGTGTGCTTTTATTTTAATTAGCAAATATACAAAAATATATTACTTTAAATATATTGTAACCCTTTTGTACTGAGTATGGCTTGGAGTTCTATGAATAAAAGGTAGTAATATGCACGTAACCATGTAACTTGGTTTATTTTCTAAAAAGAAACAAAAAAAAACAAAAAAAAACAGGTTTCATCATTTAACCCACTAATTTACGGTTTAATTTGTAAATTTGTGATCAGCCAAGACTGTGGAGGATGGTAATGTAACCAACAGTGTGCAGATAAAGTCTGATGAGTGCCGGGAAAGCTGTGGATTTCATAGCGTATTGTTCTAACACAATGATCAAGATAAAAGGCTGCAGGATTCTCAAGATGGAACTGGAAATGTTATAAAATTCAATAACAATTAAAGGGCTATGCACTTGTTAGTGAAGTACATAATAAACTAACAACATTGGCAGCTGTAAAGCCATGGAGAGGGTTCCCTGGTGGTCCAGTGGTCAATGCTTACAACTCTTCAACCTGTGTTTGATTCCAACCAAGAGGTCACACCACCCTGAAGCCGAGCAGGGTTTGGTTTGGTCAGTACTTGGATGGGAGAGCACCTAGGAATACCAGGAGTTGTATGCTGTGGCCCACTGGCGAAGGATCTGGCAACCCACTCCAGTATCTCTGCCATGAATACCAAGTGGATCAGCATGGCCTAGTGTTTTATGGTCCATGAGGTCACGACGAGTGGAAAACAACCGAATAACTCTTCAACAGATGCAACCATGGCTCTCCACAAATATAAACAGGGCTCAGACACACATCTAACACCTACATGGTCTAGCACAGGCATAACATTTATTTTTTTCTAATTAAAAAAATGGATTATGACTTTTTCTATGTGTAATTGTGCTCTTAGCAGACAGTTCTCAAACATCGTTATTTTTTTCATTGTACAGTGGTCCTTTATGATTTTAGATGTTTGCTCTTCCTCTAGCTTATCCTGTTAAATAAAAGTGATCTGTAAATCTGGTTGGTATGCTTCCTTAGTTTTGTGCATTCAAAAGATAGAAAGTACTAACCAAAAGTACATTCCCTTCTCAAGATTCCCTCCTGTTTTGTGTTATATAATCAGACATAGGAGGAGGCGGAGTTAACAATTGCTCCTGCAGCTTTTTGTACATTTCTAAATATTACGTCACTTATTTTTAACAGAGAAAAAAAGGTACCATACATGTTTAAAACTCGCTCTTTTAAATACATGCTGGAATGTTTTAAAATTAGTGTTTCTTTCACTGCATACTGACATTTTTAGTTTTGTATATATGTGAGCGGTAATATATGGCGTCTGTGCAGAATACTAACTCACTGTATGAGTATAAAATCCAGACAGTTTAAAAGTAGAGTGCTGGTTTTACGGAATATAAATGTATTTGCTAAAAGTAAACAAGACTCACTAATAAAATCTCCCTCTGCTGGAGAAGAAGTGACATAACCACTAGGACATTCACCTTGATTCTTCCTCCAGATATCATCACATATATAGTTGTGAGCGTACGGGCCGTTGCTCACGCTTGCCAAGGGACTGGGCCCCGGCTCGTGAAGCGACCCGCGGCCCATAGCCTAGCGAGGGATGCGGCCGAGGGCCTCGGTTGCTGGCGGCGCTCCATGACAGCAACTGAGGCCCTCGCAAAATGAACGTTAATACGGAGCACTTTGGCAATGTGCGCCGCAGGCGCTCATTGCAGGCGAGCCTCGCGTAGCGAGGCGAGCCATTAAACCATAGCCAAAAAATACGGCCGCAACTCCCGAACATGAAAAAAAAAAAAAACACAATAAATACACACACCACATACATAAAAAGCTTACCGACAGCAAGAGGGAGCATTCACGACCTCAAAAAAACAAGTTACACCTTCATTTACCTCAAAATAAAAGAGTTTAGACACTAAAAGCGAGAGAAAAAATGGCGGCCGAACAAAACGAAAACTAGGCTACAGCACTATAACCACGAAAAACACTTACGGATAATCCGCTAAGACGCATACCACACATTACGACATCGAAACAATCGGACGCAAGCCGCGGACAGGAAAAAAGCAAAAACACAATAAATACACACAACACATACATGAAAAGCTTACCTACAGCAAGATGAAGCATCCAGCACCTCAAAAAAACTACTTACAGCTTCACTTAACTAAAAATAAAAGAGTTTAGACACTCCAAAATTCTCAAAGCGAGAGAAAAAATGGGGCCCGAACAAAACGAAAACGAGGCTACAGCACTATAACCACGGAAAACACTTACGGATAATCCGAGAACACGCATACCACACATTACCCGCCATTTTACGCTAATGTGGAAGTACACAACTACGCTAACGGTTTCTGCTCGCGCACGCTTCCTATTACACTGCACACGTTCATCGCGCTTACACAGCACCTCCACACCACTAATGCTGCAGCAACATCAAACAGATCTTCAACACAATGCTTCAAAATAGGTCAAGTATATTCATTTATTAATGTATTATATATTTCAGTAGTACACACAAAACAGCATTAGCTACCTTACAATTTCATATGTATATTAATAACTAAACAACTTTCCAAAAATACACATCTCACGGGCAAGTCGCTAGTCACATATATAGTTGTCAGTGTGGGGAACGCTTACGATGTTGGTCACACTTTGCGAGCCTGATTGTGGCCCATAGGGCCGCAACTGCGAGCCTCGCAAAGCAAGGCTAGCAGTCGACCACGCGGGACTTAGGCTGCAATGAGCCGAAGGCGCTCATTGCACCAGGAGCCTCGAAAAGTGAGGCGAGCAGTTGAGGCACGCAGGACTTAGCGAGGCGAGCAGTTGAGGCACGTGGGACTTATGACCCGTACAACTTAGGACCAAAACCCGTACATGCACTGTGTGCCTCAAAAAATTACGACTTTAACGGCCGAACCACAAAACTGAAAAGACATGAAAAAAACAACAAATATGCCTCACATAACTTACACACACCCCACAGTGGGAAAGATAGGGAGCCTGTGAGTCAGGTTGCAAGTTAATTTGATGCATATTTTTCACGATCAAAAATCACCTAAGCGAGGAAAGAAAAAACGCAAAATAACGAAAAAGAGGCCCTAGGACAAAAAAGTAGCCAGAAGGAGGTAAAAATAATCCTAAGCAGTAACACTTACCGAAAACCAGTAACTTCCCAAATATCCAAGTCACTAACATTTAACACAAGGCAGTAACACTTAACCCAAGCCACTAACTCTTAACCCAGGGCAGTAACACAACCCAAGGCAGTAACACTCAAGCGCCAGGCCTATAAACTACACAGGGGAGGCTTGCAATGAACCAAAGGTGCTCAGCCCTGGGCTCGCGATTAGCGCTGAAGGTACAGCATTCTTAGCCTTAACATTTTATTCCCATCATTTTTGACGGGCAAGTAGCTATAGTCTCATGCCTACTAATTTTTTTATTTCTAAATGAGTCTTCTGACTTGATGCAGTGTCGGAAAGCGCTAGAGTCTTGTATGTTTTGCTAGAGAGTTAAGGGACATGAAATTAAGTCCAGAGCCTTTTTTTTATAACTGGATAAGACTGAAACTGACACCATACCCATTCCCCCTCACTGGCACAGAAGTAGTACATTGCATCCAAGCATGCAGCGACACAAACATTTTTTTTTTTCTAATTATATAATCTTTATCTTTATTACTTTATCACTTTTTCATGCTAAATTATGCTCTGAGTCAGACTCAACATTTTCAAATATATATATTTTTTTAATTGTGCAATGGTTCTTTAATAGAGGGATATTTAGGAAGAAAAGCGGGATGGGGCTATTCCCCTAAAAAGAGAGACTGTTCCTCTAAAATAGGAATATTTATGAGGTGTGGTTTTTGTAAGAGTTTTTGCTTCACCCAGCTAATCTTGAAATTCTGTTGAGCTGCCTTCACCCGGTTGGTTCGGCAAGGACCAAAAATCAAAAGCACCATGCAAATGGCAAAAAAATCTCTTTTCTGCAAAAAGAAAAAAAATGTCAGCTTATTTGTTTCTGTTTAGACATTCTAGTCTCAAAGCAAACAAATTAAATGTTTTATTGCAGTGTAGGCATTATGTAAAATGTATGGTCCTTTTCAGGACCAGAGAAGATGTTCTAGTAAGCCAGACTTCTGCCAACAATGTAAATAAACTTCTGTTAACCAAAAATAAAATTAACTTCAAATGCTAAAAAGTTTTTACATGTTTTCTACTTGATGGAGAAGAGCAATTTAACAAATTTAGACAAAATAATTTACACTTGGGCTAAACTCAAAACTGTTCCAACAAGATTTATTGACGGCTACAGCCAGATTTTCAGGAACTGATTGAACCATATTTTACAATCAATAAACCTAAAAATATAGATTTATATTGTTTTTGGACAACCCTGGTATTAAAACTCGGTTACAATAGAAAAGCATTATAGGTAATATAATCCCAGGATGTGCTCTTGTTCGAAGTAGAGAGCAAACAGTTTTGCTATTAGCAGCAGCTCAGGAAATCTTAGCGCCAAGGGGAGAAGCTATATTCTTGTAAATTGTATGATAAGGTGTCATAAATCTGTGTCCTGGTTATTATTATTTTTTTGGGGAGGGGGATGTCCCTATTAGCATTATTTAAAAGTCCCTTGTGTCCATACATTCTCCATTTCATCCTGTTCCTTTCTCTACACACTCACCTCTTTTTGTACCCATTACCCCATTCTCTATTTCAGTTCCTTTACCACTCTCTATTCCCTCTCCAGTGAACACCCCTCTTCATACCATCTTCCTGTCTATATTGTATCCCCATCTTGATCTCTCCAGCTCATTACACTATTTTATTTCTCTTCCCTTGTCCTCCATTTCACCTCTCCTGTATCCTCTCTTGCCCTCCAAACACACCATTCTTTTCCAATTTATTTATCTCAACACCTTTTCATATCCCTAATCTCCTTTTCAATTTCTTCTACTTCCTTTTCGTCTCTATCCCATTTCCTCTCCTCTAACCTGTTTTTTCCTGCACCTTCCTTTCATCCACTCCTGTACCCCTCTCTTCCACTTTATCTCTTTCCCGTCCCTCTGTTGACCTTCTCAACCCCCTGGTCCGTCTTCACAAAAACCTCTACTCCAACTTTCTTCCACCTCGCTATTCACACTTTTTTTCTGTAATATATCTTACTCTATCTTTACAATTCTTACTTTTACTCTCTTCCACATTCCCTCTCCCTGTACTCAATACAACCTTGCTCCTCTCTCTTTCACTGCCATGAACCATGAGTTATGGCCTTGCATCAGGATTTCAAAGTCCTACGGGCTTGGAGGTTGAAGCCTGTAGGACTTCACATTGATTGCCGTGATCGATATAACATGGGAATTGAACATGAAATAAAGTATTGGAGAATTTTGTGCTATTAATTCTAAGACCTAACATCACTTTCACTCTTAATAAAAGTACTGTATTTCATTTTTATTTGCTTTTAAAGTGCTCCGATTTGTCATTAAGCCCTTTGCGACACCTGCTTGGTACCATTAACTTGTGGTTAGATATTTGTCATTTAACGGAACGGTTAGTGAGGGGGAATCAGAGCAATTGAATAGAGATTTGCTATTTTAGCCTTCGGGACTCTTGCAGCCGTGAAAGATCAAAGGCTTGGAGGGTATTAACTTGTGATTTTACAAATCGCAATGGATCGCAGCTCAGAGCACGTAACTCGATGGGAGCCCGCAAACAGAAGTCAATTGAATAGCAAAAAACTTGCAACCTCTACTTGGGAGCCCAGATCTCAAAATTGCAGCAATTGAATGAGGCTCTAAGAGTGAAGTCAGCCCATCAATATACCTGCCTCTTTATCCATCAGGTTAGTTCAAGGGTCACCTACTTCTTACGCAGCACCATATGCAGGTGATATATGTGGCCAGTGAGGTTTTCTAGTTGGGCACTGGAGGAGCCATCCTTGATCCTCCTCGAAGGATACCACCCACCACCTGCTTCCCCAGCCACTTCAGTATTGGTCATCTGGAAAGGCTGAGGCTGAATAATCAGCTGTGGGCATGTTCCTGTTGATAGTGAGCAGGCATTGTGATGGAAGCAGAGGCGCCTGGGGCTCAAACAGCAAGCCTGCATATTGACTGAAACATCGCAACCACTGAGCAGCTAGCTTGGGTTAGTGCAAACCTTTATTGAGAGAAGATGCCCTTCATTCTTTTGTGTTCTGTTAAAATGTTTTTGATTTGTACATTTAGCCCTGGATTATGTTGGAGGATTACAAATAAAGGATCACATATAATAGTTGTCAAACAGTGATTCGTTTTCAAGTTTGCTAGCCTCGCAAAGCGAGTAGAGCCGTTGACGCATAGAAGCCTTCTGAGCTCGGAGCACTTAGGCAATGAGCGCCGAAGGCTCTCATCATCATGCGAGCCTCAGGAAGTGAGGCGAGCAGTTGAGGCGTTGAGCTCGGAGTACTTAGGCGCTGAGCGCCAAAGGCGCTCCTCGTCCTGCAAACCTTGCGAGGTGAGCAGTTGAGGCATTGAAACATGCAGGACTTAGGCAAAACATTTTTTAGTGTGACACATATGTTTTTTTATTGGCTATTTCCAGAAGAGGAATTCATGGGTAACTGGTGATGTTACCAGAACAAGGGCTGAGAGGATAATTGTCATCCCGACAGTTTAAAAAAATGATATTGCCACCCAACACTTTTGAAGAGGTTTTGTACTAAAGATAGGGCAAGAGGCTGAGGGGGTGGACATTTGCCTACCCTTTGCTTTGTGTAAAATAAAAAGGTTTAAAGCACTGTCAGCACTATGGATTTTCAGCACTCACCTATTTCCCATATTTGTTCAGCTATTTAAGAACCACATTGTTGTTGCTGTACTGCCACTTCCAGACCCAGTGTGATCATAGCTTTTAATATTTATCATAAAGCACAGGAACCATAAAAATAATAATTTATAAGAAAGACTTAATGTGGAGTTAGTTATTGGTCCCAGGGCAGTTCCGACTCACTAGCCACGTGACAGTGTTTGAATAAATGGCAGCAAATTCTCATTTACATGCAGCATATTTGGGAGGGTGGCTTGCTGAATTATCATGGTGATGATTTAAATACAGGCAGAATAAATGACCCTGTCTTTTTTTGGTTTTCTACACTTTACCCTGATGTGACCTGCAGAACGGGAAAGAATTTCTGAAATGTTTGAGCTAAAAGGGCTGCCAAAGGAAAACTGATGAATATTTCAGTCCTTGTAGGAGATTAACATTGAATTGGGAATTGGACGTATGTATCATTTTAGATCTCAGTACAGATTGACATAGAAACATAGATTGAACAGCAACTAAGAACCAATCTTATTAAAAATGCTATCTACCTGAATGTTCAGGATAGTCTTGTGCATTTCCCACGCATACTAGAATTTGTTGATATCTTTTTCCCTACCACTTCCACTGAAAAGGCTGCTTCCCTTGTCTACTACCCTTTATGTATAGCAGCAATTGCTCTTTATGCACTTAAATCAATGGCGGGCAAGAGGAGTGTTTTCTTGAGTGGATGAGCATGCCACTCTTCAACAATACACAATTCATTATATCTCTCTATAACTAATAAATAATGCTCCTAAATACTTTTTCTCATTATCAATACATCTATTTCCAATTATTTCCAAAATCTTCTGCCCTCTATTAAACCATGACCTCTTGACAATAGTTAAAAAGTATACAAAGAAATATGGCAGGTTCAAATTGTGAGCTTAAATGGCACGTGCGTCCAGTGCATAGATAAAATATGTTATGTTTGTGAGTTGTATATTTGAGCATGCACCAGATATCAATAATTTTGTAATTCAGAAGTATTAGAAAATTTAATATAAAGCCACAGCACAGCCAATCAGTGCTGAGAGCTATAATTATCTATCAATCAGGGATTAGGTGGCTAGAAATAAGAAGAGGGCAACATTTGGCTGGCTTGTTGGGGTACTGTTGTTGGGCTACTGTGTCAATTTGTGAGTTTTAATTAAAATCTGTTTATTGGATTTGTATAATAAAAGCCACCATATCTAGTAAGAGAAGGGCACTTAAGAAAATAAAGAGCGTTGAGACATTTTTAGATGGCAAGGGATGTTTCATGCAATATAAATCTTGAAGTAAGTGCCGCAGCATGAAATTAAGTGGTGAGGGGGCAAGTGGAGATGAGTTTCAAGCCATTATAGAGGAGGATAATTATCCTCATTATCTAATTTTTAATCCCATTGTCAAAAAAAGATCAATTCAGGAGCCTTACAGTGGCACTTGCAAAAACGTTTGTTCTTGACTTAAAACATATCAAAGTAAATGTACAAAATGAGGTTATTTTATTTAATTAAATTGTTTAATTATTTATGCTGTATCACATTTAATTGATTTATTTTCATACATGCTGATTTTACACTCATATCATTCACTTAAAAGTTTTATATATAATCATAATATATTACTTATGTCGTTTTGATTGGGGCCTGGAACATAACTCACTGACTTCCCATGGACTTACATTATATGATTAGGTCCATTTTACACTAATTAGTTTGTACTATTATTGACCATGGGGCTCCATAAAGATTCTCAAGGTAGGTGCTTCAGTTGAGAAACAATTGGGTAATGTAGAGGAATCCTTAGCGATTAGTGGTTAAGAAAGTTGGAAGTCATGATAGATCCGCAACCCCTATAACACTTGAGGATTAGGGTGGTTGGACATCATGATGGTCCCCAAAATGCCATGGTAGTTAGAGATTTATTTATTCCACTAGCAAACTGATTAGGACAATATAGGCATGTTTGTAGGTGGTAACTTCATGAAGATCATTTTCATAAATTGTATTTAGTAAATCACACAAAACCTTGAGTTGTGCTAAGGCTATCATGGCACATTGCATGCTGACTTAGTAAGTCCCACCCACCAACTATATGCTGTTCAATCAACTTTGCATTGTTAAGATATTACCCATTAAGTCAAAAGCTTCCAATATCATCAAGAAACATTGCTATTGCTTCTGAAGCAGGGGTCTTCAAGGTTTTCTTGAATGGCGCCCTTTTTCTGATCATGGAACACTGTTATCACATATATAGTTGTTGCTAGCGCTTGCGGGCTTGCATAGCGGCTCCTTGTCCTGGTGGAGATGAGCGCCTACAACTTTCGGACCACAAATGTGGACCCTCGCAAAGCGAGGGCCTCAGTTGCTGGCATGGAGCGGCCGAAGGCGCTCCTTGCCAGCAACTGGGGACCTCTCAAAATTTACAGACTTATGACAAATTTACGGACTTACAACAAACAAATACAAGATGCGTTACGACCCATTACGACCTCGAAAAAATATGACCTTACTGCCCGAAACTCGCGCACATGAAAACATGAAAAACACAATAAATACACACAACGAATACATAAAAAGCTTACCTACAGCAAGGGGAGGCACCCAGGACCTCGAAAACTGAAGTTACACCTCAATTTCACTCGAAATAAAAGAGTTTAGACACCTGAAAATCCCCTAAGCGAGAGAAAGAATGGCCACCGAAAAAAAGGAAAACGAGGCTACAGGACTCTAAAGACGCAAAACACCACCAAACAGCTACGGATTTTCCGAAAAAAATGTACAAGATCCAAAAACAAGTTTGCAACCTGCGCGATCCCAAAACCATTAGAAACACAATAAATACCCACAACAAACACATAAAAAGCTTACCCACAGCAAGGGGGGGGGGGGGGGGGGGGTCAGCCAGGACCTCTGCAAGTGAAGTTACACCTCGATTTAAGTCCAAATTACAGAGTTTAGACACCTGAAAATCACCTAAGCGAGAGAAAAAATGGCCGCTGAACAATACGAAAACGAGGCTAAAGGATCCTAAACACGCAAAACACCACCAAACACCTACGGATTTTCCGAAAAAGTCGGACGACATCCGAAAACAAGGACGCAAACTCAGCCACAGCAGCATACCACACATTAGGCGCCATTTTAGAGCACTAACTTATACAATCCGGAGTACACAACTACCCTAACGGATTTGCCTCACACACGCACACTATTTACACTACACACATTCATGACACTTACACAGCAGCTCCACAGCACTGATGCTGCAGCAACATGAAAACAGATCTTCAACACAATGCTTCCTGCATATATTACTTCACAATAGGTAAAGTATATTAATTTCTTATTTTATTAATTATTCATTGCCATACCAAAAAAAAACACCAACGCTGCTCATAGCACACAAACAACCAAGAGCCTCGCAATGAGCGCCGAAGGATCTTGCAACACCAACAAAATTCATTTTGCACAACATTACCTGCCTTACAATGTTATTGCTGTCATTTTTTGACGGGCAAGTCGCTAGTCACATATATAGATCTAACGCAGCGTTAAAACTGTGGGCTCACAACGCAGGGAGCGGCGAAGGCACTCAATGCGCTGGTGGAGATGAGCGACATAGGCTCTCATCCCTACGAACCCGCATGGCTTGCGCTTCATACCTACAACCCGCGGAACTACACTTCAACACAAAAATCAAATACACAATTCAAAGTGCGAGACCCGAAGCACTTTGAAAAAAATCGGCTATAAAAAGTACAGGCCGTAACACTTAGAAAATAAAAACGCCACTGACAAAAAAAAATACGAGTCGTAAAAATATGAACTTAACTGCCGCAACATGCACAGCGAAAAACCCTGAAAAACACACAAAATACAAAATAAAACAAAAAATACACACACAGCAAGTGGGTACAGCCAGGACGTCTGGGGATGAGGTTACACGCCAATTTAAATACAAATTAAAGATTTTCGCCACTCGAAAATCCCCTAAGCGAGAGAAAAAATGGCAGCCGAAAAAAACTAAAACGAGGCTACACGACCCCTAAGCACGCAAAACACCGCCAAGCACATACGCCTTTTCCACAGACCCGTACGACTTAATAAATACACCATTAGGCAAAACGCTAAATGCTCCACAACCGCCTAAAACATACACACTCGCAGCCATTTCACCACAATTACTCAAACCTAATAACATTACCATTACAAAATGCGGAAGTACACAGCTAAACAAACAGTTTACCCTCGCGCACACAGCCTATTTACACTATACACTGCACACATTGCTAACACTTAAACGTCAGCTAAAGAACAGTGCAAACCGACATTGTATGCTGCAGGAACATCAAAACAGATTGTTAGCTCTTCAGCATATTGCTTAATGCATATATTAATTACAAATAGGTAAAGTATATTACTTTATAACTTTACTAATTAATTATTTAACATTACAATATACATACACATAAAAAATACAAAAAAATATCAATAAACGCTAAAGGCGCTCACCCCGTGCTTCACAAGAAGCGCCAACGGTGTTTACAGGACCACAACTACACCAGGGGAGAGGCTCACAATGCGAGCCAAAAGCCCATCAGCCCAAAAGTTGCAAGGCCAAAAGAGCTCTCATAACCAAACATACACCAACCAAGAGAGAGGCTTGCAATGAGCTCCGAAGGTACTCACACATAAAATTAAATTACTTTGTGTACCAAACAGCATTACCTGCCTTACAATTCTATTGCCGTCATTTTTTGACGGGCAAGTCGCTAGTCAGATATAACGGTTACCAAGAGAATTAAAAAGTAGATTAAATGATCACTCTAGTTTAGGGAAAACCTCACATGTTGTGAAGTATTTATCAACATTAGCTGCTGTTGGACCCATGAACATAAAGTCCTAATTTTTGCAGGCTCTACTTATGTATAGAAAGTTCCATCTTGTTAGATTCCAGCACTTTCTGTAATCATGGAGCATCAGGACATGTTCTTTTCTACTGAAAAGTGGAAGGGAGAGTCGGGGAGAAAGGTGCAGAGATAGGGATTTCTTTTATTATTGAAGCTTTTGATAGTGAACACCCATTGGTTGTAATTTCTTGTAAGTATATCATGCAGGCATGTAAGTGCCCCTCTCATACATACAATCTTAACCAAAGTATCATGGATGTGTCCAGGGAATAGCAAATGCATCAAAAATATATATTTTCTTAGTTAAAATTAACTCCATGACATTTTTCTTGGCTCATTATGCTCTTTCCAAAGAAAATCAGAGGTGCTCAGTCTGAGAACGGACAACACCTAATGTCTGGTTACCTACTCAGAGCAGCCTCTCTTTGCTCACTTGCTCCCTTCAGAGGGATAAATATCCTGTAGTATATCAGTCTGGTCTCACTCAGAAGAGTGATAAAGCACACAAATTACCAAGAACTGCTACCCTGAACAGGAGAAACAGCAAACCCCAGATGTATGTTTTGGCCTCTCTTGGGTCTTGTCAGTAAGGTGTAGCTGCACTCCTTAAGACACAGTGAGCAAGGAGTCAACGTCTGGAGTCCAATATCACCCTTAGGGAGACTAAGCCCCTGCCCGAGGACTATTTGCATATGCCAAAGAAAATCAGAGGCGTTTAATTTGAGAACGGACAACATCTAAGTAGGTTTGTCCTATAGGCCTAATCTAATCAGAGAGCAGCACACTTTTAGCTCACTTGTGCCCTTCAACCTTGAACGGGAGAAACAGCAAGCCTCAGATGTACCTTGCTGCTTATGCAAATGATCCAAAAGTTGTCTCTTGCTCACTGTGCCTTAGGGAATTCAGCTATACCTCACTGACAAGACCCAAGAGAAGACGAAACATATGTCTGAGGTTTGTTGTTTTTATTTTGGGGCTGGATCACTCTTTTGAGTGAGACCAGACTGATATACTAAATTATATTTTTCTCTGTAAAGGGCACAAGTGAGCAAAAAGAGGCTGCTCTCTGAGGAGGTAACCAGGACTTTCATTATGATCTTGGACACACTCGATTTTGTTATGTATATATGTATTTCATGAAAAACAGATTACACTAATCACTGTTCACAATGGTGGGGTGCTGTACTCTTCACATTTTTGTACAGATGTTATTTATGAAATGATCTCCAGATTGTTTTAATCTTCAGGTATCGTAGACTTAAGTAGTATTACACTCAGTAGTATATTGCTAGCATCAACTTCAGAAATCTCACCATTTTTGTTTTGTAAAATTAACTTTTTTTTTACTCTTGTGTATTTCTTGTGCCAAATAGTTCTGTGGGGGCTATTACTCATTTTCTGGAAGCTGCTAGTAAAACAAAACAGAGTGGGTGCTCGTTGGTTTAGGACCGTACTCATGTGTAACATCTGTCTAAGCGTTTCAGTAATTGTACATGAGTAAGCACCATGAAAACTCTTTGAAACAATAGCAGTAAAAACAACCTTCTGTTTAGGCAATTATTTCCGAGCCAAGTCTATGCTTTTGTCTATATTGCTTGCTGCTTAATGGAACAAGAATCAAGCTCTTATACTCATTGGAATATGGCAAGAATAACTAAGATAAAAAGCCTTATAGCTTTGTAATAAAAATAATGGATGTTTCCTTAGAAATGCCTGAAATGATTAGAAGCCCAAGCATACTGAGTGTTACAGACCTGATTGCCAGTGTAGGCCACACAAGGACAGAACAAGGAGATGTCATAGTGTTCATCTGAAGTTCCTAGGAATGCTGGCAAGATCTGTTCTGACTTGTCTGCATGTTATTTTTTTTTGTTCATCTCGCCCATTAGGTGTCAAACTTAATCACATGTTGTAAAATCAGTGTTTCTATTTGGGCAGAAGCCACTAGAGACCTGTGAAGGTGTGTATATTGTGTATTAATACATCCGTTATATAGTGTCACTTACACAGGCCATGTTTTTTAAGAAAGAGGCTTAGACGATGAATGCTAGGTTGGCTACATTTAGCAATTGAAAAGACTTGTCTTGGCTTTTGTATGGTGTTAAACAGTTGGTGTTACCCATTCAAGTAGTTTATTATATTCTGAAACCACACAGATAATTACATACGTGCTCAACTAGAAAAAAACAACATGAGTCATTCAAAACAGACAAGACAATGAAACATTATTGTGTTACTGTACAACACAATACTATTATTTTGTCATCAATATACATCAGCTTTTCTTTCTTAAAGGAATACCATAGCACAATATTTAAAATGTACTCTTTTGAAGACCAACACGTGAAAATAGGCAAACTGACTCTCATTTTGTTATCTCCAATATGATAATTTGTTGCAGTGGAATCTACCATTTTGGTTTCTGCTGATCTTCCTTCTGAGGTGGCAGAAGACTTTGAAACAAGAGGAAGTTTCTATCTGCAAAACAAAAGTGTGGCAGCTAAAATCTATCAGTGCCTTTAAAGGGACTAATGGAAAGCTAATTAGGTTACAAGGACACATCTTACTGAGGATGAAGCAGACAGAACCTTAGAAAAAATTTAAATCACACTATAAAGAACAAAGGCAGATACATTTTAAAAATGTAAAGTTTGTGTTTATTAAAATGTTTTCCCCATTATCAAGTTTAATTGTTCAAAAGACCATATAGAAAAAATAATTACAGTGGTCCTTTAATTACATCTCATTCTATAGCTCTTGCTCCATTTTGTTATTATTGTACAGTTCTTTCTTTATTATTTCTATCTCTGAATAGATTGTGCTCCTAATCTTTCACTCTTGATTGATCATTATCTTCCATTCACTCTACAGTGCTGGTATCTTATATTTAACTATATAGTGTTTGTTCCTCATCTTTCACTAAACAGTGCTTGTTCGTTGTCTTTCCTTCACTTTACAGTACTTGTTCCTTATCTTTCAGTGTTTGTTCTTTATCTTTCATTCACTCTGCAATGCTTATTTCCTATCTTTCATTGCTTGTTTTTTTTATCTTTCATTCACTCTGCAGTGCTTATTCCTTATCTTTCAGTGCTTGTTCTTTATCTTTCATTCACTCTGCAGTGCGTGTTGCTTATCTATCATTTATTCTACAATTCTTGCTAATTGTCTTTCACTTCACAGTGCTTGTTTCTTGTCTTTCATTCACTCTGCAATGCTTCTTCCTCATCTTTAATTGAATTTACAGTGATTGTTTCTTAGCTTTAATTCACTTTACAGTACTTATTCCTTCTCTCCCATTCACTCTACAATTTATGTTTATTACTATCTTTAACACTATACAGCTAGTTTGATATTCCATATTTATCATTTGTTTTCTTACTTCATTTTTATTGTACATTATTTGTTTCCCGACATTTTATCACTGTAACTAAAGTTTATTTACTAAAATACATAGAGAAGCTTAATTTAAATATATATTTTTAAATACAGTTGTGCATACTCTATGCAAATTGGTAATATATGTACAATTTTTAAAGAAAACATGAGTGAGCAGGCAAAACACATTTATTTTATTTCTTATGGGATTCATATTCAACTGTAGGTTATAACAGAATGGCACAATCATAAAACAAGACATGGCAACAAAGAAAAAAATTAAATGACCCTGTTCAAAAGTTTGCATATCCTTATTTCTTAATACTGTGTATTGCCCCCTTTAGCATCAATGACAATGTACAGTCTTTTTTAATAGTTGTCTATGAGGCCCCTAATTCTTGCAGGTGGTATAGCTGCCCATTCATCTTGGAAAAATGCCTCCAGGTCATGCAAAGTCTTTGGTCGTCTTGCATGAACCACACGTTTTAGATCTCCCCAGAGTGGCTTGATGAAATTTAATGGCAGGAGACATGTGATGGCCACTCCAGAACCTTCATCTTTTTCTGCTGTAACCACTGGAGGGTCAACTTGGCCTTGTGCTTAGGGTCATTGTCATGCTGGAAAGTTCAAGAGCGTCCCATGCGCAGCCTTCGTGCAGAAGAATGCAAATTGTCTGCCAGTATTTTCTGATAACATGCTGCATTCATCTTGCCATCAATTTTCACAAGATTCCCCGTGCCCCCCCCCAAAAAAAACATCAGTGAGCCACCACCATGCTTCACAGTGGGCCTTGTTGACCCCTCTCCAAACATAGCACTTATGGCTGTGATCATAACGCTCTATTTTGGTCTCGTGTGCCAGAAGCTGTGAGGCGTGTCAAGGTGTTGTCGTGCATATTGTAACTGGGCTTTTTTGTACCATTGGCGCAATAAAGGCTTCTTTCTGGCAACTTGACCATGCAGCTCATTTTTATTCAAAGATCGTCGTATTGTCCCCCTAGAACAACCACACCACATTTTTCCAGAGCAGCCTGTATTTCTCCTGAAGTTACCTGTGTGTTTTTTCTTTGTATTCCAAACAATTCTTCTGCCAGTTGTGGCTGAAATCTCACTTGGTCTACCTGACCATGGCTGGGTATCAAGAGATCCCCAAATTTTCCACTTCTTAATAAGTGAACAGCACTGACTGGCATTTTCAAGGTTTTGGGTATCTTTTTATATCCTTTTCCATGTTTATGAAGTTACATTACCTTGTTACGCAGATCTTTTGACAGTTCTTTCTGCTCCCCATGGCTCAGTATCTAGCCCGCTCAGTGCATCCACGTGAGAGCGAACAAACTCACTGACACAGACACTAATCACAATTTAAAAAGCCACAGGTGTGGGAAATAAACCTTTTAATGCCATTTTAACCTGTGTGTGTCACCTTGGGTGTCTGTAACAAGGCCAAACATTCAAGGATATGCACATTTTTGATCAGGGCTATTTGGGTGATTTCTGTTATCATTATGATTTAAAAAGGAGCGAAACAACTATGTGATAATGAGTGGCTTCATATGATCACTATCCTTCAATAAAATATTATTATTTTGTGCATGATCAGTCATATTTTCAAAATAAATGCAAAAATTGCACAATTTCAGCCAGGGTATGCAAACTTTTGAGCACAACTGTATATGTTTCTATTGAAAAAGGAAATGTTATTATATGGAACATAGCATCTGAAAACAATTGTAATACAGTTATCTGGTGTAATCAAACACAGATCTTATCTGATAAACCATTCATAACAAATTCTGACTTTGATTCCAATCTCTGGTCTCATTTTTTGTTTTTCTTATAAAAAAATCCAACTCTTACATACCTGACAAAGTAACCAAAATGGCGCCTCTCATTTACATTATGTTCTTTTGAAAAACAACACTTGAAAATTGGAAAAATATAGTAGAAATTAAATTAAATATAATTCTAATTTATTAACTAATATTGGCAATTATACTTTGCTGGACTCCCTGCATTGTTTAGGATTTTTGATTTCTCAGCAGGGTGCTGGAGCTAAGAATTACTACAATTCAACAGAAACAGATGAATGATATTCTGTATTTAAGGTCCTGTCCCACTTTTAGAATGCTATCACCAAAAAACGTCAGTGGCTAAATCCTACTACAGAGTGATTGCATTTAAAAGTTAATAAATTATATCTAGTACAGCTCTTTAAAAAAATGACTGCATTCTCTAACCAGAATGCACGGTGAAGCTTAATACGTAAAATGGAAAGCTCTTCATGATTGAACAAAGTGGTACCCAATGTTAAGTGTCAAAGAGAACAAAAGGTGTCAGAGAAAGAATCAGTGAACTGTAGTGTTTGAGAGATAGGATGTGAATCACAAGGGGGTCATGCCACGGATACCAGAAGAATGGAGAGTTTGGATGAGATGAAGAAGTTAGGTCCACAAGAATTAATAGAAAGAAGAGGAACTTTGAATTGGTTGCAAACAAGTAATTTCTACATCCTTTGGCTACTGAACAGTGAACTAGAACTTACTCTTTGGCTACTGAACAGCGTCTGTTCCTTTATTTTCAGTGTCAAACTGTTTTAAGAAAGCTATTACTCATCTTATGAAAGTCATATAAGTTTTGCATAGATTTTAATCATCATCCACCCTGCAGTTTTGAAGCAAACTAATGATAGTTCATGCAGTGATTTCAACAGAATATCATGGCTATATAAGATGAAAAAAACAATAATATTGCCTAAATATTTTTTAATATTGGAGAAAATTGTGTAATATTCCATTATGTGGTATTGTGATATTGTTTGAATTTGACACTTTGGTACATTACACCTACTATTCTCTTGGCTGCCACCAGCCCTGGTCTTCTTCCTTTACCTCGGACAACCTTGTCTGACAATATCTCTGATCGCAGATTGAATATTGGCCATACTGCTGCTAATGGACCTGTACCCCGGTTGAAGGGCTGGTATATTATTGTCTCTCGGTCCCATAGGTCCACCTCCTGTTTAGAACAACCAGTTTAACAATATTGAAGCAAAATAGTGCATTTTTAAAATGCTTTAAATGACAAATACAGAAAATGCTGAAGTACCGTATATACTCGAGTATAAGCCGACCGAGTATAAGCCAATGCACCCATTTTACCACAAAATACTGGGTAAAATGAGTGACTCGAGTATAAGCCGAGGGTGGGAAATGTGCTGCCCCCTGTGTCCCTCTTGTGCCCTCTGTGTCCCCCTCTCTCTCCGTGTCTCTTCTCCCCTCTCCCTTCCCTGTGTCTCTTCTTCCCTCTCCCTTCCCTGTGTCTCTTTCCCCCTCCCTTATCACCCTCCTCAACCTCCCTCCTCATCCTTAACCTCCCTCCTCATCCTCAACCTCCCTCCTCTTCCTCAACCTCCCTCCTCATCCTCCCTCCTCATCCTCAACCTCCTTCCTCAACCCCCCTCCTCAACCCCTCCTCAACCCCCTCCTCAACCTCCCTCCTCAACCCCCAATCCTCAATCCCCTCCTCAACCCCCCCATCCTCATCCTCAACCCCCCATCCTCAACCTCCCTCCTCAACCTCAAACTCCCTCAACCCCCCTCCTCAACCCCAACCCACCTCCTCAACCTCAACCCCCCTCAACCTCCCCCCTCAATCCCCCCCAACCCCCCTCCTCAACCCCCATCCTCAACCTAACTCCCCCCTCAACCCCCTCCTCCACCTAAACCCCCCTAAATACCTCCCCCCTCTCCCCTCACTTACCTGCTCCGGCACCCGGTATATGCTAATGACGCAGCGTGCATGTGATGTCACATGCGCGCCCGCGCCGGGTCAAGGAGCGGAGGCCGGAGCACGAGCAGGTAAGTGAGGTTTAGGTTGAGGAGGGGGAGGGAAAGAGACAAGGGGGGTAGAGAGACACATGGGGGGTTAGAGACACACAGGGGGGGTTAGAGACACACGGGGGGGTTAGAGAGACACATAGGGGGTTAGAGACACACAGGGGGGGTTAGAGACACACAGGGTGGTTAGAGACACACGGGAGGGTTAGAGACACATGGGGGGGGTTAGAGAGACACAGGGGGGGTTAGAGAGACACGGGGGGGGGGGGGGGGGAGAGTGACTCGAGTATAAGCCGAGGGGGCCCTTTTTTGCCTTAAAAAAAGGGCTGAAAAACTCGGCTTATACTCGAGTATATACGGTATATTCATTTCAATACAAATGTTCTTTGGTCCCTAGAAGAACTTGAGACTTTGGTTCCCTCTCTTCTCTATAATTAATTTTTAATTTTATTTGACTGCCATTTGAAATGTATATCATTTTTAAGTAATTTTGGCATGTCCTGTTAAAAGTATAAGCTGAATCTAGCATTAAGCAGTTTGGGCCAAATCATATACATCAATGAATTACTTGTTTTTCAAGCAAATAAAACAGATTACAATATGTTGTGCTTAGGATACATACAAGGGATTCTTCCATTCTCTAAAATATTATTTACAAATGTTATTTACTGTTGCACAGAAACTAATATTAACTTTTATCAGAATCAACTAGCATTCCCTAATTCTTCTGAATGCTGGTGCTAAGACACTGTGATATATTACTAAGTCACAGTTATCTTGTCTTGCACTCGTTATTCTTAAAACTTAACCTTTATTGATTTTCTTTAAAATATATGAATTATCAACGTAGTGTATGGGACAAACACAAAAATAAGGGTTGATACATCTAAAAACATGAACTGGTTTAACTAAAGAGGAATGAATTCCTTTTTAAATTGGTCCACCATTGATTAAAATAATAGTATACAGCAATGCCCACCAATTTTATTTCTATTTGGTTTGGTAACTATTTCTAGTATAAACCTTAGAAATCTACTGTTCTAAAAAAAAACATGAATTATAATATTATTACACATAAGGTAGATGCTTTCTTGGCGCGATCTTGCTTCCTTATATACGATAATGGTGTCTGAATACTTTTTCTTTTTTTCTATACATATATATTTTTGGTAATATATACTCCAAATCTTCCAGTATTTTGTTATTAATCTTTGTGGGGAATTGAGAACAGAAGAACTAGGGTAATCCCATATGGGAGCTCTAATCTACTCTACGCGTTTCTAAATAATTGGCCATGACTTGTTTCACCTCTATAGTGCCCCTTTAAAGCCATTTGCATTAAGTGACTACCAAGTTGTACTCTATGTTTGGACCAACCCTGGTTATAATTGGAAGCATGATAACCGACTGGATACTTCAAATGATATTGAAAGAATTATAACTGAAATGCCAGACCACTGTTTAAAAATAATTTTTAATGATCCAAACGAAAAATAAAACAGACACCAACAAAATGAATAGTTTATCCCTCACTAGGATGGAAGATGAACTTTGAAAAACAAATTAAATGCAGTACATGTTAATATTTACTGTGGTATCTAAAGATGTGACACCGGTTTTAGGCCTGCCTGTCTTTAATAAAGCAGGTGTACTCATTACAAGATTGCTCTGAACCCAATTACCAAATGAGCCGCTGATGTTGAAATTCAAGAGCTGCTTGTAATGAGTTGGACACATGCCAGGAAAGCAAATTAGATAAACAGGTAGCAGTCACACAGTCAGGTTGAAAGTGCCAGATCTCACAATTAAGAAAAAAGAAACCTATACATCACACTATTTACTGCAGCAAAAGATGCTCTTAGCAAATTGTCTTTAATAAATATATTACAAATTAATCCAAAGTACGCCGTTTTTAGATAAAGCTAGTTTGTCTACAACATCTATAATTATGGAGTGAGTTCAATGTCATACAAAAACCCTCATTTAAATATTTAAATCGGTTAAGGGTAAAATAAACTTTAAAACTAGATCAAAACTTACATGGTCTGGCTCTCAGGAGACGTTAAGCTGGCTGTGCTGGGTCCTTCACCCCCAATAAAATATATGGAGAATGTGAATTGGCAGAAACTTCATAATCCAAAACCCTATTGATGCCGTTCAAATAGATTCTCTTTTCAATATATAGGAGACACCCAGTACAATGCCCTCCCGGACAACTCCACTGTATTATTTTTCATTTTAGAATTTCAGTTGAACCTTGACAGGTGGAACATGAATGGTCGTTTTATTTATTTGGCAAAACTGGCAACTGAACACAGTTTACAACATTCACTTCTTTACATATTTAAGCAAGTTAATGGGCAATTGTAATCTTTTTGTGAGTTTTAGTCAGTAACAATCAGCATAACTTTTTGTCTTATTTTGTGCGAAAACTTAAAATGAAAATGTCTTGGTTTTCCAGTTTTAAACTTTAGCTCCTCACACATTTTTAAACTTTGGAAAGCCTGCAGTCAACTTCCCTGCAGCTGCTCACTTACTGCACAGATTAACTGGATAAACTGTACTTTCTGTCACAGGATGAAAAGATAGGGGGTTGGGTGACCAGGCACATATTCAGGTGACCGTTCTCTGGAGTGGTTTGCCTGGGTGAGTTTATATCTGTCTATCTTAGAGAGTGTGGTTGTCAGTTGGTTGAAGTGAATTACTAACTGGAAGGAAAAGGGTGTTTTGTAATCTACTTGCTATAGGGGTGCATAAATGACTCTGCAGGTGAGTAGGCAGAATATAATATAACTAGCGACTTGCCCGTCAAAAAATGGCGGTCAATAAAATGTTAATGCTGTGACAAATGTTTGCCACACAATATGAGTCTCAGACATTCGTCACTTTTTTTTATATACAAATAAATACCACATTTTTAATTTAACTTTTTATTTTTTTAACTTTTGACTTATATTTAACCAACATGTGTCAATTTATTTTTTCAATCTTCAGTCTTTTAATTGTGATATATATAATAACAATATAACAATGTGTGAATTTTTCATGCATACATATTGTAAAGTATAACATCAAAGTTTGTAAAATGCAGGGGCGGGTTGGGTCTGGATGGCGCACAAAGCCTACATAAGGGGGGTGTTTATCAAGCTAGCCTCCCAATTCAGAAAACAGAACAGGCTAAAAGAAAAGGAGCTATCAGGGAAACTATCTCAATTGGAGCGGCAACATCAGCTTTCTCCCTCGATAGCTTTAAGGAAACAGATAGATAAGGCCAGGCTAGAGCTGGATAGTATTTTGACCATAAAAACGGATAAGGCATTAAGGAGGACTCAACATTTGTTTTATGCTAAGGTGAATAAACCTGACAAGCTACTAGCAAGGAGCTTAAAAGCTAAATATGCTCAAGCCAGGGTATCCCAAATCAAAAATAGGAAAGGCGATCTCACCTACAGCCAAAATGAAATCCAGGAGGTCTTTAGGGACTTTTATCAAAATATTTACTCCACTCAGAAATTGGCCTCAGAAAATGTTATTCATTCCTACCTAAACTCCCTTGATTTGCCCCAAATTTCACCCCTGGATTTACAAAATTTGAATAAAGATGTGACGGTCAAAGAAATTTTAGATGCCATTAAAGAACTGAAGCTAGGGAAGTCCCCCGGTCCGGACGGGTTCACTAACATCTATTACAAAAAGTTCTCGGACATACTGGCCCCCCATTTATGTAGTCTCTTCAATTCAATTCTAAGAGGAGAGACAACTCCCCCAGAGCTGAATCATGCAGACTTGACGCTCTTCCCCAAGGAGGGCCGGGATCCAAAGGAAGCTAAAAATTATAGACCAATCTCGCTTCTTAATGGGGATGTCAAACTGCTGGCCAAAATTTTCTCCCAGAGGATCTCGATCTTCCTACCCGCCTTAATACATAAGGACCAATCAGGCTTTATTCCAAACAGGCAGACTAGTGATAACATCAGGAGGACTTTAAACGTCATTCATTTGGCCAGGGCTAGGGGTCTCCCTGTGTGCCTACTCGCATTGGACATCGAAAAGGCGTTCGATACCCTGGAATGGCCCTTCCTATTTGCCACTTTGGATAAGTTTGGGTTCAGAGGAAACTTCTTAAACCTGCTGCGTACTTATTATACACTCCCCAGGGCCACACTAAAATTGCCTGGTTCTCATACGGCCTGTATTAAAATCGAGAGAGGTACGAGACAGGGCTGCCCATTGTCTCCTCTTCTCTTTGCTCTGGCCATTGAGCCTTTGGCTCAGGCGATCAGAGTTAACTCCTCTATAGAGGGGGTGCGGGTGGGACACCAGCAACTAAAATGCTCCTTGTTTGCTGATGACCTGCTTTGCACCCTTTCGAACCCTAGCTCTTCTGTAGGCGCCCTGATGGACACGATAGGAGTCTTTAGCAATGTGTCAGGCCTGAGGTTAAACCAGGACAAGACAGAAGCTTTGAGTGTTGGGATCCCTTTGGATATTTTGAATCACCTGAAGGGAGTACACAAATTTATATGGCCCCCCTCACACATCAAATATCTAGGGATTAATTTGACCAACTCATTAACTAATTTGTATAAAGCTAACTACCCACCTCTCTATAGGGCTCTGCGGCGAGACCTGGAAAATTGGACAAACCGACATATCTCATGGACGGGTAGAGTAGTCACGGTTAAAATGAATATTTTGCCGAGGCTGCTCTATCTTGCCAGGACGCTGCCAATCCAGATAAAAAATACAGAATTGGCCCGCTTCCAGACCCAAGTGTTTAAGTTCATATGGAGAAATAGACCCCCTAAGATAGCGAGAAAAACGATGTACGTACATAAATCCAAGGGGGGCCTATCTTGCCCTAATTTCCTGAGTTACTTCAGAGCAGCCCAGCTTGCCTCTATCCCACTAGCTCACTCCATTCCACTTCAACCAAACTGGGTCTTTGTAGAGGAGTTGCAGATGGCCCCGCTAACGTGGGGTATTATCCTGTGGGCTCCAGGTGCAAGCGCTTTTTACTCTAGAATACAGAACCCCATAACTAAGTTTACACTGAGAGTTTGGATCTGGGCTAGGAGGAAATACAAACTGACTTACCCGGTTTCTCCCCTCACATCGATCTTTACATCGCCCTCCTTATTAACCACCATCACTGCAGAGTCCAAGGAATATTGGACTTCGCATGGTCTGGATAAGCTGGGGGCTTGGTTTGAGGGAGGGATTATGAGAACTTCAGAATCCATGATTAGGAACTTCGAGGTTCCACACCGGGAACACTTTAATTACATTAAAATAAGGAGCTGGATTGATGAGATGCAAAGAACCCATGGACCCCCGAGGGAAACTTGGATGTCGGTGGTGTGTAAGAGTGAGGCCCTGTCCAAAGGAATCTTGGGGTCAATATACCAAATCTTCAATAGTCCACCAAGCACTTGGAGGCCTTCCTTTGTATCGAGGTGGGAGTTGGACCTAGGGCAAATTTGGGATGGGAATAAATGGGCTGAATCCTTAACGAACCTATCTAAGGGTTCACTTAATTATAGTTTATTAGAAACCTCCCTTAAGATTTTACATCGGGCATATACAACTCCAGTTCGACTAAATAAGATATCCCAAACAAACTCAGATAGATGTTTTAGGGGGTGTCACTGAAGGGGAGACTTCATTCATACTTGGTGGAGTTGTCCTAAGGTATTTAAAATTTGGTCTGAGACGACCAATCTAATTTCGCTAATACTCAAAACCCCACTCCAACCATCAATAGCAGTCTGTCTCCTGGGAGCACGCTTCTCAAAATTGGGTAGGGAGGGGAATAAACTGGCCCAACTGATATTTCTAGCAGCTAAGAACACCATCGCAAGACGATGGAAGAGTAGGGATATTAATTTCCATGATGTAACAAACAAAATAAACTTTATTTGCATTAATGAGCGGATGACCCATATCATATCAGATACACATCACTGCTTCCTGGAGGTTTGGGAACCTTGGATTCTATTCACAGACAGTAATATATAATAAATAAGTTAAGGGAACACATTAAAGAAGCCATTCCTGATGTGCGGCTGGGGAGTGGAGTGTGGAGCGGACGGGGAGAAGTGGTGAGAGGTCCCGGAGAGATATTTCTTCAGTACGCCAAAGGTACAGGGGGGGAGGATGGCTACCTTAAGATTGGCTGAGCAGGGAATTAATGGGGGATGACACCCCACCATAGGTGTTATATAATGTCACTTGTTTTTGTTTTTTTGTTTTTTTTCTATTTTATCTTCTTTTAACATATCTCCTGCTGCTCAGGTTCATCCATGGAAATGTGAATTACTGCAATTTGAGCAATGTGACTTTATAAGCTGTATATATTGCTGAGTATTAAGAAACTAGTGTGAATATTTTTGGACAGAATCACAAAAAAAAAAAGAAAAAGAGTTGGAATGGAGTTTTTATTTAAATGGAATGGTTTTAATATATTAGCAATATGATGTTAGTTATAAGACAACATGTGGACTATGTTTTTCATTATTCTTTTTGTTTTGTCATTGCAATTCCAGAACTTCTCAATAAAATTTATGTTATAAAAAAAAAAAGTTTGTAAAATGCAACTTGTATATTAAACAATCTTTTTTTAACAATACTAACACTTTTTAATTCATATTTATCCATAAGTAACTGCGGACTATGTTAACTTTGAGTAACTAAATCGTTTTAACAATGACATGCTTTGTAACATTCATTAAATTTTTGTTAAACTCTTGTTAAACTAAATTGGCATTGAATCCAGAGGAAGGCAAACAATAAAAAAAAACATTTCAACTTTTCCAATTGTATCAAAGAGGGCAAAAAAATAATTCCTTCCTGACCCCATTATCTGGCGATCGGATTACTCCCTGAATCAATACTTTGTCTTTAAATTATACAGTTCAAAGTATTATCAAATGCTGAAACTTGTAGTATTATACATCTGACTATATCACACATATTTTGAAATAACTTTCCCAAACTTTAAAAATGCCTAGTTAACATGTGAAATAGTAACATAAAACAATAACATTTAACCCTTGCAAGTCAATAAAATGTCAGAAAATTGTTTTGTGGGGCCAATCATGTGAAAAGGTAACTTTTAACCCATTCCAATCTGTTTAAGGATGTTTTACTGTTATTTTTCTTGTATTTTCCTTTTTTTTTGTTCTGGTTGTACTTTGTGCAAATGGCACATAGAGTTTCCTAAGTGAAATAGTGGTCCCCTATTTAAAGAGTCCCAGAGTATTTACATTTTGTACTGGAATTAAAACCACTGTTCCCTATGTTTTTTTGCCATTCTATAGAGTTTCCTATTGAAATAGTGGTTTTCTGAAATCAGATCAAGTACCATAAAATGTTGTCGTGGAAATGAAACCACTGTCCTCTATATTTACAGCACCTCATAGTACACAATGTTTTTTGTATAAATGCATCCATCTTCCAATTAATGACCTTGACTTTGGTTTTCTTCAACATGCACTTTAATTTCCTTTGGATTCGTGCACCTTGAAAAAGCAACATAGAGTTGTCCATGTGCAAAAACTGGTTCTTTTAAAAAAATACCAACAGACTTAAAAGTTTGTCCTTGGGATTTATTGATGGTCATGGCAAATGCCATGATAACTGGAAATTGTCTCCTTTGAAGGCCAAAAGGCAAACCACTCTCACTTGGAGCTAAATCAATTCTTGGTATAAAAACTTGTTCACCTTTATGGGTCCCAGTTATAATTTCTGCATGTATAAAATGAGCTTTTAACTCATGCACAATTATCTGGTCCCATTACAAAGTCCTTTTTTTGGATTCATATTTCTCAATAACATGACAATTGCCCCTTTTTTTAATTGTAAAATATGTGGTGGCATTCCAGATGGTGTTAAAGAATTAATAAATTTGATACTAAAATTTGATTCACAGTCTTTATCATCAGCCAGAACTGGATCTGCACTGTAATAATTATTTTGTGGTGCATTGATGTATTTTAAAATTTCGTTATTTACATTCAAGGCATCTATATTTTTTGATGTTAATATCACTTTTTTTGCAATGTCTGAGTAATCCTCGTTATGAAGAGTGTTTAGAAATATGGCTGATATGAGTGATTCGTTGCAAACCATTTCTGATGGAATTTCAATGGTATCATTTGGTAAATCATGTATTTGTAGATGTTTTCCTTCTCCGATTTTAATGAGACAATCATTGAATTCATTTTGGCCTTCAGATCTCATATTTAATTCTAATTTCAAATGTGTAAATATTTTCCACAGTTTACTTGTCTTGATACATGTTTCAATGATCTCCGTTCTATTTCCATGTGGCACAACTGGAAATGTTTGCCTAAAATCTCCTCCTAACAGCATCACCTTTCCACCAAATGGCAACTTATTATACATCACTTCTTTTAAGAATCTGTCAATACATTGCAGAGCATGACATGACATCATTGCAGCCTTGTCTATGATAATTAGTTTTGTATTTTTTATTTTTTTTGCTAGTAAAGAATTCAGTCGAATATCTGACACTGATGTTTCCAAAATGGGAACTGGCAGCTTAAATCCACTATGCGCAGTTCTACCACGGTCTAACAAAAGTGCAGCAATTCCAGTTGTTGCAAATGGCATAGCTATCACACCCTGTGCTCGAATATAACTCATCAAACAATTGTACAGATAAGTTTTTCCTGATCCACCCAGGCCGTCTAGATAGAAATACCGGTCTTTGACCATTTCATCATCTGTAGCATTTGTGATGGCATGAAATGTTTGTAACTGTAAAGTATTTAAAGTTGCCAGTTTTTCTTCAGTTTTTTGTTTTTGTAGCTCAGTGTCATAATCATCAAAGTGGATGTCATCTATAAGTCCTGGTTCAGGCAAATTAAAACTTTCACAATTTACTCCATGAGCAAACAATATTTATTGTATTTCCATCAAGGTTTTTAACAGTGCTATTGGTTCATTGTAACGTTTCAAGAAGTCTTCGGACATATGTAATTTAAATGTTTCCCACAAAGTAAATGCATCAGGTACATTGCAAAAGATGCAAATGAATGCAAATTGTTGTCTCATTTGCTTTGGCATTTGACATAGTGCTGCTTCTTCCAGACACCTCTCCCATTCTGTATCATCAGCTATGAAGTTTTGATGTCTTGCAGCTTATAGGAATGTATCATAAGCTATGTCATTCACTGTACGTAAATTCTCAAAACTCTGTGCACCGGGAAAATGTAAAAGAAGTAATCTTAAACTAAAACGTTCAATGTCCCTTGGACTGACGGTATAAATCTGTGGTTTAATTTTATGTGTATCTCTTCTTCATTGTTGCCATAGACCATTTACAAATACATAGTGATATGGTATCTCTATGTATAAAAATTGTCTGGCCTGCGTATCCTGGCAGTTTAATTTAAACCATGCAGTAAGTGTGGTATCTCTGTGTTCACTTTGATCTAATGCAGTTCTTTCATTTCCTGCAGTAAAGCAAACAAACTGACTTTGAGGCAAATGTACAGCTAAACGATAGATAACATGTGACCGATCATGCATCTCAAATTTCAGAAGCCGCCACATTGCTTCAGGAGCACTCACATTGCGAGCATCTAAATAATTTGATAGTTCGTCATGTAAAATTGGATTTTCGTTTTCGTTTGCAGCACCTTGCACAACAACAGTTGCTGCGTCATATCCGTTGTATATATATTTATACACATACTTGATTGATTTAATAGAAGTGCAAGCTTCCACATTGATGTGTGCATTGTACTTGATGAGCAAATGTGGATTGTTGTAATGATATAGGTATCACAAGGTTTTGGAGACCAGCAGCCTAGGTCAGCAATAATCCAATTCAGCAACTTTGTAGGTGAAACAGGAACAAGCTTTATTGAAGGGATCAGGAACCACAATAATCTGGCAAGGTACATTGACAGGAAGTGCTTTATATAGGCTAAGGACCAGACACCTGACCAGACACAGCTGAAGAGACTTAGTCACTGATGCTATTGTTAGCAGAGTCAGTAGTTATCAGTTCTCCAGGAATTTCACAAAGGCAGGCTGGCGCAGTGGTCGGGAAGAGGATCAGCAGCCTGGGGACCAGGGTTCAAAACCCAGCAGAGTCAATTCCTCACAATTGTATGGAATGACAAATCTATTATCAATCTTTTGCCCACGGATAATAGCTGGTTGTCCTTGTGTTCTTTTATACAAAGGGTATCCATCACAATTTGCATAAGTTTGCATTTGAAATTGTTTTGGAAATTCTTTAGTACATTTTTTATTTTCCATACATGGTGAATTAGGATTCATCTCTCCACATGGGCCATGAATCATTCTGTGTGTAACAATCTCCCAAAGTTTGTTATATTTTTCTTGCTCTGGGAAATTCAGCCGAAATTACTGAATCCACTCTCTCTGCAGTATTCAACTTATCTTTTTCCTGCAGTATTAAAAGTATGTGAGCATGTGGCAGTCCTCTTTTTTGAAATTCAATGGTATAAACAAAAGCCACATATTGTCCAAATAAGTGTGCTTTAGTGATATCATGTATTAATGAATTGAGTTTGATTTTGAATACTCTTGCCACTAAATCTGGTCGGTCAGAAGTAGTTTGTCCCAGATGCAAATTTTCCTTGATCTCTGGCCATTGAGGATTACATGTGAATGTAATAAATAAATCTGGTTTTCCAAATTTTGTCACAATAGCCATGGCATCATTGTATCTTTCTCGCATATTGCGAGGAGATCCTTGGAAACTGGATGGCAAAATAATTGCTCTTCCAGCTGGAATGTCTCTGTTGGAAGCCAATTCCGCAACATAATCCATCAATCCACAATACTGTTCTACTCGTAACTTATTTTGTTGAAATTTAATGAAATATAGATTATTGGATTCAATTGTAGATATGAATCAATAATCCATTGTTGAGTGAGTTTTCCCCCACTTAAAATTGGATTAAAAGAATCCCGAATAGCAGTTTGTGCCACTTTATATTCCAGCATCGAAATATTGCATCTAACACGAACCTTACTATTGGGATAACTTTGCAATTATAATTTTGGTTCCCATCCAGGTTCCCCATTTGGAAAGAAAATGGGATATGTCATTGGATCTAAATTACAACTTAATATATTTATGTTGATAAATGGTTGTTCTTCATTGCGTGGATATATTCTAATATCCCGCTGAAAAGTTGGTTCACCATCTTAATTTTTAAACACCATGGCAACCTCATTTACTTTTGGTAAATTATATCATCTTTGATCAGTGTTGCGATCTCTTTTTAACACCATATTTACTCTTGGCATTGGCAATTGATGTCTTTGAGCATGTTCCTATTGTTCTTTTTCAAGCTGTGCTAATTGTTTGTATGCTTGACTGTATGGCTTTTTAACCATAATTTTATCCAGCTGTTCAAAGGCTATGCGCAAACACTGTTTATTTTCTGAAAGCGTCATTCTTTGTTCCACAGCTTTGATTGTATCTAAGACATATAACTGTGCAAATTTCCTTTGCTCTCCTTCTTGTGGGTGTAAATGTGAAGTTCTGTGGTAAATTTGACCTTGAACTCTAAAACAGTAAGGACCATGTCCTGGTACATTTTCTGCTAATGAGGCACCCATTGAAGCAAATGAAATTGCACTGTTATAAGACCTTATGTTTTTTTTTTAAATTAGTATATTTTGGAAATGTTGGATCGCTCATGATACTTTCTAAATAATCTGGAAATAGGTGTCTTAGTGGAAGTCTTACCGTTCCTTTCTGACAGCAACTAATGAAATCTCCGTCAGTAGGTCTTTCCTTTAGAAAATGATAGGCCCTACAAAACTGACAAACAACATTAAGTAATCCACAATAATGAGTGTCTACTTGTAGTGATCTACTAAACACATTGTCATGCACTTTCTCAACATAGAGATCAGAACAACTTTCTATATCTAGATTGGTGTCATGTGTCTCCACATTGGAGTCAGTAGGTAATATAGTATCATTGGGCAGTGGTTCACAGACATGTTTTTGTTTACTTTTTCTTTTCGTGGAAGCCCCAGCACACTCACTTGCTGCTTTCTTACTCATTTTTCTTTTATTTAAAAGTCTCTGTCGATCTTCTTCTCTCAAGCGTTGGGAAGTTTCCGGTGACTGTGCATCTCTCCACCTTTGCTTCCTTTCCCTTGCCAATCTTCTTTTCCGTTTAATTTTGTCTTCTATATTATCCGCCATTTTAATCTGTAATTGTAAATAGAGATGTAATTATTCTTTGTTGTTTGTTTTCTGTACCTATTGTTTTTACCTGTTTCCAATGTTACATTAAATTGGATGAATGAACTAATCCACCATTTTAAATTCTTTTACTTTTTTACAATGACATAAATGAAACCATTTCAATATTTTCTTATTGACATATATTAAATAGCAAAGGCCTGCACATATATATATCTATATATCTATATATTAAAGGTAATTATGTATTAATTACTAAAGTAATATGAATGTGAAAAATGGGATAAATGTAGAACCTTCAAAGTTACTTATATTCTCATAAAGAAGCTGAAACATAAATAGCTATTAACAAAGTATACATGTATTGTGACAGACTCTTACATTTTTTTAAATCTTGCACTTTTTTACAATGAACTAAATAAAACCATTTCAATACTTTTTTATTGACATATATTAAATAGCAATTGGCTGCACATATACCATATTTATCGGTGTATAACACGCACTCTTTCTCCCTGAAAATATAGGGGGAAATGATGTGTGCGTGTTATACGCCGATATTCCCCCCCCTCCTCATCCTCAACCCCCCCTCCTCATTCTAAACCCCCCCTCCTCAACCTAACCCCCCCCCCCCTGAGGAGGGAGGTTGAGGAGGGAGGTTAAGGAGGGGGGTTGAGCTTGAGGAGGGGGGTTGAGGAGGGGGGTTTAGGTTGAGGAGGGGGGTTGAGGAAGGGGTTGAGGATGAGGAGGGAGGTTGAGGATGAGGAGGGGGGTTGAGGAGGGGGGTTGAGGTTGAGGAGGGGGGTTGAGGAGGGGGGTTTAGGTTGAGGATGGGGGTTGAGGAGGGGGTTGAGGATGAGGAGGGGGGTTGAGGAGGGGGTTGAGGATGAGGAGGGAGGTTGAGGATGAGGAGGGGAGTTGAGGTTGAAAAGGGAGGTTGAGGATGAGGAGGGGGGTTGAGGTTGAGGATGAGGAGGGAGGTTGAGGAGTGGGTTGAGGAGGGGGGTTTAGGTTGAGGAGGGGGTTGAGGATGAGGAGGGAGGTTGAGGATGAGGAGGGGGGTTGAGGAGGGGGGTTGAGGATGAGGAGGGGGGTTGAGGATGAGGAGGGGGGTTGAGGATTAGGAGGGGGGTTGAGGAGTTGGGTTGAGGAGGGGGTTGAGGATGGGGGGTTGAGGATGAGGAGGGAGGTTGAGGATGAGGAGGGGGTTTGAGGTTGAGGAGGGAGGTTGAGGATGAGGAGGGGGGGTTGAGGATGAGGAGGGGTGTTGAAGAGGGGGGTTGAGGAGGGAGGTTGAGGATGAGGAGGGAGGTTGAGGATGAGGAGGGAGGTTGAGGAGGGGGGTTGAGGTTGAAGAGGGGGGTTGAGGAGCGGGTTGAGGAAGGAGGATGAGGTTAGGGGGGTTGAGGAGGGGGGTTGAGGAGGGGGTTGAGGATGAGGAGGGAGGTTGAGGATGAGGAGGGAGGTTGAGGATGAGGAGGGGGTTGAGGTTGAGGAGGGAGGTTGAGGATGAGGAGGGAGGTTGAGGATGGGGGGGTTGAGGAGGGGGTTGAGGAGTAGCAGCGATTTCTGATTAAACTTTTGTTAAAACAGTTGCTTTTACTGTTATTTTACGTTATTTACCTTATAAGTGTTAATAATATTAATAAAAAAAAGTTCTGAGCTACCCTTATTTTGCTTGAAAGTTCTTTATTTGAAATTTGAAGTTTTTTTCCTGAAATTTCCTTCTTAAAAGGAGGTGCGTGTTATACGCCGGTGCGTGTTATACGCCGATAAATACGGTATATATTTTTCTAACATAATTATTAATCCTTCAATTCTATTCATTCTTGATTGACTTCACTGCATACATTTAATTACTTTTTTTCACAAGTCTTCTAACCTTTTTTTTTTTTTTATATTATTATTAATTATTATTCTCTTCCCAAATTTATATAAGTGCATGTTAAAAAATGTTCTTATATTATAACATGTATTTTTTTAACTGATGACTAATTATTAATGAATGAAAATATTATTATACGTTAATTAATCAATAAGTGCTATCTATTTTATCAAAATGTAATGTAGCCTTTTTTGTTCCATCACTTCAGAATTAAATGTCCGCTGAAAGTGTGCAAAAATATTAAATTAATGTATAATATGTTGCTTCATCCCTATCAATCAACCAGCATGAACACAGATGTGTTAGCATAGATTAAAAACATGAAATCAATATTCATCAATGTATTTTTTAGGTCCTGCTTACTAATATTAACACACCTTAATAATGTAACTGTCATCAATTACAACTATGAAGATTTATAAATGTTTTTTGCCCCCAAGCACATAATTGAATGATATACCTGTAAAGGTGCTGTTGAAAGGCTGCAAAGGTCACTGTCTGTGTTGATTCAGCTGCAGCGTCACTGAAAGTGTTCAAAAGAAATGAAATTATTTTTAATATTTTAATTAATCCCAATTAGTCAATCCACGTCATCACAGTTTTTTTTTTCTTTGACCTTTTTTTATTGTCAGTCTTTACAGAAGACTCAATTAATGTCCATTAATATTAAATTAATGTCTGACTAAATATAACGTAAAGATGTAAGCATGACTATATTCCATAATTTTTTAATTTTTGGGGGGTATTTTATAATGATTATCTTACAAATGAATTACTAAAATAATGTACATTAATAATTAATGAATCAATGTGTTCCTTTTTTGGTATTAATAATTACTAATGAGTAATTAATTAATTAAAGTACATTATTAATTATTTTTTAAATTCTTTCAAACAGGTAAGCACGATATTATTTGTAAATTAAATTAAATAAATTTAAATTTCTTGTTTCCTCTCATTTTTTATATTATTTAAAAATAAATGTAATAATTAATCATTAATAATTATTAATGTCATTTACCTTTTTTAATGTAATATTCATGAAGCAGTATCCTGAAGAGCTAACAATCTCTTTAGATTTTCTGGCAGCATTGTTTTAGGCGGGAAATCCGCCATTTCACCCTGTTAATGTGTAAATGTGTAAGTTCGTGTTGTAAAATGGCGGCGTTAGTGTCTGTTTTACGCATTGCGCGGTTATTTAGCAGCCTTCCTATCAGTATTTCTCTACCACATATGTCTCTGGCTGTGTTTTACGCACTTCGTGTTGGTGGTGTGGCCTCGTTTTCATTTTTTTCAGGGGCCATTTTTTTCTCGCTTAGGCGATTTTCGATGTTTATAAATCATCTAAATCGAGTTTAATTGGAGTTCCACCTCACTAGTGTTTTTTTATTGTTTTTGTTCCGCCTCTAATCTTGTAATTTTTTTCATCTCGTATTTTTTTTTTCTAAGTCCTGCTTCTTGTGTAAGTGTTTAACGGGTCGCCTCGGTACGCAAGGCTTGCCGGCAATGAGCGCCTTTGGCGCTCATTGCCTAAGTGCTGCGGGTTTAACGGCTCGCCTCGCGCCTTCGGCGCTCATTGCCTAAGTGCTATGGGTTTAATGGCTTGCCGCAATGAGCACCTTCGGCGCTCATTGCCTAAGTGCTACAGGTTTAACGTATTGTGTATTTTTTGTAAATTGTAATCATGTAAACCTCACCCAATGTACAGTGCCTTGCAAAAGTATTCACCCCCCTTGACTTTTTACCTATTTTGTTTCATTACAGCCTTAAGTTCAATATTTTGATAATCTGAATTTTATGTGATGGATCGGAACACAATAGCCTAGGTTGGTGAAGTGGAATGAGAAAAATATATACATAAAACTCTTTTTTAGAAATATGCACCCCCTTTGTTATGAAGCCCATAAAAAGCTCTGGTGCAACCAATTACCTTCATAAGTCACATAATTAATTAAATTATGTCCACCAGTGTGCAATCTAAGTGTCACATGATCTGTCATTACATATACACACCTTTTTTGAAAGGCCCCAGAGGCTGCAAGACCGAAGCTAGAGGCACCACTAACCAAACACTGTCATGAAGACCAAGGAACTCTCCAAACAAGTAAGGGACAATGTTGTTGAGAAGTACAAGTCAGGGTTAGGTTATAAAAAATATCCAAATATTTGATGAGCACCATCAAATCTATCATAACCAAAATGGAAAGAACATGGCACAACAGCAAACCTGCCAAGACCGGGAAAGGAGGGCATTAATCAGAGAGGCAGCACAGAGACCTAAGGTAACCCTGGAGGTTGAGCTTTATGGCAGAGTGGCCATTACTTCCAGCACAAAAAAAAACAAATGGCACGTTTTGAGTTTGCGAAAAGGCATGTGAGAGACTCTCAAAATGTATGGAGGAAGGTGCTCTGGTCTGATGAGATTAAAATTGAACTTTTCGGCCATCAAAGAAAATGCTATGTCTGGCGCATACCCAACACATCACTGTGAAACATGCTGGGCCAATTGTTTCAGGGTCCATATCTCTGACAGGTGTGAGCATGCTTCCTACCTTGAAGCTTGAATTGGAGAACTTGAAAGGAGAACTGCAGCACTTGGAAGGGAGTTGGTGCTCACTGAGCACAATGTAGCTGAGCCTAGTAGAGGGTAGAGCTGGTGAGGATGTACAAGGAGGTAGCTGGGTTAGAGTTAAAAGGGAAGCAGACGTATCAGGAGGAGGAGGCAAGTCAGTTCTGAGTTGGCAAACACCAACAGTTTACCAGATTGAGTGAAATTGTTGGGGATGTCCATTCAGGAATGACAGTTCCAAATAGGGCCAAGGAAATAGTTCTACTGGAGGATGGGAGGATTATGCAGAGTAACAGACCCAGCTGTCTTGGTGCATATCGGAGATGGTGATGGAGTTCAAACTAGTAGGTAGGGGGGAGACTAGATAAAAATAATAGGGTAGAAAGTGTAGAGAGGGTAAGAGATTAACTAAAAATACACAGGGGAAGAGAAGGAGGAGTGCTAGCATAGTCAAAAGGTATTTCATGGTAAGTAATTCAAACACAGGAGCAAGTACTTCAAACCTGCAGAGACAGATCAACCTAAAGCATATGCTTACTAATACAAGAAGCTTGTTAAAAGGCATTATTGAAACATGGTGGGATGATTCTGATGACTGGTCATTTGGAGGGTTTTACCTATTTTAGATAGGGGCAATGGTAATAGACGAAGAGGAATATATCTTATATATATATTTTTATGTTAACCATGAGATAAAAAATTAGAATATTGAAGATTTGTGGGTAGAAATAAACAATGGAGTAACAAATCCTAAACAAAAACTTTTGTATTTTTTTTTTCTAATAAGTGCTTGAAAGCGTTTTTTTCTGCGATAAATCATATAAATAGTTCCTAACTGGTTTCTACCCTCTGCAACTCATGAAGACAGTGTACTTCTATGTAAACCAAAATATATTAATGGAAAGAAGGCTAGGAAAGAAAATATTACAACCTTAAAATGTGAAACAGGCCAGCTGTTATATAGTGACCAGGAAAAGGGAGATGAGCTAAATAAATCATTTTATTATGTATACACAATGGAGGTACCAGTGATTGGAACAATGCAACAAAATGTTACACTATCTTTACCAAATATAAGGCAGGAAGAAATAGAAAAGTGGCTTAATCACATACATGTTAATAAAGCACTAGGTCCTGATGGAATACATCCAAGGGTACTGATGGGGCTGGGTTCTGTAACAGATAAACCATTATATTGCATTTTCCAAGACTGACTCTTCGCAACCATGGTATCGGATGAATGGTAAAAAGCAGATTTGATACCTAAGAAGGAAGCAAGTGCAAATCCAAGGTATTACAGACATGTAAGTCTCACCTGCAGTGGAGAATCTTTTAGAAGGGTTGCTAAGGAATAGTGTACAAGAATAAGAATAAGTAGGATGGATTTATGAGGGATAGGTCATGTCAAACATATCTAATTAGTTTTGATGAGTTGATAAGTAGGAACTTGGACTAAGGCAACTCAGTGGATGTAGTCTTTGTGGATTTTGCAAAGGCTTTAGACACAATGACACATGGGAGGCTATTGTGCAAACTAAGGGAGAATAGATTTGCAGTAAATAAATGCACATTGATTGACACCATGTTTGCCCTCTGGAGTGCAATACACTTATATAAATCAGAATACAATTGTAATGCATTAGAAAATCAGGTGCTCAGATCAACATGCCTAATCACAAGAAGGCAAATAAAATATCAAGGGACACTATTTGTCTCATCTTGAAAACTGACTCGAGCTGACCTCTAGTGGTAAATTCTTCAAGTACTGAACTCGCCTGAAATTATTTTTTATCATTTATTGTCCATCAAGGGAGAACATTCCATAGAGACCATTAGCTGACTTGTGGACTAGTGTATCAATTCAGCAGAGAGATGGGAGACAAGCTCATGTTGGAGCCTAGAATTTAAAGTATCATGTTAAACGGACACCAACTAAAGCAGCAAAAATGTTGTACATTAAGGTGATCAGGTGTCCCCTTTTCAGCGACTTTAGTTTTCTTGTAAAATGGGTCCCTTAATGTCAGGATATGTATGCAGGGACCTCACTACATAATACTATGCTTAAAGGGGATTTATCCTCAGATGAAGATTTATTTTTGAAATGATACTTCTTTCAGGATTGGCTGCTGCACTTTTCTTACATAGAACCAGATTAAATTTGAAGCCCGCATATCACAGTATACTAATTTAGAAAAAGCCGATAGTAAATTGAGACAGTCATCATTAAGTCAGTAAAATATAGATGTTACATGTCAATCAATTACCGTTTGGGGGTCCGATAAAGACAGGGGTAAATCCCTTTTTCAAGTACTATCTGGTACTCATAGGATTTTCTTCTACATTTGCCGTTTACAGGTATGAAAACATTTGCGGGCTTGGGGAATTGTAGCAATTGAATAGAGATTTGCAATTTTAGCGATCGGAGCTCTTGTGGCCGTGAAAGATCAAAGGCTTTGATGGGCTATAAGTTTCGGTTTTAACAACCACAAGGATTTCAAGGCCTTAACCCATAACCCGTTTGAAGCCCGCAAAAAGACGCCAGTTAACTTACGCCCTCCATTACGGGCTACTTTAAGTTACAATTGCACAATTGAATCAGGCTTATAGTTTATAGTATTTGTGTCTAGCTTATGTGCATGGTCTTGTCCATTGAGTAAACTGTTCAGTCCACTATGTGTGCTGCACTGTATGTGTGCTCTGTGCAGTGAGAGTGTCCTGTGCAATGTGATCCATGCTACTGGAAATTAAAGGTGGGGTGGGAAGATAAAAGCCTTGACAAGAGTATACTTGATGGCTTAATATGTGTTGACTGGTACAATTTTTATATGTAACAATATACAAAATCATGATTGATCACTTCTGTTTGTGACCTACAGACTTTTATTCGTTGTTACCCCACTTGCTGACGTTGCAATGATGATGGCAAGAATGAAAACCCACTTCTCTGAATAATTTACAGCTTTCAACAAATGCTGTCTTCATAGATCGAGATAGATCTTCTACCTATCAACAAGTGGAGAACTCCACTCAGGCCTACATTTACCCCACTTTAGAGACTTTTCATTCTTCTTCAGTTGCTGTGATCATATATTTAAATTTGACTATTTTAAAAACTTACCCTTGGAAAAAAATGTTAAAAACAATAACATTTAGATGCAATTTTGCTGTAGTAGGCTATATTTTTATTTCTTCTGATCAACATCTTGAGGTCCAAGGAAGTTTCTTTCTGTACAGTGGGAGTGTAGCAGCGACACTGCAGGTGTATTCAGCAGGACTATGGAAAAGCTCATTTGTCTTTAAGGATATACCCTCCTGAGACAGTGAATGCTGAATCAACACAAAAAAAAAAACAACTAGGAAATAAAAATTGCATCTAAAAGCTAAAAATGTAGAGGTTGTGTTTATTTCTTGTATTTAAAACCATTTTGCTCATTATCAAGTTTAATTATTTAAAAGACTATATGTAACACAGAGAAACTTTTACCTGTTCAGACACTCACAAATTCCAATTTAGTCATGCACAAAAAAATGACCATACTCGGATATAAAGAGAACATACTCAGATATAAAACAAAGAAACTCATTTACTTATCTTTGATTTATAATTCACATTGCAGAGGAAAATGAAGGATGAGGATGGGGGGTTGAGGTGGGGGTTGAGGAGGGAGGTTGAGGAGGGGGTTGAGGAGGTGGGTTGAGGAGGGGGGGTTGAGGATGAGGATGGGGGGGTTGAGGAGGTAGGTTGAGGGGGGGTTGAGGAGGGGGTTGAGGATGGGGGGTTGAGGAGGGAGGTTGAGGAGGTGGTTGAGGATGAGGAGGGAGGTTGAGGAGGGGTTGGGGATGAGGAGGGAGGTTGAGGATGAGGAGGGAGGTTGAGGAGGGGGCTGAGGATGAGGAGGGAGGTTGAGGATGAGGAGGGAGGTTGAGGATGAGGAGGGGGGTTGAGGTTGAGGAGGGGGTTGAGGATGGGGGTTTGAGGAGGGGGTTGAGGAGGGAGGTTGAGGATGAGGAGGGAGGTTGAGGATGAGGAGGGGGGTTGAGAATGAGGAGGGGGGTTGAAGAGGGTGATAAGAGAGGGGGGAAGAGACACAGGGAAGGGAGAGGGAAGAAGAGACACGGGAGAGAGAGGGGGGACACAGAGAGCACAAGAGGGATACAGGGGGCAGCACATTTCCCACCCTCTGCTTATACTCGAGTCACTAATTTTACCCAGTATTTTGTGGTAAAATAGGTGCCTCGGGTTATACTCGGGTCGGCTTATACTCGAGTATATACGGTAAATAATTTTTTCAGAATAATCATGAATAATTATGAATATTAGCATATTAAAACCAACTATAGTTGTAAAATACTAAAAATTAATAATGCAGACTGATTGAGAATAGCTCTGTGTGTGATATCCTTGATTGCTGCTGGCTGTGCTCAGTGAGAGAAGGAATGCAGTTCAACAATTAACCATTACACTGACCTTTTCTATTTGGTTGACGGCCATTAGTGCCGGCGAGTGGCCACTAGGTGGTACGACTGACATTTCCATAAATTTCAGCCGATATTTTTCTCTATTTCCTAGCGTTAAAAATGTACTCAAATCTTGGCAGCACCATCTTGTGGCCGCTCGCTTGCTCTGTTGGCCTCCAACCAACAGGAAAGGTCTGTGCAATGGGAACCCAACAGGGAACTTTCCCATTACACTATGCTTTGTAGAAGAAATGTGACCCTGGTGGTTCTTTAAGTTTTTATGCCTACAGGCAGACCAAGGGAAGAGATACAATTATCTGATACAATACCAGGTTTATCTGACCCATATTTGAAGGACTATAGATGCATTAATATCTATTAGAATATCCAATTCAATTTCCCTTTAAATCATCATTAAACAGTAGTTAACATGTTTTTATTACACTTAACAAAGCTGACTTTGAAACATGAAACTACTGCAGAAGTAAAAAAAAAAACATGGCTGGATCAGTTCACGGTAAAAAAAAAAGGGCAGCAGTTGTAATATTTTTTTGATTATAAAAAACAGCAACGTGGAACAGCGAAATAAGCCATGACTAGGAGGAGCAAATGGGTGAAGCATGTATGTGATCCTTGCTTTCTTGTAAGGCAGCTTTAGTGTGAGTTTACAACATAGTAACATTTTTGCTATTGCTTTGGGATTGTTATTTTTGTAGTTGCCTGTGCCGAAACCATGGAGAGGAAAACATACATCTGAGTTCCTTTAATTCCAGTAAATATAAGATACAGCACTGGCACAAATATGATATGTTGAACACTCTCAATCTCCTTTTTTCAGATTTCTAATTCTATTAAATGTACCACTTTCAAACAGTTGTGTTAATTTGTATTACAAAAGCTTTATGCTCTCTCACAAAAGTACAGAGGTAGTGAAACCCCCAGAGATTCATAGTTTGTGCTTGAAGGAGAAATGTATGAGATTCTGAAGGCTGTGCTTATACTGAGAAACCACAATAAATACATTATCATCTAGAAACACTAGATGAACTTGACCTTGGACCAAGGTAATTTCATTGGGTTTTAGGTGCCAAAATGAAACGGCAGATAAAATGTAGTCTTAAATGAGGTCAACATTTAACAATCTCTTTTGATAAAGGAAAAGAGGAAGCTAATGTACAAATAACTTATTGGAGAAATCATATGTTTTTTATCCAAATATTTAAGCGATACCGTTTTAGTATATACTTATTAAAACATCTACATTTTTGGTAAAATGTTTTTAATTAGTAGGAACGGAAATGTGATTTGGTAACCAAGGGCTCAATAGGGATGGGATGTGCAATTTAGGCTTGCCATGCATCCAGTTGACAGTACAGTGCTTGTCATGGGGCTATGTCAGTGGTAGAGATAGGAAGAAGTGGAAAATGAGAATCACTAATGACATATTTACCTAAGCTCCACAGGTAAAGTATGGACTGGGGGTTATTACATAGGATGATTACAAAGCAGGAGAATAACGCCCATAGGATGCTTGGCTGTATTAGAAGATATCTTATTGGCAGATAATGAGAGGTACTAATGCCACTCAATAAATCCCTAGTTAGACCTCATATGGAATACTGTGCCCAGATCCCCGCTTTGGTTCCACAACCCACTTGGGACTGTAGTTGGAGACTGGTCCCTGGGCACTGAACCTGAGAGAGTACATGGCTACCTTCATGGACTCTTCCACCACCTGTCCATTCTTTAGTAAGGGGGAGTCTGTATATCACATTCATTTTTCTTGCACAAAACTTCCTACAGTTCTGGCTGCATTTCTCAGATCACATTTTTTGTTTGGGCACCAGTTGTTCCAGGATAACAGGGCCAGTGACCTCCTCGTCTACCTGCTCCTGGCATTTGCTAAGCCAGCTATTTATAAGTCCAGGAAGCAGTGCTAGGCTGGGGAGGATCCACTACCTCGTGAGGCCATATTCCGGGAACTGGCGCAGTCTTGTATGTATTCATCTCTATCACAGCTTGACCAAGACTGCTTGGACAATCATGCTGGTTAAATCATAGTTCTGGATCTATTAGGTATTCAGCACTGCATGTTCAATCAGGAGATCTGGATCATGCTATCATGGTTCCCTTAAGTGAAAGGAAATATTTTCCCTACTTAAGAACACAGCACTCACTGTTGTCTCCTCCAAAAAGGAACACTTTATTTCCACTATGAGGTGTCTTTATCACCTTATTGCACAATTGTATACTGGTACCAAAATAGTAATCATAAAGTAAACATATCATGTAACTTGTGAATTTCCCTCTCCCAAACTTGGAACCACAGGTTGCCATTACATCTGGTGATTTCAACCAGTGAATAAGATCAATGGGAAGTAATGTGGGACTATGGTGGTGTCCTCCTGTCTGACTCTTCCACAAACAATGGCGCGGGTACCTGCTCGAGGGGTCATGTACCCTGGCCCTACTAGGTGGTGAAGGCTTCAGTACGTCTAAAAGGGACGTGGACACAGGAACCAGCACATAGCTGCTAGGAACAGTGGATTTCCCAAGGAGGGTATATTCACGACTTGGTGAACATTTGCCCTTCTACTGTTTCATCCTTGGGACCCTATACCCTGAGCCCAGGTCATACAGTTTGTAGGATACAGTAAACCTTATAACTTGAGCAGTTTTCAGTTGTAGCAATGACATTTGATATTATGTTATTGGAGAAACCTTGTCTTAAGAACAGTGAGACTAGGTTAACAAGTAGGGCTTTGATGTATTGTAATTAATTGCGAACCAAGTGAGGTTAAGTGTTCAATAGTCTGATGTCATTGATACCTATTGCCCACATAGTTGCGGCTAACCACATACTTGTCTGGCTCCCAGGTCAATTAATCCTGTTTGGCTCTAATAGACAGACGTATAAGCCAGGATTCTGTGGTAGTCCTGATGTGGTTCTTGTCAAGTTGCTTAGGTCGGTGCATGCTAGCAGGTTGTGGTCTGACTGGCCAATTCTTAAAGGGACAAATGTCCCTCTCTTACTTATCCCAGTAGCCAATAAAAATCAGCAAGTAGGTGATTCAGTTCTTTTTGATAAAAGTGTTCGGTCCGAAGATCCAGTTTGTAACAACCTCCCATTGGTCTTTAAATTGAGCACTCTGCCTGGTATACCTCCATCAGAATTATTTTGAGCTCCATCTTGGTGTTTTTTTTATTTTACAGTTTTTGTTTTAAATATGGTTTACCCTTAATTTCCTGCTAATAGGCAGCAATATGACACACCTTCTCTGATTGGCTTTATAAAAGCCCAGTCAGTGTCAAACTTTACACAATACATTCTGCCCATTTCTGTATTTTTTTAAATGTTTATTAACAAATTAAAAACAATTCAAAGGAGACTGACTAATATGGTTCATGGTCTAAAGGCAAGACATGTCTTCATGACCTTAATATATTTGCTTACAGGACAAAAAGGTGAGGGTTGATACAATAGCAACCTTCAACTGTATCAATGGATTTAAGCACCGGAAGGAAGTATCTTTCAGAAAATGCAGGATAAAGAGGTTATAATTTGAAGTTGGGACGTGAAAAATTTAAAGGTAATAGGTAAGTTGACCAGCCTTCCTGAGGGCCTGATAAGGACAAACATGTCTGGAATAAGCAAAAAGCTATCCCGAGGATTAATTAATGTAGATAGATTGGTAGATAGCTTGGGCAGACTAAATGGGAATTTTATTTATGTGCTATAAACTCTGTGTTTCTGACACTTCTTTTCAGAATGAGTTAACTGTGGATTTCTCTCAGGCTATAAAAGAAGTTTGGAGTTTAAAGATGCCGTATAACTGTGTATGATGCTGCACAATTGTCCAAAAACTGCACAAGGTGTCCCATGTTATTACCATCTTGGGAGTGCATCTTTTGGGATTGCATGAACAACTATGCCAGTGGAATAATAAAGAAAATAGTTTTTTTTTTATTTTGTGATACCCTTGCTGCTGTTTTTTGATTGTAGTCTGAATGCCAACAATGTGTTCTTATAACCAAAAATCAGCTGAGATGCATGCATACCTTGCAGTTAGCCATTAGTAAATCGTCAGATCTAAATTAATGGGAATATCTTATGAACAAATATGGAGAATGATCTACACTGCAATTTACTTATATTGTTTTGTGTGAGAAAACAGATGGTGTTGGATATTAAAATATTAAATGCTTGCAAGGCTAATACTGTATGACATTTTTTTTCTGAATAATATGTGGCAAACAATTTTCAGTGGGCTTTGTATGACAGACAGCATTTTTAGGATAACGGAAAGGGGTATTGACTCCAGGAAGTTGTAATGCTAAACTGGGGTGGAGACGTGGGGTTACAAATGAGCAAACTTGGAGACAAAGGGGTCTGTATGTACTACTGAAAGGGTTCCATATCTGATTTACTTTGAGAAACACTAACCCAAGATAGAGATAGTAGCACTATGCTCACTAACTACCGTATATTTAATTAGTATATGTATTAGATGAAGGTAGGTCAGTATAAAAAGTGCATATGTCTACTCTTTCCATACTCCTATTTTCTGCTGTTCTGCATTTGACACAATTTATTAGCCAGGAAATGTTCTGCCAATAACAGACTAGGCAGTTTGTTTTGAAACACAAAGACATGAGTGGCAGATCATAACCTGTCCCATACCATTTGTTCCCAGCTTGTTATTGCGACTTTTTCAAATACAAAAGAACAGATGGTGAAAGCAGCGTAGCGACCCGATATTTGTTTAAATTCTGAGTTTGGAGTGATGTTGCCTGAAGAGGAAGGTTGCTTGGCTCTGGAGCAATGTACTAAGGGGCTCAGCACCGGTTATGATTGTGGACAGGCATCAAGAGGGTGGCCCATGGAAGTGGTGCCAGAACATGAGTAATACTGCTACAAGAGATTTGTTGGGGCAGGAACTGTGGTCTCAAACCTTAAGCCCCTCCCAGTGTTACAATAATGTAGGAATTGTTTTGAAACAGATGAAAGAAATATCAAAAAGACATTGGATGGAAATTGGCCTCTAAAATTAGGTCCAAAAAAGAAAGATAAATTATTTACCAGGTATAAATAAAATCAGCCCAAATCAAATAAAATGTTTATATTCAAATTAATATTTACTGTACTGTGAAATATGGCTTATTCTAGACTGCAAATATTATAATTATATAGGGCAGTGGTTCCCAATCTGGTTTTCCTGATGGACCACTTAAATGGTGACCAGGTCTTGTGGGACAACTTGATTACAGAATGGTATTTTTTGGACCACCTAATGTTTTTTTGTCTGCTTGCTTCCTTAATTACAATTAATTGTGCACTACTGGAATATAGTTACATAGTTACATTGGGCCTCATTCTATTATCGGCCGTAAGGCTGCGATTCCTTGCGGGGGTTCAGTTAACTCGCGATTCTATTATACGGCCCCGCAAGGATCTCCTCTTACGGCCGGCCGCATATCTTGGAACCGGCCGTAATCTGTGAAATATAAAAACTCAAAAATAAATTCAAGCCTGCACTGTACAGCTCTGTAAATGCTAGGGATCATATTGGGGGACATGAGGATTAAAAGGAACCCACTCTCAAGCTTGCACATCAGCCCAAACCCGAGTTCAAATTAACTGTTTATTTTCCGGCTGCGGCGTGGGCGTGTCTGAGGTGCTCCAAGCACTCTGGACTTTTTACATGGATATTTTACGGATATTAAAAATTAAATATTTTACGGATTTGAGTACAGGATAATTATGTGCTATTTTTTCTAACACCTAAAATCCCTTTATAGTCTTCTCAAAGTGCAGGATGGCTTTATTTGAGCTATTTTAGGTGCTTAATTGGTGCTAGCGAGACCTCTTTCCTGCAAGTAAGCTGCGGCTCGTTTTTAGCCTTGCAGAGAGGGTTCCCGGAGCAATTGAATTGCAAAACTCTTGCGGCCGTTTTAGATCAAAGGCTTTCCTCTGGCGCGAGTGGCCGCAAGAGATAGCAAGGCACCGGCCGCAAGCCTGCCGGAGCCTCCGGCCGTAAGGGAATAGAATAGCCGAATAGCTTGCGGCCGGTCCTTGCGGCCCCGCAACGGCTGCGGCCGGTAATAGAATGAGGCCCATAGTATTTAAGGTTGAAAAAAGACTTTCAGTCCATCAAGTTCAACCTTTTAAGATCTCCTTTGATCTGCAATATTAACTATTAATTCATTAGTTGTTATTTAATTATTAATCAATTATTTAATGTTTTTTTTTTTTTTTTTTATTATTATTAATTAGTCCAGAGGAAGGCAAATAGAAAAAAAACAAAAAAAAACAAACAAGCGAGACTTAGCCAATTGTCTAAAGGGGAAATGTTAAAAATTTGGATCATTACTGTCTCTCTAATTATCCATGATAACCCTGAATACCCTTTTTAATTAGAAATAAATCCAGTCCCCTTTTAAAGTTATCTATCGAATCCTCTGTCACCACCTCCTCTGGTAGAGAATTCCACAGATTAACCACCCTTACTGTGAAGAACCCTTTTCTTTCTTTAAGGTGGAATCTTTTTACTTCTAACCTCAAGGGATGTCCTCTTGTCAGTTGAAAACCTCTTGGCACAAAAAGCTCCCCCGACAAATCTTTATACTGACCCTGGATGTATTTATATAAAGTAATCATATCTCCTCTTAGACGCCTTTTTTCTAGAGAAAATAAGTTTAATTTGGTTAGTCTGGGTACTAATAATACAATTTAGATGTAACCACATCTGTATTGTTTGTATGCATTGTTATTAAATTCCTTCATTTTTTCATCCCAGTTGCACAAGCCTCAGTGAAGCTTACAGATGCACACTCCATACATTGGGACCTCCGATATAGGAACTTCATTATGTAGCTGTATATTTATAACAATGTGTTATAAGGAACATGGATATATTTTGTACTACACTAGATAACTTCAGTCATAGAGGGCTGGAGTGTATACATATATGACAACAGATAAGTAAGTCAAAGTGAATGTGTTGTTCATTGATCCAAGTGTACCTAAACAAGATATATTGAAAACTGTCCCTCACACACTGGAATTAGGTCCAGACTGAGTTTATGACACTGGTTTTCGAGGGGTATTAAACCATTGGATGTGACTTTGGATGTGACTTGTATTCAGTGAGAGTATTTAGCGATGTAATACATAACTTATTCTTTCCAGATGTTTGTTACTTTAGAAGATGACAGTCTGTAAATGGAATGTTGTAGCTCCAAATGTAAATTATAGCATATGGAATAAGTGCAATTAATATGTGGGCACTATTTACTGTCTCGGCTCTCATAGTAGATACCTGACTTCCTGATATATTTTGAACAGGTCCCATTGTGACACAAAGACCCCAATATTATCTCTAGCTGAGTGACGGTTTAGTACAGTGCTTCCCCTCCCCCCCCTTTTTTTTTTACACAAAAGGACCACTTTTCTGTTCCTGAGAGGTCTATGAGCTGTTAAAGGTCTAAGCAGACCACTTCAAGAACCACTGTAGTCACAGATTTAAAACATATCCTTCTGAAGAACTAAAGTTTAATATATGTTAAATGCATTTAGAACATAAAAAAATACAGCCTCAAATTGTTCACCATTTTACATGCCGTTCTGCTGATGTGAAATCTACCATTCCTAATGTGGGAGGAGACTTGAAAATGTATGAAAAGTCTTTCTGCACAATATAATGAGGCATCTACATCTACCAGTGCTTACCTTAGCTCCTGAGAAAATAATAGACTAAATCAGGTCAGAAAGGGTAAAGTAGGCAGTAAAAAAATAATCATAAAAGGAAAAAACATTTACATGTTGTTTATTTTTTCCTTTTTGCTTTCTAAAACTATTTTTCCCATTATCATTTAAAAAAAATACCATATAGAAAATATGACTACAGTATTTTTTAATTAATTTTCTATCTGCCATTTATCAATTAGAATGATTTGTGCTACACTGGATTATAACATTTATAATCAAGAACTTATTATATTTACACTTCTGTGCTACTTGTTTATACACATGTAAAACAATGTATTACTTTTGTTTTATCCTTTTTTGAAACATGGGATGTTTTGTGGACCACATTAATGAAACCAGCAAAATTCTGCCTGTTAAATAAAAGTAACACATATTTTTAACAGAAAAATACATATTTTAATATAATGCCATTCAAAAGGACGAGGCAAGTTTATAATGTGAAGGATAGGGTTTCCCAATAGTATACAGTCATAGAACCAGTTGGGCTCCACAATTTGACAAAATGTTGTTTAGCCCTTACCTTGTGCCCACAAACACCTCGCAACTGTCCAAAATATCTCCTTAGAATGTGAAAAGGATCCACAGAACATCAAATCCCATACACAAACTCTTGTAAACTCCTTCTAGACCGTTTAAAGGACATTACAATATTTTCCAAACAGAGAAAACAGAATATAATCTGAGAAACAATCGTTTAAGAGAAGAAAAAAAAGGAGCAACAAGTTCAAACTCAGAAGTAATGCTGCCTGATGATTACTGATAAGTTAGGCCATATTAAGAGTAAATTTGGTCATGTATTTTTCATTTATACTCCTACAGAAAATATAATAAACTGGGGCTCCATCTAGTGGAAATTCATGAAAGAAAAGAGCAATCTTGCTGCTGACTAGGGCCCTCATTCAATTGCGATTTGGTAAATTGAATAGGGCTCTAAATAAGCACATAACATATTTTTTTTAAAGAAGTTTTTAGTTAGTGAAAACCTTGCTTTTGGATAGATGTTTACTAACTAAAAACTTCTTTAAAAAATATGTTATGTGCTTATTTAGACCCCTATTCAATTGGCCAAATTGCAATTGAATGAGGAGAGCACAGTTGTCAAAAAATCAAGGTATGTCGTGATGCTAAAAACAAAGATACAATAAAGTAAAATGGGTAAAAAGTATATGAGAGAACAAAAGGATAATGTATACAAAAAGTATATTAGATTATACATTGAGACTTCTGACAAACTGACGCAAAGAAACTGACGTTACTGTTTGGAGAGCTTACACACTAGAGGGCATGGCTGTTATTTTGTAGTAGAAAACACTTTTCAAAATTCTCCCTTCTTGCTCAAGCTGTCAGAACGGTGTATGTTCATCTAGCTTAAAACAACCTTAATGTGAGTACTAACTAAAGTGACACAGCAGAGTATCCAAATACTGTATCATTTTACACCATAGGGGATTCTACTGGATCCTGCCCACTCTTTCATTCCTCACAAACAATCACTCACTAAAGCGCCGAAGGTGATCAGTGCAAAGCAGGAAAGTTGAAGTACATGGGGCAGAGGCTGGCAATGAGCGCCAAAGGTGCTCATTGCGAGCCATGCGATAAGCGCTGTAGGCGCTCATCACAAGGTTTGCAATGAGCGCCAAAGGTGCTCAGAGGAGCAAAAGCCTCACATTTTGTGGCAAACAGCATTGCCAGCCTTACTATTTTAATCCCGTCATTTTTGACGGGCAAGTAGCTAGTAATGAATCATAAGAATAACAAGTGCTTTATAAGTTTAATGTTATCTCTTGCAAATAGGCAGTCATTGCCAGTAACTGTTGGCTCCAAAACGATTGTCTTATTATTATTATCCTTTATTTATAATGCGCCAACATATTCCGTATCGCTATACAGAGGTTAAGTACAAGTCGAGAACAATTTCAAACAGTGCAATGGATAGAGGGCTCGGTTTTTAAGCTTTCAATCAGATGTACACAGTGCTTTCCCTGAAGCACCTATCAAGGTTGAAAACTCGCAAACTTACATTATAAAGTCTTCAGCATAAAGCCACAAGAAAAATAATCTTAAAGGAGATTAAACATTTACATTATGCTTTGTTTGTGTATTATTGTCTTGTCGGTCAGTTGTGCCCGACCCTCTGTGACCCCCATGGACCATAGCATGTCAGTGTACTAATCCATAAGGGGTTCATTCCAAAGAGAGAGAGAGAAAGAAGATTTTATTTTTATATATATATATATATATATATATATATATATATATATATCGTTTGCTTTTATTTACGTAAGGATAATGTCAAATTAACAATATTTCTATATAACAAACAATCTAAATCAGGGACTGGCAAACTATTGTTTAAAGGTGTAAAGGTTTTAGATTCTCACCACAAAACTAAAGGTATCTCAGAACTTTAGACTCTGCCCGAGAGAAACATGGCCACGATAATCTCTCCCTAATGGCGTCATTCCCACACGCCCACGCAATGTCATGTGATCAAGCTACGTCCCTGATCCATAGTTTTCTGTGGAGAACCCTGCTCGGCCTATAGAAGGTACGGAGCGCGTCTAGGGACAGAAGGCGGCGCAGAGCGGAGGATAAAGCGGTGAGAATAGCTCTTCTCTATAGTTGTGATACCTATAGCACAATATGGAGTGGGGACATGTGTGAGGATGGGTATTGTATACTATTGTGCGGCTGCACCTCTATCACACGCCTCCATGTATTCCTATGCAGTGCATGAGAAACGAAACCTAACCCTGCAGATATACTGACACACCACTAACCTCAATGGGAGTGTCATGGTATTGACTGCACACATGTACTTATGTCTTTAATATATATATAATCACATAGATTTCAGTAGAGCACTAATATGAGGTGTATTTCTCTCCTGTCAGATGTATATAAAACATAGGACCCTCAAGCTTAGACGGGGACCAGCAGAAGACCATAAAGGAATTATATATACAAATGGTTCCCAGATTTGTCAAATCTTATCTTGAAATATTATTGGAATTGTGTCCTTTATTTCTTCCGCAGGCAATGAACATGAGCTTGAGGGAGCTCAGAGGGGCAGTGGCTGCCAGATGTGCCTGGCATGCTGCGGTCCATAGGGTTATGGAGAGTCAGACATAACTAAATAACAACATCTTCTTAGATAAAAAGCTATCAAACACTCTTTTAAATGCAATTACATTAATATGTGTATATAAATATGGATATAGTATACAACAATCATTTAAGCAGGCGATAGAAGCCCTCCACCATACAGTAAATAAATAGTACATCTGTGTTCACACAAATGTATACACAAATGTACTATTTATTTACTGTAAATATGTAAACAAACACAATGTGGGTATTGACATCATCATGATGGCATTTGGTTCTTAATTGGTAATCCGTGTCTTAGGGCCTCATTCAAATGTGATTTGGCCAATTGAAAAGGGCTCTATATAAGCACAGAGCATATTTTTTACAGAAGTTTTTAGCTTGTGAAGACCTTGCTTTTGGGTACAAGTTCACTAACTATAAACTCCTGTAAAAAAAATTGTTCTGTGCTTATATAGAGCCCTATTCAATTGGCCAAATCACATTTGAATGAGGCCACTACCCAATGACAACAGATATGTGATTTCTCCAAAACTATCAGCAGTCCCATATCCCTTTAAGGTGTACACATCTGGGTCCTTTCCCTCTTCACCTTCGCAAAATCTGACAGCTGCAATCCCACCGCCAACCGACATATGGCGCTGGCAATTTTCATATAAGTCGTGCCAACAGAAGAGGCCTTGAGCCCCTGGGGGGCCCGAGTTCCCGCGCTGAACATAGCGATGGCCTCGCTGTCGACTCAGTGCCGTCGAGTTGCGCCACGTCGGAGGAGAGAATAGTTCTTTGCCTTACATCAAACATGATGGCGCCCAAAAATGTACAGCGCCCTTTGCCGGATGGCTCCTGTAATTGCAGCTGTCAGTGCTGCCGAAAACATGCGAAGGTGAAGAGGGATAGATCCAACTTCTGAAGTGGGGTAAGACAGAAGTGTCAAATTAAACTTACATACCTGGTAGGCAAATAGAAAGGGAATTCAAGAATGTATTTTATATTCTAGGTCTATTTTCAGAACCGTACTAAATACAATAGCCATACTAGATCACAACATGTTATTAATGTTTTTTTTTCTCGATATTTGGAAGTTGGGGAAACTCCAGATCATTATATACTAGTAGTGGACGCTGGAAGGTCAGTGGACATGTTAGAGGCTCTGGTATTAGCACATCCATATAGATTCATATCATGTCTTTCCAAAGGGGGTGGAAGAGCCTGGTGGAATATTTTGCTAGTGTCATTGCTTTTCAAAGCCAATGTTAAATCTAGGAATCAAATGAATATAGTGTTATAGTTTGTGACTTGCCATGGATAGGGCAATAGACAGACTTGCTGGTAAAAGTTATGACTATGTTATGACTAAATGTCAATGCTTGTTTTGAAATGCTTATTGCTTTGCTGTTTACTGTGGAAATAAACATGAGAGGCTAATGATCTACTAAAAATATGCAAGGGAGAAATGCCTTTATACACTTTTTGTTATGGCACGTACAAGCCTTACTTATTGTGTGCGCAGGTTTATTAACTATTATAAATGATCGTTTTTTTTCCTCCTTTTTTTTTTTTCTTCAGACAAAATGTCTCGGCCGAGCAGTCTGTCACCGAGGTCCAGTTCTGCCCAGCAGCCTGGTCCCTCCAATTCTGGACGTGCTAAGGGACTTAAAGATATTCGCATAGATGAAGAAGTGAAAATAGCAGTCAATATTGCCCTGGAGAGGTTTCGCTATAGTGATCAAAAAGGTGAGTATCTTCAGAATGGTATTCTCGCAAAAGTGAGTGCCTCACAAAACTAATAATAAAATTGATTTCTCTATTGCTCCAATAATTTTAAGCATTACTTGAGTCATTTTTGAGAACACTCGTAAAAGCTGTACAAAGAAACAGAGAGACCGTGTGAGTACAAAGATTAGTTCTGCGTAGTGTTTCCTTGGTCAAATCTATAAACATTCAGTGTTTGCACAACTCGAGTATGTTACGCTGCTTTAGAGAAATTAAATTGTATGGAATGTACCACTTTACAAAAATATGGTAGAGTTTTAGAACAGCCTTTTTGTGGAAGTGGTAGGGACAGATGCAGTAAAATTTTGCTCATTGATTAAATACACCTTAACTGTTTAGATATATGAGAATGGGGGCAATAGATAGGCAAATTGGCTTGATCGTCTGTGATAGTCTATGCATGTAATTATTGGACTGAGGGTGGAAGCATTATTGGAGACTGTGTGTATATCTTCTTTTTTAGGATGTAGTACATTTCGTGTCACAAATGAAAGGTTAACTCTTTTATATCTTAGGAAAATTATGGTAGTAAATTTGATCGTGTGGATCTATGGGGTTGTATATTTCAGTGTTTGTCTTTTCTTATTCAAGAAATGGAATTCCCTTCATCCTTGACCAGCACTGAGCGAGCGTTTATACACCGCCTGGCACAGTCAGTTGGATTAATATCTAAGAGCAAAGGGTGAGCTACTTGGGAAGATATTACTTCAGCCTATTCCAGTTGTGCAGTTGGGTGTGGTATCTAACTTTACAAGTATTATCTTTTGTTATTTATGCAGAATGCTGTATATGCAACATCAGAACTCAAACATTGCACCCCTTAAAGGCTAGGGGAGCAGTCCTAAAATCAGCAACTTGATAAGAACATTCTAGACTCTAATCAAGTGTCTTAAAATAATTGAAATTCTTATGGAGATAAAATTAATTTGAAAAAAAAAATCCTTGTGTTTGTGTCCAATAAATACATTAGATGATGATATTGCTCTAAATCCTTATTGTACAGAATCTTTTAATAAGACTGTTTAAAAGAACAGGAGAAAACAGCAATATTTTTGAAGGAAGAGCCACTTGGATGTAGATTGCGGTACTATTATTGTTTGTGTGATAGTGCTGTTCCAAACTGATAAACCCTGGTGACTGCATGCATTGGCTAATAACTTATTCACCCATTTAATCAATATAATCACTTGCTGGGCACATCACTCTTGTATTTTTTTCTACACATGGTGCACTGCAGTCATATTAGTACTTTCATAAAACCAACCTAACATTTTTATAACATATTCAGTGACCCTTTAAAATTACACTGAACTTCAACAATTTTTATTGTGTACTTAAACATTACAAAAAATGTTTCTCATTTGCAAAAATTAAAACATTTTTTCGATTACTGTACAGAGTCTTTGTTGAAAGTATCAGTACCTACCACTGATGTACTCTGCTTTTGGTGGGACACTGCATTAAATGAGTATTGAACTGTATGGATAAATCATTTAATTTACTTTGGTGTTATGGCCGAATCTGTGGTAACAACAGGAAAGTAGTGTCATTCAATAACATGTTCAGGGAGTGTTTACATGGCCAGTATACAATGGTTATTTGGTCAGTTGTACTGGTGACATGTGACTGATACAAGGATGCTTGATAATATTGAAACTGTTACTGTAGTAATGAATTAGAAAATGTCCTGATAAACTGTTTAATTTCAGGAAAGGGACAAATAGATGCTTAACAATAAGGAAGAAGGATGGTTCTGAAGCAGTAAGTGCTCTGATGTCGTGCAATCTGACTCACAACACAAAGCATGCAGTGAGGAGCCTCATACAGAGATTCCCTGTCACTAACAAGGAAAGGACAGAGCTGCTTCCCAAGACAGAGCGGGGGAATGTGTTTGCAGTGGAAGCTGGTGAGACCATATTCTTAATATTGTATCGTACATCTTGTGTGTATTCCTCTCAATTTTATTACATGTGTTACCCTACCAAACGAAGCAATGTTCCAATTATTAACAATGGCTATAAAGCACTCTATTATATATGTGTGCACAAATGGCTGACAAAAACAGGGCAAATCCTCTGCAAGTAAAAGCCCCTGTTGCCTAAAATACAAAGAAAAAATGGTATATATCTTGTGTAGTATATATATCTGAGGTCATATTTTAAATGTACTATTTTGAAAAAGTACAATATGTTTTTAGAATGTAAAATAACACATCCTCTTTTTTTTTGGGGCCATTACTATGTTCAGTTATTAAAAAAAAATTTTTTTTTATCACAGGGGTCCTTTAAAATGCTGGTTAACTTTGAACTAGGTTTTCACAAGTCTTAAAACCGCATCAAAATATTACATTTTATCTTTCATATGAAATACTTCTTACTGAATCATGCATTCTAAATTGGTAGTGTCAATACAGTGGAAAATCATGCACCTCCACTAAAGTGCACCCCCCCCCCCACACCTGGGAATTGACATATTAATATCCCAGAAAATAAAAAAAAAATCCATCACTATCTGTTCCTTTTATATCTCTTACTTCAACTATGAATGTTGTCATTTTTCTATACATTCATCTAAACCATTAAATGAATATGAAGTTTTACAAATGAAATACATTACACATTACAATCCTAGATTGATTTTCTTGAAGAGAGGCAGTGGTGTTGTTTAGAATAGTGGTCCTCAAACCTCTCCTCAAGACCCAACAGACAGGCCATGATTTCGGTTTAACACTGAGAACACAGGAGGAGCTATTCGTGTTCAACAGACTCTTATTTCCTCATCTGTATTCAGACAGTGTTAAACTAAAATCATGGCCTGTCTGGTAGCTCTTGAGGTTTGAGAACCACAGTATCTTATAGTCTTTTGCAGATGCTTGCTAGCAGAGCTCTCCAGATATTAGACTGTTGGATAATAAAGATTTTACGACAAACGGTTTATCGTTCTCAAACTTTATTCATATACTGAGACCTAAACAAGCTCACCTACTTATATTGCTGTGACAAAACACGGATGGTAACCTTGCATTGTGTTTATTTTTTGTTTTTTGCTTTAGCCAAATTATCTGACAAAATGTATATGTTTTTAGTGTAACGTAAATAAGTGTCTTTGAATTACACATTTTTTTTTATTGGCTCTTATTTATTTTGTGCTGTTTTTAGAGAATCGTGAAATGAGTAAGACAAGTGGTCGTCTGAACAATGGAATCCCTCAAGTTCCAGTGAAGAGAGGAGAATCTGAGTTTGATTCCTTCAGGCAGTCCTTACCAGTCTTTGAGAAGCATGAGGACATTGTCAAAATTATCAAGGACAACAAAGTTGTATTAATTGTTGGAGAAACAGGGTCGGGAAAGACTACTCAGGTATATATTGTTTATGTCGCTGTTTGATCTTTATATTAATGATATACTGTTATGTTTTTTTTTTACTAATTCCAGTTGCTATGGTCTTTTCAGCCCAAAATATAACCATATCCTTGTTTCCATAGTTATCATTCAACAAAAGTTATGCATTAATTTCAAATTAAAGCTGCTACTGTCAATACAGAATATGCTTCTTTGCATTCATTTATATATATATATATATATATATATATATATATATATATATATATATATATATATATATATATATATATATATACATATACAGTCAGGTCCATAAATATTGGGACATCGACACAATTCTAAACTTTTTGGCTCTATACACCACCACAATGGATTTGAAATGAAACTAACAAGATGTGCTTTAACTGCAGACTTTCAGCTTTAATTTGAGGGTGTTTACATCCAATTCGGGTGAACGGTGTAGGAATTACAACAGTTTGTATATGTGCCTCCCACTTTTTAAGGGACCAAAAGTAATGGGACAATTGGCTGCTCAGCTGTTCCCTCATTATCCCATTTACAGAGCAGATAAAAGGTCCAGAGTTCATCTCAAGTGTGCTATTTGCATTTGTTGCTGTTAACTATAAATATTAGATCCAAAGAGCTGTCACTATCAGTGAAGCAAGCCATCATTAGGCTGAAAAAACAAAACAAACCAATCAGAGAGATGGCAAAAACATTAGGTGTGGCCAAATCCACTGTTTGGAACATACTTAAAAAGAAAGAATGCACCGGTGAGCTCAGCAACACCAAAAGACCCGGAAGACCACGGAAAACAACTGTGGTGGATGACCGAAGAATTATTTCCCTGGTGAAGAAAACACCCTTCACAACAGTTGGCCAGATCAAGGAAACTCTCCAGGAGGTAGGTGTATGTGTGTCAAAGTCAACAATCAAGAGAAGACTTCACCAGAGTAAATACAGAGGGTTCACCACAAGATGTAAACCATTGGTGAGCCTCAAAAACAGGAAGGCCAGATTAGAGTTTTCCAAACAACACCTAAAAAAGCCTTCACAGTTCTGGAACAACATCCTATGGACAGATGAGACTAAGATCAACTTGTACCAGAGGGATGGGAAGAGAAGAGTATGGAGAAGGAAAGCAACTGCTCATGATCCGAAGCGTACCGCCTCATCAGTGAAGCATGGTGGTGGTAGTGTCATGGCGTGGGCATGTATGGCTGCCAATGGAACTGGTTCTCTTGTATTTATTGATGATGTGACTGCTGACAAAAGCAGCAGGATGAATTCTGAAGTGTTTCGGGCAATATTATCTGCTCATATTCAGCCAAATGCTTCAGAACTCATTGGACGGCGCTTAACAGTGCTGACGGATAATGACTCAAAGCATACTGCAAAAGCAACCAAAGAGTTTTTTAAGGGAAAGAAGTGGAATGTTATGCAATGGCCAAGTCAATCACCTGACCTGAATCCGATTGAGCATGCATTTCACTTGCTGAAGACAAAACTGAAGGGAAAATGCCCCAAGAACAAGCAGGAACTGAAGACAGTTGCAATAGAGGTCTGGCAGAGCATCACCAGGGATGAAACCCAGCGCCTGGTGATGTCTATGCGTTCCAGACTTCAGGCTGTAATTGATTGCAAAGGATTTGCAACCAAGTATTAAAAAGTGAAAGTTTGTTTTATGACTGTTAATCTGTCCCATTACTTTTGGTCCCTTAAAAAGTGGGAGGCACATATACAAACTGTTGTAATTCCTACACCGTTCACCTGATTTGGATGTAAATACCCTCAAATTAAAGCTGCAAGTCTGTAGTTAAAGCACATCTTGTTCGTTTCATTTCAAATCCATTGTGGTGGTGTATATAGCCAAAAAGTTTAGAATTATGTCAATGTCCCAATATTTATGGACCTGACTGTGTGTGTGTGTGTATATATATATATGTATGTGTGTATATATATATGTATGTGTGTATATATATATATATATATATATATATATATATATATATATATATATATATATATATATATATATATATATATATATATATATATATATATAAAATGTAATTAAAAAAAAAACATTTTTTATCTATGGATATAAGCGACTCTCGCAGTAACTCCCTCGCCCATAGAAAGTGGACACCTTTATTAGCTTGGACTATGACAATGTAATTAGTAAGTTATTATGAAGCTTTGTTACTTTGTCTAACCCAACAATGCAGGGGTTTACTCAAACCTTAGGCTAGTTGTGCATCTGGAGTATTGTAGCCTGTAAATAGGTGCCATACAGTGTTTCTTGAAATACCTGTAGCAAGACATCAAGACAATAATGGTAGGCAGTCATGATAGACCTGTAACCCAATTTTTATTCTTTTGTTAATGAGAGATCATTTGCTTAATCAGTGATCAATATTGGGTCCATTTCTCATCTGGATCTGAGCATGCCTTTTTTTTGGTGTGATGCAGGAGCTATTCAGTGACACTGGATTACTATCTCCGTTTTAGCATTCAATTTACTTTTTTTTTTTTTTTTTTTGCTGTTATTCGTTGGTGCATGATATGCTATAAAAATGTGCAGTAATGATTAATGTACAATAACGTATTTATACTTCTACAATAAAGCCTGCTACATAAAACTTAGGTATTGAATCTGACAATTTTTATTTAAAGATCAAAATATGGTTGTCTATTGAGGCAAATCCCTAAGACTAAGCAGTCTTGAGATGTCTGTCATGGCTACAATGCAGCTTATTTTATAAAATGTAGATTACAATATTAATGTTTGCCTACCCTTTTTAATTGTTTAAAAATTAATGCAATCTCATTAAATCTGTGACATAAACCGAATTCACGCAGGTTAGATGTATTGTGGAGAAAATAATTTTTTGTTAGTGGTTTTTACTTCCTAATGTTTAAACTGTTCGATCATTGAACTACTTATGTGTGTGTTTTTCCTCATAGATCCCTCAGTTCTTACTTGATGATTGCAACAAAAATGGTATCCCATGTCGTATATTCTGTACCCAACCAAGACGTCTGGCTGCTATTGCTGTTGCAGAAAGAGTCGCTGCTGAAAGGGGAGAGAAAATTGGTCAGACTATTGGTTATCAGATCCGACTAGAGAGCAGGTACGAGTGGTGGCCACTCTTTTTTTAATACCATTTCAGATGTTGTATTCAAAAAGATTTTATTTTGTAGAAAAAAAAAAAAAAAAAAAAAAAATATATATATATATATATATATATATATATATATATATATATATATATAACTACTGCTAGGGGAATATCCTCTTTGTAGACTAAAGGTTGTTTATTAGTGTATTGTAATACATTTCTTGTAACTTGCATGGAAATTAAACATTGTGTCCCACATTTTCTCAGCATACTAACTGCATATGAATAACCATAGATGCCCAGGTAATTGTCAGTTGAAATAATCCACAGTGAATTTAGAGTATATAATACTACACTTACCTACGCGTTTTGTTAACTACGTATAATTGTACTTGTCTGCACTATCCCCAAATGATACACTCTTACCGTCTTGTGAATTCTGGCTTGTGTATAATGCAGATGATCCATTTCTAATCCTTTCTTGGTTTGAAACAGGGTTTCTCCCAAGACCCTCCTCACCTTTTGCACAAATGGAGTTCTGTTGCGCACCCTGATGGCTGGAGACAGCACACTGTCAACTGTGACTCATGTTATTGTGGTAAGTGTCAGATTCCAAAGTTCCTCTCCTCGTGTGCCATGAAACAGTCTGGTACCTCACCTGTTTTGCAATACTAATAAACTCTTTAGTACGGTAGATCTTATTATATCGGCTCAGTTGCTTTTATCACAGTTTTAGTATTTATTTTAAATTATATTATTAGATAGGTAAAGGAGCATGCAGTTGTAGTTTTCGTCTTTTTATTAATGTTTTTATTTTTCGAATTTTATTTCCTTCTTTAATGAAGTACAGTGCGTCGCCAGAATAATTTTGATATTTGAGTTGAAAATGTTATTGTGCTAATTTTTGTAATAAATGAGACAGATGTTTCACATATATTGATTATGGTTTGACTAAGTACAGATGGAATCTGAACCTTAACTAAGAAAGACTTACCGTATAAACTCGAGTATAGGCTGAGGCACCTATTTTACCACAAAATACTGGGAAAAATTAGTGACTCAAGTATAAGCCGAGGGTGGGAAATGTGCTGCCCCCTGTGTCCCTCTTGTGCCCTCTGTGTCCCCCTCTTGTGTGCCCTTTTCTTTTGTCCCCCCTCTCCCTCCCCTGTGTCTCTTCTCTTCTCCCCTCTCCCTCCCCTGTGTCTCTTCTCTCCTCTCCCTCTCCTGTGTCTCTTCTCCCCTCTCCCTCATCCTCATCCCCCCCATCCTCATCCTCATCCTCATCCTCATCCCCCCATCCTCATCCCCCCCATCCTCATCCTCATCCCCCCCATCCCCATCCTCATCCCCCCCATCCTCATCCCCCCCATCCTCATCCCCCCCATCCTCATCCCCCCCATCCCCATCCTCATCCCCTCATCCTAATCCCCCCATCCTCATCCTCATCCCCCCCATTCTCATCCTCATCCCCCCATCCTCATCCTCATCCCCCCCATCCTCATCCTCATCCCCCCCCATCCTCATCCTCATCCCCCCATCCTCATCCCCCCATCCTCATCCTCATCCCCCCCATTCTCATCCTCATCCCCCCCATCCTCAGCTCCCCTCCTCATCCTCCCTCCTCATCCTAAACCCCCCTCCTCACTTTACCCCTCCTCATCCTAAACCCCCTCCTCACTTTACCCCTGTAAATACCGCCCCCTCTACCTTTCCCCTCACTTACCTCCATCTGCAGCTGCTCCTTCCTGCGTCTTGACCCGGCCAATGCCAATGACCTGGCGCGCATGTCACGTCATTAGCATATGCCGGGTCCCGACGCAGGAAGGAGCGTTGAGGAGCAGCTGCAGATGGAGGTAAGAGAGGGGGAGGTATTTAGAGGGGTAAAGTGAGGGGGGGGGAGTTGAGGATGAGGAGTGGGGGTTGAGGATGAGGAGGGGGGTTAGAGAGACACGGGGGGAGAGTGACTTGAGTATAAGCCGAGGGGGCCCTTTTCAGCCTTAAAGAAAAGGGCTGAAAAACTCGGCTTATACTCGAGTATATACGATATATTATTCTGATGGAAATCAAAGCCTATAAATATGTTTAAATATGTCATTGTGCTTGGTTAAAATGTTGTCCTTTTTTTTAGATGTAAATTAAAACCGTGAGCTGCACACATCAAATGTCAGATAAAACTAAGTAAATTGTCTTATGAGGTGGTACGCACTCAACCTGTTGTCTTTCAAGATTTTGATCATTTGTGCAATTATAGAAGAGATGTTTTCTTTAGCATATTGGCTTGACTATACCTAGGAGGATAGACCAGTCCAGAAATACCAGGGGGGGGGGGGGGGGGGGCTTGAGCTGCACTGCGAGCCACAGCAAGGCCAGGCACGCAGAACTTGGGAAATACACAACGCCGCAAACCGTAACACTTAGACGAACACCAGGCACGCAGGACTTTGAAAATAAAACCAACGGCAATTTGCGCGTGATGGTGCTCAGAGGAGCAAAAGCCTTACATTGTGTCGCAAACGGCATTGCCATCCTTACAATTTTATTCCCGTCATTTTTGACTGGCAATTTCCTAGTTCTATATAGTTTTATGTTTGCTCTCTGGAAACCTATGTCAGTATTGGGTAGTAGGAGCATTTCAAGTGGCTTATAGTATGTGGACAAATGAGAAGTCACAGGGCTGCATGCTTTGTAATAAATGGATCAATAAAGGAAAGGTAAAACACCTCTAACACGACAAGATTTCTGATGGTAGTCTTGCTTATACAACTTGTTATATCTATCTCCCATTTTCACTTCACTAGCACCTCCTCTTCCTCGCTATCTGTCTGTCTCAGGCTCTCTCTTCCCTCATGAACATTCTCAACATAAACCCCTTGTTTTATTAATGCAAAAAGAAATGTCCACTAGATTAGCAATAAACCATAAAGCAGAGGTTCCCAAAATGTGGCCTATCGGCTATTCTTAGGTACGCCTTGGAACAACTGGGATTAAACATTTGAATTCAAATATTATTACAGTATCATTGACAATTTGTGCAGAAGACAATAGATTCTGGACTTTATTATTTTTAAGTGCACAAACTATACTTTATTATTGCATTGCGTATTGCAATATTAAAGCATACATTTAAAAAAAAGTTTCCTAGCTACTGCATTTTTTTTGTGCCTAAAACTACATATTCCTCCTTAATATCTTAATTTTTTATTCAAATTCTAGCAATTGCTTATTTCCAGTTGATGAAAAATGACATTGTAGTATTTTTGCATAATATTCTCTAGGGGTGGGGTAAGAGGAGAAGCCTAAGAATATGGTTATTATGATTGAGATAGGTGGCATGTCCTCAATCAGAGAAGGTGAAAAACAACATATAGTTGTGGGAAGCCCTCGAGCAAGTACACTGCCTTACTTTTACACAGTATAAATTGTATGCAAGTATAATAAATGATATATGAGTACTGAACCTTTATAGCTTGCAGCATGTAATTTAAATAAAAGCAAAGGGCACCTTCTACTTTATATTTATTTGTAGTTCATGAGAAGATGACAAATAGTCATGCCATAGGCAAATCGATTGCCATCTATCTAATAATTAAAATGTCACTTTCTCATGTCACATTGGCTGGACTATTTTTATCATCGTTCTTTATTGCATGTATATTTCCATTGTGGAAGCGAATGGCATTGATTTGTTTGCTGTGGAGGGTGCTGTGAAGCAAAGCACAAATCTTACATGCATGATGACACCCCAATTAATTCTGTCCCCAGAGTCTTGCAGGAATGTAGTATTAAACACTGGGTTTTTAGTATTATTCTGCCATTAAAGTTACATATCCTGATCGTGTTTACATTAGGATTTTAAACATTACATGGCATACTCATTAATAATTCGCAAAAGAAGCAAGATTATATGCAATTTCTAGTTTATAATGTTACAGATATCTCCTTGTGATAGCTCCGCTCTCCAGAGAGCTAGTAGGGAATGAACACAGCCAAGATATCTCACGGATTTTATATTGTAAAACATTGCTATAGTATAGTTTTACAGAGAAGGCAACTGCTAACCATAGGAATTAATATAGTGGTTACAATGTTGTGGAGCTCTCCAAAACTGACTTGCACCATCAGGTAAAAGTATAAAAGCGGTTTAATTTTTGAATAAGAAATTAGATTTTTAGTTATTGCTCATATAGTACTTGAAGTCTTCACACAAACAACTGCATAGATAATAAGAGGTTGAAGATGTGACTGTTACACTGATATTTTCTCTTTATTACATTTATATATTCCCTCTTTATCATGTTGAGTAATATGAGTAATTATCAGTTATATGAGGTTACAAGTTCTAATCCTGGTTCTCTCCCTTATTTATTAATTAATTGTTTTATTTTAAAAGCATTATAACTCCAATCATCCACACCTATTTATATTATATATCTTTTTTTTTTTCTCCTATAACATAAATATAAAGGTATTATTTATAATAATATTTAAAATTATTATTTCAAAGGCAGTTGCTTTAAGCACCGAGCTGTTTCTCTGTAAGAATAATCCGTGAAAAACAATAATATAGGTAATGTTGGAAATGCTATAATTATTTTATATGAAAAATACTATCCTCAGAATTTGCTTACTAGGCATGTTTAATATATTCTTATCTGCGGTTGAAATGTAGTTTTTCTTTATTTGGCAAACATATACAAAATAAGCCAGTTTGCTAAAAAAGATTGAGTTAATCACAGAAAAAATAAGTATTGTATATTTTCTAGTTTTGCTGATTTCTAGTCAGGCGTTCACTACTTGTCACTGAGTGTGGCGGCTCCATAAGATACACATACCTGACAAATAGTAATGGGCTGTACGTTCTGTATCGGACAAGTGAGGAGTATCCATAGAGAGAAAAGGGCTTTGTCACCCCAACAAGAAGTTGGTTTCATCTTAAAGAGCTACTACCTCTCCAAGCTAAACACACCCATTCCCTCCTAAGCAATAAATGATCCTTGCAACTGAAAAATGTTATTGCAGTTCATACACTTATAGTTTGTGTATGGATCTGTATGACTTTAAATGAGCAAGATGTAATGCTATCTTAAAGTATACCAAATGCACTGGGAGAACTGATTTTGGTGTAGCAGGTATAAATCGCAATTGCCCACCAGAGGGTACATTTCTACTTCTACCAGCAGCAGCCAGGGATAAGGGGGGGATTTGTTAATTTATTAGGGAAGAGGCGGAGATTACTATTTTATAGAAAAGTGATTATATCACCCTGGGGTAATTAGACCACTTACACATTCTTTTTATTATTGAACTCTTTTATTGACCACCAATAGTACCTGCCTTAAAGATAGGGGGCTGTTAATTTTTTTTTTTTTACCAGGGCCATTTCAATCACTAGTTCTGCTTCTGCAATATAAAAAAGAGAGTATTGAAAACTACACATACATTGCTACCATTTATGTCTACAGTAGGCCATTCCCAAGATATTCAGCATTGTTTGTTTGTATTATGCCAATTTGTAGCTTAAATTGCTTCATACATAGGAGAGAATCTGTGGGGGTGATAACATTGGATAGATTGTTTTGTCAACACAGAAACAAACTAACAGACTGTGCCACAAATGAGCACATCAAAGCAGCGAACTGGTATTTAGGACACATTCGTGGTGAATAACTCGTGCCAAGGGTGAACATTTCCTGTCGGCTACGGCTCCTAACATTTTTACTTCAGACTCCAAAATATTTTTCCAAAGAATAAAGTATTTCCATGAAGTCTTTCATCCCAAGGTCCTAGAAACAGTCTGTCTGTCTGGCTCCTATAAAATCGTTCTAGCTCCTGAGTGTTAATGAGTGGTAATATTAACCTTGATGGAAGGTAACATTGCATTGCATTACATTACATTACATTGATTGATTTAAAGGGTTAGAAATGAGCTGTTCTTTTTATGTTGAGAAAGTAGGGCTACAGATTTCTAGCCCTTCATGTTTTGTTGGTTTGCTTTCTGACTTCTGTGTGTTCAGTACACTTATAACTGACTTTAGCACAATAGCTTGCAATATGTAATACAGCATGGCTATGTCTCTCCATGTACAACAGGATGAAGTTCACGAGCGAGATCGATTCAGCGACTTCCTGCTAACCAAGCTGAGGGATGTGATTCAGAAGCACCCAACTCTTAAGCTTATTCTGTCAAGTGCTGCTTTAGATGTTAACTTGTTTCTTAGGTACTTTGGAGGTTGTCCTGTTATTTATAGTAAGTTTTTTTTTTTTTTCTAAATATTTTCTTAGTAAAAACTAATTAAAATGCTTTAAAATTAATGTATTATTACAGTTTTTAAAATGAAAAAGAAAGATGTAATACTTAAATATTGGTTTTACTTCATGGCATGTACAATGTATTGAGCATCCTCTTCTGATGATGCATTTGATTCTAGGCACCTTTACAGTTGTTATGTGAAATAACATTTAATGTGGAAAATATATACGGCAAGAGTACAATTGTTCCAGTGGTAACAATGTTTTGAAGTTCCTTTTATGTATTAATTTATAAAATATTGTGGAATCAAAGTGAAGTTCTCAATATTCTTAAATTCAATGTCTTTTATATACTATACCATTCACAATAAAATAAACAACGCACAGTCCCAACAGAGTAAAAGAGGGCTGCATTCACTCCAGAAATAAGACTTAAATTCTGGCAAATCCACTTTTGGCTCCAAACACAGACTGGTCCCTCTTACACAGTAGAATTTTTATGGTATTTCACAAATACAAAGATTGAATATTTAAGGACTAAAGGACAAAAAGTGGTACCTGCCAATTTGAAGCAAGCACAGAAAGTATGCACGTGAGCCTTGAAATGTTGTGCACACTTTCTGTTTAATTGCTTCAAAATCTGTATGAACAGGATATGCCCTAATGTTGTGATGATCGGTGTTTACCTGTACTGTTTGTGGATGTATAACCACCAGATAAACAAACATTGTGCGCTGAATGAACTTTTTTTGTTTTGCAAATGTTTGCTTTCCCTCTACAATATAATCCACAGTCCTTCCATACATCCTATTGTGCAGTAACATAACCCATAAATTATTTCACCTCTGCAGCCGTGACATTATGTATAGAAATAACACTTTAATGAGAAATATTAGTTTTAATGTTTTATGGCCTTTTTTAATGCGCACCTATGCCACATTACAAATTTTGGCTGAATGGACTTTAAGGAGTCTACTTGCATATTATTGGTGAGCACTTCTTAGTGACTAGATACATCAATATATTATGTGTATTACAATGTATTTTTGTTTACCAATATATCTACTTATTTGCAATCACAGCATTGATGTTTTTATTTCAGTACAAGGGAGACCTTTTGAAGTAAAAGAATTGTTTTTAGAAGACATATTACGGACCACAGGGTACACAAATAAGGAAATGCTTAAATACAAGAAGGAAAAACAATGTGGTGAGTAATATACACAAGACCAGCACTTCAGTGTTTATGACTTTAATTGTGTCCTCATTGGTAATTAAGCACAACATGATGGGACATTATATCTTGGGTTGCACATTAGTGTCATTTCTATGTGTTTCTTATTGAATAACACACAGAGCCTCATTCAATTGCATGGCCGCAACTCCAGGTATGCAGACATACGACCTGTGGGCTTGCTGCAGGCTTTAACTCTGCTACAATTATGGAGCGATTCAATTGAACAAGCATTTCAGAGCGTGAACATGATCAATTAAGGCCGTAACTACCTACCCATTTAGAAACAGCTAATAGAAAATGAGACCGTTATCATTACGGCAGTATAAGATGGAGGTTACATGTCAATCTTTTAGCGTTTAGAGGTCCCATATGCGATCGGACTCGCTAACCCGCAAAATACACGATCATAAAAATGAATGCCAATACTGTTCTAGTCCATGTGGGTGGCCTGATATGTATTAACGCATTGATTCCAAAGATCAATATAACCCCAAAATGAAACATAAAAATAATTAATTATTTTATTGCAGATTTGTGAGCTTGAGACTGTTGTGCAATTTATTCTAATGTCTTTCATTACTTCCCCCGTCATTTACAGTGGAGTATTGATTTTTTTATTAGCATTTACAGTGCTACGATCAGGTGTTTAACCCCTTTGCGGGTCCCATCTGGTACCCATAGGATTTTCTTCTACATTGCCGTTTATGGGTTTGAAAATATTTGCAGGCTTGCGGAATTGCAGCAATGGAATAGCGATTTGCGATTTTAGCGATGTTAACTCTTGCAGAAGTGAAAGATCAAAGGCTTAGATGGGGCGTAAGCTACGGTTGTTACAACCACAGGAATTTTCAGCCCGTAACCCGTAGACCCTTTGCGGTTTAGTATATTGCAAGAAAAAATTAACTGTTACAGACTGCTTTCATTGAACAAAATAAAGAACGCTACAAATAATGCATACCCATATATTAAAAAGCATCAAAAAAATAGTAACAGCTATAGGTTAATGTCATACAATCTATTGCACAGTTAACACATTATCCTATCTTTATGCATGTGCACTATTATAAAAATGTCCATTGCTGGTTGACCCATTAGTTTGTTGTGTTTTGTGTATTAATCACCCTTACAGTGGTGTACTCTCTTGTGACAGTTCTACATATTTCTTATATTTTGAAAGGATGGGTTCATGTGCTGTTGGATGTATACATATTTGCACTAATTTCAGTGTAAAAAACACAAAAATAAAAAAACAAATAAAAGTAGGCATTATTTCAGTGTAACTATAAGATTTGTCACTGTGTAAGTGACTAGGTCCAACTCGCAGTGGAAGATAATGAAGGCGCACAGTTTCAGCAATTCCATCAAGACATAAATGCAATATTTTATACTGCAAGCTAGGAAAGAAAGGTTTACTTCAAGGTAATGGTGGTTAAACTGTGGAATTCTTTACCAAAGGAGGTGGTGACAGCGGATTCCATAGATATTTTTAAAACGGGATTGGATATATTTTTTAATAAAAAGTCCATTCAGGCTTATCCCAAATAACTAGAGAAGGAGCAGTATTGATCCAGGGAGGAAGAGCGTTGCCAGTATCTGGGGTCCGGAAAGAATCCAAGTCCCCCCATGTAACTGTGTAACTAAATGTAAAATCGTATGAGAAGTTTGCGTCCACAGCTCACCTTTTAGCTTTTTATTCGCTGTAGTAATGTCCATAAGGATTCCATTTGATTAGGATTATGGGGTTCAAACACAACTCTGCCTTTATGAGCGCAGTTTTATGTGAGTAAAGCACTGGTTATTTTGGCTGTTCCTCTTCTCATAATCAGAAATGTAAACTGTAGTTTCAACTAAACACAAGTGGCTCTTATATGAAATGGTTAATTTATAGAAGCGTAAATATATGTGTAAATGTTTTAGCACTGAATGATAACCTTAAATATATATGTTTTGATTGTTAGTCACTTTGGAAAGTGTCAAATTTTGGAAAAAAATAATTTACAAACATAACAGCTACAAATATATAATATATATATTTTTTTTGACTTGCCAGAAGAGAAGCAGAAGACAACACTATCAGAATGGTATTCTGCCAAAGAAAATAATATGAAGACTGAACATCAGAGACAGAGAAGTGTCCCTAACATAGCAGAGGAGTACGACTTGCTAGATGACGGAGGAGACACTGTGTTCAGTCAGCTGGTATGGACATATATAGGGAAATAATAGTCCTGTTTGTTTAGATTTTATATCACACTTGTAACAGAGCATTTTAAGCAATGTAAACACTTTTTTTCTCCATGTAATGCTACAGCTCTGCATTGGGATGGAGTACCTTTAGTAGAAATGTGTGTTTCATTGTGGCACCATAGTTTGGTCACAGGTACCCCTTTGTACTACAGCTTTGAGATATTACTTGTTATCCTACAACACAGTTTTGCTGTATTTGGCGATGGATACAAATCCTCACGCAATCTCATAATGCGGGTCTAGGCTTCCTTACAACATTACCAGTAATAACTACTCACAGTACAGCTATACAGGTCCTGAGTGGCTGAACAAGACAAGATTAGTTTGTCATATGGAAAGAGGTTGTAAGAGTAGAATTCTTGTAAAATAAGTTACGGTACAATAAAAAAAAAAAAGTTAAAGTTAATTAATTGATTACAACTGCGGCTGGAAGTCATTCCCAGCAAACACTATTCTACATATGATATAGTCCCTCTGCTAGTTCCAAAACAAACCTCTATGTGACTTGTGACTTTCTTAGAAACTATCACTATATTCTCCTGCTTTAAAGAAACACTGACTGGTGGTGGGAAGGAACATATTCAGTGCATTCCATTTTTTTTTTATAAACATGTTTTTTATGAAATGATTTATTCTAGAAAGATTTTTAGCATGCTTCTTTAATTCAGAACCAAGTAATAATTCAGACCTCACAGGGACAGTAACTGTGTTATCTATTTTTTTTTTTTTTGCATGACCCTTTGTTTATTTTATATTCACATATATTCACATAAGAAAAAAATATATTATACATTGTGTCCTGATTCCTGTTTTTCTTTTATTTAAAGACTGAAAAAGACGTAAATTGCTTGGAGCCATGGTTGATAAAGGAAATTGATGCATGTCTTTCTGATATTTGGCTACATAGAGATGTAGATGCATTTGCTCAAATCTTCCATCTTATCCTGACGGAAAATGTTAGTGGTAAGTGTGTACTTTTGTGTATTGTGCGTTTTTTCCTTTTATGTGTAGACATTCGTTCCACTTAGAGCCGAAACTGAGGAAATTTGGAAAATCCCACAAGAAGTGAATCTATTTATTAATACTTAACTATTGTTGAAAACATGAAAACAGAATGTTGCAAAAATAGTGATTCATTGGAAAAAAATCCCTTTCAACATTAGTTTCCAGTATTTGGTTAAGCTTGTTATTTCATGATATTATACATATCCAATATTACCCATTATTGTCCTTAATGAAAAATGTATGTATGAGTTTTGTGTGTTTTTTTCTTTTTTTTTCTTGCTTTTATATACATCCCTAGACAATACCACATAATGGTTTTAGGCTGATAACTAAGGAAACTGTTTTTTTTATTTTTTATTACATTGACCACAGGACTCACAAGACTGATATAAATCAGTTCTTGTATTCTATATACAATCTCTGCTTTTAATAGTAAAATAATCTAAGTGTTTATTTACATATTTAAACTTAATTGTTTTAACAAGCGTCTAAAAGCTTTGTTTTGTTTTTACTCACTGAAGCCTTCCAAACAGTCCATACAAAGGTCGGCCCACTGTAGCTAGATGTACTAGCCAATTACATAGTTTGCTGCAATATCTGCTGAGTCAGTCTGTGATTGGCTAATAGATGTGGTACTTTAGAAATACCGTGTGGATGAGCTACAGGTTCTAGGGACAGTTTGGAAAGTCTCAGTGAGTAAAAACAGAGCTTGTATCCCATTTAAAAAAAATGTTTCAATATGCAAATAAGCGCTTAGGTAAATTTTGGTACTATTAAAACCTAAACAAAAACTTAGGCAAACAGCCACATAAGAAACTAATATATGTTTCAGCAAATACTGGGCTTCAGAAGATTGGGCTGTTTTCATGAAATAGAATTGGTATAATTGGTGCAGAATTTAATGATTACAAATCAGTCTCTGACCCAAAAGGAGACTAGAGTAGTGGGTACAGACTGGTTACATTTCTGTGTGTAGACAGAACATTTTTTTGGAAATTTTTAAAATCCAGTAATCTTGTTTCTATAACTTTGTCTCCCTGCTAAATGAAAATGAAACCTTGATTTGATGGCAGAACCAAAAAAGGCCCATCTAGTCTGTCTATTTTATCTACCCAAAGGCTTAATTTGCCTCAGGATAGCCTTGGGCTTTCCCTGGCATGATTACATTCTCAAACTGTGGAACACTTTTTCTTAAAGACACTTCAATCTTGAACTTTAATTCTTTGTTATATTTTTGAAGATTTCTATATCCCCCTCTATTCTGTCCTCTAAGCTATACATATTCAGGTCATGAAGACAGGGAAAACCATGCACCATTTTAGTTCCCCTTCTTTGATTAGTTTTTTCTTTTTCTTTTATAGTTGATTACCGTCACAGTGAAACGAGTGCCACCCCTTTAATGGTGGCAGCAGGAAGAGGTTTCTTAAGCCAAGTAGAGCAACTCATTAGCATGGGAGCTAATGTCCACAGCAAAGCATCAAATGGATGGTATTTTTTTTTCTGTACTTACTTCACTTATGTTATGTGCATATTTTCCTAAGGCATTTGGCACAATTTATGAATTATTTAAAGTACCATTGTAAATTATATTGCAATACTCATTATTAATCTCTCTCTCTCTCTCTCTCTATCTCTATCTCGATCTCTCTCTATATCTATATATATATATATAGATATATATATATATAAATATATATATATATATATAAAAATATATATTTATATATATATATATATTGATTAATAATTACTAAATTAAATTAAAAACACATTGTTTAAAATAACAATGTGAACTTTTTTCCTTCTTTTTTAAAATCCCCACTGCTCATCCTTAGTGGTTCTTCATTTTGTCACGTTGCACCCCTTCCTTCTTTTTCTGTCAGTACTTGGCTCACAGTGAAAAGATGGGACAGGAATCTGTGCTCTTTGTAGCCCAGCAGTGTGATATTTCTAAGCTGTGTGAATTCTAAAAATGAAATAAACTATACACTGCATTATTTTAAAACATTTTGCATGCTTTTAATTTACTTGATCTTACAAATATTTTGTGACAAGCTTTTTTTTAAGGCAAAAGTGAAAAAAAGTCTAAACATTTTTTATGTCTTGCAGGATGGCTGTAGACTGGGCTAAACACTTTGGACAGAGTGAAGTTGTTGATCTATTGGAGTCTTACAGGTGAAATCATTGTTTTATTTGTTTCATCATTTCATCTTTTAATCTTTTTTAAATAACATTTTATTATAATAACATTACAATATTCAGCATCAGATTTCAGGTACATAGTTGAACAATATATCCCTTTTTCAGCCCCACCTGGTCCCGATTAATTTATAGTATGATACCCACAGTGTTGCATTACATTTTTGCAGATCATTTCTCTCCCAGTACCCATAAGTTGTACAATATAGCAATAATCAAATACCTGGAGGCCCATTATTAATGGAAGAGTTCAAACTGTGTTGGACAGATCTTGCCCCCCTAGAGGGCACATATAGGGTCTCTGCTGCAGATGATTGCAATGCGATACCATGAAGTGCTAACTTTACATCTTGTGGACATGTTCAGAGTGTTGGTACAAGGTGCCCATGTGCCTAAGAAATGTTCAACATTCTGTTCTTTCTGAACTAAAACCTCCACTTTTATATAAGAAATGTAACCTGTTAAAGGTCATAGAAAATGTTCTTGATTGGAAGTCTTTTTCAAAAATTTTTTTAAAAGAAAATCACTCTGGTTTGACTTCTTAAACCTAGATAGGAGTTTTTGAGCTAGGTTGCTGTTTTTAATATACATGCCATTTTTTAATAAAATTAGCCAAAACAATTAAGCTACATTTTCTTTGTGTGTCTCATTTACTTGACTACTTATTGCTATTTTAGTGCTTCACTGGAGTTTGGGAATCTGGATGAGAGCACCCTGGTGCAGGCTGACAACAGCAGTCTAAGTAATGAGGACAGGGAGCTGCTGAAAGCTTATCATCACAGTTTTGATGATGAAAAAGTGGATCTTGATTTGATAATGCATCTTCTATACAGTATCTGCCAAAGCTATGAAGCAGGTAAAATGTTATACAACTTATACCATGTCTGTAAAAAAAATGCTGTAGTAGAATTCCTTCACCCTACCTATAAGAAGAATACATTTGCAAAATGAAAGTAGTGCACGTCTATAAATATACCAACAGTGGTTCATATACAATACCTTTAAAATACAACACCTTTGTTTCATGGCCAAACCAGAAAATAGCACAAAAGTACTTAAAGGGATATGGAATGTTTCTGGGTTTTGCTAGCCATGCAATATACCTATGAATGTATTTACTTGTATGTACTTTGTTTTAGTAAGAAGACATTTTACTGCCTAAGATTGTGAAAAATCACTGCATCGGTCTACCCTCTGTAGCATATGCAGACACAGACTCTGTAGTGCTTGATGTGCAGTGTGTATGTGTGTGTGTGTGTGTATATATGTATGTATGTATGTATGTGTGTGTATATATGTTTGTGTGTGTATGTATGTATATATATATATATATATATATATATATATATATATATATATATATATATATATATATATATATATATATATATAATATAAAAAGTCTACACACCCCTGTTAAAATGTCAGGTTTCTGTGCTGTAAAAAAATGAGGCAAAGATAAATCATTTCACAACTTTTTCCACCTTTAATGTGACCTATAAACTGTACAACTCAATTGAAAAACAAACTGGTATGTATGTATATGTGTGTGTGTGTGTGTTGTGGGGGTGTGTGGTGTGTGTTGGGGGTATGTCTGCGTGTAGTGGGTTTATGTGTGTGGTGTATGTGTATATGTGTGTGGTGTGTGTGTAATATTTAACTTTTATATGCACATTTTATTTTCTGTGCAGCTGTATTTCTTTCCCTGAGTGGTTTCTTTCAGCTGCCCTTTTAGGTGTTTGTGTCCTAGTACATTTGTGAGCTTTACATTAGAATTCTTGAAAGCACTGGCATTTGTCATTTTGCCATTGTAACAAATGGAAGCTGCATTGAAAGTATCTGTCCACATGCAGAAGTAGAATAGCAGAACCAAAATGGTAGCTTTCACTGTATAGTAATTATATAAAACACTAGAATATTGCCCGTCAAAAAATGACAGGAATTGAATTGTAAGTGAGCTAATGCTGTTTGGTGTATGGTAATGTACTAAATAATACATTAATAAAGGAATATACTTTACCTATTTTGAAGTAATAAATGCAGGAAGCATTATGCTGAAGAGCTGACAATCTGTTTTGATGTTGCTGCGGCATACAATGTGTGTTTTAAGTGCTGTGGAGCTGCTGTGTAAGTGTGAGCAATGTGTGTAGTGTAAATAGTGTGCGTGCACGAGGAAAATCTGTTAGGGTAGCTGTGTACTTCCGCATTCTGTAAGTTAGTGTTGTAAAATGGCGCCTAATGTGTGGTACGCGGCTGTTGGTGATTTAGCGTCCTTGTTCTTGGAGCTCGTCCGGCTTTTTCGGAAAATCCGTATGTGCTTGGTGGTGTTTTGCGTGTTTAGGGTCTTGTAGCCTCGTTATCGTTTATTTTGGCGGCCATTTTTTCTCTCCTGGGTGCTCCCTCTTGCTGTGGGTAAGCTTTTTATGTGTTTGTTGTGTGTATTTATTGTGTTTTGAATGATTTGAGGTTCGCGCTGGTCGGCCGTTAAAGTCGTAATTTTGCGAGGTCGTAATGTTTTTTTTTCTAAGTCCCGCGTCTTGTATTTCTGTGTCGTAAGTCCGTAAATGTTGCGAGGGCTGCAGCGTTAGCAACAACGTTTGACAACCCGCAGTTATGACAACTATATATGTGATAATAAACCAAAGGCTGCGTTACCCCCCCCCCCTACTTTTACTATCATCTTATTCAAGTAATGAACCTCTAGACATAGCTTTTTTTTTTTTTTTAAGTAGGTTTATTATTTTCAAAAAAGGAAACAGATAAGCATACAAAACACATGAAAGCAAACAAAAAATATAAAAGCAAATTTGACATAAACATTTATAATACAATAAACACCATTATGTACTTTCATATACATCAACGAGGGTAGAGGAAAAGAAAAAAGCAAGACACAAAAGTAAATTGCGGATGGAGGGGCCGAGGAGGTGTAGGACCAGCAGAGTCTATATATCATGGGGACCAAGTAAAAATAAGACATTAAACTGTTACACTTTTATCCCATATTCGCCATTTTAGTACTACATTTTTTTGACATTGATAATTTCTGAAAAATCTTTCTCAAAGTTTCTGTTATTTAGAATATTTGGATTCTACTTCTGCCCAAGTCGGCACTATTTTGCACTTTACGTTCAATTAGCCACTTGGACACCATGACAATCAGTAAATATAAAAGCCACAACGTCCAGGTCCAAATCTACAGGAAAGATATGTACCAGTGCCATCTCAGTAGTAATTGCAATTTGATACCTTAGGATCCTTGCTATTTGTTCAAAACCATTTGTCCAAAATTTTTGAATTTTGTGACAATTCCACCAAATGTGTAAATATGACCCCGCTGCTCCACAATCTCTCCAACAGAAATTCAATTCTTAAAATTCTTAAACATCTGGGTTAATTGTGTAGGTACCATGTAACATCTATTAGTAAACTTGAAAAAGGTCTCACTGTAAGATGCATTTTTTTATGAATCTAGCTCTATTTGCAAAAGCTCTTTGCCAAGTATCTTCTTTCCATGTCTTTTGTAGGTCAATTTCCTACGTTTTTCTTTTTATAGAATGGTTTTTCTTCTTCTAAATAGTCCTTAAAAAGATTAAAACATTTTGCAATTAAATGCAGTTTGTTTATATTACCTAACATTTTTTCAAAAGGTGTTAAGGGTCTATTAAATTGTGCAGGATTAGAAACCTTCGCAAAAGACAAGAGAAGACAGAGGTAATCCAGCTGAAATTTAGCCGGTAAATTTTTTTTTATATTCATATCTGCAAAAGAAAGCAGAACTCCATCACTAATTAACTCTTTGAATAGTCTAATCCCCCATTTTTCCCATATCTTTAAGTTAGGAATATTAAACATTAAGGAGATATCTTCCAAAGTGGTCAGTGGACTCGGGAAGGGAATCAAATTATCTCAAAAGTTGTTGTTCTCCCAAAAAGTACTTAAGACTATGATAATAAGTGTCCCTTCTAAGATTATATTTTCCTTTCCTTTTTCCAATAGTAATAAAGATCTCATTCCCCCTCTTTGTACAAAACAATTCTCTATTCATAGCCATTGTGTAGAGTCAGAATAATGTACTATCATTGTAGCTTCATGATAGGTTTTTAAAATGGGATATGCACTACCACCTTTCCCAAATCTTCTAGCTATAATAAACCTTTTAATTCTGATACGTTTATAATTATGGATATATTCATCAACTCTAGATTGAAATTGATTTATAATAAACCCAGGGAAGGGGATAGGAATGCTCCTAATTAAATATTTGAACTTGGGCAACAAAAACTTTTTTGCAGATACCATTCTACCAGATCAAGATAGATATGTCTTTTTCCAAGAGCTTAGCAAGTTCTTAAGTTTCTCCAATAGAGGTGTGGTCGTTTTTTGAATTATGATCTTAAATTCTGTGCTTTAAAAATATACCCTGATGTGAAATTTTCGTTTTTATAGCTTATTTTTATGATCCACTTTATAACTTCATAATTATATCTCTTGTCTTTTTCAAGGTGCTATTCTAATTTTTCTCCCTGGATACGATGAGATTGTCGGTCTGAGAGATCGTATCTTGTTTGATGACAAGAGATTTGCTGATAATTCTCACAGGTAACCATTTTCTTTTCCCATGCATGTGATGTTTTTGTATTTATAAGAAAATCATCCATAATAAACCAATTAAATGTGAAAAACAAAATCGCATGCATTGGCCTTTTAGAAAATACTAAAATGTCTAAAATGGTTCAAAGGAGTCCGAATAAAATAGAACCATTGAAAAATTGTATTATTATCTTTCACACCCCCTTCATCTACTTTCTGATCTCACTCCTCATCTTCCTTTATCATCCCACTCCTCATACCTCTAAGATTGCTAGATAATCTTTCAAGTATCACTACCAGTCTCTAGTCGTGTTGTGGAGAACCACTGTTCAAGAAGTTAAGATGTGCCATATTAATGTACAAGCCCTTCACATCAGTCCTGTCTCTCTCTTTGATTACATCCAGGTATCAAGTATTCATGTTGCATTCAAACATGCAAACATCAGATCAGAAAAAAGTGCTGAAAACACCTCCATTAGGCATTCGCAAAGTGGTAAGTGATTCAACATTGTGAAGAGAAGAATTGCATATGTTATTTATCAGCTGATTACAATGATTTCTTATTTGCAGATACTTTCAACAAATATTGCAGAAACAAGCATCACAGTCAATGATGTAGTTTTCGTGCTTGACTCAGGCAAAGTTAAGGAGGTATGCTTAGATATGGGATGCTGTTAATTTAAAGTTATGCATGAGGATGTTTAGAAAAGAGTTATTTCAGCCATAAATGATCTCCCAAACACTAGGCTTCCTGTAGTATGTCTCAAATGTAATCTGGCAACTTGCTTTTATCTTAAAGTTCACCTCACTTGGGACTCTAACCTATCAAAATGTGTGATTACTAGATTCTCCTCCCTACTACATATAGCGATTGGTACAAGCTGGCATCAAGCTTCATTTCATTTGTGCTCGTTTCTGAGATTCTTTGGAGCTGGGAGCTGACATTTTTAGTTTCAATAAAGGTGTTAAGCTCGATTTTTTTTTTTTTTTTTTTTTTTTTTTTTTTTTTTTTTTTTTTTTAGTCATAGGTTAATTATTTAAACTATAACGCACAGTTAATGGTTGAGTTTTTCATTGCATTAAACATGTAATTCTTTAGAGCTATAAGAGTTGGTGGGGTTATGGACAACATATTTTACAGCAAAATAGGGTGATAAAAGGGGACTTAATGGGGGAAAAAGCAGAGTATATGATTTATGGCATTGTAGATTTCTGGATAATCCTTTATTGTTTTAAATGTTTTAGAAATCTTTTGATGCTCTGAACCATGTCACCATGCTTAAAATGGTGTGGATTTCTAAAGCAAGTGCAGTTCAAAGGAAAGGAAGGTAATGTGATCTTTTAGTATTCCTATAGTTTATCATATTTGAATATCAAGTCAAGACATGTATTTATTTAAAATTAACTGATTACGCCCAAATAAAAAGGGCTAGTTTCTTGCATAAGTAATGGAGCAAAGTTTTTGAATATTGTGTGTCCTTATGTCATCGGGTCTAAATTATCATTTAGCTTGTTTGTGAATAATTAGACTTAAACTGGGAGAAAAAAAGAAATTCCTGCAGCCATAAGTACTAATTCCAATATATATCAGATACGTGCTCTTGCTATAAGAAATTTACTAAAAACATTACAAGCTTAATATATGTAACAGTCTATGTAAAAAAATCTGATACAAGTTGTATGTCAGAACTAAGTATTTTGTCCACTTAATAAATTAAATCAACGGAACCTCAGAAATAATCACCAGTCTAGGCACAAGATTATGTATAATAGAAGGAATACCCTCTACACATTGTTGGGTATTTTTTTTAAAGAAAGTACCCCATAAAACTACACAACAATTGAAAAGAATACATAGATATATACATCAGTAATAGATATAAATTAAATATTAGGTTATAACTAATATTATACTTTTCCTAATGAACACCAAAGGGTGTTATCTATTTCTTTTAAAGGTTTTTAATTTTTTTGTTTTGTGCCAAATTGTAAATAAAGTTTTTTTTTTTTTATTTTTATTTTTTTTAAACTCGTTCCCAAACACCACTTTTCCTGGTATAATAATAACATTTAGTGTTTTGCACTGTTGGGAAATATTATTAGTTAGTATATTACTCTGCCAGTGTTTTGCAATGCTCATTCTTGCCGTCTTTCACCTTTCTGATAGCATTAGGTCACATGACTTTTCTTGTTATACTTTGCAGAGCAGGTCGCTGTAGACCTGGAATGTGTTTCCGCCTGTTCAGCCGCCTCCGCTTTCAGAATATGTTGGAGTATCAGACCCCTGAACTACTGAGAATGCCTCTTCATGTAAGATGTTTTTTTTTCTTCCCTATATTTTTAAAAGTGAAATGCATTTTAGTATAGTTTTTCAGTAATGTCATGCAAACTCTCCTGCCACAACAACTGAAGTATAATATTAATAATAGAGCTTCCACATCTTTTCATATTTATTTTCACTACACCCTAGCATTAAAAGAACATTGAAAGCATCTTTTATTGCATCTGAAAGATGGTATTTGATAATGTAGCATTGATCTGGGGTCTTGGCCCCGTCGGCCAGTGAGCAGTAACATAGCGGTACAACTCATTTTGTCTGCCAATGAAATCTACAGACGTACATATGCTCTCTGCATTTCCTGTTCGTTTCAGTGATGTTTATTTAGGTTTTACTTTAAATGTTTTTGTTTAAGCATAGCACATCTTTGGTAATGTTTAAATGATACTCTTTTAAATGTATGAAAAAAATAGATTGTGTTCCATGTCCCTCTAATTTAATCATATTCCTTTTTCTTGCTATTTTTTCCACCCACATAAAATTAATGCTGTTGTGAGTACACCACTAAAAGATAGAGTAGTAGTAGTAGTAGCAGCAGCAGCAGCAGCAGCAGCAGCAGCAGCAGTAGTAGCAGTAGTAGCAGCAGCAGCAGCAGCAGCAGTAGTAGTTTAAAACATCTTATCACCTTCAGCCTTTATAATTACAACTGCACACTCCACAGCATAATAAAACTCACAGCCACAATCTACAGTACAACACACAGACCCCTCCAATTGACTAAACAAATTGCTTTCACTTTGCCATTTTGCATTTGTCACCCTCTTGTATCACACCTAAACCCTTAGATTGTAAGTTTGCGAGTTTTCAATCATGTGTCCGTGTCTTGGAAACAAGCACTATGTACATTTGATTCTAAGCTCAAAAACAGGGCCCTCCATTCTTTATAAGGTGTTAAGTTTTTTTTTTTTCTATGTACTAAACCCCTGTACAGCGTTACGGAATATGTTGGCGCGATATAAATAAAGATAATAATATTAATAATTATTGTTGTTTATTTGTAGAGCTCCAGCAAATTCCATAGTGCTAGTGGTACAATGGGCACATGGAATAAACAGCCACTTCAAGTTTCAACCTCTAAACCCTAAAAGTAGTTTCATATTTTATTTTCTTCAGTGATTTGTATGACTTCAGGAATAAAAAAGGAGGATTGCTTGCAGTGCTGTCTTGTAAATGATAGCTGCGTTGTATAGATTTGTCATTTTCGGAGGGAAACAAGTTAACCTTCAGTCTTCATGTTAACAGGAACTTTGTCTGCATACAAAACTGCTTGCACCTATAAACTGCCCCATTGCTGATTTTCTGATGAAAGCACCAGAGCCTCCACCAGCCTTAATTGTTAGAAATGCTGTGCAGATGCTGAAGGTGAGTCAGACACCCAACATAATTTATGTGTTTTGAAATGTTTGTTCTTTCTTTGCATATAGAACTGCTACCAAATAAGGTATTGAGTCTGAATGTTTTTTTCTTTCTTTGGTGAAATTGATTTTTATTTTGCAATTAAAGTTACATTTAATTTAACTATGTTTTACTTATTCCAACACATTATTCTTTATATGGCTATATTGTTGTAGCAATTAATGTATTGGCCGAATCGGAATTCTCGAAAAATTGCTGTTCTTTCATGATCAGAAGTATGTGGAATATTTCATGAGCTGACTAACTCTTACATCCTGTTTGCAAGAGTCAATATTCTATGCATAGATGTTAATGATAATTTAGTATCTGCCCATACATCTAAAAAATTTTTTTAGAACCAATCAAATATGCATTGTTGAAGAAATTCAGAATTTATTTAAAAATATTCACTATTTAGAGAGTAAAAATAATTAGTATAATCAATATTATAATTTATGCAAGCACAAAAACGTCTGCTGGTTCCAGACTTGTGAATGACATGGTTCTACATGGCCATTTTTTTTTTTCTTATTTCCATTCTTTAACTTGTGTTTCCCAAGACAATTGATGCGATGGATACCTGGGAAGATCTGACAGAGCTTGGTTATCACTTGGCAGACTTGCCAGTAGAGCCCCACCTTGGCAAGATGGTGCTCTGTGCTGTAGTTTTGAAGTGCCTGGATCCTATTCTAACTATAGCCTGCACATTAGCATATCGTGATCCCTTTGTGCTACCAACTCAGGCCTCCCAGAAACGTGCTGCTATGCTGTGCAGGAAGCGATTTACAGCAGGAACGTTTAGTGACCATATGGCTCTCCTCAGGGCATTTCAGGTATGGACAAAAGAACAAATATGTAGGGCTGCAGAGCTCATTTATATATCTTTTTATTTCTATATTATGCCATAAGCCCCCTTTTTATGTGCAACATTCTACTGTGTATTAATTACAAGAAATAGTAAAATTTTACACAAAAGTTACCTTGAATTATACATTATATTTATTATGCTTTGACATATGTAATCTATTTGAAAAAAAATAAAGGACTGTAATGCAAGAAAAGGGGACTTGTTTGTCATATATGTACCAAACTCACAGCATTAGCAGTTGTGTAAGCTGTGGACATAAAACATTTTTTGGGAAGACCTGAACTTTTGAATACTCTGTTTCTGAGTATAGGAATTTATTTTGTGTTTGTTCCATGACTTCCTCAAAACTGGATTATGAGGTGTGTGGGGAATAAGGGATCAGAGAGCCTTTAAGATTATTGGATAATTAAAGTATGATGTTTTAACAAACTCATTGTGCTTTCTTGCAAATGTTTTTAGAAAACAATTAAAGGTGTATATATACGTTTCCTGGGTTTCAAATGTTTGGTAAGAAACAGGCAGTGATTATCAGAAAAATATGTGTTCTATAGATAAGTTCAGTGTACTTACAAAGTTAAATGCAGGAAAGTAAAACCCAGCTTTGCACAATCATGAGAAGCTTAAACAACCTAGTACATTGAGAAAAGCAGCCAGATACAGAGTTTAACCTTTCAAAAGAAGTACTTGCTGCAAGATGGAATCACATGGTTGGGTGGGGTCTGAGCTAACCGCTGAATTAGAGCACAAGGATAGAGAAAGAGAGACTACATATCCCAGGCTGCTTTGCAACACAGGAACTCCAGAGTATGATACAAATGTATCAGCTAACCTCTGATTACTCCTGAATGGCCAAAACAAATTATGAATTTTATTCTAATCTTAGCAGGGATTTTCAGGGGTGTCAACTAACAACCAAGGTGAGTTTGTAAATCTTGGTTTTGGTATTTTGTCATGCAAAAAAAAAGCTTGCATACACTACTGAGTCTCCTCTATCAGATGTATTTATAATCCAGGAAACTTACATATGTCTTTTAAAAATAAAAACAGCATTTCATTATTTAGCTATTATATAAAACTACTGCATGAATGAGTCCTGATTTGAAGCTTTTATTGAAGATGTAGCATGGATTGAGATATTTCAGTGTAATAGTTAAGAACTAAATGTTGTAATTCTTTCTTTTTTTTTTTATGTATAAAAACATTTTACTCATTAATTGTAGTTCTTCAAAAGAGAAAATTAAATGTCAGTGTTTCTTTAAGAAACACACAAATCTAAAAATCTTCTAAATCCGTATAGCCTGTAAATGTCTTTCCAACTTATAAAATAAGTTGCTGAGCAAATACTGTATCTACATATTATGTTAAGATGAAGAATCTCTTGTCTTTACTATGCTCTTGACCTTGTAGATAAGAATTGCATTTGGATTATGAAAACTAGTTCAGAATCAAAATATTTTCTATTTTTCTGACAATAACCTTTGTTTGTTTAAGGCATGGCAGAAGGCACGAAGTGATGGGTGGGAAAGAGCATTTTGTGAGAAGAATTTTCTTTCCCAGGCAACCATGGAGATAATCATTGGGATGAGAACTCAACTTCTTGGCCAGCTCAGAGCTTCAGGTAGATTCCAGAATGCAATGGAAGATCTTGTGTAATGAGTACAAGATTGGATTAAGCTATATTTAATGCCATTTAGCAGTACTGGCACAATATATTTAGACCATTGCAAAATAAATTATGAATTCTTTCCCTTTTCTAGGATTTGTTAGGGCTCGAGGTGGTGGAGACATTCGAGATGTAAACACAAACTCTGAAAACTGGGCTGTGGTAAAAGCAGCTTTAGTAGCTGGCATGTACCCCAATCTGATACATGTGGATAGAGAAAATATGGTGCTAACTGGGCCAAAGGAAAAGCGGGTGCGCTTCCATCCTACCTCTGTTCTAAGCCAGCCACAATATAAGAAGGTAAATGTAAGCTGATGTGCAATTGTTGATTACTTTTTAATATGTATTTTAAGCATTTTGTCATAAATGAAAGATTTATACTTAATATTTATTTACTATTATTTGTAGCAAGCAAAAGAATATAATTGTGTATAGATTTACATGCTTTAAAATATTTCAGAAAAAGTCAATGTTCTGCTGCAAAACTTGCATTGAGAAATGCAAATGAACTCGCTATGTCTCTCACTTTTTTATCCAGTTTTTTTTTAACATGGCTTCTTTTAAAGAATGAAGCATTTTTTAGATAATTTGCATGCTCCCGTCTCCAAACAGCACAGTGTGCTTGCTGCCATTGGTCTTTACAAGGTCTGCGTGTCAGTTCACACTCAACATTTCAGTGTTTGCTGCACTTGATGCTGTTGGCAGCTATCACCCTCACCTGTGACTTTGCCTGTAGCCCATTTATAAGGAATCGGACTGAGCGTCTATGCTCAATGATGTGTAATTCTGTCCTTGATTTAGCAATTGCTGGTGCTCTGCTCTTCTGGTGTTTTAGACTTGATTCCTCGACACCTGATCTCTGGAACACCTGAACTCCGATTTTTTTTGCTTCACCCTATTGGTGACTCTGTTTTTTACTCTCAACTTTTGCTCAGCCTGCACCTCTAGCTTTTGCTGCCAGACCTCCTGCTCTTTTGGTTCCTGCTCTTGCAGCCTGTCTAGCCCAACCTCCTGCTCCTGTGATCCCTTCTCCTGCAGCCTGTCTAGCCCAACCTCCTGCTACTGTAGTCCCTTCTCCTGCAGCCTGTCTAGCCCAACCTCCTACTCCTGTAGTCCCTGCTCTTGCAGCATGTCTTGCCCAACCTTCTGCTCCTGTGGTCCCTTCTCCTGCAGCCTGTCTTGCCTAACCTTCTGCTCCTGTAGTCCCTGCTCTTGCAGCCTGTCTAGCCCAACCTTCTGCTCCTGTGGTCCCTTCTCCTGCAGCCTGTCTTGCCTAACCTTCTGCTCCTGTAGTCCCTGCTCTTGCAGCCTGTCTAGCCCAACCTCCTGCTACTGTAGTCCCTTCTCCTGCAGCCTGTCTAGCCCAACCTCCTACTCCTGTAGTCCCTGCTCTTGCAGCATGTCTTGCCCAACCTTCTGCTCCTGTGGTCCCTTCTCCTGCAGCCTGTCTTGCCTAACCTTCTGCTCCTGTAGTCCCTGCTCTTGCAGCCTGTCTAGCCCAACCTCCTGCTCCTGTGGTCCCTTCTCCTGCAGCCTGTCTTGCCCAACCTCCTGCTCCTGTGGTCCCTTCTCCTGCAGCCTATTCCTGTAGTCCATGCTCCTGACACTTAGAATGCAGTTGTACATTGTACCGCACCTTGCGTAAATATCTACACTACAAAATGTGGAAAAGGAGATGACTACTTAAACAATGCACTTTATATCTTGACATTTTGAGCTGAAAACACACAAGTGTATTATTTAGCTTACTGTATTTTGTACAGTGAAAAACTTCTCAGAATCTCACAAACATAGTAGGCCTGGGTGCAGTGATGAATTAGCACTAAAAGAAAATGGAAACATGGTTTGAAGGATAGATAGTATATGAAGAGAGAAATGATGGAGATAGATGTAGACTTTAGGAGACAAGAAAGACTGGAGACATGTGAGAAGGAGGTGAGTTAAGGTAATTATGCAAGCCATGAATGTTGGAAAGGACGGGCGTGTGGAGAGAGACAAGCAGGATACAGGAGACACTTAATATGAATTGGAAAACATGCTAGAAATAATCTCCCCAGATATAACAATGTGAATACAGTAGTAATATTAATAAAGTTATTGGCTCCAGGGATGGAGCATTTTCCACGGTCTCCTCCATACCTACTGGTGTGTATCAGAATCTCACAAACTTAGCAGGCCCGGGTGCAGGGTTGATAACTTTTTCAGCATGTTCACTTTTAGTGTTTCAAGATATGAATACCCTCAATGAATATCCGTATTAAACATACCATGCCAAATTCATTAAAATATATCTGACCTTATCTTGCATGCCCTGCCTGTGGTGTAAGACTGTGATACTGCATGTTTCTCCTGGAGGATAATTGGTTCATCAGATCAGCATTCAGTTGTCTTTAATGTTCTAAATACATTTACATTCTGAATCTGTTTTATTTCTACTTTATTCCTGAATCCTATATATTCTTTGGATAGGTTCAAACATATTTAGATAGGAGCTCTAATGTAGATACCTGTGAAGCCTCTGCTTAAATAATGTCTGGGGCTGTGGGTGAGCCATATAATAAGACATTTTGAAAAAGTGTAATTGCTTTTCTCTTTACCAAATAGATTCCACCTGCAAATGGACAGGCCTCAGCAATTCAATCACTTCCAACAGACTGGCTGATATATGACGAGATGACCCGAGCTCATAGAATTGCCAATATCCGCTGCTGCTCAGTGGTCACGCCAGTCACTACTGTTATATTCTCAGGTCCTGCACGTCTGCCAAGTAATGCCTTGCAAGAACCATCTTCATTTAGAGGTAAGACAGTGGAAACTGTATGGCTAAAATTTGTTTCATCTAAACATTTTATAATTGTGATGTCTTTGACCTAATTTAGATTGTAACACTGCAAGTCGAAAAAAAAAAAAAAATGAATACTTTCATCCCGGAATGACCAGTACTATTCAACCTTGCATTCTTTCCATGTAGTGGATATTCTGATGAGCTTCCTATTTGTTGTACCTATAGACGTTGCTTTAGATCAGTGTACAAGTTATTTCTTTCCTGTGCTATATACTGCCGCCAGTTAAGATAACCTTGCATGGGAACCTTTACTATAAGCAAAGGGGAGTTCTAGGTGTTGAGCTCTTCATTCATATTTTCTATTTTAAAACATTTTGTCCCTAAGTTCATATTACTTTGATGGCTCTCATTTCAAACCACTGTTACCTGTATCATTTTGGAATCACAATTTTGTGAAGGCTTAATATCATTGTAGAATATAGAAAAAAGGACTTGGTTGCCCCAACCTGTTCATACCCCATTTTAAATAATCTGAACAAGTACATAACCATGTTAGATCTATTAATTCAAATATAATTGGGGATTTTTTTTTTTGCATCAAGATTTAATTTATTAACAGATATATAAAAAATAAAATTCCTGTGTCGACTAATTGCTGATCATGTTCAGAGGAAAATGCTGTGGTAAAAGTCACAGGCTGCCACAGTACAAAGAAAATTATTTGTTTGTATTATGGTTGAAGAGAGAAAGTATGAGCCCCTCCTTGAGATGTTAGACATCAAACACATTGTTGATTTTCAGCCAGTTTGTTGTAACAACCCTAGTGTGCCTATAACTTTTGCTTAGTGTGCAGCATGGTGATTATTGTAAGGAATTGTGAGAAGGGTTAAAGTATTGCATTTTGAAATGTATTCTTACATGCTTCGCTAGTATTGATGGGACACGGAAAGTTTGTGAATGTCACTAGGAATACAATATACAGATGTATCTTTTTTTTTTTTTTAAGAATATTTTTTTTTCCTGCCTAAAAAACGTGTAATACTTGTACTTAGAAGTACACTTTCATCATGACTTTCAGAGGAGAGAAAGCAGTTAGGAACTATTTGTACGATTTTAGGTAAAAAAAAAAAATTACACAAAAGTATAGATACAAATATATTATATTTCTAGTGAAATCCAGAAACCTTCCATGTCCCTTCAAGTGAAGCAAGGCCAACCCGTCTGGATCAAATAAAGCTCTCTTCCTATTAATCTCAATACAATAAGTGAGCAAGGTGTCTTGTCTAGTTTTTCCAGGCTGCCATATACAGGCATGGCGTTTAATGCCTCCCTATCTCTGACCAATAAGTGTACAATGTTCCCATTGAGATTTGAGGGAGGCCAAAATATCTACAATGATGTTTTAAAACATTACTTTTTTTTTTACTTTTCATGTTTGTGTCATTTTAGGGCTTTAAAAATGAAAAACTAAATGCAATATTTAAAACATACTCTTTTGTATTGCCTGGTAAAAATGTTTGAATTTGGTGTTTAAAGAAGGTGGTCAAAATGTCAAGCAAAGAACATATATAGGAGAATGTGTAAAGATAAACCATCCTTGGGTTTGGCTATGGGTAGGTTCTTTAATCATAAATGCACAGTCTGTTACATCATGTATATACATACGATATGCATTTTGGGGTGAGCCATCATTTGTAACTTCTTACCTTTTATAGTGCAACATGTTGACACTTTCTAAACTAAATTATGTTATACTCTAATCATTACAAGCATTTCAGCAGCATATAAAGTGTGCACAAATATGCTTCTCCTAATCTTATCATTTCTTTTAAAGCCCGTGTTTTCCCCCCCTCTTTCTTGCAGTAGTGGATGGCGCCCCTAATGACAGTAGTGACAGTGAGATGGAGGACAGGACCACTGCTATGTTGGCTGCACTGAAACTGGATGAGTGGTTAAATTTTAAATTAGACCCTGAGGTATTTATGTTTTGATGATGCTTTTACATTTTTCTGTGTGACATTTTAGTGTGTAAAAATGATTTTAACTATTTTGTGTGAGCAAGTACGAAGACATTCATAGCGCATGTTTGCATCTTGGTACTAACCTTTGAACTCTGCTTTTAATATTTATGATAATATCCTTTCAAAAATAAACTTTTAAATATATATGGTACATAGATGGATAGCTCTTCAGTTTGGGCAACTTTGCCATTTTGGTTTGACTTTTGTATACACAAAATGATAAAATATGTTCCAAGCACTGTATAACACTTGAGTGTAATTCTTCCCAAATATGATGTGAGTAATGGTGCTGAAGTCATGTCACTTTACTTTTAGGCGGCTGGTCTTCTACTGCAACTCAGGCAGAAGTGGCACAGTTTATTTTTGAGACGAATGCGTGCCCCTTCAAAACCTTGGTCTCAAGTTGATGAGGCCACGATTAGAGCTATCATAGCCGTGCTGAGTACAGAGGAGCAATCAGCAGGCCTACAACAACCGTCAGGAATTGGACAAAGACCAAGGCCAATGTCTTCTGAAGAACTTCCATTGACATCTTCATGGAGGACTAACAATAGCCATAAGGCCTCAACAGAAGCAGAGTTTGTGGATGATCCGACTAATTTAGACAGGTATTGCTTAATTTTACTCTGATAAATATCACTATACTAAATTTATATACAGTAAAAAATATTGTCATGACTTTAGAAAGTATACATGTAATTGTAGTTTTGTTCGTACAATAGTTCTATATGTGCTCATCCTCAAAATGTATCAACTGTTAAGGGGATGTGCTCTTGACTGGGTCCTACAGTTCTCCTGCTGCACTTCTGTCCACTATATATAAACATACAAAGATGTATGAGACGAATTTTAAAATCTCTGCTATAGATACATGGTAAAAAAGAACACATCTATACTTCACAACAGCTAAACATTCTTATAGTCATCCTTTCTGTTCTAATGGGTTTAGTCGTTCAGTTGAGTCTGACTCTCTGTGACCATTTGGACTGCAGCATGCCAGGCACATCTTGTGTCCGGTTGTGCCAAGCCATAAGGCAAAGATAATGGAGTAGGTTATAAGTTCCTTCTCCAGTGGACCGTGAATTGTCTGAACTCTCTGCTATGAGCCCATCTTGGGTGACCCTACTTGGTACAGCTCACAGCTTCATTGAAGTACACAAGCCCCTTAACCACGACAAGGCAGTGATCAAGAAGGGGTCCTCTTCTAATAGCCAATTGTAAGTATTAGGGTACCTCATGTAATTTTGAAAGTAAAAATGCCATTATGTCCATAGCACTTTGTTTATATACTCTAGCTTTTGACAATGTCATATGCTGCCAAGGACAACATCATAATTGAAAAGGTGTCCATCACTTCAGCATTTGGTACAATTTATCTCAATTAGTGTGGATTCTTTCCAGCAATGACCATCCTATTTTCCGTTGCAGAATGGTTCTGACGTCTCCATCACCAGCTTTTCACCAGCAGACAAAATACAAAGAGAGAGGGATTTTGCATCCTAAACGCACTGAAGACAGGGCAGATCAATTGTCTGTAAAATCGTCAGAGAGCAGTAGCTACCCCAGCCCCTGCACAAGTCCTTCTCCTCCATCTTCTGCAAAGGTACCTTCAATGCAGTTACCAATGTGTATATAATCTGGTGTATTGCAAGAAAAAACAAGCTGAAATCTTATAGCTTACAGCGCATGTGCTTATAAAATATAATCATTTAAACAATCATTGTTTACATTTAAGCAAGTGCATTCTGGGAAACTATCACAAAAATAGGATGTGTCACAGTTTCCATAAATATGACTTCTGGCAGTGGGCCTATTTTCATATCATATTCACCTGCATTTTTGCACATAATAACATTAAAATCCTTTTTGGTTGATTTTAGATATATATTTTTTTCTGTTATTGTGCTAAACTGTTTGCTTATCATATACATCACAATTCATGATACTGGGTTTGCTAAAGCATTTATTTAAAATATATAAGGTAGTGAGGAAATGAAATAAGATGTATTCTATAGAGCTATATAGATTGAACAGCTTGCAGAAGCCCATGCTTAAGCAAATATTATGTATGAACTTTTGTCTTTTATTGCAAAGTCAGTAAAATGTTTTCGACACAAGCACCAGCTGTATTCTCTAAAAATAAATGGTTGAACAAAATTACTTTTGTTTGTCCTGCATGTCTTTGTTAGAATATAAAACAAATTGTTCTTATTCTACTGCAACTGCTTAGAAACCACAGGACACGGTTTTCAGCAAAATTAAAAAGAACTAATCAACAATGCATGTTTTAATGTTGCGCAAGTACTTCATTTTTTTTATTCGGAAGTAAAATTTAGATATTAAATGTTTCCTTGTTTTTTTTTCTTTTTTCTTTTAGGGCTCAAAATCCCCCTCACCAAGGCCAAATATATCAGTTCGCTACTTTATAATGAAGAGCAGCAACCTGAGAAATCTTGAGATCTCTCAACAGAAAGGGATTTGGTCAACAACACCAAGTAATGAGCGTAAATTGAACCGGGCCTTCTGGGAGAGTAGTATGGTGTACTTGGTGTTTTCTGTCCAAGGATCAGGACACTTTCAGGTGATAAGTTTACATGTTATGTGTATGTTCATTATCTTATAATGTTGTTATTTACTTTCTATGGCAGAAGAGGGAGATGGGGCATCATTAGTTAAGCAGGGAATACAAAAACGCACAGGCTTGTATTGCACAAATCAGTCCTCGGGTGCTATTAAAATGTATAGTATATCTAAGCACAAGTCAAAAGAGAATACTACAACATTTAACACATCAGTGGTTCTTTAAGACGATCAGATTTTATAACTCGGAATTGTGAGAATTTAGTGCCCCAAATAGAACAAAATGTTTGCTTTCTGTTATGGTAGCCCCCTATTTCTTCAGACATGCAGCAGACTGATTTAGCTTGTACCCCCACTTTTACGAATCACTCTGCTTCAGCATGGTCCCTCAATTATAGTGACTGAGGCACAGATTGCCCCTATGTGCTCAAGCAGAGCTATCTTTACATTTTGACCGGTTACCTGCACTTGAGGGCTGGAGTTCCATATGCCTGTCCAGTGTTTTTCATACTTTTGGAAAATAGAGACGAACAAAGATGGTGGAAAAGTGCGTGAGAGACTTAAGTGAATGAAAAGACGAGAGAGAGTGGGAAGCAGCTTGAGGAGGGAAGTATATTAGGAAAGAGGAAACTAAGGTCTGAAATGCCAAATTTATTCCAGACTACTCATCGCGTTCTTGATCACAGGCTATATGTTCTAAAATAGAAACTATGCCAAATATAGTATTTTAAAGACCTATGTTGGAAGCTTAAATACTTTTATTAAAAGAAAGTCATACATTGTAATATACATCCCAGTGCTCAGTTGTTTGTATTTATGTAGTATCCACATACTCACAAAATTGTTGACATGCATATAAGAGAATATTACAAAATATTTTTTTAATTAAAAGAAGTGCTACAAAGACTAAAAGAAACTACTTTTGTGTTGCAAATATAGTGATTTTTTTCTTTTTGTTTGAGTGCGTGAGGGGCATTTTCATATATGCAGGTTAGGGCTTGCAGTTTACCATTTGAGCTGACTACATCTAAGTTTATGTAGAAGGGGTAATTATCCAGTACTAAAAGCTCCAGTGATATAACACTTCTCCATCATGCCTCTTCACCTGCTCCTTTCTCTACAGATGGATAAGCAAATACCCTCTGTGTCCCAGCAAGAAAGGTGACATCTGACAAGACATAACTTTCTATATATAAGCAAAGGATCTTGAAGTTTTCCCTGAACTACAGTAGTCTTTTAATCTGCTATACACATAATCTATTATTTAGTATGGCAAGGCTTCACTGTTTTCTGATTTACGTATCGGGCAAAATGCAAGCTCCATAACTTGAGATATGTTGCTGCTTGTTATATCTGAGTTCACAATTTTTTACAGAAGGGTTGCGTTCACTCCCCTTTTATTGAAATACTAAGTAATTAAATTAACAAAATAGACCACATAGTAAACTTCCAGTATGAAGTTAGCCACATTCACATTATTCCTCAATTGTACATTTCACAATCTATAATAGACTTAGGACCCCTATAAAATGACCTGGTTACTCAAAAGAATATTTTAGCTTGCTTACAATTATACAATTCTTTTTCCAATTTTGTTAAAGGGCTTTGCAAGGATGAGCTCAGAGATTGGCCGAGAGAAAAGCCAGGACTGGGGCTCTACAAGCCTTGGAGGGGTGTTTAAGGTGGAGTGGATAAGGAAAGATAACCTTCCTTTCCAACATGCTCATCATTTGCTGAACCCCTGGAATGACAATAAAAAAGTGCAAATAAGCCGTGATGGACAGGTACTTTACTTCGCCACCTGTATGTTAGAGATGTTCATATTGAGAAGGTATTTTATTTCTTGAAAATATGAAGGCCCTAGGAATGGAATAAAATAAAGAGATCAGCACTCAGCTCTACGGAATATGTTGGCGCGATACAAATAAAAGTTAATAATTCCACTGTTTTCAGCTTGTAAATAATGTATACATCAAGTAGATGCGTTAGCTAATGTTGACGTTATCCACCGTGAATGGATAATGTGTGTTATTTCAACCTTTACTTGGCTAATGCTGACATCCAAAGTATATGTGGATAATGTCAACATTACTGCATTAAGAATTGGTGTCAGACATCCAATTTCTCCAATTATTTATAATAAAGGTTACTATGCTAGATTTTCACCAAATATAAGCCTGTGAATTGTTAATATACAGTTTATGCCCATATAAGCACAACAGTAAAACTACTATGACAAACTTTGTGAATTAAGTCCTATTGATATTTCCTAGTCAATTAAGTTGTAACAAAATAACAATTTAGATTTATAGTCTATTGGAAGACCATTATAGTATGTTCAATGGCTTTATTTTTGTTTACATTTTTTTCATCTTTTTAATATGTTTAAGGAATTAGAACCACAAGTTGGGGAACAGTTGCTACTGCTTTGGGACAGAGTTCCTTTGGGAGATAAAAATGTCGGTCACTGAATGGCCCAAACTTGCACCAGCTGCCATTTTATTCTGTGAGTATGATGACAAATCTGGGCATTTAACTAAACTTTTCAAGAAATGCTATTTTCTTTTTATTTAATTAAAAGCACACTGTATATACCAATGACTTGTTCTCCATAAAGTATACCTTTCGGATCTAACTTTATTTTTGTGTGTGTTTATTATGTACCATTTCTTGCAAATTTGTGCGTGGGTGGAATGTAGGAGAAGTTTAGATACTCCTACAAGCCTCATCGGCAAATATAACATATTGCTACTTTATAGCTCTGTTTATCTGCTCCTGCTTTGTTCTTCCCAGTCAGGAAAAATCACTGTATATGGCAGGCAGTATTTAGACAGTTTCAAACTATTATGTTTATATATTATAGAGAAGAAAAGAAACCCATTTCAATGTAATAGAGAAGAAAAGCAGATGCATAGTTATTAAAATACCTCTGGCAAAATAATAAAACAGAATAAACCAACATAAACAAGAGGGTTACACACAAAGGCAAGGTGGCTACCAGTGAACATAACACATGTAGATAGATATGTTCTATACATTTCCTGTGAATGATCTACTTTGATTGTTTTATATGAAATTATTTGGCTTGTATTATTTTTGGAGTTTAAAATTATTTTATTTTGGTCTAGAACTACTTCAATGGTTGCTTTTGTGTGTTTTTTTTTTTTTTTTTTTTTTAACCTGATAAGGCAGGTTTGAGGCACAGCACTTATATGTTAAAGGGAAAAACGTTATGACTTTTTTGCCTGCTTTAAATTCCTAATTTACAAAAAGTATGGTGAAAACAATCAATAAACGACATGAATGCTGTTGATCATTCACACAATATGGTTTAGAAATATAGATTCTTTCAAATTATTTGCCACTAAACGTGTTATACCTTCTTGCTGCGATTTATCTCCCCATGCAAATGTTTAGTCCATTCTAAACTCTAAGGCATCTAACATGCCTTGTGAATTTGATACACTTCATTGGACTTGCTTTGTATTTTTCCTTACATTAGCACAAAATCCTTCAGTGCAATAGAGTATTAATATATGATAGAGTATCACCCCATATGATGCTGTAAATCTTTGCATAATATTGGCAACAGACAGTGTATGTTAGACCCAGATCGCCTCTTAGTCTTGTAACTGCAGATTTATTAAATGAGAGGAGGGGACACAAGCACAGGGATGTCCTGGCACCTTCCTAGTTCCAAGAAATTATGTAGGGATAATACCCCCGTTCAGGTGCAGCAATGAAAATACTTTTATGATCCTTTAATCTTATGTACTGAATTTATGAATCATAATAAACAACCATATGCTTTTTTATGATTCACAGTTTGATCTGAAAATTACCTAATCAGGCTTTAATGGTCTTTGATACATTACTTAAAAGAATGAGTTCCCTAATAAAAATACTGAATTCTAATAATAATGGAAAAAATTGCAGATTGTAAAGCAAAGTCATCTTTGGATGAAAACCTAAAAAATAAATCCAATGTATTCTTATATTCTTCCCAACCCTCAAATATGTTTTGGGAGGAAATAGTTATCTGTTTTCATCTTCATAGTGCAAATCAATACAACAGATCACAGTATTTGCTATTTTATAAACTAGTTACTTTTTTTTTTAAATGTGTTTTATAGCTACTGTAAGTGCAGTGTATTGGCGCATTGTAATAGGCCGTTCTCAAGTAATTAAAGGCATATCCAAGTTTCATGGATGAATACATTTCTGCGCTCTATAGGCAAAAAGCATCCTTGATATATGCAGCACATCTCGTAAAACATTTTATTTTTATTAATATCTAAAAATCCCTCTAATGTTTATGTTGACACTACCAGAGGGGTTCCTACACAGGCCCATGATCCCCACCCAATCAGCATGCAGCATTAGGGGATCAATTTAATCTGCTGTTTCTTCCTAAGCCAATAGGAGAGCACTGATGTCAGCCCCCAAGTCACTGCTGGGATATGACTCCCTGCTGCTTCCTGTCTGTGCTGTGCTGCTGCCATATCACCTAACATAATGACAAATACTACATATCCCATAACAGGAACCCCAGAGTTTAAATCAAATGTTTCAGCTAAGCTGATTGGCCAAAACAAATTATGAAATTAATGCTAATTTAGCCTGGGTTTGGGAGGATATTAACCCTAATTTCAAGGTAAGTGTTTAAATGTTTATTTTGGTATTTTTTCATGAAACAAATGTTTTCATACACTATTAAGTCTCCTCTATCAATTGCACTCCTAATCCAGGAAACTTAGATATGCCTTTAATAATACATCTATTAGCACAAACATTTCCTTCAACAGCCATTGTAAAAATACCACCGTATATGTGTACTATCAGTGTAGGCAGTATGACTTTAAAAAAAACATTTACACACTGGCCCTTTAAGTTTAACAACTTTCTTAACACTTCCTTTTTCCACTCTCAATTACCTGATGAAGGAATGTCCAGTTCAGCATTCATGGACAGGGGAATTGCCAAGTAAATTATATATGTAAAGTTTTTTTTTTTTTTTTTACTTTACGTATTTAATACATGTAACGGAACCCATCACTGTTTTACCCTGTTTTATGGTTATGGTTAAAATATGATCACATTGCTGTACTGTAGATATGTTGTTTTATGTTCTACAGAATATATTGGCTCAGAATATTACAACTACTAGGCTAATAGATAATCCTATTACAGAGACTCCTCATAAGATAAGGAAGTCTATTGTATAAAGTGTTTTCATTATGAGACATAGAACAAAGAAGTATAATCTGATCAATGTCTGATTGTATCAAAGTAGCCAGGTAGCCTCAGGGAGGTGTGACCACACCTATTGTCCCTCTATGTGTATTGTGTGGCCAACTATGAGGGATGTGTATTGCCTGTGGGAAGAGATGTGTATATATAGCTCTGCACAACAAAAGACAGTATTCTTTGACTCCCAATTGAGTGTCGTCCAATATGGGAGGTTGGGGATGGTGAGACTGTAGTGCTTCTTGGATATTTTACCGTATACCAGCGGAGATATTGGATTCGTGTTCCAACTCCGTTACAATACATATGGCAAAATAACATTAAGAAATAAAATGTTGCTTTAACCTAATCCTGGATAAATATTAGGTGTCAATTGTAATTGTCGTATAGGTGCATATGGATTAACCTTGTATTTTTCTCTTTCTTTAGTACTATACTAAAAATGTATGCTAATTATATGTGATGTGTTCATTTTGTTTTACCAGTTCTTGATACTTTCACTCGTTGGGACTTGCAGCTTCTGAATGCACAAAACATAAACTGCTTGACACCCATCTCCAAAACTAGACACTTACTTTGAGACGTCATCCAAATGCACTTCCTTCTTTTCGCACAAGATGTTTTGGACAAAAAGGATGGCGTTAAAATAAATAATTTCATGAGTATAATATTTATTGTGCAAAAATATATATTTTTATTTTCATTGTAGAACATTTTTAGAAGATTTTACTTTATTCTAACACAATGATTTTCAGCGTTCTGTATGTTGTTAATGTTAAGTTGTTTTGTTTTTTTTAGGTGATATTACAAGTTGTTGAGAAAATAAATGTGCTGAATTCTTAATTGAGCCTTCTCTAAATCTGCCTCATATTATTATTGTATATATAGGAATAAATTCAGGGTAATAAAATGTATTCAAGTGCTGCTTCACATAAATCTGTGCATTCTTAAACTTTGCATTCTAGAACTTGGAATTTAAATGGGAATTCACATTAATACCATTGAAGTAGGATTTTTTTTTTTAAATAATGCATTACTGTTGTAGAATTGGAAGCCAGAAGTGGCAAGCAAAGTGTAATCATTATTCTGTACATAAAGGAGATATATATGCCTTTATTAGTCCTATATAATCACATGGAGTGATGACCAGGTTAAAACGTCAGTTCATCAAATGAAGACACTTCTTTTTCAAGTATGTACCAAACTAATGATATTAACAGCTGTATAACCATGGGCATAAAGCATTTTTAGGACAATCTGAATTTTTGAAGACTATTTATCAGTACAGGACCATTTTGTGTTTTACCCCACTTTCTCAGAGTTGAAACAAGAGGGTCTGTGTTTTGAATGTCAGTGAAGAGAGAGTGGGGAAGGGGGGAAGAGAGAAGCCTTTTTGTTATGATAATTGGTAAGATTGAATCGGACACCACACCCTTTCCTCCACACTGGCCCAGAAGCAAACATCTTGCATCATTCACTGCAAAATAGCTCACAGTAATGTAAAATACCCCTCTCACACACACAACTTCCACCAATCTGTCATGGATATATCCCAGGTCCTGCAAAAGCATCATTTATTTTATTTCTAATTAGGAAACTATATATATGACTTTTTCCCTGCTTAATTATGCACTGAGTTTTTTCATTGTTTGGAGGTAGTTTAAGGTAAATAAATGCACATAAAGCATTACAGAGACAACCAGCTTTAGGTTTATATTTTGTTCAGCTGTACATTGGTCAAATTATATTAAGATTCATACATTTCATTAGTGTTAATGAGTAAGTGCACTTCTAAATAATGCTCACATTACAACTATATTTTCGGCTTTATTCCATGAGTTGCACTAAACGTGTTCTGTCCGTAGATCCATTTACTTTTTTATTATTGAAGTCCACACCATTGTATACCTCAGACATATAGTTGATTTCTACAGTTAGAAGTGCAGGGAACATGCTATAGCACTGTAATATTTGGCTACATTTAGAGAATGTCTTATTACGTAGCACTTTTGACTGTATGAACAGTACAGTGGTAAAGAATGAGAAGTAATGAAAGCTTAATTTCCTTAAATGTGTTTTAATGTTATTAAATACTAATTTAATACCTTTAAAGTATTTAATTCTATCTTGTAATAATTTGCAGGTTTGCAAACCCTCGGAAGTGTTACTCTTCCCAGCAAAATATATAAAATTGCAAACCAATATTTGTAGATTTAAAAAACGAATTTTGTAGAAATTGTTTTACATTCATTTTTTTTGTTCTTGTTACAATCTTCAACATATTAACATGCACTATAAATATATGTTGCTTAATATGTTAATCTGCCTTGCAAATAAATAACCAGTCTTGTTTTCATTCAGTTTCATTGTTACCAAATAACTGTATTCTGGAATAAAGAAAAATAGAACAAATTATTATCAGTCTCTTGGTTTTTCAAGCTGGAATGTGTGTAAGAAAGAATTGTATTTGCTGTAGTTAAAACACATTCCACACTTTATAGTTCGTTGCTTTTCCAGTAGAAGAAATATTAATTATGTCTTCACTACAGAAACATTACACAATCTTACTGAAAACGGTTGAAACTCGTTAATGATAATAGAACTCAAATATTTTATACCATACATATTTTTTGACATTGATAGAGCTGTCTTTTTCCTGGAAGAAGTATTACAATCAATATGCAGCACCATCAGGACCTCCCTCTGAAAAATTTTGATTTTGATGTTTCAACTGCAGCCAATCCGTTGGGTGACGTTGCCTACTCAAAGGACCACTGTACATCATTACCTCCGCCCTCGGCCTACACAGAGGTAACATATCTATTGTAACATGCTTGCAACTGCCCCATAGACCCCACCCAGTTATAGTGCCCAGATCCCAGCGGTGGCATGCTTTTGTTCCTCAATAATTTGATATCTTTTTTTTCTGTTCTCAGACAACCCATCTCATTTCTCTTACTTAATTTTTTATAAAATAATAATTTTATTATCCTTTTATTTGTAACTCTTCAACATATTCCATAGAGCTATACAGGGGTTGGGTTCCCTGGTAGCCCAGTGGTTATGGTGCAAGTGCTTTCACCACAGCATACTGGATTCAAATCCAGCCAGTGAACCAAGACGTCAAACTGGTCAGTACTCTGATGGGAGCCCACCTGGGAAGCCCAGGAGCTGTGGCCCACTGGAGAAGGAACTGGCAACTCACTCCAGTATCTGCCATGAAAACCAAGTGGAACAGCATGGTGTGTTGTCCATGAGATCACAGAAGTCGGACATGACTGAGCAACGCCATTTACATTTACATACAGGGGTTAAGTATAAGGCAGAATGAATATTAACACATTGCAAAAGTATGGAGGGCCCTATTTTGAGCTTATAATCAAATGTATATAGTGCTTGTTCCCAACACACCTATATTATTGAGAACTCGCAGACTGAGTAAATACAATAAATGTTGTGTGTACAGATACAAACTCAAGTCACCTGCAAGTCTTTGACAGTGGTTTGGTGGACAGTGCAGGATAAGACTCTTGTAACTAAGGATGATTATTACATGAATCTAGTTTTATCATAGATCAGAAAATAACTGGTCCCTTTACTTGGTCCTGATCCAGCTGGTTGTATGTTCTTGACAGCTTATGTTTATGACATCTGACCCAGTGTATCTATCCTCCTTGTACAATAGATAAATAACTTTGAACCCTTACTTATACCTTCTAATGTCACTGAACTGCTTCTTGTTTTAGCATGTCTCTTGCATCTAAATATATTGCAGTACTGTACATACAGTGCCTTGCAAAAGTATTCACCCTCCTTGGCATTTTTTGTGTTTTGTTGCCTCACAACCTGAAATTAACATGGATTGTTTGAGGATTTGCATCCTTTAATTTACAGAACATGCCCACAACTTTGCTTCACAAAAAAACAAAACAAAAAAAACAAACATCTTCAAACAACAAATAGGACAAAATAACAGAAAAAGTCAATGTGCATAACAATTCACCCCCCTAAAGTCAATACTTTGTAGAGCCACCTTTTGCAGCAATCACAGCTCCAAGTCGCTTTGGCTAAGTTTTAATGAGCTTGCCACATCTTACCACTGGAGTTTTTGCACATTCCTCCTTGCAAAACTGCTCCAGATCCTTCAAGTTGGATGGTTTGCGCTTGTGAACAGCAATCTTTAAGTCTGACCACAGATTTTCTGTTGGATTGAGGTCTGGGCTTTGACTAGGCCATTCCAACACATTTACATGTTTCCCCTTAAACCACTCAAGTGTTGCTTTAGCTGTGTGTTTGGGGTCATTGTCCTGCTGGAAGGTGAACCTCCGTCCTAGTCTCAAATCACGCACAGAGGGGTACAGGTTTGCTCAATAATTTCCCTGTATTTAGCACTATCCATCTTTCCCTCAACTCTGACCAGTTTCCCAATCCCGGCTGCTGAAAAACATCCCCACCGCATGATGGTGTTCTTTGGGTGATGTGATGTGTTGGGTTTGCGCCAGACATTGCTTTTCTTTTGGAGGCAGAAAAGTACAATTTTCGTCTCATCAGACCAGAGCATCTTTCTCCATACATTTTGGAAGTATCTCACATGCCTTTGCGCAAACTCAAAACGTGCCATTTTGTTTTTTGCTGAAAGTAATTGCTTTCTTCTGGCCACTCTGCCATAAAGCCCAACCCTATGGAGCGTACGGCTTATTGTCGTCCTATGTACAGATACTCCAGTCTCTACTGTGGAACTCTGCAGCTCCTCCAGTGTTACCTTAGGTCTCTCTGATTAATGCCATCTTTGCCTGGTCCCTGAAATTTGTCCGGCAGCCGTATCTTGGCAGGTTTGCTGTTGTGCCATGTTCTTTCCATTTGCTTGTGATAGATTTGGTTGGAGTTCCTGGCTATCATCAAAGATTTGAAATATTTTTTTATAACCTAACCCTGATTGACTTTCTTAACAACATTGTTCCTTACTTGTTTGGAGAGTGCCTTGGTCTTCATGGCAGTGTTTGGTTAGTAGTGCCTCTTACTTAAGTGTTGCAGCCTCAGAGGCCTTTCAAAAAGGTGTGTATATGTAATGACAGATCAGGTGACACTTAGATTGCACACAGGTGGACATCATTTTACTAATTATGTGACGTCTGAAGGTAATTGGTTGCACCAGAGCTTTTTATGTGCTTCATAGCAAAGTGGGTGAATACATATGCACGTGCCAATTTTCTTTTTTCTTTTTCTAAAAAATAGTTTTATGTATATATTTTTCTCATTTCACTTCACCAACTTAGACTATTGTGTTCTGATCCATCACATAGAATTCAAATTAACAAAACATTGAACTTAAGGCTGTAATGTAACAAAATAGGTAAAAAGTCAAGGGGGGTGAATACTTTTACAAGGCACTGTAGTTGAATCCGTTATTTCGTAATAGATCATCTGCCATGTTTCTTCTGTTGCTTGGCAGTGGAATGACAGGGACGAAAACTAGTCTCTACAATAGGGCAGAGAACAGGAAGCTGGTGGGGTGGTTTGATGTATTTGGGAATATCACATAGTGTGCAACTTATAGATCTAAAATATACAATTAGAATGATTCTAATGTCAGGTTCTCAGCTATGCCTTTATATGCTAACACAGGAATATAAAATAAAAAAGGAATTTTAACTCAATGTATAGCAATTACTCCATACAATTTGAACTGAAGAGATTATTACTAAGAAGAAATGTCTGTGGATCATTGAAGCTAATGTTCTGCTGTATTTCCAAATCTGTACAGTATCAAATGTAGTACAGTATAATTGGAGAAAGCCAAGACCCATGTTTGTTAAAACTCTTATGTTTTTCTAATATTTCAAGTGCTGATAAAAAGATCACAACATACAATATTAGGGATCCTTTTTTTTTTCTTCTTTAGAATATGGAAGTCATGGGAACACACACACCATGCTGTTATGGGAATCACAATAATTAACCTTCTTGTAGCTGTCATGAGAAATGTGCACAAAACTCACTTAAATAATTACTGTAATCTATAATGACTGTAGGGGCTTTTCTTTTGGCAGAATGATAGATCAATGAAACACGCAACAATACTGAAATTATAGGATAAAATAGGACTATTTAATCATGGTGGTAAAGAGCATAAACCTGGGCTGGAAACTACTTAGTCTAAATGTATCTTTTTCAAGAGGTTACATTCATCTACACTACAGCAATGAAAGGAATATTTAGCTATAGGGACTGGAATCATATTGCTGTAACATAATTTCTTATAGAGGATTTATGCTTTAAATTATATATAGTATGTTGGTTTGTTACTATTCTGCATGAGAACCTTTTTATACCCCCCCCCCCCCCAAAAAAAAATAAATAACTCACTTGGCTTAAAGAAGCTCGGTGATCCGATTGTTTTCATGTTGTATTTTGAATATCTAAACATGACATTGGACAAAATGTATTTCGTAAGCAGAAAAAAAATCCCTCAATCATTACATTTTGGAACTTTTATGCGCAATTTCTTTTATTGCATAGTTACATTTTATTTCCCTGCCTGCCTCTGAATCCTACTTTCTGAGGAAGGTGTGTCCTTGTAAACAAACTGGTGTCCCTAAGTCCAGCTGGGAGCACTGGTGGTTCCTATGGTGCAGATATACACTTCCTTAATTTAAAACACCAGTCATATCGTAGCACATAGGTTATATCAGAAAGGGAAACCATCTAATTTAAACTAATATAACTTAAGTGTTGCTCTAGTACAGTGGAATGGAAGGAAGGCATTGTGTCCCTTTCTGCTATTGGCATATAATTCTAAATTATATCTATACTAGCGACTTGCTCATCAAAAATGATGGGGCAATAAAATTTGAAGCCATGGCAATGCTGTTTGCCACACAATGGAAAGCTTTTGCTACTCTGAGTACCTTCGGCGCTCATTGCGAGCCTCTCCTCTTATGTACTTTTGAGCCCCATCTGCGCGATATATATATATATATATATAACTGCAGTGTAAAATTTACATTTTTTTAGTGCAGTGGAAAGTATACATTTTTATTTTCCATTACTAATTAATACTTATTAAATTAATGTACTTTAATTTTAGATTCGTAATGTTATTAGTGGCAAGTTAGTGTTGTAAAATGGTGGCAATTGTCTATGTGTTACGCGGCTTGCAAGCTTTTTCCGTCCTTTCTAATAGTGTATTGTATACCTTGTAAGTTCCTGTGCAAGTGGTATGTATCTGGCGGTGTTTTGCGCGTTTTGGGGTTGTATAGCCTCGTTTTCATTTTTTTCGGGCGCAATTTTTTTTTTTTGCTTAGACGATTTTCGATTGCCGACACTCTGCAAATTCGGAAGACTTCTGTGCTTCAAAGTCCTGGTTCCCCCCCCCCCCCCCCCCGTGCTGTGTGAGTTTTTATTTTTGTATTTTTTTCTGAAGTCCTGCGTTCCTCAACTGCTTGCAGCCTAAGGCAATCCCGCATTTCCTAAGTGCTTGGAGGCTAAGTCCCACGTTTTTCAATGCCTCAACGGCTGGCCTCGCTTTGCAAGGTTTGCAGGAGTGCCTTCGACGCTCATTTGTGCCTAAGTCCCGCGTGTTTCAATGCCTCAACTGCTTGCCTCGTGAGGCTTGCAGGCGACGATCGCCTTTGGCGCTCTTTGCCTAAGTGCTCTGAGTTTCAATGCCTCAACTGCTTGCCTTGCTATGCGAGGCGAGCAGCCAATGAGCGCCTTTGGCCCTCATCGGCTAAGTCTTCCAAGCTCGGAAGACTTCTGTGCTTCAACGGCTCACAGGCGTGACGACGATTCGTCGTTTGACAACTATTATATGTGACTAGCGACTTGCCCGTCAAAAAATGACAGTCAATAAAAGAAAGTGTTGAAATGCTGTTTGTCACACAATGTGAGTGTACTGTGTGCCTCAACTATATAGACCCCTCTAGCACACTAATGAACACATGTAATAACACTATAAGTGCCATGAGGGTCATCCAGGACCCTCATGACCCAAAGTGTAAGCCCTACACCATTTTCACCCGGTCACTTATGGAGGTCTATCCAGACCATCATAAGCCTCTATTTAACTCCATCAGTCCCATAAGGGTATATTATGACCATTAAGGGCCTGTTACAACCCCCAACACTCTAATTACAGAAATCAAAAAAACTAAAATCACCACAAATAAAAAAGGTACATTACAGAAAAAAAAAAAATACATTACAACTCCCCCACTACAGAAAAAAAAATTACACACCTGAAAAGGAAATACATATAATACATACAATACAATTAAATCCAATACAATACAATACACCCCTATCTAATATACATCCCCCTATGTAATATACATCCCACTATGTAATATACATCCCACTATGTAATGTAATATACATCCCACTATCTAATATACAATACTATCTAATATACATCCCCCTATCTATCTATCTAATATACAATAAATACTATCTATATACTATACATCCCCCTATCTATCTAATATACAGTACATGCTATCTCTATATAGCAACCCTAATTCAAAGCTACAATAAAATAATTAATATCACTTACCTTTGAGATGTTTCTTCAGATCACCAACCTAGGGTAAAAAAGATAAAAAAAAATTAATACAACACGTTTACATAAAATAACTAAACATTCTAAATATTCAAATTATTATACTCACCTTTCCAGCATGTCCCATTTTAGCATGTCACGTCCCAGCATGTCCCGTCCTCCTTCATATTTACGTCTGCGGCGCTGCCCCTGTTAAAAAAAAAACAAAAACATTACATTAGTTCACATACATAAACATAAAACAAAGAGAAATAAACACAATCTACATTGTACTTGCCTCCTCGCGATGTCTCCGGCCTCCTGGTGTTCTGCTCCGGAAGCATCCACGCATAAAAAAACCCGTCTCCGACGCTAATGAGCTTCCTACGGAGTGTTCCAGAATAAACTTGGCAATGGCGGCTTCTGATTGGCTGAAATCGCTGTCTATCAAATTCAGCCAATGAGAAGACGCCAAATGTGAACCAATGAAAAAGGGATACACCCCAAAATACCACGCTGATTGGATAACACACCTGTCCCCTCATATTAGCCATATCCCCTCATACATTAGCTCATATCCCCTCATACATTAGCTATTTCCCCTCATGCATTAGCTATATCACATCATACATTAGCTATTTCCCCTCATAAATTAGTTATGTTTCCTCATACATTAGCTATTTCCCCTCATACGTTAGCTATATCCCCTCATACATTAGCTATTTCCCCTCATACGTTAGCTATATCCCCTCATGCATTAGCTATTTCCCCTCATACATTAGCTCATATCCCCTCATGCATTAGCTATTTCCCCTCATACATTAGCCATATCTTCTCATAAATTAGCTATATCACCTCATACATTAGCTATTTCCCCTCATACATTAGCTATATCCCCTCATACATTAGCTATTTCCCCTCATACATTAGTTATATCCCCTCATACATTAGCTATTTCCCCTCATACGTTAGCTATTTCCCCTCATACGTTAGTTATATCCCCTCATACATTAGCTATTTCCCCTCATACGTTAGCTATATCCCCTCATACATTAGCTATTTCCCCTCATACATTAGCTATTTCCCCTCATACGTTAGCTCATATCCCCTCATACATTAGCCCTATCCCCTCATACATTAGCTATTTCCCCTCATACATTAGCTATTTCCCCTCATACATTAGCCATATCCCCTCATACATTAGCCATATCCCCTCATACATTAGCCATATCCCCTCATACATTAGCTATTTCCCCTCATACATTAGCTATATCCCTGCATACATTAGCTATTTCCCCTCATGCATTAGCCATATACCCTCATACATTAGCCGTATCCCCTCATACATTAGCCATATCCCCTCATACATTAGCTCATATCCCCTCATATATGAGCCATATCCCCTCATACATTAGCTCATTTCCCCTCATATATTAGCCATATCCCCTTATACATTAGCTCATATCACGTCATACATTAGCCATATCCCTTAAAAAAATTAGCTCATATCCCCTCATACATTAGCTATTTCTCCTTCATACATTAGCTATTTCCCCTCATACATTAGCTATATCCCTGCATACATTAGCCGTTTCCCCTCATACATTAGCTCATATCCCCTCATACATGAGCTCATATCCCCTCATACATTAGCTCATATCCCCTCATACATTAGCTATTTCCCCTCATACATTAGCTATTTCCCCTCATACATTAGCTATATCCCCTCATGCATTAGCTATATCCCCTCATACATTAGCTATATCATCTCATACATTAGCTATTTCCCCTCATACGTTAGTTATATCCCCTCATACATTAGCTATTTCCCCTCATACGTTAGCTATTTCCCCTCATACGTTAGCTATTTCCCCTCATACATTAGCTATTTCCCCTCATACGTTAGCTCATATCCCCTCATACTTTAGCCATATCCCCTCATACATTAGCTCATATCCCCTCATACATTAGCCCTATCCCCTCATACATTAGCTATTTCCCCTCATACATTAGCCATATCCCCTCATACATTAGCCATATCCCCTCATACATTAGATCATATCCCCTCATACATTAGTCATATCCCCTCATACATTAGCCATATCCCCTCATACATTAGCTATTTCCCCGCATACATTAGCTATATCCCTGCATACATTAGCTATTTCCCCTCATACATTAGCCATATCCCCTCATACATTAGCCATATCCCCTCATACATTAGCTCATATCCCCTCATACATTAGCTCATATCCCCTCATATATGAGCCATATCCCCTCATACATTAGCTCATTTCCCCTCATATATTAGCCATATCCCCTTATACATTAGCTCATATCACGTCATACATTAGCCATATCCCTTAAAAAAATTAGCTCATATCCCCTCATACATTAGCTATTTCTCCTTCATACATTAGCTATTTCCCCTCATACATTAGCTATATCCCTGCATACATTAGCCGTTTCCCCTCATACATTAGCTCATATCCCCTCATACATTAGCTCATATCCCCTCATACATTAGCTATTTCCCCTCATACATTAGCTATTTCCCCTCATACAATAGCTATATCCCCTCATGCATTAGCTATATCCCCTCATACATTAGCTATATCATCTCATACATTAGCTATTTCCCCTCATACGTTAGTTATATCCCCTCATACATGAGCTATTTCCCCTCATACGTTAGCTATTTCCCCTCATACGTTAGCTATTTCCCCTCATACATTAGCTATTTCCCCTCATACGTTAGCTCATATCCCCTCATACTTTAGCCATATTCCCTCATACATTAGCTCATATCCCCTCATACATTAGCCCTATCCCCTCATACATTAGCTATTTCCCCTCATACATTAGCTATTTCCCCTCATACATTAGCCATATCCCCTCATACATTAGATCATATCCCCTCATACATTAGTCATATCCCCTCATACATTAGTCATATCCCCTCATACATTAGCCATATCCCCTCATACATTAGCTATTTCCCCGCATACATTAGCTATTTCCCCGCATACATTAGCTATTTCCCCTCATACATTAGCCATATCCCCTCATACATTAGCCATATCCCCTCATACATTAGCTCATATCCCCTCATACATTAGCTCATATCCCCTCATATATGAGCCATATCCCCTCATACATTAGCTCATTTCCCCTCATATATTAGCTATATCACCTCATACATTAGCTATTTCCCCTCATACATTAGCTATTTCCCCTCATACATTAGCTATATCCCCTCATACATTAGCTATTTCCCCTCATACATTGGCTATTTCCCCTCATACATTAGCTATATCACCTCATACATTAGCTATATCCCCTCATACATTAGCTATATCCCCTCATACATTAGCTTTTTCCCCTCATACATTAGCTATATCCCCTCATACATTAGCTTTTTTCCCTCATACATTAGCTATATCCCCTCATACATTAGCTATATCCCCTCATACATTAGCTATATCACCTCATAGATTAGCTATTTCCCCTCATAGATTAGCTATATCCGCTCATACATTAGTTATTTCCCCTCATACATTAGCTATATCCCCGCGTACATTAGCAATTTCCCCTCATACATTAGCTATATCTCCTCATACATTAGCTATATCCCCTCATACATTAGCTACATCCCCTCATACATTAGCTACATCCCCTCATACATTAGCTATATCTCCTCATACATTAGCTATTTCCCCTCATACATTAGCTATTTCCCCTCATACATTAGCTATATCCCCTCATACATTAGCTATATCTCCTCATACATTAGCTATTTCCCCTCATACATTAGCTATTTCCCCTCATACATTAGCTATATCCCCTCATACATTAGCTATATCTCCTCATACATTAGCTATATCCCCGCGTACATTAGCTATTTCCCCTCATACATTAGCTATATCATCTCATACATTAGCTATATCATCTCATACATTAGCTATATCCCCTCATGCATTAGCTATATCTCCTCATACATTAGCTATTTCCCCTCATACATTAGCTATATCCCCTCATGCATTAGCTATATCCCCTCATACATTAGCTATATCCCCGCGTACATTAGCTATTTCCCCTCATACATTAGCTATATCTCCTCATACATTAGCTATTTCCCCTCATACATTAGCTATATCCCCTCATGCATTAGCTATATCCCCTCATACATTAGCTATATCCCCTCATACATTAGCTATTTCCCCTCTAAAGGAGAGATCCCATTCTGTGAGTCTTATGCCCTTATAGTGATGGCTTACAAGCTCCAGAGACTATTATACAAAATATCCTGTTCTTTATGTTTGGTAATTTATGTAACTTTTCTTTCAGAATTACATAAACAAGTTCTTCCCTTTGATATTGTTTATCTAATAACAACTTTATTTTATACAGAAATAAGTTAAGATATTCCATCAGTGTTTTTATAGGCAATCTGTCCTTAAATGGCATAAATGAAAGCGTTCAAAATGGAGAAATCTTTAGATTTGAAATCTAATTTGCCCCACGCTGACATTTTTTCGTTCATTGTTAGTTTATGGCTACAACCAGTTTAATTAGCATAAGTGAATGCCACTTTTAAATTAACTTTTGAGTTCTGCCACTGACTATTGGTTACTAGCGAATTGCCCGTCAAAAAATGACGGCAATGAAATTGTGAGCTTATGCTATTTGGTGTATAATAATAAAATAACTAATAGATTAACAAAATAATATACTTTACCTTTTTTGAAGTAATATATGCAGGAATCATTGTGTTGAAGAGCTGACAATCTGTTTTGATGTTGCTGAGCATTAGTGGTGTGGAGCTGCTGTGTAAGCGTGATGAATGTGTGCAGTGTAATAGAGTGCGTGCGCGAGACAAAACCGTTAGCGTAGCTGTGTACTTCCGCATTGTATAAATTATTGTTCTAAAATGGCGGCTAATGTGTGGTATGCGTCTGTAGCGGAATATCCGTAGGTGTTTTGTGGTGTTTTGCGTGTTTAGAGTCCTGTAGCCTCGTTTTCGTTTTGTTCGGCGGCCATTTTCTCTCTCGCTTAGAGAATTTATTAGTGTCTAAACTGTTTTATTTTGAGTTAAATTAAGGTGTAACTTCATTTCTTGAGGTCCTGGATACCCCCTCTTGCTGTAGGTAAGCTTTTTATGTATTTGTTGTGTGCATTTATTGTGTTTTTAATTTTTTCATGTCCGCGGGTTACGGACGATTTTTGCGAGGTCGTAATGGGTGGTAACGTGTCTCGTATTTTGTTTGCGTTACGACGTAAAGTTTGCAAGGGTCGCAGTTGCTGGCAAGGAGCGCCTTCGCGAGGACCCCGGCTCGCCAGGGCCGCAGTTGCTGGCAAGGAGCTTCGCGAGGGCAGCGAGCTCGCTATGCGAGCCCGCAAGCGTTAGCAACAACTCGTATGCTCACAACTATATATGTGATAGTGTGGAAACAATTTATTAATCTATCTTCAACAAATCAAGAATTTCGTTTTTATGGAAAAGGATGATTATGGTATTGTATTTTAATCATAGAATTGCCTTTCAAATGTATAACTAACAATAATAATTAAGCCATGTTGAATGGATGTCCAAATGTGTATCTTAAATTCTTACTAAAAACGAGCATTTGTCACTGCATAAATGCTATTGAAATGGTGTCAATATCTTAGACACTGGACGATTGAATATTCTGAGCAGTCTCAGATCGAGCCAGTGAGCTCTGTATTTAATGAATTTTGAATTGTGTGCAAAGCTGGGTTATAAGGTCTTGCAGACTGAAGATCTCAGAGTTTTATATTGAACTGCTGTTCCAAGTCATTTGTCCCAGTTGTTCCAAATCTTCTTTGAACTCTATTAGAGCTGATTGCAGTTCTGTTTTAAAGAATGCCTTGCGCCCCCCCCCCCCCCCCGCAGTCTGCCTTGATGATGCATTGACCTCTGATTCCTCTTCACCAGACTGATAACTGTAATTACAGAGTTTATTGTCCAAAGAAATATTCTTACAATGGCCACTATCAAAACAACACATGCACGCTCACTTACTTGTGCTAGGTGGAGCTATTGCACTTTTTGTCACATAAAGCTGCCTGGATTACTCATTTACATACTTTATGTTTCTGGTAATGTTTTGTTATGTACACATCTTCCCATTAAAAAAAATAATTGATATAGTAAACAATGAATAGTAAAACGAGGCAAGTGCTAAAAACATTAATGCTGCAATTGGGGGATTTTGGCCCCATATTAAACTGACCACTACAAATCAAGACTAAAGTGCACCGTAAGCTGACCTCTTTTCGTCATTCTGTTTATGGCTTTTAAGGTTATAATGCTCTAAATCGGTGGTGAACAACAGCTGGCCCTCATGCATTTCTCATTGCTGCCCCAAACTTGGTCTCTGGAGGAAAGAGCATTCCTCTTCTCAACAATAAACAGTCCATTATGTCTCTCTAAACCTAGGAAAAAATACTCAATTGTACTCCTAAATAAGTCTCATTGTTTTCTTCTTATACGTCAATTACCAATTCCTTTCCAACCATTTGCTTTAGGTAAAATAAAAATGATTAAAGCACTGTGGGGCCCTTTTAAGGACTCCAAGGACTCTTAAGTTCCTTCATGTGAAATAAGTTGCCAGTTCCTGCTCTAGATCATCTCATATATTTCTTATTTTAGGACCTAAACCTAGCAATAGCACCTCTCATAGAAGCAGTAGGGAATTACTTGCACTTAGCAAGAGGGAAAGTCCAACACATAAATCAGTTAACTGCTAAAATTACCTTGTAAACCAATTTATTACAATACAAACTTGAATACATCTGATAGAGGAGAATCGGTAGTGTATGAAACCATGTTTTTTGCATGAAAAAATCCCAAAATAAATATTATTAAATTTACCCTAAAGTTTGCAAAATCTCTTGAGTTTGCAAGCAGTTGATTTTGAGAGTTAACACACCTGAAAACCCCCTGCTACATTACAATTAAAAATCTATATTCGTTTTGTCCAATTACAGGCAAACATTGTTTTAATCTGTAAAGTCAGTTTGTGCAGCAAAGCATCATGGAATGTGTAGTTTTGTTTTTTTCCCTGCACAAGGAAGCAAGAAGGAACTGCATTTTGTTGCTGTTGGCTTGAAGGTTAGTATAGGGTTAAAAAAACATAATCAAATGCAGAGTTTCTATTGGTAGGTACCAGGTGCCTATGTAAGTACCTCTGGGGGTGTGGAAACAATACAGAATGACTCATTGTAATGTGAATTTCTTACATAAGCAACATGTGATAGAATATAAAAAGGTATGAACAGGAAAACTTAGATTTACCTTTAAGACTACTAGAGAAATGCGGCTACAGGTCACTGTCAATTTGTAGCAGCATGGGACACTGATAGTGTGAAGCCATTCCCCTGTGTGAGTGGCCTTACATCAGAGCTGTGAAATATAGCACTCTACATGAGGGAGAACAGGAAGAAAATTGATGCTTCCAGAAGATGAGAATCTGTTTCTCTGGAGGCTTCTTAGAGGTAGGTGAATTGTAAATTGTATATGACGATTACATTTAGGAGGTAAAATTAAATCACTGAATTAAAACACACACATATATATATATATATATATATATATATATATATATATATATATATATATATATATATATATATCGCTTTAAACATGGGTGTAAATGATGTAGAGCTGATATCTGCATTATTTGTGACCAATACCAAAATTCTAATCTGTAATCTGTGATTCAAATGTTTGGCAATTAAATTGTTTTGTCTGCAGCTCACATACACTGTCTCCACTAACATATATACTTCTTGTAGTAAAAAGGTATGTTCTATAAGTTTACACACATGTAAAATTATTTTGTAATTTTTCTTTCAAGGCAGAATTTTTCCTTGAAATCTAATTTAACAACATTGTTATCTGTTTCAGACCAATTTTGTACTTGTACTTTCATATTGAGGGACTCTGAATTCCTGATACTGCTCAAGTGGATACACTGTTTATACTTATTTAACTAGCGACTTGCCCGTCAAAAAATGACGGCAATAAGATTGTAAGGCAGGTAGTTATGGTATGTTGTTTGTGTGCGAAATTTTTTGTTGTTGGTATTTTAAGATCCTTGGGCGCTGATTGCGAGGCTCTTGGTTGTTTGTGTGCTATGAGCAGCGTTGGTGTTTTTTTTTGGTATGGCAATGAATAATTCATAAAATAAGAAATTAATATTCTTTACCTATTGTGAAGTAATATATGCAGGAAGCATTGTGTTGAAGAGCTGGCAATCTGTTTTCATGTTGCTGCAGCATCAGTGCTGTGGAGCTGCTGTGTAAGCGTCATGAATGTGTGTAGTGTGTAGTGTAATAGTGTGCGTGCGCGAGGCAAATCCGTGTACTTCCGGATTGTATATGTTAGTGTTCTAAATGGTGCCTAATGTGTGGTATGCGGCTGTGGCTGATTTAGCGTCCTTGTTTTCTGATGTCGTCAGACTTTTTCGGAAAATCCGTAGGTGTTTGGTGGTGTTTTGCGTGTTTAGGGTCCTTTAGCCTCGTTTTCGTTCGGCGGCCATTTTTCTCTCTCGCTTAGTTGATTTTCGGGTGTCTAAGCTCAGAAATGTGTACTTAAATCGAGGTGTAACTTCACTTGCAGAAGTCCTGGGTGACCCCCCTTGCTGTGGGTAAGCTTTTTATGTGTTTGTAATGTTTTTCGGGTCGCACGGGTTGCGTCCTTGTTTTTGGATCTCATACGTCTTTTTCGGAAAATCCGTAGGTGTTTGGTGGTGTTTTACGTCTTTAGACTGCTGTAGCCTCGTTTTCGTTTTTTTCGGCAGCCATTTTTCTCTCACTTAGGGGATTTTCGGGTGTCTAAACTCTTTTATTTTGAGTTAAATTGAGGTGTAACTTCAGTTTTCGAGGTCCTGGGTGCCTCCTCTTGCTGTAGGTAAGCTTTTTATGTATTTGTTGTGCGAGATTTATGGTGTTTTTCATGTTTTCATTTGCGCAGGTTTCGGGCGAGGTCATAATGGGTCGTAACGCGTCTGGTATTTTTGTGTCGTAAGTCCGTAAATTTTGCGAGGTCCGCAGTTGCTGGCAAGGAGCGCCTTTGGCGCTCAATGCCAGCAACTGCGGCCCTCGCTTCGCGAGCCTGCATCGTTAGCAACGGTCCGCTTGCTCACAACTATATATGTGATGATTTTCCACTATTTTAGAATTATTTTTAAAAGATGCAATTTTAGCTTATAAAGCCTCAAAGTATTTACCTACCTTGGCTGCTATTTAAAACCTGTGAACTCTAGGTGCTGAAGGATCCATAAATTATAAGCTCTGTATGAATAATTATATACTAGTAACTTGCCCTTCAAAAATTACAGGATAATATTTATTGTGTCCCCTCTCCCGTCCCTGTGTCTCTTCCCCCTCTCCTCCCCTGTGTCTCTTCTCCCCCTTAATCCCCTGTGTCTCTGCCCCCTGTGTCTCTTTCCCCACCTCCCCTGTGTCTCTGCCCCCTGTGTCTCTTTCCCCACCTCCCCTGCGTCTCTTTCCCCTCCTCCCTCCCCTGTATCTCTTTCCCTCCCTCTTCCTCCACTGTGTCTCTTTCCCCTCCTCCTTACCTCCACTGTCTCTTTCCCCCCCTCTCCCTCCCCTGTGGCTCTTTCCCCCCCTCTCCCTCCCCTGTGGCTCTTTCCCCCCTCTCCCTCTCATGTGGCTTTTTCCCCCCTCCCCTGTGTCTCTTCCCCCTTCCCCTGTGTCTCTTCCCCCTCACCTGTGTCTCTTCCCCCTCCTCCCTCCCCTGTGTCTCTTTCCGCCATCCTCTCTCCCCTGTATCTCTCCCCTCTCCACTGTGTCTCTTTCTCCTCCCTGTGTCTCCCCCAATGTCTCTCCCCACCTACCCTGTGTCTCTTACACCCCCGTGTCTGCCCCTCTCACCTGTGTCTTTCCCTTCCTCTTCTCTCCGCTGTGTCTCATTCCCCACGTCCTCCCTCCCCTGTGTCTCTTTTTCCCCCTTCCTCCCTCCCCTGTGTCTTTCTCCCCTCATTCCTCTCCCTTCACCTGTGTCTTTCTCCCCTCCCCTGTGTACTTCTCCCCTCCTCCCTCCCTTGTGTCTCCTCCCCCCCCCTCGTCCCCTCCCTCTCTAGGGAGCAATGTGCATGCGCTTCTGTCTGGAGCATTACACACTATGAAAACTATTGTAGGTGATCCTCTTCATTACAATAATACGTTTCAGCTTTTTTATTGCAGCAAAGCAAGTGCATTGGTATTTGTGCTTGTGATTTTTTTGATCGGTTCACTACTGAAAGACACAGTCATACTGTTGGCAACAGTGAGGTACAACACTTTATAAAAAAGTGGAATGTTTTTTCCCCCACTTATTTTTAAGCGCTCTGTTTGCTGATGTAGAGCATTAATACATGTTTAGTATGCTATTATAGATGTAATTTGGGAGGTGGATGTGAGAAAATTGTATGAGTATGAAGGAGACCCTGTTCTAAAAGTTTGCTTACATCTGCTCTACTGCAGTACATTACAGTTCTTATAGGGCTACAATCTATTTATAAGCAAAACCAACATTTGACCGTGGGGCATAAGCTATTAAACACAGTATTCTGTTTAAAATAGTTAACATTTATTCTTACCTTTTAAACTGTCTGTTTTCTCCTCAAGTAGAGCTGCATATCTCCTACTACCTATGTCTATCAGGTGCATGGACAGCTCTTCTTTTGTGTTCAAATAAAAATAAAGTCTGTCCAGTGTGGTTGGGCCTCAGTCACTGTCTCTGGATGGGACCTGTGGGGCAGCTGCAAGCATGTTACAATAGAGCTGTTTACTCTGTGTAGTCAGTGGGGTAGGGCCAATGTAGCAGCTCAGCCTGCTTCCAAGCTCCATGATAGTTTAATCCACAAATTGAGTTGAAAAGGGGTCCCTTTAGACACAGGTAGGGGGAGATACACAGCTCTTCTTAAGGAAAAAACATTCAGTTTAATCGCTATTTTTTTTTTAACTGTATGCTGTTTTTAATAACTTTGCTGAGCAAATAAACCTATGAGGGGTACTTGTAAATGCAATGCAGTGGTGCTTTAATTTAATAACATAATAAATACACTCAAAAGGGCTGCTGTAATGGATTTGTTTTCTTTGCAGTGTTTTAAAGATGTATTTTTTTTTTTATCAGAATTATTATATCATTGTGTACATTTGTTGATGTAAAGGTGGTACCCAGGCATGTTTGGTATTGAAATGCTGCATTTTCCCCAAAGAGTTTATTAAAGTGTATTACAAGGGTCCCTGGGGTGGAGGGGTCACTAGTTACAAGGTGCTTGGTTGTAGGGGATCCAGTACAGTGGGGGAGAACTGACTGGTACCAGGAGACAGTGACACTTAGGTGTGAATGGGGAAGCATGACCAAGGAGGGTGACATCACTGGACAGGTCTCTCCATGTGGTCAGGGTGGGGGGCTGGTGGAGATTTCTTGCACTGGGTTGTGCATAAATACTGGACCACATTGGTAAAGGTTGTTGTCAGTTTAAACATACATAATTGATGTGTATGTGTCATTCTGAGGGAATAATTAATCCTTATTAATTATCCTTACTTACTGGGATTATTGCTGCTGAACCTGCATTGGACTCTGTTACAGTCGGGAACATTTGCTTGTTGGCTCTACTGGTTCATGTGATCTACTGGGCACTTTAGTGTATGTAAGCTGGGTAGGTTCTGTTCCTGCAAGCAGGGATTTATAAAGAACCAGATGGTCCTACTGGGTAGGTTTGGGTAGGCAGCCAGAGAAAATATCCTGTGATATTTTTCCTATGATGATACTGTCTTTTCTCACTTTCAGGGTTATCAGTCTCCCTAATCACATGATTTGTTCAGCCAGTGGCAGGTGAGACAGAGAGCAGTTGTTGGGTGAAAAGAAAGCATGTGAATTTACAAGTTAGTTAAACATATTTTGCAAGTATTTTACTGCAGTATATACAACAATAATATGTTTAAACTACCGAATTGCCCGTCAAAAAATGACGGGCATGACATTGTAATCCAGGGAATGCTGTTTGAGACATAATGGAAACCGTTTTTTGCTCTGAGGACCTTTGGCGCTCATTGCAAGGCTCTTGGTTGTTGTATTTTTTTTTTATCAGAGGCGCTTTTGCTGTCATTATAAGGCCGGCGCTGATCTGCGCTTATTGCAAGGCTGCACCCCGGTGTTGTTTCTGTGCTATGAGCAGCGCTGGCGCTTGTTTTGAGGCGCGCTGGCGCTCGTTGTGAGGCGCGCAGTGAATGTCCTTTGTGTTTATTGTGATACGTTTTTTTTTATGTAGATGTATTTTTGTATGCTAATGAAATAATTAATAAATTCATAAAATAATATACTTTACCTATTTGTAAGTAACATATGCAGGAAGCATTGTGCTGAAGAGCTGACAATCTGTTTTGTTCCTGCAGCATACAATGTAGGTTTGCAGTGTTGTGGAGCTGAGGTGTAAGTGTCAGCAATGTCTGAAGTGTGTAGTGTAAATAGGCTGCGTGCGCGAGGGGAAACCGTTAGTGTAGCTGTGCAGTTCCGCATTGTGTAAGTTAGTGTTGTAAAATGGTGGCAAATGTGTATGTGGTACGCGGGTGTGGATGATTTAGCGCCCTTGCTAAAAGTATATCTTGTACCTTGTATGGCTTTTTTGAAAAGCTGTATGTGCTTGGTGGTGTTTTGCGGCTTTAGGGTCATGTAGCCTCGTTTTCGTTTTTTTTGGCGCCCATTTTTTGGCGCCCATTTTTTCTCTTGCTTAGGGGATTTTCGTGTGTCTAAACTCGGTAAATTGGGCTTAAATTGAGGTGTAACTTCCCTTGCAGAGGTCCTGGGTGCCCCCCTTGCTGTGGGTAAGGTTTATATGTCATTTTTGTGTGTATTTATTGTTTTTTTAATGTTTTCAGCTGCGGGCGGTTTGGCTGTTAAGGTCGTATTTTTGCAAGTTCGTAATGTTTTTTTTTCTAAGTCCCGCGGCTCGTATTTTTTTCATGTAATTCCATATTTTTTTCGTTTTAAGTCCTGCGGCTCATATTTTGTTGTGTAAGTCCTTATTTACGTGTTTTGTGTTCCAAGTCCCGCTTCTGTGTGTGTTTGTAACCGCTTGTGAGGCGGCGTAGAGCCTCCACCTCTGCAAATGCGGCCCCTCGCTTTGCGAGGGTCTGCATTTGCGGCCTGCAATGAGCCTTTGGCTCACTGCAGCCGGCGTGGGAGCCTCCACCTCCGCAAATGCAGCCCGAACTGAGTCCCTCGCTTTGCGAGGGACGCAGTTCTTGCAAGCTCGCTTCACGAGCTCGCAAAGCGTGACGACGATTCGTAGTTTGACAACTATTATATGTGATAGTATATTTAGATGACTCTAAAGAAAAAAGACCTTTCCAGACTTCCTTTTTGAGATCTATCGGTTCTGTTAAGAAGCCATCCAAGTTTTTCCTGAATGTTGCCAAATAAACACAAACAGCTGTGAAAAATTTAAAAGTTTGAGACGGGATTAAATCTATTTTTATGAATTATTTCAATATGGTATGGTAAAAATCGAAATAAATAATGTGCACCTGATTAAATTCTGGATAGTGTATTACAGTGATGCTGTAACTAATGAAATACAGACATTCCATGTACTACTGTGATTAAGGCTTCACAGAGGAGTTTCCTGCAGTAAACTAACATTACATTTTTAATATTTATCTGTAAGTCATTCGTTTTGGCCCATCCACAAACCAAGATTCAGATGCGTGATCACTGCTTGATTAGCCCTTGAGGCACTGGATCCATTGTCTTGAGTGCAGTTGTCTGCACAAAACTAGATTAGGCATGCTCAGATTGAGGTGATGTACTCAAGACAATGGATCATGGGCCGCAGTGGCTAATAAAGCACTTAAGGCAATGAGCTCTCAACAGAATACTAGAATCTGCTGGACCAGAATGGCTGACTGACGGCTAATTATTTAAAATGTCAATGTTTGTTTACTTAAGGGGAAAAGCCATTTTAAAAAGTTTTAAATTCCTACTTGTTAGTAGCTATAGTTTTATATTATACCATATTCGGAATCTTCAATGCCTACCAATTCTCCTTCAGTATATAATACACAAATGTAAAATATCATCTGGCCATAGAAATGCAAGTCATTTTTTTCCAGGGCAAATAAAAAAAAGCCAGGCTGAAAGAAACTGAAAATGATTATATTACCAGTCTTACATTTATAGCCCTCTCTTCATATTGAGGAGATGGAATAGGTTTATCATTTGTGACTTGCACTAAGGCTACATTCATCAAACATACAAAATGCAAAGAAAAACCGGCAAGATTTAATAACCCAGTGAATAGTAACCACCTCTCAATCCAGTATGTGGAAGTATTGAAATCAACTGCTTTAATCATATTCTGGCTTTCACTCAATAAGTTTCATGTTTGTTGCCTGAAGGAACTTTTTACATATTTTAAAATGATAAATTGAGCTTGTACCAGACTGTTGGTCTTTTCTCAATGTTAACTAATGAAGCCGGATAAAATATTCCTGAACAACAATTAATTATTTATATCTTCATCCTGGCTCTGCATTGAAACATTTATTGTATAAAAAATATGCTTCCGCTAACTTTTTTTATTTGAAGCCGCAAAGTTACTAAATCAACCTTGATACAGCAAATAACTAGTAAAAGCAATACTTTATGCAGAGATAGCCACTAATTTTCATGCAGCTATAAAACTCTTACTGAAAATATATGGAGAAGAGAAGTAATTTTATGAAAAAAGTTTGCAGAGCAGAGAAAAGTGAGAAAAGAAAAACAGAGACCATAAAAGTGTTGAGGGTACATGAAAGAGTGTTATTCCTCAATTATTATAGGCAACATTGGTTGGCAGCTACCTAATTACTTGCATTAGGTAAATAGCTGTGGCCTTTGTTCAGCCATGCTCCTCCCTTGTGTTTCACAACCTTGGCACTCAATGCACAGTCTTTGGTTTAATTAGATCCCAAATTTAACCCAAAAAGCTCATTTCAAACCTCTGATTAGCACACTTTTCTTATGAATTAATATCTGCAAATGTTGATATGATTTCATGGGCAATACTTGGATGACCCCTTCTAGATCTCTACCTTGTTGTGTTGAAGGGTCTTGTGTACCTCAATGAAAGTGTGAGCTATACCAAGTAGTGTCATCCAATATGGGTAGGTCATAGCAGAGAGTTCAGACAAGTTAGGGACCACTGGAGAATGAACTGGCATCCCACTCCAGTATATTTGCCAAGAAAACCATATGGATGAGCATGTTGCGTCCATATGGTAACCAACACGAGTGAAGGGCTGAACAACAACATATGTGTAGAAGCTGAAATATTCTGGGCAGATGCTAAAATTTAGGCCACACACCATTTTTGTAAAACAGCATCATTAAATCTCTTTGTGGTAGATAATATTTCTTCAAAACAACCAAGCATCCTATTTGATTTTTGTTTTGTTTTTCTTCAAAGTATATCTCTGGGTGTGATATTATGTCCTAGTTTAAAGTGCTTTTGATAACCTTGTTTCCCTATTTTGAAATATGATGAAATAATAACTGTAGGGAACATTTTAATCAGCCGTTTGAAGAACTACACTGCAAAATAGGTAGCAGTGGAATTTACCATTTGAAATTCCGAGCATGTGCTTCCTGGGGACCGCAGGAGTACTTGCCTCTTCCTTGTTGGACTGGATCTGTGCAGCAACTGGAGTGGATCAACAGTTGGGTTCAAGTTGGGAAATGGTTAGACTTTTAAAGTCGAAGTAGGAAAATGTGAAATATATCTTGAGCCCTGATGGTAAGCAAAGTTTAAAGGTGACTGTGTTGATGCAGTTGGGGATGGGTTAAAAAACAATATATCTAGCAGACAATTTATTCAATGGACAGGTTAATTTGAGATTGCAGTTGGATAGTCAAACTCCAACACCGATCTGTTGAATAGGAAACTGTCTTCTATTTTATAGTATTGCTGAACATCTTTGCACTTCAGGAGCTGATATAGCTGATGTAGACAATGGAATATCTGGGTCACGCTTTGCATGGAATGCATAATTATTAAAATAATGGGTCATGAGAGAACTAGAGGGGATAGAATGTGTATGCAAATTACTACCACCAGTCATCTTGAAAATAGGTGGTAAAACATCTTGTTCTCTCAGTTTGCCCATTAGTTTAGAGATGGAATGTAATAGTGATGCCTGGTACTACAGAAAGGAATTTACAGAATCTCTTTCAAAACCTGGATGTGAACCGGGTTCCTCTATCTGTGCTGATGTACCAGGGATGGTATGTAACCAACTACTTTATCGGATGAACATATCAGCTGTTTCTTTGGCATATAGAATCTAAAGCAAAGATGCAAAATTAACCATCTTGGTGAGACAGTCTATTATCACAATAGTAGCGACATGATGCTTTGAAGTTGGTAATTCAGTTATATTAAGTCCATAGTGACAGCAATTCAGGGCTTGTGGGGAAGAAGTGACTGAAATAAACCCATTGGAGATGCCAGAGGGCTGATAGAATGCAGGAATTCACACATGTTCTTCATAGATTGCCCCCAAAGTTGTCTGGGCACTAACTTACATGTTTCCATAACCTTTAGACAGAGATATAAAGGTACATAGATCTGTGGCCTCTGAACTACAACCCTCCAAATTGCTAAAGGTTATAGTGAGCAGGAAGTGGTAAATGTCCCCTAGTGATCTTTTTGAGTGTTTCATTGAAGGGTGTATGGTCATCTGATTCAGCTTCAAACATGTACAAGAGAGTATCTGCTTTGCCATTCTTAGCTCCTGGATGATAGGTAATACGAAGCCAGAAGCAAATGAAAAACACAGTCCACTCGGCTTGTCTGAGGTTCAGACATTCGGCCTGTTTCTGGTATTTTAAGTTTTCTATCATCAATATAAATGATCAATAAATGTATTGCTCCGTCCAAATAATGCCTCTATTCTTCCAGAACCAGTTTTATGCCCAATAATTCCCTACTGCCCACATTGCAATTCCTATTAGCTAGATATAATTTCTGGTAGAAGATTCCCACAGGAGAAGATGTTTTGTTACTGAGACAGGATAGCTCTAACAGCAGATTTCAGTGAATCTACTTCCACAATGAAAGGCAGGGATGGACCTGGATGGGCTAGGACAACATTTGATGTGAATAAGGACTATACAACAGGCAGCTGAAATGCACGGAGTCCCGCCAATATGAATTTTGGTGCTGGTGAGCACCGTAATGGATTGCAATACCTGAGAGAAACTGAGGATGAACTTTCTGTAAAAGATCTTGGAAAATTTAGTAAGGCCTTGAAGGAAGTTACTGAAAATGTAATTGTTGATGATAGGACCTCGAAGGGACAGGTCTTGATGAAAGAGCCATTTTCAGGTGTTTCTCTTAAGCGTCAATCTATTTGAAATACTACACTGCCCATTTCTGAGTGCAATCCAGTTCATCTTTTAATTGTTCTGGCAGTTGAAGGCAGAATTAATGCAAAAGGGAGCCAGAAATCACAGAATTCCAAAACACATGCCAGAAGTCCCAGAATAAACAGAACTCTAAGCAAGTAGTACAAAGACTAAACAACTGAGGACAGTTTTCCAGTCCCTGCAGCCTATATAGGCCCTGTCATGGCCGGATTACCCATTAGGTCAACTAGGCCGGTACCTAGCGGCACCTCCCTGTGAGGGGGCCCATTATTTCACCTAAAGAATGCTAAAATTTGATTCTGGCATAAAAAAAATTAAATAATGTGCCCGTCTGGAACTAGAGCTACAAACAGGAACAGTAAGAGACCTACTCACTGCGCAGAGCCTGCATGTGGAGCTGCCAGGAACAGGGGCAAGAGATCGGCATACAGCATGTCACCTGTGTGTAGTGATTGTACTAACATAATAATAATTTGTGTGTGTATTGATCTCTATTAGATTTGAATTGTATAGGAATGTTGGTAATAATGTGTGTTATTGTGCTTAAAAATCTTTAAGAGTGCATAGTAAGGAGCACACCAGGGGTTATAATACAGAAGAAATCAAGAAGTGGATATACCAGGACATGGTTTGCTATTTGACTCTTGAGCTACCCCCTGAACACATTTTTGTATTTACAGTATATAACCATATCACCTTGTAAGCAAGTAGGTCTAATTTGGTTTGTCTTCATAGCTCAATACCTTATTATAATTATCTGATATAGCTGAATAATCCAAATTGCTAAATAGCATTTTAAATATGAATGATTGTAACTAATCATAGCCAATTCCTAAAGTATGTAGAGCTATAGCATAGAAACAAATCCATATAGAATACACACAATGGTATTTTAAACTGACAAATTAATCCATAAAGTTTTTAAAAAAAGGAAGCCAAGCATATAAAGAATGTTATATTTCATGCTTCCCTGACATCTGGAACATTAGCATTCAGAGATGTTCTCTCGGAAGAAATTAGTGGCTCCTGTTATCTCATTACTTTTGCTTGTAGTGGGTTCATGTTAGGTAATATTACTGTTTAAATGAAATCTTTCATTTCTGTAATGAGTCATAAACAATATGCAGTCTTGACCTGCTGACTACAGTATCCAGAACAACGGAAAGAACATTTTCCAGCGAGCCGCCAGCAATAGAAAAATATCTTAACAAGCTCCCCAATGTGCTGTAAACAGGGGCAAAATGCATGTAGATTGTTGCACAGTAGAAATCAAAAGAAAATAGTGCAGAAGTGATTATACTGCTTGCTCAATAACAATATAGGAGTGAAAGTACATGTTATCACACTGTCATAATGAAACGTATAGCAAGTAATAAGGCATATTTATTAATTGCCACTTACCACTGAAAATTGCCAATGGTTACAAAATGATTTGATAGTACGAGTGTGACATATTATTATTATCCTTTATTTATAAGGCACCAACATATTCCGTAGCGCTATACAGGGGTTAAGTACAATTCAAGAATAATTTTAAACAGTGCAAAGAATGGAGGGCCCTGTTATTGAGCTTCCAATAAGACATACACAGTGCTTTACTTGAAGCACCTATCAAGATTGAAAACTCGCAAACTTACATTCTAAAGGGTGGGGGTGGTGTACAGGAGAGTGATAGATTGATAGAGCATGTAAAGGCTAAAGATGATGGGCTTATTTGAATAGATGCATTTTTTAAGATATTTTGAAGGATTTGAGGCATGAGGATAATCTAGTGGTGCGAGGCAAGGAGTTCCAAATTATAGGGGCAGCTCAAGAAAAGTCTTGTAGACGGGAGTGAGAGGAGGTGGTGAGAGAGGAGGAGAGAAGAATGTCATTAGCAGAGCGAAGAGGGTGGGTGGGAGTGTATTTTGGGATGAGAGCAGAGATGTCGAACAGTGCATTATTGTGGAGGGCTCTATATGTTAGGGTCATGATTTATTGTATTCTGGAGGCTATGGGAAGCCAGTGGAGTGCCTGACAGAGAGGAGCTGCAGACACTGTGCGTTGATTTTGGTAAATAAGTCTAGCGGATGCGTTTAATATGGATTGGTGTAGAGAGAGACGGGTGATAGGAAGGCCATCGAGGAGAGAATTGCAGTAGTCAAGGCGAGATTGAGAGAGTGAATTAGAATTTTTGTTGTGTCTTGTGTAAGGTAGTGACGTATTTTGGATATATTTTTCAGCTGAAAGTGACAAGATTTTGTGAGTGATTGAATGTGAGGAATGAAAGAGAGGGAAGGGTCCAGTAGAACCCCAAGACAGCGGGCCTAGGAGGCGGGAGTGATAATGGCATTGTTAAAAGTGAGAGATAAGTGACATATTAAATGGTTTAGCAATGAAGGCATTCTGTCATGATTTTGGAACCTCTATGTTAGGTTCTTCCTATAAAGAACATCTGCTCATATCTAAGGAGATGCCATCTTGACCTCTCTTTCTTCATGCCTCGGAACATGCCACTAAATGAAATGAGAAGACTGAAAGCTGTGAATATGAATATTGCAGCTTGCAATGCACACAACACTGCTAGCAGCGTCCTAATGATCATGTGGTTCAGCTTCTAGTGCAGGAGCATGCAACACAGGTCAGTGTGGACCAATTGGAAGGCTGTGTGCAGTGGAAGATGCAATATGGGGATTTACAGTTTGCTGCTCACCTGCTTTGTACAGTGTCATGCTCCAACACATTATTATTATTATCCTTTATTTCTAATGCTCCAACATATTCTGTAGTGATATATATGGGACAGATGAGAAGATACACGCCTTTCGTCTGGTGGTGTATCTCTCTGAAGGATGAGATGAGGTAGAGATCAGCATGCTAATGGAGAAGAAAAATAAACTATTTATATAGTTTAATAATTTAATTAATAGGACTAGATGCAATTTACACTTTTAAAGGGACCTAATATGTTTTGTCTTTACAATGCTGCTTTAAAGCACACATGCCAGACATTAAGAGCTTCATTCAATTGAGCTTTCGGGAGATACGGGCTTCGGAAATGTAGCCCACAAGTTACTTTGCTATTTAATTGGCGTCTTTTTGCGGGCTCCGATCGAGTTACGGGCTCCGGCCTTCGATTCACTGCGATGGTTCACATAGCAAGTTAATGCCCCTCCAAGCCTTTGATCTTTCACGTCTGCATGAGTTGTGCACGCTAAAATCGCAAATCGATATTCAATTGCTCAGATTCCCTCCTCGCACCCACTCCGTCAAGCCCGCAAATGGTAAAAGCCTGACCACAAGTCACGGGTACCAATGTCCGTAGCACTTTAAAAGCAAATAAAAAAGCAATACTGTACTCTTATTAAATGTGAAAGTGATGTTAGGTCTTAGAATTAATAGCACATTCTCAAGCTCGCAAATCAGACCATAAAAATACTTTATATCATGTTTAATTTCCGTGTTATATCAATCACGGCAATCAATGTGTTAATACACATAATGGAACTCGCATGTAATAGAATATCATATTTACGGCTTTGTCAATATTGCTTTATATCTGGAATGTGGGTCTGATCGTAACCCGTAATTCAAGCCCATAGGACTTTGAAATCAAAACTCCCTTTTCCATAGATGTAATCATGACGATCTCTGTTTCCATTGGCTGTTTCTATCTTGGGAGTTACAGCCTTCATCTTCAAGTTCGCAAATGCTACATACGACGGCATGGTTTCCAAATATCACTATCGGCCCCTAAATTGCGGGCCCGGACAATTGAATAGCACCATAAGTTGCAGACAATGCTGGCCCACAGGAGGCCCACAGACTTACGGCCTATACCTCCATAACTTGTTCCTCCGAATTGAATGAGGCTCTAAGTGTACCAGGCATCTTGTGATGCTATAATTACTCATTTTATTAAACCTATTGTATTTATATTACATATACATATGTTGTAATGAAAGTTGAGGCATATATTAGGCATATATTTTCACAGCATTCAGAGACATCATCTCTCACAGTATTCACTAAGATTATCTTTTTTAATGAAACCACAAAAATACCTATAAATCCCCACCCATTTTCTCATTTCTCTGTCATGAGGAGTAAGCATGATTGTAAATGAGAATACACAGTAAACAGTGGCAAAATAATAACCAAAAGCTAAAATGGCTTTACTATAATACAAATCACATAGCAAATAGGGAGTATAATAAATCAATATGCATTGCAAGGTAATTTGTATTATAACACAAAGAAAATATGTGTAACTAAAAATCTGGGTAGTGTCAAATTTCGAATATCAATCAAGAATCAGATGGGATCAGAAGGATTATACATCAAATTAATTCTTGCTGGGCAAGGAAGCCAGTGACTTGCACTCCTCTGTGGCCACATTGGCATCAAAGCTGCATCTTCCATTGCCTTGGTATGGCACACCATTGTTCACCACAACAGCAGTAACGTGACGTAAGGCATGACGCTCGGGATGATATTTCAATAGTATTACATTCTAAGCCTATTTTTAAGAGCTTCTATAATATTACAGCACCAATGAACAGGTTTAAAAATGACTGTTGTGTAGTCCAGGGAGCTCGGTTTGTGAGGGTGAGGAGCACATTATTTGCAAACAGCTCCATTTTTCACATCTTTGTCAGTAAGATTTAATACGTTATTGCTTTCTTTTTCAAGAAAGCAATAATTTTATTTAGCATTTTCTCAATAGAAATCTTAATGTGTTATAATCTGCTCAGTAGTCCTTTAATATGTTTAAAATGCATATATATTGGTGCTTCCATTATACTATTAAACCAGTCTTTCAGCCTAATGAACAGTATTTGTTATCCTTTGTCATGTTCATTACATTGACTGCTTTTGGTTATAGAAACATAGCTGAGTTATTTACTGTATTTCTGTACCGCTCGCTCTTGCTTTTCGTTGTAAACTACTTGGAGAAGTGCCATGTTTACCGAACCATGTTCTTGCTTCATATTTTTTTGCCATTGTATTGAAATCTTATTGCACTGTGCTACAGATGTGGCGTATATAATATAGACAAGCTATAATAATTAGAATATCAGGGTCAGGCCCAACAAAAGAAGTGCAGTATGTGTGCGGAGCTTGGAAACATCAGCTCAGCAGGTTTCGAGAGAATGATATGAGTTTGTTCTTATATGAACTTTGAGAGGTTTTATGGATGATCACTTATTTTTTAGTGATCACTGAGCAGAATCTTGTGTGACAAATTAAAACAGACTTATTTTCGATATATTATTTTGAATAACTAAACTTGTTAATGAGCAAATGTTTTTGCAAAGCAATAAATACATACGTACAACCTCTATATGTATCTTTATTTTTATTGTGTGGTTTTATCTCCTTTTCTTATCTGATTATGTCTAATACTTTCTCATGAAGGTCTGTTCTTGTAAACTGATGCACTTTCCATTGTTCAGTTGTTTAGTTGTGTCTGAGTCCCTGTGACCCTATGTACCGAAGCATACCAGGCATATCTGTCAATGACCTCATCTATCCATCCCGCCTCTGGCTTTCCCTGTGTGCCTTCAATCTTTCTCAGCATCAGAGTCTTCTCTACAGAATGCTGTCTTTCTGTGTTATGGCCAAAATATTTGAGGTTTAACCTCAAATACCTTCTATTGAAATGTTTGGCTTGATAACCTGTAGTAATGATTGATTGGATATTCAATTGGCATTCCAATGGACTCTAAGCAGTTTACCCCAGCACCACAATTCAGAGGCGTTAATTGTTTGGTATGGTCCAACTCTCGCATCCATATGTTACTACTGGAAATACCATAGCTTTAACTAAAAGAACCTTTGTTAATAGTGTATTATCATGACACTTTAATTGCTTGTCCAGACTTGCCATAGCTTTCTGCCACGGAAGCAAATGTCATTTAACTGAATGGTTGCAGTCACAATCTGCAGAGATCTTGGATCCCTGGAAAATAAAATCTGTCACTGCCTCCACTTTTTTGCCAGGAACTGAGATTACTGCTTGCCATGAACTACGTCTTGTTAACATTGAGCATAAGGCCAATTTTACACTCTTTTTTTCACCCTCATCGATAGACCCTTTTTCTCTGTTAGTGTCACTCTCAGCCATCAGAGTAGTATCTTCCATGTAGCTGAGATTGTTGATACTTCTCACAGTAATGTTAATGCCAGCTTTTGATTTGTCTGGCCTCAGCATATAAGTTAAATAAAAAATGTGACAACCTTGTCACACTACTTTCCCGATCTTGAACCATTTGGTTGTTCCAGGTTCAGTTCTAACTGGGGCTTCTTGGTCCGCATTCAAATTGCTCAGAAGGCGCATAAGATGGTCTGGTACCCCCATCTCTTTAAGAACGTAGCCACTCATTCAAATGTTTTAGCATAGTCTATGAAACAGAGATAAATGTTTTCTGGGACTAACTTGCTTTCTATATTATCCAGCAGACGTTGGCAATTTGATCTCTGCCTTCCTGAAACCAAGCTTGCACTTCTGATGGTCCATACTTTTTAGTCTTTCAGCCTAATGAACAGTACTTGTCATCCTTTGTCATGCTCATTACATTGACTGCTTTTGGTTATAGAAACATAGCTGAGTTATTTACTGTATTTACTTTTTGTACCTCTCCCTCTCGCTTTTCATTGTAAACAACTTGGAGAAGTGCCATGTTTACCAAACTATGTTCTCTCTTCATATTTTTTTTTTTTGCTATTGTGTTAAAATCAGCTAGGATTACATTAACATCTGTAGCCTTGTTATCAGCAAGACTTCCTAGGGTCCATCTCACTCACCAAGCTGTTTAGCTCCAGCTTATTAGACAATCTATTGAGGTTATCAATGCTGTTAAGATCCTTATAGTAGACCATCTGAGTATTCCTACCACCTATTCTTTATCTGATCTACTTCTGTTAAATCCCTACAATTTGTGTCTTATCACGCACGTACACTTTGGCAAGAAAGGTTCCCTTGAGAACCCCTAATATACCTGAAGAGATCTCTTGACTTTCCCATTCTGTTATCTTCTTCTATCTCTTTATATCTCATATTAAAAGTTGTTCAGCCCATTTGGTTGCTGCCATCAAATACTAATACACTGCTCTTTCTTGTAATCCCTTGTGTAAATTGAATAGTTTTTTTGTCAAAAAGGATTACGATTTCCCTAATCAAGGGAAAATACTAGAACAAGATTGTATGGGTTTGAGGGGCTATACCTTCCTTTCTCACTACTGTTATATAGGTTGAGCACATTATATACTTGTAGATTTAGATAATTATTGAAACTCCTTTTCAAAACATAGACTTGATTGTGAACAGAGTAATTACATATTCATTGGTCTGTATGTATTTGTGTGCTTATGCCTAATAATATACTAATTTCTATTATTGCAACTATAGCAACTTGCTGCCATTTATTCTAGTGTCACTCAGCAGAGATTTCTAGTTCTGAAGGAAAAAAATATGTAATTCCACTAGATGGCAATATTTAACCAAAGGAGAATATAAAATATTAATTTACTGTACTTTCACATAACTATTGAAAATAAAGTCTCTTGCACTGTGACTCAGAAACCACGCTATTTTGATTTTTAATGCAATGCTAATGACATACATTGATTTCAGCCTTCAGTGTGTGCCCTAGTAAATGGTTTCTTCTACCCTTTCTTGCAAGAGCTTACCTACTATACACTACTACAGTGGTTGTCAATAGGTGGATGTAGAAACTAGACCTCAGGACTACAGAACTCCGCTGCATTATTAAATAGTATTATATTATTTTTCTGTTGTGAAATGTTAAAATCATTAAATAAGCTAGCAGATAAATGGTATTCATGCTTTGCTAATCATTCACTATGTAATCTTAAACAAAAGTGAGGGGCACACAGATAGTTGCAAAGTTGTGTGCCTATTGGTTAACACCCGCTCAGTGTGCAGACAATTTTCAGGTTGCTTGTGTCATTATAGAAGATAAGTCTTCTGTAGTATATGAGACAGAACCTACCAACAAGGGCAGTACAGAACTGAAATGCTTTGTAATTATTCCCTACACATATTTTTCAGGTTCTTGGCTTTCTGCAATGATGCTCTGCTGAGCTCAGGGGTGTAGGAGCCAGAATAATTCTGGGTGGGATACAGCTAATGGTATACACAGACGTAAAATAGCTTATATATACATGCATACAAATACAGAAAAATCTGGGAGGGATCTGTCCCCCCCCCCCTCCGCCAGTTCCTACAACCATGGCTGCTCTCTTTGGTCAAAGTGAGCAAGGAGTCGAATTAACCAGCAAAAATAAGAGAGAGAGAAGTGCACACCTATGAATAGGCAGAGGCTAAGTAGCATGCCCTATGATATAATAGCCATTACAGGTTTCAATTTTTAGCTCATTCATGCAATTACAGAAAATAAATCTTCTGTAGCATATCAGACTGAAACCTGTCCATATGATCAGGACATAAACTGTCAGGTATGATCTAAGATTAAGATTCAACCTCTCAACTTTCACCAGTGAGACACTGCTAATATCAAAAGAAATGGGTTCTAGTCTGAATTGCCCTATAAACATTAGAAATATTGCATAAACAATTTGATTAATTATTTAATCTTCCTTCTTTAATTTCCTTTATATTTCATATTTGTGTGTATCTATAAAAGAAACATGGATTTTGTACTCCATTTTTACAAGATATTCAGACTTTTAGAACGTTAGATTTTTGTAAAAATGAATTGACTTCTCCTGCAGCATTGTTTCCATGTTAGATCATTTATTCCATCTGATACACCATTTTGGTGTATGAACAAAAGGCAATTACAAACGTGTCTTGAGAAATTTCTATCAATGGAAGTATTCTCATAGTTGACCAATCAGATAAACTTTTTGATGCCTTTTCATAGAGATATGTAGCAAATTACAGTGCTGATGTAATAACCGTTCATGCATATAACTAAAGATTCATAGCTTCTGTTAAAGGGCAGTTAGTTTATAAATACTTTAGTCTTGTGGTTGGAGTTAGAAGCAGTTGTCACCAACTAGGACCATTTTCCATTATAGCCACATTTGAGTATTTTCTTGGATATATAAGGACATAAGTTAATAAGTGGCCAATTTGTTAAAAAACAAAACAAATTTAAGATTCTATCTCACAATTTACCATTCCAGTCAAATGTAATAATAAAAATAGAAAAGCATACATAGCACATATTATATATTTGTTGTAATAATTAACTTTCACATTTTTAGGATTAAACAAAAAGTGTTTTTTTGTACTTGATGAAATATGCTATGCTGGTCAATATTTAGTAATTTCAACTATATTAGTACACACACACACACACACACACACACACACACACTCACACACACAGACAATCACTCCCTATTTGGCCTCTTTATTCGGTGAACCTGAAACTGTACTCCCACTCGTTAATACAGCCAATCATGTGGCAGCAACTCAATTCATAAAAGCCTGCAGACATGGTCAAGAGGTTCAGTTATTGTTCAGACCAAACATCAGAATGGAGAAGAAATGGAATGATTGTTGGTGGTTTGAATACCTCAAATCTTCTGGGATTCTCATGCATACAGTGGCATAGCTAAAGCTTTTGCTGCCCGGGGATGTCACTGAGTTTGCCGCCCCCCCAGTGCATATATATATATATATATATATATATATATATATATGTAGAGAGGAGACATGGGGGAGAGGGAGAAAGGCAAGGGAAATTGGGAGACACATGATGGGAGACTTGGGGGAGAGAGAGAGGCATGGGGTAAGAGGGAGACACATGGAGGGAGAGGGAGGCAAGGGAAGACATGGAGGGAGAGTAGGAGACATGGGCGAGAGGGTTGCATGGGGGTAGAGAGGCAAGGGGAAAGAAGGAGACACATGGAGGGAGAGGCATGAGGGGAGAGGGGGATACATAGGGCAAGAAGAAAAGCAAGATGAAGACAGAAGGAGAGAAAGAGAGGGAGCAAAAGAAATAGAGAGGGATAGAATGGGAGGTGGAGGGAGAGAGAGGGTAGAGGAGAGAAAGAAGGTGAGAGAGAGTGGGGGATAGGGAGATAAAGAAAAAGTAGACAGAGAGAGTGAGGGAGAGAGAGACGGGGACGGAGATAGACAGGGAGAGAGGGGGAGTATTGGGAGAGAGGGAGAGAAAGTGAGGGGGGAGAGGAAAGAGAGAGTGAAAGAGTGAGGGATAGAATGAGAAGGGGTTGGGAGAGAGAGGGAAGAGGAGAGAAAGAAAGGGGGAGACAGCAAGAGAGAGAAGAGAGGGGAATAGGGAGAGAGACATGGAGAGAAAGGGAGAGAAAGACGGGGGAGGAAGAGAGAGAGAGGGGAGATAGAGAGAAGGGGGAGTGTGAGAGAGAAGGTGATATATATATATGTGTATGGTTACATAGTAATTAAGGTTGAAAAAAGACTTTCAGTCCATCAAGTTCAACCTTTTAGGATCTCCTATGATCTGCAATATGCGGATTAATTATTAACTAATTAGTTGTTAATTAATTATTAATCAATTATTTAATATTTTTTTCATTTTGTTTTTAATTATTAATTAATCCAGAGGAAGGCAAACAGAAATAAAAAACAAGTGAGCCAATCGTCTCAAAGGGAATTTTTTTTTAATTCCCAGATACTGGCGATCAAATTTCTTACTGTGTAGAACCCTTTTCTTTCTTTAAGGTGGAATCTTTTTACTTCTAACCTCAAGGGATGTCCTCTTGTCAGTTGAAAACCTCTTGGCACAAAAAGCTCCCTTGACAAATCTTTATACTGACCCTGGATGTATTTATATATGGTAATCATATATCAAGTTTAATTTGATTAGTCTTTCTTCATAACTTAGCCCCTCCATTAATCTTATTAGTTTTGTTGCCCTCCTCTGTACCTTTTCCAGGTCTAAAATGTCCTTTTTATGAAGTGGTGCCCAAAATTGTATTCCATATTCCAAATGAGGGCGTACTAGAGATTTGTATAGTGGCAGAATTATATTTGCTTACCTTGCTTCTATACCCTTTTTAATACATAAAAATATTTGATTTGCCTTTGCAGCTGCTGCTTGGCATTGAGCACTGTTACCTAGGTGGTTGTCCACAAGCACTCCCAAATCCCTTTCAATATCAGATACAACTAGATTCACTCCCTTAAGATTATACATTTTCATGGCTATTTTTCCTTCCCAGATGCATACCTTTACATTTGTTCGTATTAAATCTCATCTGCCATTTAGATACCCATTCCTCAATTTTATGTAAATTCTTTTCCATGGAAAGCACATCATTATCTGATTTAATTACCTTTCACAACTTTGTGTCATCAGCGAAAATGGAGACACCACACTCCAATCCTACCTCTAAGTCATTAATAAATATGTTAAAAAGGAGAGGACCTAATACTGAACCCTGAGGGACCCCACTTACCACATTAGCCCAATCGGAGTATGTTCCATTTACAACAACCCTTTGCTTCAATCCATGAGCAGATATTTACTGCAATTCCTGTATCTCTTAGTTTGCACAATACAGGGAGTGCAGAATTATTAGGCAAATGAGTATTTTGACCACATCATCCTCTTTATGCATGTTGTCTTACTCCAAGCTGTATAGGCTCGAAAGCCTACTACCAATTAAGCATATTAGGTGATGTGCATCTCTGTAATGAGAAGGGGTGTGGTCTAATGACATCAACACCCTATATCAGGTGTGCATAATTATTAGGCAACTTCCTTTCCTTTGGCAAAATGGGTCAAAAGAAGGACTTGACAGGCTCAGAAAAGTAAAAAATAGTGAGATATCTTGCAGAGGGATGCAGCACTCTTAAAATTGCAAAGCTTCTGAAGCGTGATCATCGAACAATCAAGCGTTTCATTCAAAATAGTCAACAGGGTCGCAAGAAGCGTGTGGAAAAACCAAGGCGCATAATAACTCCCCATGAACTGAGAAAAGTCAAGCGTGCAGCTGCCACGATGCCACTTGCCACCAGTTTGGCCATATTTCAGAGCTGCAACATCACTAGAGTGCCCAAAAGCACAAGGTGTGCAATACTCAGAGACATGGCCAAGGTAAGAAAGGCTGAAAGACGACCACCACTGAACAAGACACACAAGCTGAAACGTCAAGAAACGTCAAGACTGGGCCAAGAAATATCTGAAGACTGATTTTTCTAAGGTTTTATGGACTGATGAAATGAGAGTGAGTCTTGATGGGCCAGATGGATGGGCCCGTGGCTGGATTGGTAAAGGGCAGAGAGCTCCAGTCCGACTCAGACGCCAGCAAGGTGGAGGTGGAGTACTGGTTTGGGCTGGTATCATCAAAGATGAGCTTGTGGGGCCTTTTTGGGTTGAGAATGGAGTCAAGCTCAACTCCCAGTCCTACTGCCAGTTCCTGGAAGACACCTTCTTCAAGCAGTGGTACAGGAAGAAGTCTGCATCCTTCAAGAAAAACATGATTTTCATGCAGGACAATGCTCCATCACACGCGTCCAAGTACTCCACAGCGTGGCTGGCAAGAAAGGGTATAAAAGAAGAAAATCTAATGACATGGCCTCCTTGTTCACCTGATCTGAACCCCATTGAGAACCTGTGGTCCATCATCAAATGTGAGATTTACAAGGAGGGAAAACAGTACACCTCTCTGAACAGTGTCTGGGAGGCTGTGGTTGCTGCTGCACGCAATGTTGATGGTGAACAGATCAAAACACTGACAGCATCCATGGATGGCAGGCTTTTGAGTGTCCTTGCAAAGAAAGGTGGCTATATTGGTCACTGATTTGTTTTTGTTTTGTTTTTGAATGTCAGAAATGTATATTTGTGAATGTTGAGATGTTATATTGGTTTCACTGGTAAAAAATAAATAATTGAAATGGGTATATATTTGTTTTTTGTTAAGTTGCCTAATAATTATACACAGTAATAGTCACCTGCACACACAGATATCCCCCTAAAATAGCTAAAACTAAAAACAAACTAAAAACTACTTCCAAAAATATTCAGCTTTGATATTAATGAGTTTTTTGGGTTCATTGAGAACATGGTTGTTGTTCAATAATAAAATGAATCCTCAAAAATACAACTTGCCTAATAATTCTGCACTCCCTGTAGTCTCCCATGTGGCAATCTAAGAAAAGCCTTTGCAAAATCCAAAAAGACTACATGCACTGAGTTGCCTTGGTCCAGGTTCCTACTAACCTCCTCATAGAAACTACTGTATATACTCGAGTATAAGCCAACCCGAGTATAAGCCGAGGCACCCATTTTACCACAAAATACTGGGTAAAATGAGTGACTCGAGTCTAAGCAGAGGGTGGGAAATGTGCTGCCTCCTGTGTCCCTCTCGTGCCCTCTGTGTCCCTCTCGTGCCCTCTGTGTCCCCCTCTCGTGTCCCCCTCTCTCTCCCGTGTCTCTTCTCCCCTCTCCCTTCCCTGTGTCTCTTCTCCCCTCTCCCTTCCCTGTGTCTCTTCTCCCCTCTCCCTTCCCTGTGTCTCTTCTCTCCTCTCCCTTCCCTGTGTCTCTTCTCCCCTCTCCCTTCCCTGTGTCTCTTCTCCCCTCTCCCTTCCCTGTGTCTCTTCCCCCTCCCTTATCACCATCCTCAACCTCCCTCCTCATCCTCCCTCCTCATCCTCAACCTCCCTCCTCAACCTCCCTCCTCAACCTCCCTCCTCATCCTCCCTCCTCAACCTCCCTCCTCATCCTCCCTCCTCAACCTCCCTCCTCAACCTCCCTCCTCATCCTCCCTCCTCATCCTCCCTCCTCATCCTTTACCCCCTCCTCAACCTCCCTCCTCAACCCCCCATCCTCAATCCCCCTCCTCAACCCCCTATCCTCATCCTCTCTCCTCAACCCCCCATCGTCAATCCCCCATCCTCAATCCCCCTCCTCAACCCCCCCATCCTCATCCTCTATCCTCAACCCCCATCCTCAACCCCTCCTCCTCATCCTCAACCTCCCTCCTCATCCTCAACCTCCCTCCTCAACCCCTTCCTCAACCCCCCTATCCTCATCCTCAACCCCCTCCTCAACCCCCTCCTTAGCCTTAACCCTCCTCAACCTCAACCCTCCTTAACCTCAACCCCCCCTCAACCCCCCCTCCTCAACCCCCCATCCTCATCCTCTCTCCTCAACTCCCCATCCTCAACCCCCCTCCTCAACCCCTCCACCTCATCCTCAACCTCCCTCCTGATCCTCAACCCCCTCCTCAAACCCCCTCCTCAACACCTCCATCCTCAACCCCCTCCTCAACCTTCCTCCTCAACACCCCCATCCTCAACCCCCTCCTCAACCCCCCCATCCTCATCCCCCCATCCTCAACCTCAACCCCCCTCCTCAACCTCAACCCCCCTCAACCCCAACCCACCTCCTCAACCTCAACCCCCTCAACCTCCCCCCTCAACCTCCCTCAACCCCAACTCTCCTCCTCAACCCCCCTCCTCAGCATAAACCCCCCTCAACCCCCCTCCTCAACCCCCCCATCCTCATCCTCTCTCCTCAACTCCCCATCCTCAACCCCCCTCCTCAACCCCTCCTCGTCATCCTCAAACTCCCTCCTGATCCTCAACCCCCTCCTCAAACCCCCTCCTCAACACCTCCATCCTCAACCCCCTCCTCAACCTTCCTCCTCAACACCCCCATCCTCAACCCCCTCCTCAACCCCCTCCTCAACCCCCCCATCCTCATCCCCCCATCCTCAACCTCAACCCCCCTCCTCAACCTCAACCCCCCTCAACCCCAACCCACCCCCTCAACCTCAACCCCCCTCAACCTCCCCCCTCAACCTCCCTCAACCCCAACTCTCCTCCTCAACCCCCCTCCTCAGCATAAACCCCCCTCAACCCCCCCTCCTCTCCCCTCACTTACCTGCTTGTGCTCCGGCCTCCGCTCCTTGACCCGTCGCGCATGTGACGTCACATGCGCGCCGCGTCATTAGCATATACCGGGTGCCGGCACCCGGTATATGCTAATGACGCTGTGCGCATGTGACGTCACATGCGTGCCGGCGCCGGGTCAAGAGGCCAGAGCACAATCAGGTAAGTGAGGGGAGAGGGGGGAGGTATTTAGGGGGGTTTATGCTGAGGACGGTGGTTTAGATTGAGAGGGGAGCCTAAGAGACACGAGGGGGGTAGAGAGACACACGGGAGGGGGTTAGAGACACACGGGGGGGTTGAGACACGCAGGGGGTTAGAGACACACGGGGGGGGGGGGGTTAGAGAGACATGGGGGGGGGGGGTGACTCGAGTATAAGCCAAGGGGGCCCTTTTTTGCCTTAAAAAAAGGGCTGAAAAACTCGGCTTATACTCGAGTATATACAGTAATTAGATTTGTTTGACATGACCTATCCCTCATAAATCCATGTTGACTCCTACTTATAATCCTGTTCAAATAGATATATTATTGTATATTATCCCTTATTAACCCTTCTAAAAGCTTCCCCACTACAGAAGTAAGGCTCACTGGTCTATAATTCCCTGGATATGCTCTTGCTCCCTTCTTAAATATAGGTATCACATCTGCTTTTCTACAGTCATCTGGTAGCGACCCAGTGTTGATTGAGAAAATTAGGTATAATGGTTTGGCTATTACTGAACCCAGTTCCCCTCTGTACCCTTGGATGTATTCCATCAGGACCCGGGGCTTTATTAACATTTATTTTTTCCAACGTCTTTTGGATTACTTCCTGTGTTAACCGATTATTTAGCAAAGGTAGTGTAGCCCCATTATGTTGCCGTGTCCCAACCACTGGTCCCTTGTGTATACCGAAGAAAAGAACCTATTTAGCTCATCTGCCTTTTCCTGGTCACTAATTTTCAGACGGCCTGTGTCACATTGTAATGTTCCTATAGCTTCCTTCCTAGCCTTTTTCCCATTAATAAACTTAAAACATATTTTAGGGTTAGTCTTACTCTCTTTTGCAATTCGTTTTTCATTTTCTATTTTAGCCAGTCTAAAGGGGCTTTTGCAAGCCACTTGTTGATTTTGCAAGCCTTGTAACCCTGCTTTACAACAGCAGTATGCAGAAGGGCATTTCTAAACAAACAAAATGTTGAAACTTGAGCTGCATCAGCATAAGATTATCCTGGGTTTCACTCCTGTTAGCTAAAAACTGAAAACTGAGGCTATAGTGGGCACAATCTCACCAAAACTGTACAACTAAACATTGGAAAATGTCACCTGATCTGCCGAATCTTGATTTCTGTTGCGGCATGCAGATGGTAGTGTCAGAATTTGTTGTAAGCAACATGCTTTTTTTCCTTATGTGTGCGTGTTTATATATATTTGTGGGCATGTTTGTTTGTCCCAGCTCAAGTTCCCAGAATGCAGTGTAATAACTGTTTTTCTCGGAACTCTGAGCTGGAAGCAGGTTTTTTTACTTGCTTTAGACATTCAAATATGAACACAGATGTACTTTTTATTTACTGTGCTACTGTACGGTGAAGGGCTTCTATCGCTCTTTTGCCCACCATATTATAAATGATTGTTGTGGTGAACTACCTATTCATAATTTCCACAACACAGGCTGAGATCCCGCTCCATGCTGATGATAGCCAGTAAGCTTGAAACAGCTGTACATGGATTGGATACTCAGCCTGTGTTTATTCCAACCTTGGCTTTGCATTAAAGCTGTGTAATGCAGCATGCATAAGCTTAAAGGAAGCCATGTTTGATGATGGCTATGGAATGAAGAGCGAGGCATTTGTGGGCATGTTTGTTTGTCCCAGCTCAAGTTCCCAGAATGCAGTGTAATAACTGTTTTTCTCGGAACTCTGAGCTGGAAGCAGGTTTTTTTACTTGCTTTAGACATTCAAATATGAACACAGATGTACTTTTTATTTACTGTACTACTGTACGGTGGAGGGCTTCTATCGCTCTTTTGCCCACCATATTATAAATGATTGTTGTGGTGAACTACCTATTCATAATTTCCACAACACAGGCTGAGATCCCGCTCCATGCTGATGATAGCCAGTAAGCTTGAAACAGCTGTACATGGATTGGATACTCAGCCTGTGTTTATTCCAACCTTGGCTTTGCATTAAAGCTGTGTAATGCAGCATGCATAAGCTTAAAGGAAGCCATGTTTGATGATGGCTATGGAATGAAGAGCGAGGTATTTGTGGGCATGTTTGTTTGTCCCAGCTCAAGTTCCCAGAATGCAGTGTAATAACTGTTTTTCTCGGAACTCTGAGCTGGAAGCAGGTTTTTTTACTTGCTTTAGACATTCAAATATGAACACAGATGTACTTTTTATTTACTGTACTACTGTACGGTGGAGGGCTTCTATCGCTCTTTTGCCCACCATATTATAAATGATTGTTGTGGTGAACTACCTATTCATAATTTCCACAACACAGGCTGAGATCCCGCTCCATGCTGATGATAGCCAGTAAGCTTGAAACAGCTGTACATGGATTGGATACTCAGCCTGTGTTTATTCCAACCTTGGCTTTGCATTAAAGCTGTGTAATGCAGCATGCATAAGCTTAAAGGAAGCCATGTTTGATGATGGCTATGGAATGAAGAGCGAGGTATTTGTGGGCATGTTTGTTTGTCCCAGCTCAAGTTCCCAGAATGCAGTGTAATAACTGTTTTTCTCGGAACTCTGAGCTGGAAGCAGGTTTTTTTACTTGCTTTAGACATTCAAATATGAACACAGATGTACTTTTTATTTACTGTACTACTGTACGGTGGAGGGCTTCTATCGCTCTTTTGCCCACCATATTATAAATGATTGTTGTGGTGAACTACCTATTCATAATTTCCACAACACAGGCTGAGATCCCGCTCCATGCTGATGATAGCCAGTAAGCTTGAAACAGCTGTACATGGATTGGATACTCAGCCTGTGTTTATTCCAACCTTGGCTTTGCATTAAAGCTGTGTAATGCAGCATGCATAAGCTTAAAGGAAGCCATGTTTGATGATGGCTATGGAATGAAGAGCGAGGCATTTGTGGGCATGTTTGTTTGTCCCAGCTCAAGTTCCCAGAATGCAGTGTAATAACTGTTTTTCTCGGAACTCTGAGCTGGAAGCAGGTTTTTTTACTTGCTTTAGACATTCAAATATGAACACAGATGTACTTTTTATTTACTGTACTACTGTACGGTGGAGGGCTTCTATCGCTCTTTTGCCCACCATATTATAAATGATTGTTGTGGTGAACTACCTATTCATAATTTCCACAACACAGGCTGAGATCCCGCTCCATGCTGATGATAGCCAGTAAGCTTGAAACAGCTGTACATGGATTGGATACTCAGCCTGTGTTTATTCCAACCTTGGCTTTGCATTAAAGCTGTGTAATGCAGCATGCATAAGCTTAAAGGAAGCCATGTTTGATGATGGCTATGGAATGAAGAGCGAGGTATTTGTGGGCATGTTTGTTTGTCCCAGCTCAAGTTCCCAGAATGCAGTGTAATAACTGTTTTTCTCGGAACTCTGAGCTGGAAGCAGGTTTTTTTACTTGCTTTAGACATTCAAATATGAACACAGATGTACTTTTTATTTACTGTACTACTGTACGGTGGAGGGCTTCTATCGCTCTTTTGCCCACCATATTATAAATGATTGTTGTGGTGAACTACCTATTCATAATTTCCACAACACAGGCTGAGATCCCGCTCCATGCTGATGATAGCCAGTAAGCTTGAAACAGCTGTACATGGATTGGATACTCAGCCTGTGTTTATTCCAACCTTGGCTTTGCATTAAAGCTGTGTAATGCAGCATGCATAAGCTTAAAGGAAGCCATGTTTGATGATGGCTATGGAATGAAGAGCGAGGTATTTGTGGGCATGTTTGTTTGTCCCAGCTCAAGTTCCCAGAATGCAGTGTAATAACTGTTTTTCTCGGAACTCTGAGCTGGAAGCAGGTTTTTTTACTTGCTTTAGACATTCAAATATGAACACAGATGTACTTTTTATTTACTGTACTACTGTACGGTGGAGGGCTTCTATCGCTCTTTTGCCCACCATATTATAAATGATTGTTGTGGTGAACTACCTATTCATAATTTCCACAACACAGGCTGAGATCCCGCTCCATGCTGATGATAGCCAGTAAGCTTGAAACAGCTGTACATGGATTGGATACTCAGCCTGTGTTTATTCCAACCTTGGCTTTGCATTAAAGCTGTGTAATGCAGCATGCATAAGCTTAAAGGAAGCCATGTTTGATGATGGCTATGGAATGAAGAGCGAGGCATTTGTGGGCATGTTTGTTTGTCCCAGCTCAAGTTCCCAGAATGCAGTGTAATAACTGTTTTTCTCGGAACTCTGAGCTGGAAGCAGGTTTTTTTACTTGCTTTAGACATTCAAATATGAACACAGATGTACTTTTTATTTACTATATATATATATATATATATATATATATATATATATACACACACATATCACATATAATAGTTCTCAAACTGCGAGACGTCGTCATGCTTTGCGAGGTGCATACGATTTAGGCGATGAACGCTGCAGGCGCTCACTGCTTGTGAGCCTTGCACAGTGAGGCGAGCTGTTAAACCGTAGCACTTAGCTGACGAACTCCGAAGGCGCTCATCCCTTTGAGCCTCGTGAAGCGAGGTGAGCCATTAAACCGTAGCACTTAGCCGATGCGAGCCTCGTGAGGCGAGCTGTTAAAATACGAGACGTGGGCACATAGAGTTTCCTATGTGAAATAGTGATTTTCTAAAAAGAGAACGCCAGACATCAAAGTTCGTCCGCGGGGTGTAACCACTGTTCTCTATGGTTTTTGCCATTTGATAGAGTTTCTTATGGAAATAGTGGTCCTCTAAAAAGAGTCTGAGTGACATAAAATTCCGTCCTTGAAATCAAACCACTGTTCTCTATATTTTTCTTTTTTTGTTGTTGCAAATTTGTTCTTGAGATGAAAGTATTTTTGGGAAATGGCACATAGAGTTTCCTATGTGAAATAGTGGTCCTCGTAAAAGAGTCCCAGAGATATCTGTTCTCTATGTTTTTTGCCATTTCATAGAGTTTCTTATTGAAATAGTGGTCCTATTCTAAAAAGCCCGAGTGACATAAAAGTTCGTCCTCCAAATCAAACCACTGTGCTCTATTTTTTTTTTTTTGTGTGAAATTGTTGTTGAGGTGAATATTTTTGTTTTGTTCTGTGCCATGCCTTGTATTGTTATATTTTGTTGAATTAAAGTTATAGTACCTCATAGTAGACAATGTTTTTTGTAAAAATGCGGCCATCATCTAATAAATCACCTTAACTTTGGTTGTTTTCAATGTAAAATTTAATAGCCTCTGGATTCTTGCATCTTGAGAATGCAACATACAGCTGACCATGTGCAAATACTGGTTGTTCTAAAAAGATACCCACAGATTTGAAAGTTTGTCCTTGTGATTTATTAATGGTCATGGCAAATGCCATGATGATGGGAAATTGTCTCCTTTGAAGTACAATAGGGAGGCTATTTTCACTTACTGCCAAATCTATTCTTGGTATGAAAACTCTCTCTCCTTTATGGGTACCAGTTAGAATTTCAGCATGTATGAAATAGTCCTTTAATTCTTGAACAATTAATCTGGTCCCATTGCATAGGCCTTTTTTTTGGGTTCATATTTCGCAGTAACATGACAATTGCACCTTTCTTTAGCTGCAAAATATGTGGTGGCATTCCAGAGGGAGTTAATGAGTTAATGAATTCAGTTGAAAAGTTTGTCTGACTTTCTTTGTCATCACCAAGTACAGAATCAAAACTGTGATAATTGTTTTGTGGTGCATTTTTTTTATTTATATTTCATTATTGAGAAACAATGCATCCTTATTTTTGCATGTTAGTATTACTTTGTTGGCAAGCTCTGCATAGTCCCCGATATCTATTGTATTTTGGAATATAGCTGATATGAGATCATGTTTGCAAATTATATGAGCGGGGATGTGCACGTTATCATTGGGTACATTTTGTATTCGCTCTGTTTTTCCTTCGCCAATTTTAATGAGCCAATCATTGAACTAATTTTCTCCTGATCTCATATTTTGTTGTAATTGAAGATGGGTAAATAGTTTCCATAGTGTTCTTGACTTTATACATGTTTCGACAATGTCGGTTCGATTTCCATGTACAACGACAGGTAATGTTTGTCTAAAATCACCACCTAACAACATTACCTTCCCACCAAATGGCAAAGTATTATCCATGACTTCACGTAGCAAACGGTCAATACATTGTAGGGCATGGCATGACATCATTGTAGCTTCATCTATTATAATTAATTTACTTCTTTAAATTTTTTTGCTTGCAATGATGTCATTCGAATATCTGACACTGATGTTTCCAGAATGGGAACTGTCAGTTTAAATCCACTAGGCACAGTTCTTCCACCTTCTAACAAAAGTCCGGCAATTCCAGTGGTTGCAAATGGCAGTGCTTTGACCTTGTGCTCGAACAAAACTCATCAATAAATTATAGAGATATGTTTTTCCTTATCCGCCAGGTCCATCCAGATAGAAATACTGCTCTTTGAGCATGTCATCATCTAGGGCATTTTTGATTGCATTAAATGCTCGAAATTGTAATGTATTTAAAGTTTCAAGCCTTTCTTCTGTTCTTTCTCTTTGAAGCTGAGTGGCAAAGTCTTCAAAGTTTATGTCGTCTATGAGACCTGGATGTGGCAGATTAAAACTTGCACAACTTAATGCATGAGTTAAAAAAAGACCTCTTGATTTTAATTAATGCTTTTAATTGTGCAATAGACTCATTGTATTGTTGCATAAAGTCTTCAGACATATTTGTTTTCAATTTGTCCCACAAAGCTAATGCATTTGAGAAGATACAAATGAATGCAAATAGTTCCCTCATCTGCCGTGGCATATGACATAGTGCTGCTTCTTCGAGACATCTTTCCCATTCTTTATCATCAGCTAGGAAGTTTCTGTGTCGCATAGCTAAATGAAATAATTCATAAACTATGTCATTAACAGTTCTTAACTGTTCGAAACTTTGTGCACCAGGAACATTTAAAAGTAGTAATCGTAAGCAGAAACGTTCAAGGTCACTTGGACTTACAGTGTAAATTTTTGGGATTATTTTATTTCCACGACTTTTTCTTTTTTCGCCATAATCCATTAATGAAAACATAATGGTATGGAATGTCAATATATAACAATTCCCTTGCCTCCAAGTCTGTACAATTTAATTGAAACCATGTAGTTAGTGTAGTTTGCCGATGCTCACTTTGTGCCAAAACATTTGTTTCATTTCCAACATGCAAATACACTAAATGTCTTTGTGGCAAATGTACAGCTAATTGATATACTGCATGTGAGCGATCACGCAATTAAAATTTTAGAAGACGCCACATTGCTTCTGGCGCATTTACATAGCGAGCATCTACATGAGATGCAAGTTCATCATGTTGACCACTACATTAGCTGCATCATAGCCTTTGTAAATATATTTGTAGACATATTTAATGGATTTTATAGAAGTGCAAGCTTCCACATTAATGTGTGCATTATACTTCATGAGTAAATGTGGATTGTATGGTACCACATATCTGTTATCTATCTTTTTTCCACGAATAATGGCATTTTGGCCTTCTCTTCTTCTATATAATGGATAGCCACACAATTAGCATAAGTTTTGTCTCTATAATCATTTGGAAATTCTTTAGTACATTTCTTATTTTCCATACATGTTGACTGTGGATTAATATCTCCACACGGTCCAGGAATCATACGATGAGTTACGATGAGATATCTCATATAGTCTACCATGTATTTCTGGATCTGGTAGTTCAGCAATAATTACTGAATCCACTTTGTCACCAGTATTCAATTTATATTTCTCTTGAAGGATTATAAGAAAATGTGCATTTGGAAGGCCTCTTTTTTTAAATTCAATGGTATAAACATAAGCCAGACATTTGCCAAATAATTGAGTTATGGTTATATCCCATATTAATTCAGTTAATTTGATTTTAAAGACTCTTGCCACTAAATCTCGTCTATCGGAAGCAGTTTGTCCAATTAGCAGATTGTGAGTAATCTCTGGCCATTGTGGATTACATGTAAATGTAATAAATAAATCTGGTTTTCCCAATTTAGTTACAATAGCCATGGCATCATTGTATCTTTCTCGCATATTGCGAGGATATCCTTGGAAAGAAGATGGTAAAATGATGGCTTTGCCAGCTGGCAGCTCTCTGGTTGTAGCAACCTCAGCGACATAATCCATCAATTCACAATACTGCTCTACACGTAGTTTATCTTGTTGATATTTGATGAAATTTAAATTATTTGCCTCAACTTGCAAATATGAATCAATGATCCATTGTTGTGTCAGTTTTCCTCCACATAAAATGGGATTGAATTCAGCTCGAATGGCAGTTGGAGCAACTTTAAATTCAAGCATGGAAATATTATTTCTGACACGTACTTTTGAATTTGGGTAACTGTCAAGTGTTAATTTTGGTTGCCAACCTGTTTCCCCATGTGGAAAAAATATGGGATATGTCATTGGATCCAAATTCGTACTTAAGATACTTATATTAATGAAAGGTTGTTCATCATTTCTGGGATATATTCTAATATTTCTCTGAAATGGTGGTTCTCCTTCGTCATTTTGAAAGACCATTGCAACCTCATTTGCTATTGGCAAGTTATAACGGTGTTTATCAGTATGGAGATCTCTTTTAAGCACCATATTGACTTTTGGGATTGGCAATTAATGTATTTCTGCATGATTTTTTTTTCCTTTTCTACTTCTGCCAATTTTTTATAGGCTTGAGAGTATGGGCTTTGGGACATAATTTTCTCAAGCTCTATAAAACAATGGGTAAGCAGTTTTTATTTTATGGAAGCTGCATATGTTGTTCAACAGCTTCCATTGTTGACACATAGTTGAGCAAATTTTCTTTGCTCCCCTTCCTCTGGTTGTAAATGAGAAGTATGATGGTAAATTTGTCCTTGTACTTTAAAGCAGTAAGAGCCATGTCCTGGCACATTAGAAGCTAATGTTGCATCCATAAATGCAAAGTATAAGGCACTATTATAGGATCTTATGTTTGTTTTGAAATTTTGGTAGTTTGGGAAAGTAGGCTCAGTCATAATGCTTTGTAAATATGTTGGGAATTATTGTCTTTGTGGAAGTCTTACCTTGCCTTTTTGACAGAAACTAATGAACTTGCCATCTCTGGGTCTTTCCTGTTTGAAATCATAAGCCCCACAAAACTGACAGACAATATTCATCATACCACAATTATAAACCTCTACTGTTAATGATTTAACTAAAGGACAATTGTGAGAAGATATATCAATGTGACTGTCTAAATCATCATTATAATTCTTATCTGATTGTTCAGGAACATTTTTTAAATGCTTTTGTTTTTTAGTTGCCTTCTTGGGGTTGGATGCTAGTTTGTCAGCTGGTAGTCTTTTGCTTGCAAGTCTCTCCCGTTCTTTTTTTCGTCTAATTTCCTTCTTGTCAGGCGTCTGACGATCTTGGTAGTATCTGCCATATTAATCTGTAAATAAAATTATTCTATTAGTATTTTTTTCTCCTTAGTTTATTTATTTGTTTGAACTGCATTTTTTTTAATACTATCCTGTTTTTTGTGCAGCACTGTTTGCATTATGAGGTTAGCTTTATGAGGTTGAGTTAGCAATGTAGGGCCTCATTCAATTGCAATTTTGCCAATTGAATAAGGCTCTAAATAAGCACAGAGCATATATTTTTTTTCAGAAGTTTTTAGCTTTTGAATAGAAGTTCAGTAACTAAACAGTTTTGTAAAATAAATATGCTATGTGCTTATATAAAGCTCTATTCACTTGGCCGAATTGCAATTGAATGAGACCCTTAGTTAGATGGCAGTGTATTTTGTGAAAGTGACACATGAAAGATGATAGTTCCTTCTATTTTGTATGTGTTTTATAGGATTTTTTGTGCGCTACTATTGTCATTACGTGTTTAGGGTATGGAGTTGGGCTTAAACGTTTGTGTAGGAAAAAGAGTATATACCCTTAAATTTTGGATATGTTAACATCATTGGCGTTTTGTATTTTGTGTGCAATACTGTTGGCATTAGGGGTTAGGGTAGGGCTTTTTTTTATTGAGATTATGGGTTAGGCTTAGAGGTTGGTGCAGACACATCAGCATGCATTCTTCCATTTTGCATGTGTTAAGAATCTTTGTTGTACTATCCTGTTTTGTGTATGCCACAGTTGTCATTAGAAGTTTAGGTTCTGGGGTTAGGCTTATAGGTTAGGGCACACCAAACAGGATTTATTCTTGCATTTTGTATGTGTTAACAATATTTGTTGTAATATCCTGTTTTGTGTACGCCACTGTTGTCATTAGAGGTTTAGGTTATGGTTTAGGCTTAGAGGTTGGTGCAGACAAAATAGGATTCATTCTTTCATTTTATATGCGTTAACAACATTTGTTGTAGTATCCTGTTTTGTGTGCACCATTATTGGCATTAAGGGCTTCTGATTTTTTTTTTTTTTTTCATTTTGACATTGGCGCAAAGCAAACAGGATAGGTGTTTCTTTATTTTTTACTTGTTATACTATACCTTTGTTGAATTATTAGTTGTGCATAAATGACAGAGGGTCCCCTGCTGCCAATCTTCCTGCTATAGTCTTCGCACAGTGTCTGTTGAAAAAGAGAAAGCGAGATGTTTTTTTTTTTTTACTAAGAGCATATTATTTTTGTGAAGCAAATGTATTTTTGTATAATACCTGTTTATTTGTCTTTGTCGTGTGTAAAATTCAGCAGATTTGACAGTCCGTGTGAAACCGTGCAGTGCTGCAAATTATTCAGTGACACTGCAGAGTCTGTTGAAAATGACAAAAAAAGTGAAATGTTGAAATGCAGCATATATATGTGTATATATTTTGCTAAAAGCATAAATTAAGTTATAAAACATATATGAATAAAAGCTATGTTCTTGTTGAAATTTGTCATTTTTTTTTTTTTAAACTGAGATTATTTTAGGGGACATACACATATATCTGTGTTTGAAATCTTACTATACATGAATACAGTGGTTGTTGGCAATATTTTTAAGCATATTTTTATTTTTTATTATGCATTTATTAATTAATTAATGTATTATAGCTTACCTATTTGGTGTAATTTGCAGATTTGAGACTTCTAAAGTGATAATGAAGTTGCTTCAGAAGTAACGCCACCAGTGAAATGTCCAGTCACACTGTTCATCACCTGAGGAGATATGTAGACATTTCTGGAAAGTGTGCAGTATTTATAGACTTTGAGCTGAAGTAGAAACCGTTAGATCGCAATACGCATGCGCTATTTGCGTTCCAGCTGTCAATTTGCGTTCCACGCGCCATTTTGCGCAAATTATTTACTTGTTGCATGTAAAATGTTCGCGATTTTGTGTGTAATACGTGCCGCATAATGAGTGTTACATGCCGCATGAAGTGTTATTGACTTTCGGTTAAGTTTTGCGAGTATGTGTTGTCATTTTACGTCCTTAGCCTCGTTTTCGTTTTTTTCGCAAGCCATTTTTTCTCTCGCTTAGGGGATTTTCAAGTGTAACCTGACTTCACGACGTCCCGGGTGTCCCGCCTTGCTGTGGGTAAGGTTTTTATTTTATTTTGTGTTTTTTTTATGTTTTCCCCTGTGCGCAGGTTGTTCGTTAAGGTCGTAAGGCTTGTATTTTTGGTGTAAGTCTGTATCTAGTCATTGCGTGTTTTGTGTCTTTCTTCAAAGTCCCGCTTCTGTGGGCATTTGTAACCGCTTATGAGGTGCCGTAGAGCCTCCACCTCTGCAAATGCGGCCCCTCGCTTCGCGAGGGTCCGCATTTGCAACCTTCATTGGGCCTTCGGCTCATTGTAGCCGACGTGAGCTACACGAGCCCGCAAGCATTAGCAACAACCCGTATTGCTGAGAACTATATATGTGATAAAATAAAATAGTAAGGCAGGTAATGCTGTTTGGCACAGACATTTTTTGTGTGGTCTGAGATCCTTCGGCGCTCATTGCGAGCCTCACGCTGAGCGCCTTTGGCGCTCATTGCGAAGCTCTTGCTTGTTGTACTGGTTGTTGTACTTGTTGTAAGGCAGGCGCTGATCTGCATTTTGCGCTTATTGCAAGGCTGTCCCCTGATGTAGTTTGTGTGCTATGGCGCAGGTTGTGAGGCTCGTGTTGAATGTCTTTTGTGTTTATTAAGATAGTGTTTTTTTTTTGTGTATATGTACTTTTGTATGCTATAAATTAATATACTTAACCTATTTGTAAGTAATATATGCAGGAAGCATTGTGCTGAAGAGCTGACAATCTGTTTTGATGTTACTGTAGCATACAATGTAGGTTTGCAGTGTTGTGGAGCTGAGGTGTAAGTGTCAGCGATGTGTGCAGTATGTAGTGTAAATAGACTGTGTGCGCGAGGGGAAGCCGTTAGTGTAGCTGTGTATTTCTGCATTCTGTAAGTTAATGTTGTAAAATGGCGGCAAATGTGTATGTGGTATGCAGGTGAGGATGATTTAGCGTCCTTGCTAAAAGTGTATCTTGTACCTCGTACTTTTTTTTGGAAAAGCCGTATTTGCTTGGTGGTGTTTTGCGGCTTTAGGGTCGTGTAGCCTCGTTCTTGTTTTTTTTGCCGCCATTTTTTCTCTCGCTTAGGGGATTTTCGTGTGTCTTAACTCGGTAATTTGGACTTAAATTGAGGTGTAATGTCACTTGCAGAGGTCCTGGGTGCCCCCCCCCCCCCCTTGCTGTGGGTAAGCTTTTTATGTCTTTTTTGTGTGTATATATATATTTTTTTATGTTTTCATGTGAGCACGCTTCGGCTGTTAAGGTCGTATTTTTGCGAGTTTGTAATGTTTTTTTTTCTAAGTCCCACGGCTCGTATTTTTTGAGTGTAAGTCCGTACATTTTTCGTTCTAAGTCCCGCGGCTTGTACGTTTTTTGTGTAAGTCCGTATTTAGTGATTGCGTATTAGATGTATTTTTTCAAAGCCCCGCTTTTGTGGGTGTTTGTAACTGCTTGTGAGACGCCGTAGAGCATCCACCTCCGCAAATGCGGCCCCTCGCTTCACGAGGGTCTACATTTGCGGCCTGCAATTTAGTCGACGTTGGAGCCTTCACCTTCCGCAAATGGGTCCCTCGCTTTGCAAAGTGTGAAGATGATTCGTAGTTTGACAATTATTATATGTGATATACAGTTATTATTACTATTATCTCCTACGTCCTACGTTTTAGAATTCTTCTCTCTCTCCTACCTTCACACTCTGTTAGGTTTTATTACTTTATACCCATATCTTAACCATGCTCTTTGAGACATCATTCTGTTTTTTTTTTTTCAACTTTGATAAGAGTCTAATTGCTAAGGATCTAATTTGTATTCTCCACCAAATAACTCCAGACCTGAAGAAAAAATGTCCCTGCTTTTGAAAGCATTGATTATTAACCAAAATGCTAGATATTGAAATGTTCAATTTGTTTGTATCTTTATCACTGAACTAACCTCTACTCCAAACTACATAAAACAAATATATAAAACCCAATATAGCCTGAATATTGTGGTATATATTCCTGTTTTATTGTACTCACAGTGGGTTGTCAGATGTATACTCAAGAGTCATCTCCTTTCTTTTTCAGGTCTCAGACAATACTAATCAGTTGGATGCAATTTACAAATTAAGATTTAAGATACAACTAAGAGTTGAAAAGCAAAAAGTAAACGGAAACAATGAACAGCATAGAGTACACTGGTAAATATCATGTGAATACGTCAGAAAATAAGGATAGATTCAAAGTGGGAAAAGGGAAATAAAGCCTGAGAATAAATTAAAAAATATATCAAATCATACCAAAGAAGGACTATATCTTTATCTTCAATTTCAACTGGCTGATCACTAGTGACTTCCTGGAAGGCCTTTTTCTCCTTATTCCCCTTTCTGTGATTCACCCTGGCATGGACTATAATTACCAGTCATGAATTGCAAATTAATTTTATATTGTCTCTGGTCACTTTATTTTTTATTCCTAATGTAAACATGTCTTTCATTGGTCACCACTTTATATTTTTTTGTATCAAAGACAAATAATTGTATTATAAAACCTGCAGAGTAGGTGATGCATTGTAATAGGAGTTATGGCTTTATTTTACAGCAGTAGCTATTGCGCTCTTCAACTTAACTAACAAATGGTCTTAACTGCATCAGTGTAATAGCATACACGTCTCTGCACCGAAAAGGAACAGGGATTTGTACTGAATCCAATTGGCATATTGATTTTATGAAAGAAAATGCATTGCTTTTTAGGTTAACACTGGCACACATCTTAAATCACAGCCATTAAAATAGCAACCCTTCCACTTAAATAGTCACAGATGTAAATAAAAACAAAAATCCACATTTTCTGCTCTGTTTCTTTCATGGTTTTTCTTCTAAGAATAACAAAAGAAAAGCAATACATTAATCATAAATAATTAATATTTTGTTACATTTTAATTGTATACGTAGAGAATCATTTGTTTAAAAAAAGGTCCCAATATATTAGGCTTAGTGAAAGTTTAAGAACTTTCTGACTTTACAGATATAATTCAAACATTTAATTAAGGATTTTTATATAACTATATAATTCAGAGTATTCCGAGATTGTTTTTGCAGAATGTTTTTTTTTGCATAACCAATGAAAAGCTTCAATAAGTAATGGTTACTTCTGTCCCAAGAGCAGTGGTGGGTGGCATTCTTCACATGAAGAGCTACATATGCAGCCTAGAGAGCTTAGTAATATCACACAATACATTTAACTAATTTGTATGACATACATGTCTAAATAACACAGTAGGAGAGAATGATAGGTGAATTAAAGAGACATGGATGAATGGGTGGACCAGTTGTGTTTTGTGATATTCTACTAGAGGAGGGAGAAAATGAACTATGTTAAAACTGACCAATTCACACACCCCAAATAACGGTCTGGGGGTTGAAAGGGAAGAAAGCCTCTAATGATTGTATGTGGCTCCATGGTGGTACATTTCCCCCAGCCTCTCAACAGTTGCAGGTCATTATGACATTTAAGCACTCTCCAGTCGGTCCTTTGTGAATGTCCTGGATCCCCACATAGCCCGTGGGGACAGAAGAAGAGCTGCTGGTGGTACTATGAAATGACAAGTTGTTATCATAGCTTTGACTTTTATTTAAAAGACTATACACTTGTTACCTATATTAAAAACAAGCCATGTTGGGGTAGGTTAACTTAAAATTTCATTTGAATAGATTCAAAGATATTTTCAGAAAAAAAAAATCAGTTTACTGATTAGCTTGTTGGTTTTGTCCAAAAATTGGTTCTTGAAATTGGGACTTGTCAATATTGCTTATAGCGCATTTTCAGAATGGAGTATTGATACATTACAACAGGAGGCTGATGATACTTCTGCAGCTGGGTATGGTACTTGTAATGAGATAACGTACATGACACATGAATTTAGAGAGTTAATTAAGTTTTTTTTAAAACAAATGCAGCAGCATACCATGTGGGAAATTGCGAGTTTGAACAATTTTCTGAGTCAAGGTATGATCCAAGGGGATTGAGGATTCAGTTGGTGTCAGCATCTGGGTGATCAGTTTAAAGTTCAGTTTAAAGTTGTTCACTCAGTTTGATAAATCTTATAACTGAAACAGAAATAGACTAATTTAGTATTGCTGAATGAAAAGGTTAAAAGAATCACATTTATCCTTGTTAAAAAGGAGTTTATTTTTTGTACCCTGCTGTCGATCCAACCTGTTCACAAATGTGAAAGATAATAATCCTTTTTCAAGGAAAGCTGCCTTGCATAAGTATTATAAAAAGAAAAGATGAGAAAATGTTTTGGCCTACCTTAAGGATCTTATAGACCGATTGGAGGAAAATGAGGATGGAGCGCATTCTATTAATCAGCCCCTGTTTAAGAATAAAAGCAAGTTTATGCCTAGTTTAAAATAATTTCCCAATATAGAGGTTGTTGTACGGGCAGTGACTAAAGATTTGGAATTGTTGTTTGAGAATGCCACTGTACAAGGAAATCTTCATAACTTCTCAAAAGCTGAAAAACATTCATTAAATGAGCACGAATATAGTTGTAAAACAGGCGGATAAGGGCTGCAGCACAGTTGTAATGAATTATATTTACTATTTAAACATGTTCATGAAGTTGCTGGATGATACATTCACTTATGACGTATTGAAGGTTGATCCTACTTTTGCTTATCAAAAGGAGCCTAAAATCATCTTGACCGAAGCACAAAAAATAAAGGATTGATAAGTGAATTTGTTTTGATTGGTTATTTTCCCAAAAATCCAGTAAGAGCGACATTTTATGCTCTCCCAAAAGTACATAAAATCCCAGACTATTATTAAATTGGCAATGGCTTTACCATCATATTTAAAGGGCATGACTGATATTCCTCGGTATCTACAAGATCTAACCTTGCCACCACAAACATTTCTGGCAAGTATTGATGTTGAACAGTTATATTCCAATATGCCACATATGCTTGGGTTGAGAGCAACATAGTTTTTTCTTTTAATGAAAAAAAGTTCTTTGGCACCATTTAATGGGTTCATCCTTCAATTATTGAGATGTGTGCTTACTCTGAATTATTTTTTGTTTAATGGCACTGCAATATGGAACCCTTGTGCCCCTAATTTTTATTTAATTTATTTAGGTTGGTGGGAAAGAATGGTGGTGTTTAATAATTCCCTTCATGAATTCACACAGTATATCATTTGTTGGTATTGTTTTATTGATGATATATTTTTGTTATGGACTGGTACGTAGTGGAGCTTTAGGATGTACATATCCTTATTGAATGAGAATGCTTTGGGATTGTGTTTCACGTATGTTATCAACCCAAAGGAATTCGTTTTTTTAAAATTGAATATCCAGAGGGATGAAATAGGAGGTTTAGGGACTACAATCCATACGAAACCCACGGCAGTCAATTCTTTTTTTGTCATGGGACAGTATGCACACAAGACCACTCAAAAAAAGTATACCGGCTAGCAGCAAACAGAGAGGAAGCAAAACAGCATAGCTCCCAGCAATGAGGTTTTAAAAAGCATGAAAGTTATATATAAAGTAACTTCTCTATCACCAAATCAACAAATTTGCACACAGGAGGACCCAGCTGGCTTTAAAAATCAAGTTTGGCAACTTTTTTCCTGAGATTTGCAGCTGGACCAGAACAAAGGAGTCTCTGAAACACTGATAAACAACATGCCTACTTAAGGTTGGTAATGACTCATATTGTCTGTCTGTTTCAAACCTATACAATTATTTGCCTTATACTACTGGAGATCTAGTCTGTGTAATAATCTAAAGATATGGTACACAATAAACTGTATTACTTTTTAAGAGAAGAAGACCCAGCAGCTTATCTCTCAAAGCTATAATATATGAAAGAGGATGTGTGTTTCTGCTGAAAAAAACATTTAAGACCATATATAAAGTGACTTATCTATCACCAAATTGATATATATGACCAGGATTGTGCACAGGAGGACCCAGCTGGTTTTAAAAATCAAGTTTTGGGATCCAGAAGCTGCAAGTTGCACCCTAACAAGAAGAGACTGTGTGAGAGGCCCAGAAAAGATTAGGTTTGTAGTGTTTTTAGTAGCAGCAAGGCTGTAGAGGCACTAAAGGGAGGCTTTAATACTCTTGGCTCCCAAAAGCTCAGGGACCTGTACAGTTACAAACACTCCAAAGGGACACTAAAGGGTGACCTCACTGCTCCCTGACTCAAGTAACATAAGGGCTTGCTCAGGACTTTAAGATTCTAAGGCCTAGATACTGACCCTAAGGGGACAAAGACTTTGCACTGCTTTTAAGACTGCAGAATGGGGCATACAACCTCTTTATTTTCATCATTACTACTGCCTCATTACTAACGGTAACAAGATTTACCTTTCCTTATATAACTGCTTCAGCCGTGGCCTGTGCTCAGTATTGGTACAACATCAAACCAAACATCCTATTATCACTGGAGGGAGCAGCACTGCCACCTACTGGTGCTCAGAAAATAGTGCAGTCAGCACTCAACAAGATACATCACCTGCACCAGACAGAGCATTGACGCCATCTAGTGGGACATTGATGAAAGCAGCTTGGGCCTACTGAGAGCACATGATTGACAGAGCTCAACAATACATTGAGATGTAACTACAGCGGCCCTACATGGTTCTAGCCGGCAAGGACCAAAAAAAACACCAAGACAACATTACAGGAACTGGGTGTATCCCGACAGCACCAAACACAGCAGATCTAATTACCTGAGAGGATATAGCTGTTCTCATCAGAGCAACTGGCTAAGTGCCTAGGCATCCAACAGCCAACCCGGAGACAATCAGCGGCGCAGAAATGGGGAAAAATAAAAAATCCTTACCGTCAAAAAAAATTGACGAGCATTTTAAAACTCTGGAAGCATTGGAAACACCGGCACAAGACCTCGCCTCAGAGCAATCGGACATCTCAGATTTAGACTCTCAGGAGGTAACCTTACAGCCGGAGGTATCCATCAATAGTGCCTCAATGGCAAGAATTGAAGCGCTCCTGGCCTCCCATATCAACGGAGCAGTCACGGCACTGCAAAAAGACATACAAGAGATCGGACAGAGGACCCATCAACTTGAGGAAACCATGAACCAAGTGGTAGAGGCGCAGGAGAAGGACAGGGCCAACATTGCTGGCAATTCCTCCCGTATCTCGGATATAGAAGATAAGTTGGAGGACTTGGAGAATAGATCCAGAAGATTTAATTTGAGGATTAGAGGCGTCCCCACGGCTATAGTCGATCTACCACGCTACCTTAAGGGAACGATACATGAGATCCTCTCAGGACACCCGGACCACGAGTGGGAGGTAGAGCGAGCGCACAGAGCCCTTGGGGGGAGCCGCAATCAAGACCTCCCTAAAGACATCATTGTCAGGCTTCTGCGCCAACAATCCAGAGACCTGATCCTCGCAGCTACCCGCAAAAAGACCTCGATCAGTGGTCCTGACGGGGCTAAGCTCCGTTTTCTTGCGGATCTTTCTCCAACTACGCTACAAAGACGGAGGCTGATGAAGCCGGCCCTGGAAGTGCTACTACGCCATGGCATCAAATATCGCTGGGGATTCCCCTTTGCCCTGATCTTTTCTGTGGGAGGTATCCAATATACAACACGCTCCCTAGATGACTGCCAAGAGCTTCTTAAGCGTCTAGAACTAAATGAGGGGGACCCAGCCCCTATGGCATCTGCTTCAGCAACTTTGCCTCTTCCAAAGAGACAAAGGTCTGAAGTGACCAGACAAAAGAGGCCTGCTGATCACGTCTCAAAAACTGCCAACAGACGCCCCAGCCAAAACATGGACACACTGACACACTAGCACAATTGTCTTTATCCTCAGGACTGTTCAAAATGAGGGTTCGACTAAAGAGGCACCATGCTATCAAAAAGTCCTGTTTCATTTTTGCTTTTTTTTTGTGGCTTTTTTGCTGCTACCTAGGGGAGACTCTCAGGAAGGTTGCTCAGAACTGAGCAAACTGTTCTGTACTACCTTTCCACCCTACTTCTTGCCTTTTGGGCTGGCTCCCGGTGGAACTCAGGACTCTTGCTACGAGTTGTACCCAGTTGACAAAAGACTTTTGAACTGTTATTAACCCATGCTTTGCTTTTCCTTCCTACCTAGCAGGTTGTAGTAGATTGTTAAAGAAACACCTACTGTTGCTAATTGAGGGAATAATACTTAGCCTGGCGAGACCCCAGCCCTAGGTTAGGGCTAGAGGTCCTAAGAATGCTTGATTTTTCAATAACCACTCTATTTGTTCTTCTCACAACTTTCTGTATTTGTGCTTACCTACCATTTACTTACCAACCGGTGCTCAACCACCCTCTACTGGGTTCGGAACTAAGCAATTCACGCTCTGATTACTGTGTCCCTGCCAAAGCATATATTTTTAGTGTATATCTAAGCTGGGATCAGCTAATTACGCTGCTTACCCGACCTCCTAATGTCATTTACCATCCAAATAATTTAAACTACCCACATCCTTTGCCTACTCGCCCCCTGCGCCCCTTTAGCATTCCCGGGGTCTCAGGGCATAAGCGTAATGATCCTTATTTGGTGGAGGCTCTAGTGGCTGCCTGTTTGCAGGTCAACGGGCACAATCTAATCCCATTCATAATTACATTATCCGAGCCAAAATTAAGCCAACTGTTTTTTATGATAAGGCACCAGGGGGTGGCATCTAAACTCACGCACTTTTGCTTTTATATTCTAACTAGAATCAAGCCTGCTAGAACTCGCTCACCCAGGGTTCAGCCACTTCCACACCTCCAGAAGGAGGAGCCGCTCCTCACTCCCTCCTCAATAGCTCGCCGGAAAGGTAAAACTAATTCGGCATATCTGACAGACACCTTATTAATTTACCCATGCCCATAACAGTACTCACTCACAATGTGAAGGGCTTTAACTCTCCTTTCAAGCGGAGGAAGGCCTTTTTATGCTATTAGACTTACAAACCATCTGTAATATTCCTACAGGAGACACACTTCGCTAGGCATAAGACCCCTACATATCTTAATAAAGATTACCCTCAATTCTTCCATTCCACCCACACTTCAAAAAAAGAGGGAGTAGCAATATTGCTACATAGGAACCTCCAATTCCAGTTAACATCCAAACTGGTAGACCGTGAAGGGTACTTTATCATTATAAAAGGTACAATCTTGGGAAACACAATTTCTCTGGCTTCCTTTTATGCCCCCACAACGGCACCACATAAGGCCCTAATAAGATTTTTAAGGGCACTGGAAGGGGGGGACTGGGGGAACTTAGTGGTAGGAGGGGATTTCAATTTAGTCTTAGACCCAAAGGCGGACAAATCTAGGGCTCCAGTGAGTGACCGATTCTCCAACAAAATTAGACAAATTAAGAAACTCCTGCACTCTGTTAGCCAGGTAGATGCCTGCAGGGGACTTCACCCGAGAGGGAAAGAGTTTACTTTTTATTCACCAACACATGGCTCCTACTCGCGCATTGACACTATTTACATTAGCAGCTCACTTCTTGACAGCTCACACAGAGCGACTATAGTGCCTTGCACTTGGTCCGACCATTCAGCAGTTTTATTGGAAGTGGACCTGGGAAGTCAATTCAGCATGCCTTACACCTGGAGGCTGAATGAATACCAAATCTCACTGCCTTCAACTCAGGAGCAGGTAGAGAGAGAGTTGCTAGACCTCTTTGGGTCCAATGCGGGCAGGGAGACGGGAGCGGGATGGGTTTGGATTGCACATAAAGCCTTTATAAGAGGAGTGTGCATCAAATTGGCTTCTCAGTTCAAAAAACAGAATCTACAAAGGGAGAGAGATCTTGCGAGCAAATTGGCACGACTGGAGCTTCGAAATCAGCTCTCCCCCCCCTCCTCCCTGAGAACAGAGATAGACAAGACGAGGCTGGAGCTAGATAGCGTATTGTCCATAAAAACGGACAAGGCACTGAGACGGACGCAGCATTTGTTTACAATAAAGCGAATAAACTGGATAAATTGTTAGCTAGAAGCCTGAGAGCAAAGTACGCCCAATCCAGGATTTCCCAAATCAGGAATAAAGAGGGCGACCTCATATATAGCCAAAATGAAATACAAAAAGTTTTTAGGGAATATTACCAAAATATATACTCCACTAAACAGGTGGCCATGGAAAATAACATTGCTTCTTACTTAAACTCACTGGACCTTCCTCAGATTTCGCCCGCTGACTTACACTCTCTAAATAAGGAAGTTACTATCAAGGAAGTTCTAGAAGCTATTAAGGAACTAAAACTAGGAAAATCCCCGGGCCCGGATGGGTTCACCAATATCTACTATAAGAAATTCTCAACACTTCTGGCTCCTCATCTATGTAATCTCTTTAACTCGATACTGAGAGGGGAGATTACCCCCCCAGAACTAAACCATGCTGACTTAATAATATTCCATAAAGAGGGTAGAGATCAGAGAGATGCCAAGAACTATAGACCTATCTCACTGCTTAATGGGGATGTCAAGTTGCTTTCCAAGATCTTCTCTCAAAGGATCTCAATATTCCTTCCCTCCTTGATTCACAAAGACCAGTCAGGGTTCATCCCGCATAGACAAACTGGCGACAACATCAGAAGAACTCTAAATGTCATCCATTTGGCTAGGTCTAGGGGGTCCCCGGTCTGCCTGCTTGCATTGGACATAGAGAAAGCGTTTGACACCTTAGAGTGTCCCTTTCTATTTGCCACGTTAGCAAAGTTTGGGTTTGAAGGCAACTTCTTAAACTTATTACACACTTACTACACGCTACCCAAGGCCACTTTAAAATTACCAGGCTCCCAGACGGCTAGTATTAATATAGAGAGAGGCACAAGACAGGGGTGCCCTCTGTCCCCGCTGCTCTTTGCTTTGGCCATAGAGCCCTTGGCCCAGGCGATAAGAGCAAACTCCTCTATAGAGGGGGTGCGGGTGGGACATCAGCATCTAAAATGTTCTTTGTTTGCTGATGACCTACTGTGCACCCTCTCGAATCCTGGCTCCTCCATAGACGCCCTACTGGGCACAATCAATGAATATAGCACTCTCTCTGGACTGAGATTGAATCATAGCAAGACAGAAGCCTTAAGTGTGAGCATTCCTGGGGACATCTTGGACCAACTGAAAAGGGTACACAACTTTCTATGGCCTGCCTCTTACATTAACTATTTAGGGATAAAGTTGACTAACTCACTAGCGGATATTTATAAAACCAATTACCCACCCCTATTTAAGACTCTTCGAAGGGACTTAGACAGCTGGACAAAAAGGCAGATTTCGTGGACGGGCCGAATAGCCACGGTCAAGATGAACATCTTGCCGAGGCTGCTTTATCTGTCCAGGACTCTGCCGATCCAAATTAATAACAGGGAATTGGCACAGTTTCAAGCCCAGGTCTTTAGATTTGTTTGGAGGAATAGACCTCCTAGGATCGCCAGACAGACTATGTATAAACATAAGTCTAGAGGAGGATTATCCTGCCCTAATTTCAGTACCTACTTTAAGGCAGCTCAAATTGCCTCTATACCGTTAATACATTCTACCACCCTACAGCCCAATTGGGTTTTTATTGAAGAGCTACAAATGGCCCCATTAAAATGGGAAATCATTTTATGGGCTCCGAGTTCCCACACGTTTGACTCCCTAATCCATAACCCTATAACTAAATTTACGCTGAAAATATGGAGATGGGCTAGGAAGGAACATAAACTGATTCCCCACGTATCACCTCTTACTTCAATCTTTACATCAACCTCTCTAGCGACCACCCTCACAGCTGACTCCAAAGCATTCTGGACCACACACAATTTAGACAAACTTGAGGCATGGTTTGAGGGCGACAGAATTATTTCTTGGGCAGAAATGAACAGGAAAATAGGGATACCACACCAAGAAATGTTAAACTACATCAAAATTAGACACTGGGTTGAGGAGATACATAGGATTCATGGCCCGCCCAAAGAATCGTGGATGTCAATAATATGTAAAAACACAAACTTAACTAGAGGAACCTTAGGCTCACTGTACACTATGTTTAATGCCCCAAAGGCTTCGTGGAAGCCTGCTTACACATTGAAATGGGAGATAGACATGCAACAAAACTGGGAGGGGGACAAATGGACGGAATCCTTTCTGAGCCTATCTAAAGGCTCATATAACTATAGCTTGCTAGAAACCTCGTTGAAAATCTTACACCGGGCATACATGACTCCTGCCAGGCTAAATAAGCTATCTCCAACAACTTCAGATAGGTGCTTTAGAGGATGCCAGGGAAGGGGAGACTTTATTCATACGTGGTGGAAATGTCCTAGAGTGGCTAATATTTGGATTGAAGCTACCAAATTAGCTTCACGGATTCTTAAATCTCCCCTAGAACCATCAATCTCGACTTGTCTGTTGGGAATTCATTACCAGGGGCTGGGTAATAAGGGGAACAAATTGGCCCAAATGATTTTTTTAGCCGCCAAAAATATAATTGCTAGAAGATGGAAAAGCAGTTATATCCAATTTCAGGAAGTCATAAACAAAATAAATTATCTTTGCATTAACGAAAGAATGACTCACACTTTGTTGGACACTCACCAAATTTACCTAGAAATTTGGGGACCTTGGATTCAGTCTCCAGATAGCACATTGTAAGGTCTGGACAGGAAAGAGCATTACACTTTGGCTAACAGCGGTGGCTTGTCCGGGGAGCGGACTGGAACGGGTAGAGCTGGTAAGCGGAGAGGCAACTCATCTAGACGACAAAAGGTACTGAGGGTGGCACGGGAGATCATAGGAATGGATGTAGTGAGGAACATTTAGGAGTGGAACTTTAATTGTGTATTTACTTAAAACCATCACCAAAAAAGGAAAAAAATCTGAGATATCTGGCTGAATGATTGTTTATTGATATGAATACTATATTTTAATAACAATAGACACAATTATCTCAATAATTTCAGTAAACAGATGTTTGCAATGTAATTGTTTGTTATGTAACATAAAAGCTGTTGAATAAAAAATCTTTGAAACAAAAAAAAAAGTATACCCATTGGACAATATCTTTGTGCAAGAAGAAATTGTTGTGACAAGGCCGATTTTAATATTCAGGCTGATATGTTGAGAAAACAATTTAAGGATAATGTTAACCCTAATAGATGCTTAAAGAGAGCATACAAAAGATCAATAACAATGGATCATAGTGAGTTGTTAAATAGGGTGCTGAAAACAAAGCAAGATAACTCTAAAATGCTTTGTGATGACCTTTGGGATTGACTTTGAGGACATTTATGACATCTTGCTGAAACAATGGTCATTTTTTACACTGGATAAAAGACCAAATATCATCTATAGAAAAGCCCCAAGCAATATTATAACAAAGAGTTTTCTTCAAATTGAGAAAACTGTTGCAGGGAACTTGGAGTATTCAGATGTGGGAAGTGCAAAGCATGTTGGGTTCTTTCTCCAACTAACATTTTTGTGCACCATGTGACTAGAAAAAGTTATCACACATGAAGATTATACAACTGTAACTCAATGGGTAGGTTTATATCATCATGTGTAAGTGCAATTTATTAAACGTTGGAAAAATGATTCGTCAATGTAGGAAAAGGATCCTTGAGCATGTGTATGCCATTCAGAAACACTTAGATACACCAGTAGCTAGATATCTTAAGGCATGTCACAATAATGAAGTAAAGAAATTGCAAAAGTATTAAACTAGGCCCCCTTTGTTTAAACCCATTAATAAAAGGTCTGGTGTGTTAATTATTGTACATATGCATTGATGTGGTCGTATGCATAGCTTCAATAAATTAAATTGGATATATATATCAGTCCTTGTATTTTTTTAATTACGTCAATTTACAGCCAATCAGGTACCTATGACACTGAGAATGACGGTTACAATTTGCCTTTGAAAAAGCTCCTTGTAGGAGCAAAACTGCAGTCAGGATAATTGGGGACAATGAATATTGTATGTGTTAGTCTCTTATTTGGAAATTTTCTCTACTGGCACAATGAGGGCTTGTTTTGTTTAGAATGAGGAATGTTGGAAATGAGTCACTACTGAATTATTTTTACATTTTTTTAAAGTGTAATTTCCTCCTGCTTTTAATGCTTGTTATCATTCCCTCCTGTAATTAACGCTTGTTGTTTTCTTGAGCAAGCACACAAATTTTGTTTGCAATTTGAAGGGGTAATTTCTTCTACAGAAGGCTGTGTAAGCCAAACATGTATGTGCCATTATGCAAAGGTATGGCTTACTGTATTAAACCTCCAGCTTATTTAAGTCCTTTTGAGCTAACATATAATATTTTTGTCTTTTTAATTAATGTTTATGGTTTATGACATAACGTTCTTTTTTTAAGCTTTTCTTTTCTCATGCTTTTCTTTTCTCTCTTTTTGGGAAAACCTTATTAACTTCCACTTGCTCATTTTTACACAAAGTAGTGGATCACTATGTATGTGTTAGTAATTATCAGCCTTATTAAATTGCGATTCGGCCAACTGAATAGGGCTCTATATAAGCACAGAGCATATTTTTTTTACAGAAGTTTTTAGTTCGTGAAGACTTTGCTTTTGGATAGAAGTCCACTAACTAAAAACTTCTGTAAAAAAATATGCTCTGTGCTTTTTTAGAGGCCTTTTCGATTGCCCAAATCGCAATTTGAATAGGGCAGTATATACTTCACTATTTTTTTTTTGTCTTTTTGTTTTTTTGCTATCCCTTTATTTATTGTAGGGATTTTTAGTAGAATTTGAGTAGAATTCGGGGCTGCCTTACACATTGGAAGAGCCTTCCATGTAGGGGGACTTCTTTGAGGGCACAGGGACTTTTCATTATTTTATGGTTTAAACGTATATGTGAAAAAAAAATTATGAGTATGTTTTGTTTTGTGTGTTTTTTTAGAGTGAATATTTTTTTTCTTTCTGGGTTGGTGTTGTACATTTTTAAGACCGTATATTGGCAATTCTATTATTAAAATCATGGAATTAACATTTCATAAACAATGTGGCATCTGTTCTTTAATATGTTATGCTTTTTTAATCAAGTTTATATGTAAAAGTTCCTTTTGGGGAATGTTTATATGCAACATTTAAATTTAAACTTCAGGGGATCTGGGGTAATCACTATAATAGTTGTCAGTTTCCAGAACGCTTATAATGTTGGTCACACTTTGCAAGCCTCGCGAAGCAAGGCGAGCCTTTGACCACGCGGGACTTAGGCTGCAATGAGCGTCGAAGGCGATCATTGCACTGCGAGCCTTGTGAAGCGAGGTGAGCAGTTGAGGCACACGGGACTTAGGTTGCAGTGAGCACCAAAGGTGCTCATTACACTGCGAGCAGTTGAGGCACATGACTGAAAGGGTCACAACTGCGAGCCAAGCACATAACTCTAAAAACCCGAAAAAGAAAACAAATAATTTAACAAAAATAATACCACACTTACACACAACACAGTGGGTGAGCCAGGAAGCCTGGGAGTGAGGTTGCAAGCGAATTTGAGCCATATTTGAGGGTTTTCGTCAATCCAAAATCCACTAAGCGAGGAAAAAAATGACGGACGAAAAACATATTTTTGTTATGGACAAAAAATCTGAAACTGGATGAAAACGAGGCTGACCAAAGCCAGGCACGCAGAGTTAGAAATAATACATGATGGCAAAGACAGTAACACTTACACCAACAACACCAGGCACACAGGATTTTGAAAATAAAACCAACAGCAGTCAGCAAACATTCAGTAGACACACAGAGGAGAAAGACACAGGGAAGGGACAGGGGCAGATTGTGGAAAGAGACACATGGCATTCCCAAGCACAAAACTTGCAGGTTAACGAAACCTGCAATGAGCGGCCCATGCAGTAGGCGGGAGGAAAGGGTCACAATGAGCGCTTCGGTGCTCATTGCGAGCCATGTGATGAGCGCCAAAGGCACTCATGGTCAAGCTCACGATGAGCACCGCGAGCTGGAGAGGCTTGCTATGAGCGACAAAGGCGCTCAGCGTGGGGCTCGCGATGAGCGCTGAAGGTGATCAGTGCAAAGCAGGAAGGTTAAAGTACATGGGGGAGAGGCTCGCAATGAGCGCCAAAGGTGCTCAGAGGGCCAAATCCTCACATTGAGTGGCAAACAGCACTTCCAGATTTACAATTTAATTCCCGTCATTTTTTTTTTACAATTTTCTAGTAAAATATAATAGTGTGTCCCAGGCATGTCCAGCTTATGATTACAGATCAGCTCAACAGGTATGGTTGGACCCTCTCCTACTCACAGTGTCTCAAACCCCCATTAACCCATCCATATCTATTAACCTGCTCCACCACAGTGAGTCAGCGATCACAGATTACCCACTAGCAAGAATATCCCCTTGTCCAGCCAGCTAGCCATTGTGTTTATATCTAAGTTACCACTGATAAGCCAGTCTCATTGACCAGGCATGTTTTTAAATAGACTTGGTGGAACCCGGCATATGTCTTAGGAAATCCTGTTTACGTTGTATTGTTGTTCTATTATATGTATCGGTCTATATAGAGTAGTTATTGGGAATAAAGATATTTTTGGAACACATAGTGATGGTGTGCTATATTGAGGGAAAGTAGTGATTGTCACCTTGTATCCTGTTCTCCATAAGCCATCCTGTGTGAGGGTTGGTCGAACAGCCTCAGATCGACGAGTAGGTAGATTGGTTGAGTTGCCTTTTTTAAGCCCAATGAAGAAGTAGCTTTTGACATCCTTCCTTACCCGTTCATAGGTTTCTGCTCCCTGTGTTTGTTCCTGTTTGATTCTAAACGTATGTGTCACAACTACTACTTGGTCAGTCACTAGACTGATACTATCCAGCAGGTCGCAGGTCTGTTTGAATCCTCGCTAACAGCATATGCACCAAAATTTAGAACAAGTTCCACCAATGCTACTGCAGGTTCAGGAGTCATGACAAATTACTCATTGCAACCTGGGTCCCAGTAGCAGGTTTAGCAAGGATAATTCCAAAATAATAATAACAAGGTTTTCTCCAAGAAGGAAATACACAGGTTGCTTATGTGAATTCCAACAAAGCACACTTTATTGGTAAAAACACAGCATATTTAACATTCTCTCTTTGGCCTCAGATGGTTCATACAAATTATGAACCATCTGAGGCCAAAGAGAGAATGTCTTGCAATTTATTTTGATTTGAGTTCACATGGGAAACTCGGGGGGGTGGTGAGGAAATTTAGTAGCCAGTGCCTGTGTTTACAATACTTTTAGGTTATGTGATCTTAGGGCAGGGAGTTGACAAGGGCGGTTAATAATTCTTCTTGTTAAGACATCGAGGGGTTTATGCAGCCGTGGTCAAGAAAACAGCCAAGATAGCATATGGCTTATGACATCATGGCTGAGCACAAACAAATATGGAAATTGGATTACGCTTTCTTTTCACAATTAAAAACAATTAACCACAAGAGCCTAGCAGGTCCCAAGATCATTCTGGCTGATAATACAATAAGTCCCAATAGAGACTGTAAGGCCCTGGTACTATCGGATTAGGGCCTGTAAGCCACATTTTACTGTAATCACTACATCAACCATATTGCAATAGTACAACAATAACAACATGTACATTTCAACCAAGAAACCATGACAGTAACAATATGCACACAATGTCCAGTCTGGTCATCATTGTACCTGTCTGGAACCTCTTGAACTTTGACTGCCTTGAACCCTGTCAGCCTGGCTCTCTTTTCTATCATGAACCTGCCAGCATAATGATTGTTTGGCTGCTTTTTATCCTGACCCTTTGACAATCTGACCTTCTATGCCTTCTGTCTCTCTTAACACCCCCTGTGCTGGGTCTCAGATTGATCTCTATAACCTTACAGCATGGTGTGAAAACTATAGTGTGAATATGTATCACTTTTCCAGACACAGCACTAACTGAGATAATCATTTTTACAAGGCTACCTATACTTAGTGTGCAATCTACAGTAACATAATACTTACTCTATTATTTTAACCAGATAGATTGTATAATTCAAAGTCTTCAAAGGCAAGAGGTTATATATACAGTAGACTCTCCATTAACCAGAACTCAAGTAACCAGAAAAAAAACGGAATCCTTTACGTTAAATAAAAAATTTTTTTTTTACGGCTCAACAAATGCGAGGAGCTAGGTTGTCATGCCACAAAATGCTTACAGGCACCTTGATTTGATCCACTATATGTCTCTGCAATTCAGTTTTACCTGGAAGCAGATAGGCCTGAGTGACTGAGCCAATGCAGTGTTGGCGTTACATTCCCTGGATTCAGCACCGTACCCTCCAGCCGAAAGTACCTGTGTGTAAGTGAGGAGTGAAAGCTGCTGCTGCTAGAACAGCCCTCACTGACAAATATACTTAGGAGAGCATCCTATGTGCAGCTAATCTAGGCCTCTTTTAATAGTAACTCTCAAGCAACCAGAAACTAAACTTATCCGGCATCTACCAATCCCCATGGGTGCCGGTTAACTGAGAGTCTACTGTAAAAAATTACATACCTAATAGGCTTTTTCTTTTATTCAGTAACAAACCTCACACTTTCTGCTCTATGTATGTGCATGTGAGTATTGGATGTATGGTGTTATATCTCCTCTGAGTGTGAATCTGAAAATGTGTTTGTAAGAGTGTGCGCAAGAAAGTGGGTGGCATTGTCCTTCACATTTGACTTATAAATCCCAAACTGTAAATTCCATCAAACACTTAGTGACGGCAGTTTCCATAGATAAAAAACTGTTTAGGACTTAAAGCTAGTATTTGAAATGTAAATAGCCTTTGTTCCTTTACGGTGGTTTACTTATCCACTTGGGCTGGCATTCCAGATGAGATAGGAATAGATTCCGACATCCTTCCCTAGGACAATATACTATAAATATATTTACACATATTGTATATGTATCCATGTGTACCAACCCATTAGCACTGTCAGATCTACCTTTTTGGAGCCCCTCCAAAAAGCCCCGCCAGGGACCATTATAATATAAATATTCAACCACACGTGTTAATTATTATATTAATTAATATGCCTGTATATTATTATTATTGTTTATTTGTAATGCATCAAAATATTCCATATCCCTATACACGGGTTACGATCAAGGCAAAAAACAATAGCAGTATTAACACTTTGCAAAGGATGGAGGTCCCTGTCTTTGAGCTTAGAATCCAGAGTCCAAAGTGCTATCCCCAAAACAGCTTGCAAGATTGAAAACAAGCAAACTTGCAAGTATATAGGTGAACCTATTCAGGTAGGGTCACCTATAATCATATGAATGTATATATATTCAGCCATGTTCAACTATAGTTACATACACATACATATTTAATCAGGATCATCTATACTCATACTTCCTCCAGGGTCCCCTAATGTTATTTTCTAAATATATATTCAGCCAGGGCTTCCTAAAATCATATACATTTACATATATTCACCCAGGGTCAACCATAATTATAATATAAACATATATATACTTAACCAGCTTCACCTATAAGCATACAAATGAATGCGCATTCAGCTAGGGTCACCAACAATTATAATACAAATACATAACTATTTAACCAGGATTAACTATAATTAAACAAATGTACACATATTAATCAAGGGTCACCTATAATTAGCATATCAATATATACATGTACATATAAATACATAAATAAATTCCTATAATTATATAAATAACCATTCAGACTCACTACATATAATCAAGTAAATAACCTACTTCTAAGAATAAATAATATTGAGGGGATACTTTCTACCAATATATCTTTGCAAAAAAAATTATTTTACTTACTTATACTGCTTTGTTCAACTAGTGCAGTTCCTTCCTCTACACTCAGCAGAAAACGCATGAGATGAAGGAGGGATGGAACATTGTTTCTAAGTCAAAAAAGTAGTTTGCGTAAAGGGTAATCCGTGCTCTTTGAGCCTTTTGGGATTTTGGCAGCTGCTTGTCAATTATCCCCACTGCACAGGCCAAGTTGGGGTTCAGTCCCATATTGTTAAAAAGGGTAAACAGTGTTGCATGTGACATAACATTTATATTTTATGTCTAACAATAATGCATCATAGTAACTCATTGATGTATATCATTCTGATTTGAGCAGTTGGTGACTCCAGCATTGCAGTCAGGTATATTTTATTCTACACAACAGGTTAAAATATATGAAAAACTACTCTTGGAAAACTGGGCTATGTAAGTAGATGTTTTTTGTCAGTTCAAGCAGAGAGCTAGAGGCTCAGTTTTTGCTCTTGATGACATTTCAGGCGCATGCAGGATTTTAGTAATTAGAATAACATTTGGATTTGGTTAACCTAGTTTGTCTTATTCAATGCATTTCACAACAGCCTACAATATGTCACATCATTCAATGACCTACTTTGTGTGGATTTTTTCTGGGCATAGTCACAAGTTTTATTTAAAATCACATATTCCATTTCAGTTTGATTAATAACCATGAAACCTCTTGAATCAAAGACAAAATCCAGTGTTACTAAAAGGGAATTTTCTCTCTGTTTAGAAATGCAGACCCACAAAAAAACGTATTTTACACTAGGCAAACAAGTTAGCTGCGTGGGGGTCTTCACATATGGGTTGTCTGACTGATGCAGATTTGCCTTTCAAAAAACCTGGCGCCTATTCAATTGCGGGCTTGAAATCCAAAACCGTAAACCATGCACCCGTAAGTAGCAGTTCAGAGCATTAACGTGATCAATTACGCAAGCCTGTAACTCACCGATGTGAAAAACAGCCATTTGTAAATGAGAACGTCATCATGATGTCAGTAAAACATGGTGGATACACATCAATCAATTAGCGTTTACAAGTCCAATATTCGATCGGACTCGCAATCCGGTAATGTACAAAATACTAAAAATTAATTAAATAAATGTTTCAGTCCATGTGGGTGGCCTGATATGTATTAACCCCTTGATTCCTGCAATTGATATAACATTATTATCGTTTATTTGTAACGCGCCAACATATTCCGTAGCGCTATACATAAGTTAAGTTACAGGCAATGACAAGTTAAAGATTCATACATTGCAAAGAGTGTATGGCCCTGTCTTTGAGCTTGGAATCCAGTGTCCATAGCGCTTTCCCTAAAGCACTGCACAGGATTGAAACTCGCAGACTTACAATCTAAAGGTTAAAGTTTGTATGTGGTACAGTAGGGAGAGAGTAGTGCTGAGCAGTGCTGAGCATGTTAGGGAGGAAGGTTATAGGCTTCTTTAAAGAGGTGCGTTTTTATTGATGTTTTGAAGGATTTAAGGCAGGAGGATAGTCTGGTGAAGCGAGGCAAGGAGTTCCAGAGAATAGGGGCAGCGCGAGAAAAGTCCTGGAGGCGGGAGTGAGAGGAGGTGACAAGAGTGGTAGAAAGAAGAAGGTCGTTAGCAGAACGAAGAGGGCGTGTGGGGGAGTATTTGGAGATGAGAGCAGAGATGTATGGGGGTGCGCTGTTGTTGAGGGCTTTATAAGTTAGGGTCAAGATTTTAAACTTTATTCTGGAGGCTAAGGGAAGCCAGTGGAGTGATTGACAAAGAGGAGCTGCCGACACTGAACGATGTGTACTGAAGATGAGTCTGGCGGAGGCATTTATTATGGATTGAAATGGGGAGAGGCGAGTGATGGGCACGCCAACAAGGAGCGAGTTGCAATAGTCAAGACGAGAAATGATAAGAGAGTGTATTAGAATCTTAGTAGTGTCTTGTGTAAGGTAATGGCGTATTTTGGATATGTTTTTTAGATGGAAAAGACAGGATTTGGTTAGAGACTGTATGTGTGGGATGAAAGAGAGGGCAGGGTCCAGTAGAACCCCGAGACAATGGGCTTGGGAGGTGGGAGTGATGATGGCGTTGTTGACAGAGAGAGAGATGTGAGGAATTGAAGCTGTAGTAGAGGGTGGGAAGAATAAGAGTTCAGTCTTAGACATGTTGAGTTTCAGATGGTGGGTGGACATCCAAGAGGATATACTAGAGAGGCAGTCGGAGACGTGTGCTAGAAGAGAGGGGGATAGATCTGGTGCTGAGAGATAGATTTGGGTGTCGTCTGCATAGAGATGGTACTGGAACCCAAAAGAGTTTATTAGGGTGCCGAGTGAGGATGTGTAGATGGAGAAGAGGAGGGGGCCTAGGACTGATCCTTGGGGTACGCCAATAGACAGGGGGTGAGGAGAAGAAGATGTGCCGGAGAAGGAGACGCTAAATGATCGTTCTTGGAGGTATGATGAGAACCACAAGAGAGCAGTGTCTCGAATGCCGAGGGAGGAGAGAATGTGGAGTAAACTTATAGTGAAGGAAATCTGCTGCAGAGCCTGATTTCCACCATAGTCGTTCAGCAGTGCGGGAGCACTTCTGAATGTAACGTGTGTGTGTAGTGTGCCATGGTTGTGGATGAGATTGAGGGCGTCTGCGTGTAGTTATGGGGGCCAGAGTGTCAAGAGTGGAAGAGAGAGTAGAGTTGTAGTGTGTGGTGGCAGTGTCAGGGCAGTTGAGGTTGGTGATAGTGCTGAGAAGAGGTTGGAGCACGGTGGAGAGTTGGGTAGGGTCGAGTTCTAGTTGTGAGAGGCCGAGGGAAGAGGTGAGTGCAAGTAGTTTGGCGGCTGCTGAGGAGGTGGGGGTGTCAATGGCAATGTTGAAGTCACCAAGTATCAGTGTGGGAATGTTGGAGGGAGCCAGGTGGAAAAGTGATCGAGAAATTGAGAGGAAGTACCTGGGGGGCGATAGATTACAGCAACACGTAGAGAGATAGGAGAGAAGAGGCGGATAGTATGAGCTTCAAAAGACGAAAATTGGAGGGATGGGACAGGGGGTATGAGGTGGAACGTACAGCGAGAAGAAAGTAATACACCCACACCACCACCTTGTTTGTTCCCAGGTCTAGGTGTGTGACTGAGGTGAAAACCCCCATGCGAGAGTGCTGCAGGGGAGGCAGTATCAGAAGAGGAGAGCCAGGTTTCAGTAAGAGCCAGTAGATTGAGGGAGTTGGTAGTGAAAATTAAATGTAAAAAAAGTAATTTTTGATTGCAAATTTGCGACTGTTGTGCAATAAATTCGAATGTCGCTTTCCCTGTATTTTACAGTGCAGTATTGATTTTTATTTGCTTTTACAGTGCTAAGAACAGGTGTTGAACCCCCCTTGTGGGTCCTATCTGGTTCTCAGATAATTACTAGCTACTTTTACTATTTACTGGTGTGAGAACATTTGCGGCCTTGAGGAATTGTAGCAATTGAATAGCGATTGATGATTTCTGCGATCAAAGCTCAAAGGCTTTGCTGGGTCGTAGTTACGATTTTAAAAAACGCAGCCCGTAACCCATAAATCGTTTGTGGCTAGCGAAAAGACACCAATTGAATAGCAAATTAGTTTATAGGCTCCATTACCGGCTCCCGTAACTACAGTTCGCTCAATTCAATAGGGCCCTTTGTGTAACATTATTTGACTGTCCACTGAGACCTATACCTTCTTCTAATGCAGTTATAATACAGTACTTTAATAATACTTTGCTAAAGAGTTCTCTCAAAATTATTACATACATTTTTTTATTAAATTCATTTTTTTCAAATAGTTTTTTTGCTGTTTAAACCTTCTGTTTTCTAGATTTTTTTTCTTGACAGTTTGTGTCATATTCAAAAATCAACTGACATAGAACAATTGGCCTTCAGTGATACAACCCCAGAGCAATTATACATTGAAATCAGATTATTTAACACTGGGACAGTTACATTTTTTTGTTCAGGAAACTGAAGTGATGGTTTGAGTTCAAAATTTTTCTTGTATACACAGTACAGTATTAGAAATCATGTTATTAAAGCACACTTATGCATTGAAAACCATATGTGTTTGGAAAGTTTGAGCCTGACTCAGAGCATAATTAGTTGAGGAAAATGTGCTTAATTATAAAAAATACATGTTGATGCTTCTGCTGCTCTGTATACAGGATGTATTTATATTTCTGCAGGGCAGAACTTGCATATATTGATGACTGCCTGCTTTGAGCACGTGAAAGGTTGGGTGTCAGTCTAAATAGAATCCAAATATATTGCAAATCCCTCTCTTCCTTCATCTCTTACCGATCCATCCATGATAGATAAAACACATACCCCTCAGATGACAGGAAGTGATGAAACCAAACAATGGAATTTACTTTATATAAGCAGAGTCTTGAATAATCCTCTTTTTATTTTTATAAAAACAATTTATGGTAATAGGTTATACAATTTCTAATGTTGTGTATTTTTGTTATATATTTCACAAATGTGCAGTTTTTCTTGAACTACAATTAACTCCTTTAATCGGGGATATGCTACTTTCGAGCACCCCACATTACAAGCCATTCGATCCTGATTTTAATAAAAATGTTTTTAATATAATGTAACAGGGAATTAACAGTAAAGACTGAGATATATTACCATTTTGCTTATAGTTAAAACTTTAATGCTCTTATTAAGGGCTCTATAAGTATAATTTAGATAGGGTCCTTAAAATACCTATATTAGCATGTGATGTGCATTTAATCAATGAATTTGTTTTTTATGCTCCCATTTTAACCAATAATCGGAGGGTCGCAATATATTCGAGATACAGCTGTTCTAAATTCTGGTAAACTTGTTCCCTGCAGTTCTTATTGTTTTTTTTGTTTTTTACATTTTTATTGGTCATAAAACAAACAAACAACATAAATTTTCCCAACAGATACAAACACATAAATATAACATAGTGAACCGAAGCAGAAAGAGATATATCCATAGACACAATGGACCATATGTTGGATTCTAAAAAATAACATATTAAAATGTTTTCATCTATCTCTGGACTAAATCAGCAGCATTTATAAATCTATCAATCGTCAATAAACAACCACTTCAATTAATTCCGCTAGTGTATATGGATTTTTTTTTTCTTTTTTTTTTTTCCTCTCACTTCCATATTCCCCATTTAATATTCATCCATATATTACTCCCAGATAGTCCAATTAAGAGTATTTATTTTCTTGAACTGTTCATTAATATTTTCTTTCATCAGATCTTTATTGTAATTAATTTTATTAACCACTTCTTTCCAAGTAGGAATTTCAAATTTATTCCAATATTTAACTACCATCGCTTTAATGATCAATAATATATGAGATATCAATAATTTATTTCTGGGAAAAATTTCGTCTATCCCTATATGGAACAATATTAATTCCGGGGAACACGGACATCTTGTCCCAGTGATTATGGTCAAATATCCACAACATTCTTCCCAAAACTTTCTTATCTTATCACATTCCCACCACATATGTTGTGCATTGCCTTCTTTGCCACATCCTTTCCAGCATAATGACGATTTTTGGGAATCAATCTTTTTCATAATCGCTGGAACTATATACCACTTTTGTGGTAATTTAAAATACAACTCTCTATATATGGTATTAATAGAAGATTTATTTATTAACCTTAAGGCCCTTAGCCATTCTTGCTCATTGTAATCTATATTAAGATTGTGTTCCCAATCTTTTATACTCTTAGTTTTCCCAAATTTCATATGTTTAGTCCTACTTTTGCTAATCTTTGATACCAGATGATTCACCTGACCTTTAATCAAGAATGCTTCTAAATCATACATTTTATCCATTTTATCATATATAAATCCCTTTTGTTTCAATTTTTTTTAACAATATACCATATTTCATCCATGAAAAGGATTTTAGGGCTCCTTTCTCCTGAAGTTCCCCTTGCTTTATTAAGCAACCTGCTGGGTATAAATCAGCTATATAAAGAATTGATGTTTTCTTCAATAGATTCACTTCTATATTAAATGATTCATATCTTAATATGTCTATAGGTGTAGAAGCGGAAGGTATATGAATTAACTCTGCTCTAATTTTGCTTTTCCCCCAGAATTTTATTATAGATCTAATACTTTCTGGTAGTTTATCCCAAATTGCTTCTTTTCCATTAAATTTCCCCAGCAATGTTCTTATTGGAGTAACTCCCAGGAGATCTTCCTCAATGGTTTTCCATCCTATTATCCTATGTTGTATGTTCATATTAATTATATGAGATATTGCAATATTTTCACAGATCACTTTCATATCTGGAGATCCCATACCTCCCAGATCAAACTTTCTATTTGTTATTATTTTTTTAACTCTCACTTTTTTGCCTGCATATATAAATTTGTCTATTGTTTGCTGAATAGATTTAATAATGTATTCTGGAACTTTTTCCGGGACACATCTAAGTAAATATGTCATTTTGGGGACGATGCTCATATTAACTATAGCTATTCTAGCCGACCATGAGAATCTTATTGTATTCCAATCATATAGTAATATTCTAATCTGTTTTAATATTTCTGTTATATTTTCTACTATAATTTTATTATTCTGGAAGCTAAATTTTATGCCTAAGTGAGTAACATACTTAGTATTCCAATTAAATGTGTATAATTTTTTTAATTTATTGAGTGAATCTGACTCTATGTAGTTATGAATAATATCTGATTTCAGAGAATTTATTTTAAAGTAAGATACTCTACCAAAATCTGTTAACAAAAATTGTAGATTAGCACATGAATCTATTGGGTCTGTTAGTGTTAACATGATATCCGCAAACAACATTATTTTATAATCATTATTACCTATTTTTATACCTTTGATGTTTTCAGCTTTCCTTATTAATGAGGCTAATGGTTCCATAAATAACAGAAACAACAATGGGGAAAGGGGACAACCCTGTCGTGTACCATTACTAATCACAAACTTCTCTGTTTCGAAGTTTGTGCCTGTAATGTATGCTGTTGCATCCTTATAAATAGCTTTAATTGTTTTGGAGGCAAAGTTAATAAACCCAAACTTCTGCATCCAAGAATTCCCAACTAACCCTGTCAAATGCTTTTTCTGCATCTAGTGACAGGATTAGTGTGGGGATCCTTCTTTTCCTTATGGTAAACATTAAGTCAATTAAACGTCTGGTATTGTCTGATGCCTGTCCTTGAACAAAACCAGATTGATCTAAATGTATCAACTTTGGAATAATTCTATTCAATCTGTTAGCCATGATTTTTGTATATAGTTTTAGATCAATATTAATAAGTGAAATGGGACGATAACTAGTTACTTCTTCTGGATTTTCCCCCGGTTTTAAAATATTAATTATTTTAGCTTCTGATAATTCTGACGGCATTTTTCCATGATTTTTAATCTCATTAAACATGTTTTGTAAATGTTCACTAATTTCTTTTTGACAAATTTTATAATATAGATTATTAGCTTTATTAGCTTTTGCTTTATTTACTACTTCCTCTATTTCTCTCAAAGAGAAATCTTGATCTAATAATCATTGATCTTCTTGTAATTTTGGTAAACTTACTTTCCTCAAAAATGTATTTATCTCTTCTTTACTAGGTTTTTTAAATATAGGATTACTATTTAAATTATATACTGAACTGTAGAACGTCTTCATAATCTCACCTATTTTGTCTGGATGGGTACATAAAGAATTATCTGGTCCTCTTAAGCTATATATTTTATTTTGATTTTTTTTTGTCTTTTTAGTTTATTATTTACCCGTTTTATTACCCATTAAAAAATGGGATTGTTGAAATTTCCATATCAGAGAGTCAACCTGGTATTGTAATATTTTATTTATTTGGGCTTTCTTTTTAGCAATCTGCGCTGATCTCTCCTCCAATGGGTTCGCTCTATTTTCTCTAATTTGTTTCTCCAAATCTATGTACAGTGATCTCAAGGGTTTCCCCCTTTCCCCATGTATCCTAGCCATCCGTGAAATCATTTGACCTCTTATAACTGATTTATATGCACACCAGAGCATGGAGGATGAGTCTACTGTATTTTTATTAGTTTTAAAAAATTCCTTAGTTTTCTTTTTTAGGAATTCCAAGGTTTGTTCATTCTTAAATAGGATCGGATCTAACTTCCATTTTTTTTAATTTTTACTTATCTTTTCTTCTTTTAGGTTAATATATATCATTGAGTGATCTGACCATGTAGCAGTACTTATTTCTATATCCTTAATTAGTCTTAATGTATGTATATCTGTTAAAAAGTAGTCTAGTCTTGAGTAGGAATTAAAAGGATTTAAGAAAAATGTATATTCCCTCTCATCAGGATGTAGTAATCTCCATTCATCCAAAAGGTCATCATTAGATGTTATTTTTTCAAAATCTTTAGATGTCTTTTTAATCTGATTTTCAGATTTTTTTTTTATTGTTCCTATTCTGTCTTTTACCGGATCCATCAACATATTGAAATCCCCTCCAATTATTAATTGTCCCTTTCTAATTATTTTTATTTCTTTAAGTATCTTTTTAAAGTATCTAATTTGTTTTACATTGGGGAGGTATATATTAGCTATTGTCATATTTACTCCATTTATTGTGCCACACCATATTATATATCTTCCTAAGGGATCAATTATTATGACTAAAAAGGATTGATACTCCTCTGGATCTTTTATTATATGTTGAATCTATTTTAATATTATAGTTTTTGTTATTTACATATCTTAAGGTATCTTTACCCCAATGAGTCTCTTGTAGTAGGAGAATATCTGCTTTATTTTTTATATAATTATTATAAGCTATTCTCCTTTTTGATGGTGAATTTAGTCCATTGACATTATGGGTTATTATTTTAACCATTATTTACGATTACTACAATTACCTTCTTCATTTGTATCATATTGCCCTTGTTTTGTATTTTTGGTCTCTTTCTAATATATCTGATTCTACCCCGCAGCTCCCCATTAATTTTACCCGTGTAATTTGCACCGTTGGGAAATTCATTCATTCGTACTCTCTTACAATCCTTGGACATGTTCTTCATTGGGCTTAGTCTAAGTCCAAGTTTACTTATTTTCTTTAGGGCTATTATGCCAAATTTAGGAAATGCTAGGAGTTTTAATAAACTTACTAGTTTATTAGTTGGGAGGTCATGTATTCTTATTTCCCTATTATTTTCCATTCTTAATTATAGCATATTTTTATAATAGTTGTAATTTCCACTTGCTCTCATTCTCCCCTCTTTTCTTCCTTTGATCTTTTACCAGGCATCAACTCCACGGGGGGAGAGTGCAAAATTGGAAAGAAAGAGAAATAAGTCCTCAGCCCCAGAAACCGTGGCTTGTTCCCCTATAGTATACTTTATATGATACCAACCTTCAATTATATATACCGAATTTATAGATATGTTTCGTACTATATTCAACTAAAAATGAATTTATCCATATTTTCTTTTTTCTCTTTTTTTTTTCTTTTTTTCTTTCCCTTTATTTTCCTGATTTGCTTATCCTTCACATACTATTTCCTCTCTTCACCTCTTTTCCCTCACCCTCTCTCCCATGGAACTGGACCCAAACATCCTTACTTTTCCAACATCGTCCTTTTCATATCCCTCAAAAATAAATACCTTTACATTTTTTCTTTAAATGATTACTACCACTTCTTTAAACAATTGAAGTGGTTTAAACTCCTATAAATTTCCCATAGAACAATACACCATAGAAAAACAAAATGCTTAAATTTCCTCCAATATAACCGTACCAAAAAGGAGGTCTATACCATTTTCTCTAAATATTGTAAACATCTCTACCTGGGACGTTATTGTTATCAGTAATCCAAATAATAATATCTCATTACAATTTTTTTGATTTAGGTAGTAATGTGCACAATTACTCACTTTTTTCCCCCCCTCTTTTCCCCTTTCTTTTTTTTTTCTTTTCTTTTTCCTTCCTTTCCCCTTTCTTAGTCCCCCTCTTACCTCTCCCTTTTCCTTTGTTTTTCCTTCCCTTTTTCTCCTTTTCTCCAACAACAATGGTATAATCCCCCTTATCTACAGATAGCTTCCAATATACAAGTATGAATATATAAAAATTGCTTATATTTCCATAAAGTGCTAGTTATCCAATCTTTGGTTCTTACTCCTTTATGTATTTTAAAGTGCTTCGTAATCTATTTAAAAATTTCTATATGTCTATAAAGTGCATACAAATAAGGTGCTTAAGTTTCCCCACTATAACATCAGTGTTCTCTTAAGAAATGTTTATATCCTTTTCTCTATATAGTATTAATATCATAACTATCATATTATAATAACAGTAATCTTAATTTTACAAGACAATATTTCAATAATTCATTCCAAATTCTAAAATTTATTTTATTATACTTTCTACAACCTTTATTTGTACCACTAGTGATCCAATCCAATCTTCGGTTTTTACTCCTTTATGTGTTTAAGGTGCTTCGTAATCTATTTAAAAATTCTATATTTCTGTAAAGTGCATACAAATAAGGTGCTTAAGTTTCCCCACCATAATATCAGTGATCTCTTAGGAAATGTTTATATCCTTTTCTCTGTATACTATAACCATCATTACTAACATATTATATTAACAATAATCTTAATTTTACAAGACAATATTTCAATAATTCATTCCAAATTCTAAAATTCTTATTGCTATGGTGAATTTATAAAGTAACCTAGTATGTAAACCAACCCAAAGGGGGATATATTAAATAGCAATGATAAATACATCATTATACACTCCATATTTCTTAAAGAGTCTTTCTTCTCTCTTCCTTAACCTCTATTTTCTTTGGACCCATTCTGGGTTCTTTAAATTTAATTCTGTTAAAGTTTTAGGAAGAGGGGAAGAATCCACTTCTATATTCCATTTTTGTAGCAGCAACAATCCTTCTTTGACAGTCTATCTTATTCCATATAGTATCTTTCATTATATAAAGTCCTGTAGGATTTTTCCATCTATATTTGATTTCTTCTTTCCTTAAGCTTTGTGTTATTGCCGTATATTCTCCTCTTTTATTCAGAGTATATATAGATAAGTCCGGAAATATTTTTATTTTATCGTATGGAGCATCCATAGGTCTTTTTATAGAATTTGCTTTGATTATTGCATCTCTAAAAGGAAGGAATTGAAGATTGACTATAACATCTCTAGGTATATTTTTGTCCAGTCCTCTAGGGAGGGAAATCCTATGGATATTTTCTATTTTAGTATCTTCTTTAGGAACTTGGGGTGTTAAGTTATTAAATAGTTCTTTAATGTATCCTGGTAGATCTTTTTCCAGTATATTTTCATTTATTCCCCTTATTCTTATATATTTTTTTCCTTGATCTATCTTCCATAAGATTTATCTTCTTGTTTAATTCTTCAATTTTGTATTCCAAATTATTTGTACATTTTAATAATGCATTATTATCCATGATTAATTTATCACATTTAATTTCGAGTTCATTGATTCTTTTGCTTGTTTATTTAATTGAATTTGTATTTTCTGTCATCTGTTTTGTTAGTTCCAAGGTAATCTTTTCTTGAAAATCATATAGGAGGTCTTTCATTTTTAAATAAGTTAATGGTTCCTCTTGTGATTTTTCAATACCCTCTAGGGGAGATTGTGCTGCCTTTCTCGGGGAGGCATTTATTGATTGTTCCAAAAAGGAGGATTCTGATTGTGTTATTTCTAGTATGTTAACTTTTTGTTTTGGCGAAAAAAACTGATTTGTTTCTGGAACTCCTGTCTTCTTCTCCTTGCTTTTTATTTTCATAGCATTTGGAGGTTTCTTATTAGCCATCTTGTTCCTTTTAGGTTGTATTCCTATGGACCCTTGTTTTAATCTTCTTCTCTTTTCTTTTTAATACAGTC